>JAFBMS010000032.1:2827500-3427500 GCA_019788955.1 Albula glossodonta
TTCTTAAGCCCAGTCATTTTTGCAATTTGTCATTGCATTCATTATAGTGTCAGATTGCATAAATAATTTTATGTAATGTAATGTAAATCAAATTTCCATTAATTTAATGAAAGGAAATGTGAAGGAGATTAACCTTAACTTATTTTCTGATTATTTTTATGTTTGGTGATGACTGAATACATATCTGGACTGTTGTCTTGAACAGTCATTCTAGTCATGGGTATCTAGCTACCTCCTTATTGTTAAACTACAGAACTTTGAGGGTAACAGGGATTTGAACAAGTTATAAAATACGTTTTAGACAAAGTATCACACTTATTTTAATATCACACTTGGGAAGCATTGACAGCCCAATTGGTTAAACCAAAAACCCTTTACGCTCAGCAAGAAGCTGTAACTCACAGTGATGTATATCGGTAACATTTTAAATATTAGCCATATACATCACTGTTGGTGTGAATTTCTCCCAGGAAAATAAATAATACAGAGCTAAAATACCTTGACAAATACCCCATGCCACAGACTGAATCGGGCCTATATGAAAAATGTCAGATGAATAGAAATTATTCAAATGAGGCAGAGTAAGGGTTGTTTGGGGCCACACTAGCACTGCATGAAGGATTTGGAACCACAGTTCAGATTTACATTTAATTATATTTAGAGACCTTTCAAACTTTCTTATCCAAAGTGCATACAATCAATGAATACAACTAAAGCAACCAAATGATGTATACAACTAGAACTAGATTCAGGTTGAGCACTTGTTCAGTGGTACAACAGTTGAAATTGCAGTGGTCCAACTGAAAATCAGATATCAGAGCACTGTATTTCAAGTTTGTTCACTAACCACAATACTACACTGCTGTAAATCAGATAATGCTGACCATGGCAAGCAGTCCCACAGAGGATGTGCAACTCAGCTTGCAGGAATCGGCATTTACCATGCAAGAGCGACCCCTCTTGCTGCACCTGCAGTACATCTAAAACAGGTCAGACTCTGTACAGCTGAGCCACTGGGCTGCAGAGTGACAGCAGTGGCAGATACACGTGCCACACCCTTATAAAAATGCTTACTTATGGGTTCCTCATTTGTCCACCTTGAGGAACTTTTAAAGGTGTATTTAGATGCTATCTTTTAAATGAAGGCTCTGTGGAGGACCTGAGGGTTACACAAAAAACCTATTAGTTATTTTAGCATATAAGAAGAATCTTTCAGAGGTCAAACAAAGAAAACCTACATATATACTGGATAAAACTTTTTTATTTCTAAGAGCGTAGTCTGCTCTCTCCCAAGCCTATAGAGTATATTGCAGTGGAAAAAAAGACCAAAAATAATAGAAAATACATTTTGAAGGAAAATGATTTGCATATAATGTATAAGTGTAACAAGCTGTAAAAGTCCTTTGGGGTTAAAAGGAAACAAAGAACGATACAAACGTGACGTCAGTCATTTCTGAGAGCATGGGCGTAAGACATCCACTGATGAGGGATTAAAATATTGTAATAATAATCTTCCAGGGATTTTCTAGCCAGGGCTGCGTCCACAGTTAGTCTGCCTCATGTAATCAGGACCAAAGCAGAGACCTCGGCCCCTGCTTTTTAACCCAGAGTAATCACTGACAGGTTGCCACATTGCTAGCTGGGCTAAACACGGAAGGGGAAATGAGAAGTAGGCAAAGATTAGGAAAATATTTTGGTTGTGAATGATCATTTGTTTCAGGAAGCAATGATTTCCCATTATTCTGTTGCCAGCAGTAAGAACAATTTACCAAGGCCAGGAATTAGAAAGGCTTTCTTTATGAAATATTGATCAGGATTTGCTGAGTGGTTGCCCTTCTTATTAAGATCAGGTTTCAGCATCACAGTTTGATGTGTTGTAAGAAAGTGCAATGTCATCGGGTTTTCTTCAGTAACATGGCCTCACATCTCATTAGCATGCTGTCTAATACCAATTTCCTCGTTACATCCCTTACAGTATACATGTATATATGAGTTTGTGACCTGAGATTAGTATAATTTCAAATACTTGCAAAAAATAGCATGCATTGAGTTTCATATGGACATTGGTTGCACTTTCGATTTAGTTTATACCGTGACCACATGAAAAGCAACCTATGCCTCCACCATCTCCACTGCCTCGTTCTCTGTTCAATGTGCTTGTCTTTGAACTCTGGTGCATCATGTGACTTGTATGACCCCTGTGATTGGGCAGGTCACATTGCTCCACTGAGATTTCTGAGGATGAGTAGTCCAGTCATATATACATCTGTCATAATACCCTAATTCACACATATTATGATGATAAAAGAACTGTCATCTCCTAATTTTCTGAACAAAAAAAGGAAATTGATAAATACTATGTGTCAGCAAAGGCTCCATTATAAATATTTAAAAAACCAATCTGTAGCTAACGATATTGCTTTCGATATTACAATCATTTCCAATGTGAAGACGTCTTAGTGACGCATATGGCAGCACAGCTGAAAGTGTTCCCATTCCCAGATACTTCCGAAATGAAATGAAGGGCAAATATATTTTTACCATGTACATTCCAAATGTTTCCCAAAACATTCCCAATCCAGAAATATACAAGCTGATAAATCTCTACATATTGAATCTGATCAATCATGCAGTTACAGTTTGCCATAAAATGTACAGAACTCACCAGTGAACACGTCCTGAGAGCCACAGGAGGACTGAGGCAGGTAGGAGGACCTCCGCCTGGCGCTCAGCACACGGCTGCCCCACTGCAAGCCTTCTTCAGAGCAGCCATACTGCAGGTGGGCCTCAGAGCGGGCCGGGCCGGGTCTGAGTTTGTTCAGCTCCGCTGTCCAGTCAGAAAAGGGGGTGAGGAGGCCGGCAATGCTGCAGGAGCGCTGCCTCTCCCCACGCTGCCTGACCGTCCTGTGGCTGGGCTCCCAGCGCCGGCGGAGAAGGGGGCTCTGGGAAGGTGACGGGGTCGGGGAGTGCCCGGGGGAAGAGCTCAGCTGGCGGGTGGTGGTTTTGACATAGGAGGGGTGGACGGTTGGGTACAGCTTCACGGGGGAGCTTGACACTGAGGACTTCCGGAGGCTGGGGGCAGGAGGGGGAGTGTGTGGGTTCTCGAGGATCCACTGAGGGAAAGATATGCTGTTCCGGCGCTTACCATCTGGCGGGCGCTCTTGGACATGCTCTGAGCTTAGCTCCATGCCACTGTTGCCACCACCACCCTCCGGTGACTCAGCGACTCTCAGCCTAGTCTTCAGAGATGCATTTGAGCCTCTGGCTCTGTTTCTCTGGCTCTCCAGCTCATTGATCTCTTCCTCCTCCTCTACAGGCTCCTCTGTGCTTTCAAATGATGCCATGGAGCCAGAGAAGCTGTACATGCTGGTAGTCTTGGCAACAGCACTTCCAACTCTCCCGTCAGTCTCACCTGCGTGTGATTGAAGGCTTTTTCGTGACAGTCTTCGTGTCTCCCTCCACGATTTATCACAGAGGGTCTGCTCCTCATTTAGGCCTTTGACCAAATTATCTGACTGGTCATCCACTTCCATGGCATCCAATGAATGTCCACGTCCACGAGCCAAGTCATTTTCTTGCTTTGAGATGGCTGTTCGGAGGGTGACTGGCTCAGACTCGTAGTGTTGAGATTTAACGTAAGTGGCTGGCTGGCTCCTCTCTGTCTCGCTCAACTCCACCGCTATTATGGAAGCTGGCTCCTGCTGCAGGCCCAGGCCCACAGCCTGCTGGATGTCAGAGACCAAATCATCATGTTCAACAGCCGAATGGAAGCTGTAGATGTCAGTATCTGAGCTTGAGCTGGTCTTTTGTCCCTGCTGGGTGTCCACAGTGGATTGCCTGCTGTCATCGGTAAGATGATAGCGCTCTATCTCAATGTCTGACAGCCCCTGCTCATCTGTAGAGAGGCTGGTATTGGTACTTTCAGTGTGGAGGGGTCGCATGTTATCTGGCTGGTAACTGTGGGAGATCTGGGAGTCCAACATGTCCTCCTTTGACCCCCCAGAAAAGCCCTCTTTGGCCTTGGAGAGACTCTTACGCATCCTGAGGCTGGAGAACACAGAGGTTTTGGAGTCTGACTTTGATCTCTTCTTGCTTGAATCCTCCCTTTTGGAACCAGGTTTACCATGGAGTTTTTTCCCATGAGGGCCTCCTCTCTTGGTGCTCTCGACCCTTTCCACGGCCCCCACTCCCATGTTGTCAGCCATGGCATCCCCCGTCACCCTTTTCTGCTTTCCCTCCTGGTTTCCCATGATCCTCAGCAGGCGGACCCCTTTGGCGATCAGGCCATCCTGCTCCTGTACACTGAGCGCCCTGCCTCTCTGTGTCAGTAATCCTGCCCAGCTCCCTGGTGATGCCGGAGCACAGGAAGCAGACGCCTCCTTCTCTCGCTCTCCCCCATCTGCCAGCTCTGTAGCTCTGTGCAGCGGGTTGCTGGCGGAGCGCCCCAGGGGGCGGGCCTCCCGGCCATGCCCGGCTCCCTCTCTTGGCGGCTGCTGGTACAGCAGTTTCCTGAGCCTGCTTAGGCTGTCCTGGCTGCCCTTCCTTTTCTCTGTGAAAGGGGTTCTGAAGAAACTCTCTTTGAGAACAGGCACCTGCGTCTCCACCGTTTGAATAGCCTGCATTGTGACTTTTTCCAGGAGCCTCTTTTCACGCTCTGTGAACAAATCTCTGGAATGCGAAGGTCTTAGCCATAAAAATAAATAAATAAATAAAGAAGGTTTTTAGAAAATGCAGCTGCTCATTTTAGAGATGAACATAAATGAACAACAAAACAATTCACATTAACAGCATTATTCATACATAAACACACATACACACTCATAAAAATACTTATATAAATAATTTTTTTTAAGTGAATACATTATAGAAAATTAAGTGTAATTATTTTTTTTCCTATAAATGGATATTAAACTGTGTGTCATTCTCACTGAGATATTGAAACCTGCAGTACAGTTGTAGTGCTATCCTCTGCTTGTTGTTATTAAGCTTGCCAAATGCTCCCGGGATTGAAGAGAGCGATTAAGTTTCGCTGTGAGGTTGTGAAAATGTGAGGGAACAATAGGCATGACAATCCCTTTCAGCTCTTTTCTAATTAAAACAAAAATACTATTCAAATACACAAACACTACAATGGGATGATGGCGCAGTTAACCCTGGTTTGGTGTCCTTATCTCAGCCCCATGAGAATACAATGTGTAATCCCACTCAGTGTCTGCAGGGAGCTGAGTATAAAAATAGCTTCCAACCTTTCATTTTTCTGTAGGGATTTATTGAAACGTACAGTACCAGCCAGGGATAAACATGGCCTGATAAACAACCTAATGCTGGTTCAGATCGAGTGTCATGCAAATATTGTGTAATGAAACATAATTTGAAATTTACTGCACGCATACACATGAACATAATGAATGTAAGGATGCTAATGTTTAGTAGGCTAATATGTGGTTAAAACGGTTCCAGCTCCAGCAGCATTATACCAAATAAAAGAAAATCACTGTTTCAAATAATTAAGAGAGATAGAGTACATTTAAAAAAAAACAGCAGTACCATACAGAGGAGTGATCTGCATTAGCTATATCGCCTGTGTTGTTTGGTTGATGATAGCACTGAAAACAGCACTGGCTGCATCAGGTCCTGTCTCTACATGCTCAAGATTATTTTGGCACACATAGCAGGGACCTTAAGTCTCAAAATTTGTTTGCTCTAATATTCACGCCCAGCTCTAATGTTCTCTCACAGACCAGTGAAATTACACCACAGTGACCATTCTGTGGCACTCACAGTAGCGCAGCTGGATTTTTTAACTGAAATGTATCCAGTGGACATGTTTTAACCATTGTCAAACCCCGGCTTTCTGAGGCTGGAGATCTACACATACAATAATTTGATGCCCGCAGCTTCTGGAAGACGAAGAGCTCTTTCATCAACATGCTCATGTCCCCAAGGCAAGTGAACGGCAGACACCATGTCTATACACAGAAGCCATGATGACTGGATATTTTCAGTCATATACAATTATGTATTTGCGACAAATCTGTTATAAATAATTAATCTGCTCTAAAACACCTAGCACTTTATAGGTTTCATATCAATGTATGTTTGGTTAACAAAGTATAAGATTGAACAGATATTCGGTCTGGGATAGAGAACATTTAAAGAGAGTTTTAAAGGTGAATTTGCAATGTGAATTACCACAAACAGATTTTTTTATCTAATTTACAAACATTTACCTTTTTAACCCTTTACTGATAGTAGTAAACAATACCTGTATGTCTGGTCGTATTAAAAAAGATCACAATTCAGAATTCACACAAATTACCACGATTGTGTCATTAGGAAATAAAGAGAAGAAAATTTAGAAATGAACATTTACAGGAAGTATGGCAATGACATTGGAAATTTCAATCACAGCATGAATCCTCTCCAACAAATATGTATACTTCCCTCGGCTGGAGGAAACTTAATTGTTTCAAGGCAATTACTAAGTGAGTTTTCACAATAATTTGCTATAATGTCAGTATCATTTGACATTAGTCATGTTTGGTGTTTATAAATATCTAACAAGTAATATTTAATATTTCTGAAAGGTGTCTGAATATATTCAATCTATTTTGACACTAACTCATGACACATTTCACAAACGAACAGAGAAACCAAATGTACTTGCCCTTGCCCTGTCTTCTGCAAAATCAGAGAACAAACAAGCGCTTATCATTTACACCGCGTAGCACTTCATCATTGGTCACATGAAGTCTGAGTGTATAAAATCACATGCCCGCCTCAGCACCAAAGCCCTTCAGTGTTGATTCCTCAGACCAGCCCACTGGAACTAGCAACACACTGAAAGACAACATTCAATATACTTCCAAATGTAAAAGGAGAAAATTAAAGGGATTGTCTTTTCATCCTAATACAATCTCATTGGAACCATTCTAACTCTTCTGATAGATTAAACTAAATAGATAACTTAGGGCATAATAGTTGTGTTCTACAGTTTTTTTATATTATTATTATTATTCAAATGATAGAAATGCACACTCACTTCTTAAAAGAAATGCTTGATCCCCTCCAAATGGCTGTGAAACTGAGGTCTTGATATATTAATCAATGTTTAATATAAATGAGGGTGTTTTGGGGTCTGCTGTTCCAGCACAGTGGGATTCCGTATGCCATCTGCTGCACACTGGATCACATCCTGACCCAACCCAGCCTGCGTGTGGGGGTCATATAGAGGGGCGTGTCATTTTCTTTGGCAACCCCCAGAGAGGAAGGGCATTGATCCGATGGGCTATACTGGGCTATCAGGACAGGGCAACTCCTCTAACTGATCAAGCAACTGCAATCTTCCTGAGAAAACTACACGCAGTGCCTCAGATACACTGACTGCACTGCTCAGTCTGTGGACCGCACAGTCGACAAGAGACATCTCAGCGGTTTTAATAAATCTCTCTGGTCGTATGTTCCTGTGATGGGTATCTATTAGGCTGTCTAAGCAAAAGTTCAAATCCACAACAATACGTCTAGTAACAAATGCATCTTGTTTGAAGCATAGTAGATCAAAATAGCTGCAATCATATGGCAGTTATCAAATCAATGTATGCTGGAAAGCCTTGTCAAACCACAGGTCAAGTTAAGGGTATTTTGTGTTCGCTGTCTGATCATGTCTTCCACCTAAACCATAGTCTATACATTCACAGACTTTCTTAGACTATTTCTTTGGTCAGTTCCTCTGGTTGGCAAAATGTCTATAATATATTCTATCCTTGCTCTATGCATGGCACCATGGTTATTGATGCAAAGTCTCATGACAAAAATATCTGCAATGCTCTGTGTTTATTATCACAGCATTGTTAATTTCCCTGATCATAAATGACATTCCCCATTTATCAAACTTGAAGTATAAGAGGAGACAATATACCAGCATAGCCAATTCCCCTTCTCTTGTTTCTAGCTTGCTCCATCTCATATAATTGCAATGTGTCATTTTACTATCCTTATGTATTTGAAAAAGGTAATTCACCAGTGTTATATTCCAAGGACCTGGCGTCTCCATAAATCACTGTGAAAGGTTTTGTATTTCTATGTCTTTCCAGATAGATCAATTGCTCAGCCAGTAAAATGTCACCAGAATAAAGGTGAATACTAATGATAGCATGCACCTTTATAATAGTATATATAATTATATATTGGAATAATGCAAGTGTGATGTTTCATAATGAAATTCACATAGTTGTGTAACAATTTATTCAAGGATATGTTCTGGAGTTAAATAATAAAAGTGAGATAGAAAATTACTAAATGTATTGTAGACTTAAAGAGAATGTGACTGTTCAGATTATCACTATGGATCACCTACGGCAATGCAGTCTATAAAAGGACAGGGAATGAAACAAGACCAACTCCGGAGCAAAACAGGATGTTTCACTGTCTGAGAGCTCACGGTTATGCATGGGCACAGCCTTCAGAATTAGACTTTCCTTTCTGGAGGGATTACTCACAAAAAATAAATAAATAAAATGTCTACTTTTTATATTCACCTGAACCTAACACTTGTATCAATAAATAATTGCTTGAACAATACATTATCCTTATTCACTCCTGCGTCTGACTGGCAACTGAGAATATAACTTTACATATACTGTAATTGTTCTTCTTTTATAAACCATTATACTCATGAAAAAGGTAGTGGTTTCTAGTAGTACAGTGCTCTACTAAAGGGTGCAACACAAGGAAACATGAATTCCACTGTCATAAATTTCAATAAAATTTCACATAAATTATAAATTTACTGTATGATTATGCAAAAGTATGTACATAACATCATCGCTACTAATTTCAGTAATTTTACAGTACATCCTATAAAATATGCACAAAAATAAATACCAGTATAATGTAAATGGAAACAATATACAGATTTAATAATACAAGGGATTTATTTTGAACATGCCACTTTGATGTTAAATAATGCCCCTACAGATAAAATATCAGGTGACACAGTGTTCCAATCTCCTACAGGGATCCTCCTTCCATCTTCCTTCTTGTTGTGTTGAATAAATCAAACACTGACAGCATTAATCCTTGAAAATGTGGCAGGGCCCTTGAGAAATTCCAATTATCAGAAGGCCGTTCATTGACATATTGCTGAGATAAAACAGGTGAGAAAAATACACATGTACAACATCAATTTACAATAGCTCAGTTATGATATTATTTATAAATGTGTAATATTCAGGAAGTTATTTTAATATGATACATTTCAAACACTTATGTTGTAAGAAGTAATGTGGGTACTTGTGGTTCTCATGTAGGTGATACTGTAAGTCATATTGATGTAAATGACACTAAAGTTGCGATATATGTTCTGTCAGGGAGGATTTAAGGAATATTATGTCAATCTGAAGCAATTCACAAAATTGCTAAACTGTGGTTTATTCACTGCTTTGTGGCGTGATAATGTCTGCTACGTTTCCTTTTGTAGCACATTTGTGTTTATTACAACAGAAAAAAGCATGTAATGTCCTTAATATTATGCCCTGATATAACATCCTAAATAAAACTACATTTCTACAATTTGTGAAGTGTCATGTCGTACTTACTAAGCTATTTGTTATTAAAACTCCAGCGTTCAGCAGACAGCAGAACAAGAAGTTTTCATTTATTTCCAATAGAGGGCACTGTTTGACTGCAGTACATTTACAAATAAACCAGACCAAAAAGGGTGTGTCACCTCACACTGAGAAACACATGTCAGTCTCTTATTTTCACAACTTGACTTGAGCAAAGATAGTACTTAAACATTATGGGATGAATAAAATGAAGCATGACATTCATGGGTTTGATTTTTTTTTTCTTTTGCAAATGGTGACAATGTATGAAAAGTTTTTTTTTTTTTTTTGCTCAAATTACAAAATAGTTCAGTCCAAATAACATTATGTTAAGCTTACAATCCATAGGTTTCAAGAAGGCAATGTCCAAATTACGTATAAATATCATTTTTATGAGCATAAAACCTCAGGTACCAAAACAACAATTAGAATACTTGTACTTGTCTAAACCATGTAAACCATCTTGCACAAGACACAGCAGCTTTTACAACAGTTCTATAATTACAATAATCACAACACACTGCACCAAAGGCCAAACAAAAAAAAAAAAAAAAAAAAACAGATCAGGTATGAAATGGAAAAAACATAAAAATAAAAATTGGCTCAACATCTGTACATTTGAATAAGATTACATTGTTATTAACACCAATATCCCTAAGGGGCAATTGCTCATAAACCTGGAAATAGCTTTAACAGACCTTCAGCTTCAATGCTCTCATTTATCTTAATACATTAATGCATCTGTCAACTTGAGTGGTGGCATTCTCAGCATTTCTTCTTTTCACACAAAAGTGTTGAGTTGTCCATGTTCCAGCACTAGGCAAGACAAGAATAATACTGCAGAAATAAGGACGTGATTCAATCCAAACGCAAAGCACTCTTGCCCTGCAACAACCTGATCAAGTTCCTTTGGGAGACTTAAAGTTTTCGCTGTGAGAATCACTTATATAACAAAGTCAAATTTACAGCCAAATGCCAACTATTACAGAACAAACAAGACCAATAAACAATCATAAAACAAACTATATAAGAAAGTTTCTCTTACTGAACAAGTAACAAACAGACCAATGTCTAGTTTGTTGTTTTCCTTATTTTTTCTTGAAAAATTTCTTTAATTTAGGGTTAAGCAGTTCTCCCACTGCTAAATTTATTCACAGTGAACACCTGGTACATGTTGTGTTGCAATTCAAATATTGCTGGTGGGCTTTTGTTGACCTGAACTTGTAGTTAAATTGTTTGTAGAAATGTTCCCCTTTTAATGCAGAAGTGAAGAAAATTTGGCATGACAGCTAAGATTCAGTAACAAATAGCAACACAGGATAAAAATATGAATCAAAGTGTCCCTTTGCAGATGGATTGAATAACTTCCTAGGAAACTGTGGCACTTCTGTATTTCCTTATATTTAAAGCCCTTTTTCTTTAACCAAAAAAACGGCGTCCCACTATCACTTCTGCTCAGAAAAAGCTTCATTCTTCTGGAAAATTGGCAAGACAATTTTTGTGCCAGCTGAGAAGAATCATTGAGCCCAGCAAATCTCTATGGACATCCAAGCAGGGTCAAATAAATATTTTCAATATTTCAACCCTTTTGACTCTAGTAATACCTGCAGATAATGGGCAATTAAAAATAAAATTCTATTTTCACCAAGATCTGTAGAATTCCTGTTTCATTTGACTGCATGTATTGATCAGTAACATGTCCATGTGTTTTTTTTATGCAGTTGAAGTATTTCAAACATGTATTTGACTCAGGTGTAATGGACCCCTGTGAGCCACTGTAATAGATTTATTCACTTCAGGACCCACAGAAAATACTAAACGGTTCTGTTATGTTGAGTCACCAGGTATATTTCTATGGAAAGTTACAGAGTGCCTTTGCTGAAAGCGTTGATTGTGTCTTCTCCTTTTGTCCCACTGGCAGAGCAGGATCATTTTGAATGTGGTACGGAAGGTCTTGTTACAGAGGGCATAACACATGGGGTTGACCGTGCTGTTGACATAGCAAAGCCAGTAACCCAAGTCCCACAGGGCCTTAGGGATGCAGCCATTGCAGAAGGTGTTGACCAGCACCATGATGTTGTAGGGCGTCCAGGTGATGATGAAGGCAAACAAGATAGCACTCAGTGTCTGCGCAGCCTTCTTCTCCTTGACCAGTGACATCCGCTTGCGCTTGGTGATCTGCGTCCTTGCTCTGGTTGCAAACCGCCTGGCCAGGGCTGCATCTTTGAAGGACAAGGGTGCTGATGGGGACTTTGAGGCTGAGGACGGTGTGACCCCAGCAGCTTTGGGAGCTTCGATGGCAGGCATGGAACGGACCTGCATCTGAGAGGAAAAGCGCTGGTGGTAGCCGTCATTCTCCACCCCTCCCCTGCCCCCGCCGTTTGTGCTCTCCCTGCCTCTTAGGGGGTCCTCCTCGGATGCGTCCAGCAGGTCCTCATGAGACGTCAGCCTAGACCCTGCCACCCCGGGCGGCTTTATGCCAGGCAGGTTCAGGACGATGGAGAAGATGGCGCGTGTCTCGGGGATCTCCTCCTCGTCAGATGAAGCTGACTGGTCCAAGGAGGGACCAGTGCCGCCATCATTGTTGTTCCAGCTGTCGCAACTGCTGCGGTCAGTCTCCGCCTCTCCACTCCCAGGCCTCCAGGACCGTGTCATAATAGGCCAGAATGGGAAGCGGCTGCCAACCTGCCGCGACAAGCTCCCTCGGCCCTGCCGGCCCAGCTCATAACTGCTACAGCTCCGCGAGCTCCCCGCCAGCCGGACGAAGTGTGCCGTCTCCACCTCGCTGCCCGAGGCCTGCAGTCCCGCCAGCTCCCGTGAGCGATTCTCTGTCTCCTTATATATACGCCAGTACAGCACGGACATGATGGTGACTGGCAGATAGAAAGCTGCGATCGCTGTACAGAATGTGATGATGGGCTCTGACAGAAACTGGATGTAGCACTCCTTCTGAGGCACTGTACGCTTTCCCACAAAGTATTGCCAGAACAGGATGGCGGGCGCCCACAGCACGAAAGACACGGCCCAAGCCAGCCCAATCATGATCCCTGCCCTCTTAGTGGTCCTCTTTGCTCTGTATGTGAGCGGCCTAGTGATTGAGAAGTAGCGGTCAAAGCTGATGACCAGAAGGTTCATGACCGAGGCATTGCTGGCCACATAGTCGATGGCAAGCCACAAATCACAGGCCCAGTTGCCCATGGTCCACTGGTCCATTACGATATAGGTGGTGTAGAGGTTCATCGATATGACCCCGATGATTAAGTCTGCAAAGGCCAGGCTGAGCAGGAAGTAATTGTTGACTGTCTTCAGCTGCTTGTTCACCTTGAACGCCACCAAGACCAGGATGTTTCCAATGATTGTGACCAGGGACAGAAGCCCAGAGAAGAAGATGATCAGAACGACCTGCCAGACGGTGTGCCCGCCAAGAGGGTCCAGAGGTTGTATTTCAGTTGTGTTTGGGCCTATCAGGCTGGAGTTCACAAAAAGGGAGGAGTCATTGTCTGGCCCGCTCAGATGTTCATGCCACTGGTTCCCATGCATGGTGACTGTTTCTCTGTAGACACTCACTCCCGGCCAGTTGCTGGTCTGATACAAACTGGGTTCTGTGCTGTTGTAGATTCTGGCCATTGTGTTCTGCTGGCATATTCTGAAACAAACAAAAAAGAAAAAAAGACAGAAAATTTAACATGCATGGAATTCTCCCAAGTTGCTGTTTTCAATTTCAGTCAAGAGATGATGCTATTGCCTCTTTGATAAAGATTTAAAGTACTTAACAATGCTTAAACAATAAATAAACAAATAATAATAATAATAATAACAATAATGCAGAATTAATAATACCATCACAGTATTCATCATTGTATAAGTCATGAAAAAAATGTCAGTGTTATTGTAAATTGTATGTAGAAAATACACATACTAAGTTTCTATACACACTACACATTTTTAGCGAAATCATAAAGAAACTGTATTTGTGGATACACTTTGTGTTGTTCTTGTTGTCAAAATAATTGTGTAAATATGTGGTTTTGCTATGTTCAAGAAAAAGACATGAGATGGTAAACACATCACATAGGAAAACATAGATACCATTTTACACTCCATGGGATTGAAGTCTTAATATTAACCACTGATATGCAAAACTTGAAAAAAGAAAAAAAAAATCATTGTAAAAAGGATATCAGTGAACTGGTCAGCAATTATGTGCATACACAGTTCTTACATACAGAGGTTACCACTACTACACAAAATGTTTAGAAACAAATCAAAACAACAAAAATAACAATTAAAATTAAATATGATTAAATATGATATTACTAGAAATAAGATTAACCACTTAATTTAACCAAATGTCTATTTTTGTTAATCTATATACTTCATAGAGTAAAATGTACTTTTTAAAAAAGATCAGAGAGCACTAAGCTCTTGGTATCTCCTCCTGGTAAGATGGACAAAAGTTTGGGTGAAATGGTGTGAAGCTCTCTACAATCACTATGGCACCAGGGTATGATCCAGATGTTCGCTGAGTCATTGGATTGCTTAACTCCATTGTGTACTGCTTATTTGTGTTGAGTGTCTGGATGTTTGAAAACCTTTAACAGAAGAGACATTCAGGGTCCTTGGCCCTGGATCTCCCTGTTTTTAAACCTTTTCCCTAGGAAATTATGACAAATTTTTATTGCGCTGTGCTGGAGTCATATGGGAGTGCATGGCTAAAATGGACATAAATACAGCTTAACACTGAGATCATGCTCAATGTCCAAACTCCAAATAAGGTCACATTTAGGAAATAAAATATCTGAATGTGAACATAGGACTTAAATCACTTTTTGGTACTGGCAAAGACCATATGATTATAAACAAGTATGGCCCTAAAAACTGCTGTCTACCACTTAAAATAAAGCAAGGCTGAAGGAAAGTATGGGTGTTCACACTAAATGTTTAAAGACAGCATGCAATGAGCCAGCCATGACTGAGATGGACCCAGGTGTGAAATCCTACACAGGTACCAGAATAGAGGCAGAATAGAACTCATACACTTAACCAAGAGAAAGAGAACAAAAATGTAATGCTGAAAGTTCCAGAAGTCTTATTTTACCCTAGGGTCATTGCTAAAGTGTGAAAAAGTTGAAGTGAAAGTGTGTGCATGGGAAAATTCAGTATAAAAGAGTATCCTCAGTTCCACCTTTGATTGAGGATGTTGTGCAGAACGGATTTTGGCACAAGATCCATTGACACATGGAGGGTTTCACATTGCCTACACTTGGAACCCTGCCATGCCAGGTTATGGGTGCTGCCAAGGCACAGCCAGGTGAGAGGAAATCAGAGAAAAGCCAGCACCCGTGGGAGGGCCGGCCTCCCTGTAAACTCCCCCCGCGCTGCCACACATAGAATATTAAATGACAGGTGCCTACTGGGGCCAACCACTCATCTAGTATGCAGGCAGAGAGAGTCGACTATTCTCCCAGCTCCATCGACCCATTGAACTCCCTCTATCATCTGCAGAGCTGCAGTAGATCAGGAAGGCACCCCAGTAATTCCTCCATTTTAGGTCCTCGTTAAAAAAATGACATGCCACTCCTCAAACAAAGCTTCACTAGAGCATGCCAGTGTGTACAAGTTAAGTAAAACCTGATGAAATATGATAAGACAAAATAAATCTCGGTCAATGGCAAACTTGTCAAGGACACACATACTGCTGTATGAAAAAAGATAAATCAAAATGCATACAGAATGATACACATAGTAATGCACAGCACACCATATTTATATGGAAAATCTCTCAAGCTATAATTCCCTGAGATACTGAACAAGGAAGTGTGCTATGTGTAATATGTCAAGTGTGACTTCATCACAACCTGTAAATTGAGGGAAATCTGGTGATATTTACTCTGGTTGTTATTTTAAATGAGAGGTATGCACAGAAGATAAGCCAGGGGCAGCTGTAAAAACATCTCAGATCTGTGCCCTTTTTTTAGATCTGACAAAGGCGGTGAAAACTGCATTAACACTCAACCCTGTTTGACATCAACAAATAACTCAAATATTATTCCACCTGCTCAGAACATGATGTTATAATGAGTGACATTGACCTGGATCTATTTTATGTACACCATGAAAAGAAAGGTCTTAATTTTACTGGTCATTTTCAAATATATTATCAGTTACGTATACACACTTCAGAAGTTCAAATCTGCAGAAGCTCAGCAGTTGCTTGAGATGGCACTTCATTACACATTTGTTCTATTTGTTTCTAATTCAGGATGACCATTGCTACATCATCCTTAGCATTGACCCTGGATGATTTCTCTTGAATACCTGGAAAGACTAACTGAAGTTTTGAAGTAATTGCCATTGTTATGTCACTAGTTGATCAATAGTTGAATTGGTTTGAGTTGACATGTTCAACAATAGCTAATCCTAGACAGGAGAAGCAAACAACTATTGTTTCTTTTTTTTTTTTACAAAGCACTTTCCTTCTAGCTGGGTAGACTTATCCAATACAGTTGCAGAGTGTCACGTGGATCAGGCTATGGTTAACATAATATTATCAACCTGCCAGGTGAAAGGCTTTTCTACCCTGGGTTTATCTGGGCGAGTGCGGACTAGCAAACCTGTCCTGGGGTGACTTTGTAGCAATGTTCTGCTTCACTTTACCCTGTAGTCCAGCAGCTTATCTACAGCCCTCCTTGTGCAGCTGGTGCAGACAGACTATGGGGTTCTGAATAACCAGAGGGGTCCCTTGAGCTGCCTACACAAACCATCCATCAGTCCTTACTGCTGCATTCTGCAATTCACAGAATGTCACAGTGCCTCAAAATGGACGTCTCTACAGAGAATGACAAAAATAGAAAAACCCCAACTGAGCAAATTTGGGAGAAGCTAGTAAATGATTCCCCAACCCCTTAAAAAAAATAAATAAATCAAGCTTACGTTCTGGAGGAACTGACAGCTTAATAAAAAACAAAAATATTGAATAATAGCATTTTCAAGGGTAACAGGACTATTGTGGTCTCATAATGCACAACCCTGTACATCATCTCCAGGACAGTGCGAATGACAGTGAAAATGCATTGAGATCTACCCAGAGGTTTGCAGGCATTTCTGAACAGTCTACAAAATCCTAAACAAAACATCTCTCAATGAGTGATGTTATCACCAGTTGGTGCTGCTGGCCGTCTACACAGACAGTTGAACTTTTGGTACAGATATAAGGGGTGGATCACAGCACCATTAGCTGGACTGTGTTTGTTTTTTTTGCTCTGTTCTGTTGTAGCAGAACATAGTGTAAATTACTCCATAATAATAAACATTTTCTTTATTATTAGTAAGTATTATTCATTTACTTGACTGTTTACTGTCTTGAACGATGCAATGCGGTTTCGGGTTAAAGTTCATTATTCTTCTGCTGGAAGTAGACACTGTGAATAAAGTCTTAAATAAGAAGGCTTCATGGTATTATTTGTTGATTATGAGTTCACTTGTCCACCACACTAGCCAACTTCCTTTTGGGCACCTAGAAACAATAGTTTGATAATAAATTAGCCATATAGTTACCACTTGCTATGGCCACTGTCAATTCGTTAATTTGTGTCCATTCTAATTGGGTTCACAAAGCATGCATGACATTTCAATTTGGTTCAATGCCTCCAAGTGTGATTAAACTGTTGTAAATGTGTTGAAATGGTTTATAAATGGATGAGTCAGTGCTTTCTTTGAGTGTTATAAAGATATGAGGAGTTTAATCTCACCAGTATCATACACCTACAACTATAAAGTTGTATAATTTGCAACTGCAAGCTGACACATAATATGTATGCCATGGTTTCCATTTTATAAACTAACAATCATTAGAGCTTCAACAGAGCACTCAATAAGGATGTACAGCTCCTCTGTCATAGATAAATAGCTGTGGGTCTCTCGAGGTGGCATTAGTGTCCACAGTGGTGTTACGTTTTTACCTAGAAGGCCATTCTTCACCGTCTCTTGCACTGTGGCCTGGATTCAGTCAGTATTTGTCCTCAACGTTGATTTTAATTAGGTTTTCTAGAATTCTCTAGAATTACGTTTTCTTAATAAACAGCTTGATTAATTAGGCAGTCACCCAAATTTTTTTGCAGAACTGTGTTTGTAGGGGAAAAATACAACTTTAATTCTGAACAATGTCTCATGGAAAGGTGGAAGCAAACAAAACCCCAGAAATGTGCACATCATGTTAAGGCATTACAAGCATTCTACAGATACAGCACATTATTTACATATTACCCATTTCCATATATGGATATTAAATGATGCAATTCAGGTTATGAACTTGCATAAGGATAGGATGCAAGTTTCTCATTAGGGAATTCAACCTGACACCTCTGTTTCAAGCCCTTTTCCCTAGCCATTATACGACGCTGCTGGCCATGTTTGAGTAACGCTCTTTGAAATAACCTCCTGTGCTGTGGTGTGAAGAGGAGGCTAAAACAAAACTGTTTGCACAAATTCAGGCTATGATCTAGAACCCTAAAGGTTCAACAGAGCGATGAGTGTGCTGGAAGTTTTCCATGAGTCCACTCAGGCCCTGCAGAGGACTCCTCCCCAGGGGAGCACTGTAAATGTTTATGACCTTGCCATTGATCAGAGCGCTTTGTCATGCACACAACACCCAGCTATGTCAAGCCTTCATTCTGAGCTCTCATGCTTCTGTCAGCATGGCTGTCCAACTTTCTCCCACTTGTTAAAGTGACTTTTCAAAGAAACACCTGATTGATTAGAATCAGGTTTTAAAAAAAAATAATATCATCATGGATGTTGACTGTAATGTCTATCATTATGGATGTTGACTAAATTCTTGAAGCTAAATATTATGATTGAAGAATATTATTGGAGCAAAAAAATCTAAGGTGTCACTACAGGTTATTCTGTTTATAATAGTGGCTTATCTGTTTGACAATGATCCAATGTCATCACAAAGAACTTGATCTTACCTTAATTAATTAATAATCTTACCTTGCATTAATTCTTAAGTGACTGAATCACACTTGGTGTTAAATATGGAAATCATTTCTTTATCATAATATTCTACTGAATCATTGAGAGTTATTCTATTCATGACTATATTCAGGACCTGTTTGCTATTGTTCTGATGCAGGGCTCAGCAAACTATTTCCTGGATGGCCAGTGTGAGTGCAGGTTTGTGTTTATACCAGTTACCTGATTAAATTAGCTCATTTGTAGCATACATAAATGCCAGTTTCCACATAGCCTGAGTCACTGTAATACATTTCATACACATACATATGTACAGTTTTTGGCTGTCATTATGTGAACTGAAAAAAAATACCAAAAGTGTCATCTCATGTAAATGATTATGCTAACTCACAAACACAATTTGAAATCCAGAAAGTGATACAGCCCTCCTTTACCCTGAGCTGAATTATAATATTACAGAGCTCTTATTCTGAGGAGAATCTTTCCATAGCACTTGGGCAGCACACTCGCAGGGCTGTGGGAATGCTTCAAACAAAACTTAATCGTATTACCTCTTTATTATCAGGCACCTTTTGCACTTTTGACAGTTTCATGACCTGGGTATTTTGATTTTACCTTCACTGGCCAAGCCTTTCAGCTGTCAGTTTCATCATGCTGACATACACATCTACTTTCTCTTTATTTTCCTCTCTCCCATACCTGGTGCTAATGCAGTGCTCCGGTCCCTCGCTCCACAGACTCTCTGTCACACCTGTCACCTCTCCTTTCAGCTCCTTCTTTTTTTCCTCAACTCCTCTCTTTCTGTCAGATCATCTTCAAGCAGCCCTGACTTCTCCAACTTTGTGCTCTTGTGTCTTTTTTCTTTCTACTCTCAAAGCAGTGATGTTATTGTGTGACAAAATGAGAGCATTGCTGTCTTTTTTTATCATAGTTATTCAAGTAACAAGCATGCCCCAAGTTGTAACTTTTGATTCTGGATTCAGGTCTTAGGTAAATCCTAAGTCACACTGTTCAGGTCAAGTCAAGTCACACATCCTCAAGCCTTGAGGTTCTCAGACCTTAGTACTGATTATGCCAATTATGGACCAGATGCTAAGTTTCACTAACATGCTTAATTTCTCATAATACTACACAAAGAAATCTCTCAGAATATGTGAGACATATTCCTTTATTATTTCTAAAACATATTTTATTTATCTGGCTTATAAGAAGCACACTAAATCTACATGCATATCTAAATAATACACAGGGTCACATGAGGGCAGATAACACTGTGCTCTAATGAATTCAGCTAAACAGATTATCCAAAATGTTATCTCCCTGTTACAAAAAAGAGTAAACTGTATGTGACTATGTGAAGGGGGAGGGTTCACAAACCACAAGCTAATTTACAATACCCTGGACATTTGCTAATTCAAACAAAACTGAAAGCACACACAGGACTTCAAGCAAAGTTTCAGTGGGAAACAAGCCCAACGTGAGAGAGAGGAACATTTGCGGCATAGCTGATACGTTTTTTTTACATTTAAAATTAACTTGTGGCACTCTTACATAGATTCTTCATATTCATTAGTGTTAACATGCAGACATGCAACAAATAAAAACATATTTTCATGATATCTCTCCCACGCAAGTTAAACTCCATCAAGCATCTAGTATTTAGGTTTTCCACCCACATGAATTTCGTGCACATATTGGTGCAGTAAATAGAATTTAAAATCATGAGAGGGTGGTGTTCTCAGAAACTTAAAAAAACATTTAAAACAAGTCCTCTGAATCACTTACCTCCAGTCCAAATAAAGCCATGAGTCATATCTGAAAGTCCATAGCAAATGTCAGATACTTTTGTTTTTGACAAGCAAGTCTCAGATCGACTTCATGACTAAAGTCCACAATCCAAATAAACAAGCTCTTGTTTTCCAAAGAATGATGAGGTAAAATTCTGCTCTTAAACTCATATGTACTACATTTATAAGTATTTGCCTTGTGACAGCTTTTAAGACCCAGTTTTGTTATGCTTACAATGTATGTTTTTTTATATAATTGAGTCCTGGTATAGTTGTTTAATGGAGTGCATACAAGTTGACGAATGGTAGAATTATCTTCAGCTGTGATTGAGAGTATTTCTCCCTCTTTTGCAAACAGTCTATTATATTGGCAATATAATTTATGAACAGCAAGCATGGAGCCAAAAAAAAAGATTTGGCTAAATGAATAGGGATAGTAGGAACTAATTTAATCTGCATTTGGGTTACTTTGCTGTTGTTCATGATTCATGCCATTGTTACATTTTAACAAGAGACAGTGACATGTCCACAGGGACTGCCCGCACAGCTACTTCCCCTTTCACTTCAGTTGTATTAACCACTGTCATTTTATAAAATTCTCAATCACCCATCTGAATTTTGAATGTGAGGTTCCCAATCTGTAAGTGAGACACAACCCTGAGTATGTGATTGTGATGTCCAATAGCTGACATGAAAAGAAAGGAGTTCTGTGTTTGTGTGTTTAAATGAGTAGCAATGACAGCCATCCCAGCTGTTTGAACAATCACATATCATCCACTTATCATGCCATTATTGAAATTACAATGGATAAAATTAAACAGATGAAAAATATGAGAAAATATTCAGAGAACTAGCTGAGTAGTTCACAGGTAGAGTGATCACAACATTATATCACAAAGCTATTTCTGGGGATTCAAGATGAGCCTTTTTTCTCCTTAGAGAGCACATTTATTTGGGAAGCTGTGTGATATAAGGGCAAGGTAGCTGGGTCTGTAACTCAGAGCAAGGTTTCCTTGAGCAGGGAACTTCACCCGCATTGCTTCAGTGAATGTCCAGCTGTATAAACTGTATAAACAGACAAAATGAAAAATGAAAGTTGTGTAAGTCTGGATGAGTGTCCGCTAAATGCCAAAATGTTAAAAAATGTAAATGTATGAAGAATATTATTATGCCTTACCATTGAAAGTGATCATGCGACCTTTTTTTAATAGAATAAAGGTATCATTGCAGACTCCCACACTGTTCCAGAATGCACTTCACTGGCCTCCAGTGTTACAAATAAGTCAAAATGGGAATAAACATATTTCCAAGCTTAGTATCACAGTAAAAACTTGCACTAAAATCATTTTCTCTCACAATATAAAATACAATATGTTCCAGCTCTCTGTTAAATACAGATCTTATACACAGCCAACCTTAAAAGGTAGCAGGGAAACTCACATATTGCACAAGAGGACTGTGAGGAGAAGAAACACACTCTCCCCAAAAGTAAACATGGCAAAAGCAATCCATTTTTTAACAAGTGAGAGGGGATATTGTTTAAGATTATGCATCTTCTCCAGGAGCTCCCAGCAATTACATTTCCATGGTGAGCATGGCTCATGTTAACAGCACATTATGTTGTTTATCTGTGAGGAGCAGCATGGTTTCCTTGGAGGGCAAGCTAGCAACTCGTGTTTCAGTCAGCTGAGATAGCCCATACACAGAATACATTTCTGGTAGCCTCCAGTATTTCACACACCACTGCCCTCCCATCCAAGACCACGGGGTAGAGAGCTCACAGCATCTTTTTTAAAGTGAATTAGTCTTCAGCAGAAACAGCTCAGTATAAGGTTTTGCTGGACTGATCAAAA
Source organism: Albula glossodonta (assembly GCA_019788955.1). Taxonomy (NCBI): domain Eukaryota; kingdom Metazoa; phylum Chordata; class Actinopteri; order Albuliformes; family Albulidae; genus Albula; species Albula glossodonta. The sequence goes on from JAFBMS010000032.1 coordinate 2,849,722, forward strand.
AATAAAATTAATTAAATGACAGCAACCTCAGATATCAGAAACTGGCCACAGTAAACTATTTTTGCTGTATTTTCCTGTCTTTTTGTTAGCTATGATTTGTTTATCTGTTACTATTAAATTCTTATGGTATTCGATTTTTGATGTGTGAATTTTGCTCCTACTTCTTAAAATCTTACCCAAGTTAACAATGAATACAAGAAAAGCTGAATAATTTTACAAATAATATCAGTTTCAATCTGACAATTCATAGTCCATACTGTGTATCTTTATAGTTCATAACTTAAACACATTATGTTAAATATTACAAAAAGTTATATTGAGAGATGTATACACCACATTCTCAAACAGTTTCAATCTCAAAAAGCTGTTGAGTTTGCTGCACAATCATGGGAAATGAGTGAACACTGTCTGTAATGATATAAGGTCCTATTTTGTAGTAATAGCTGAGGTAATGTACACAAGCATTAGCAGAAGTGGGTGTTTTTGTGAAATGTGGATTCTCTGATATCTTGGGTGTCATTGAGTGCTCACATAGAGGCATATGAACCATTGGACCACAGTATCATGTGGGGTATTGTGAGGGGGTCCCCTCCCTTTATATCCAGCTGGTTTTTGATGCAAACGGTAGGGTGACACATTTTCCAATTACCCAGGATTAATCCAATACAGTTTTACCTTGGCCCTCTTTATCCGTTCTGCATACATTCAGTGATGTACACCTGGAGGAGTGGCTGCTGGGAGACAGTGGCTATCCATTAGAAGCATAGACAATAACACCATGCACTGTGTCCACAACATGGACACAGAATGGCTTGAACAGCGACTAGGAAGGACAGTAAAACCGGTACACAAACCTGAAAAGGAATTGTAGATGCTTGAACAGATCAGGTGGTACACTACAACACAGTCTAACAGGTTGGAGATTAAATGCGTGATGTCAGTTCTTTGTGGAATTTTAGAGAGAAAGGATCTGCTGGTTAAGGAGCGATTTCCTCCTGAATGGTTCAGTACACCATAAGAGTATGCGCTTATAATTGGTCAACTTTACATTATTGACTTTGCCAGTGGCCAGGGAATCCATTAATAACAGGATGTGATCCTCATTCCATACCTACAGGCAATTTATTCACTCAATTCAACCTATTTTACAATATAATCACAATTTCTACTACCTCCAGGGGTTACTAAACTTGCTAATTTCACTTGGACACACCTGATTGTGTTAAAGTCTCCAGCACTACTAGGGCCTTGTACAATTAAAACTGCAGATATATTGACCTATTACTGACTGTTTTTTTTTTTTTCCTGGTGACTAATATTTTTGTTTCAGTTCAGCTGAAGATAAAAAAAACAGTATTCATTGATCTGATCTTGCTGCAGATCCATTGTTTGTTTATAGGGGTTTACAGAGGCAATGTATTTACAAGGGTGGAGAAAGACAATATGTTCATGTAAATACAGCTTGGAGCCCAGAGGGTAACCTCTGCTAAAAAAAACATCCTGAAGTGTGAGACCTCCTACTGTATTTAGAAAGTGGATACAGGCAGATCCCTCAATTTTCTCAGTGTGAACACACTTGAAATGAAGTCTTACATTGATGAATTACAGAAAAAACAGTACAGTGTTGAGACTGGCCATTGGACGGTCCTCCACTCTACAACACTGGCAAGGCAATGAAAGTGTGACCACACAGAACTAAGGCACCTTTCCTGGGAGTTCTACCAGACAGCACAGCCCAATATAGAGAGCTATACTTTAAGAGCCTGTGGTCACATACAGGCATACTGCTTCACTGAGCGTCCCCTTTCCCTGCAAGAACACCAAGACAATGCCTTCACATTCTGCTTCGCTTCCCAAATGCTGCATTATCTTATACATTGAGTAGTGCACAGAAAACTGGTTTGATGAATTTAATGCGAACACATGACCACAAAGATACTCCTGGTCTCATGATGATACCTCACTGAGGGCCATGTTTGCTAGTTTTAAGATTTTTGTGGTTCTGAAAGGTTAAAAAAATCAGTGGTCATAATTTCGTTTTGTATGTAAATTCATTTTTACACCTGCATTTTAAACATGCTTAACCTATTCCACCAAATAATTGTTTCTTAAAATGGTCTATTTCAGAAAATTGTTTTATGCTGTCTGACAGTTAATTTATTCAATTTATACAATTACCCTGCATATAGGTTACCATGCCAAATTATGGGTGACCCTTCCATTTAAAATATTGCACAGTGAAGTGTAAATGCTTGACCTGATATACCTAGCAAGGTTAGACAAACAGACAACTTTCATTTTGTTCTGTTGACTTTCCATATAAATGATAATATCTACAATTAAAGAGCTACAACATGAATCACTAATTAGCACACAGGCATGATAGTCCAACAGTCAATTGAGATATGCCAGGGGTATACGTGGGTGTGTTATTATTTGCTACATTAATCTAATTTGACCTTATGTCTCTCAAAGCACAGACTCCCTTGGATCTCAGCTAGTTCGCTGGGGGTGGACAGGAGGACCTGCTGCTGAGTGAGGCTGTTCAATATCACAGACAGCCTCTAAGGACAGCATTAAGCCAAAACAGGTATGTGCACTGAGAGACTGATGTTTCTGCCAAACAAGTATGAGTTTTTTTTGTGAGTGCTGACCATGTCTTTTTTCTTAGTTTGTATTCTCCTTGGTAACCAAAGAACTTTCCAAGATTTAATTCACATTGATACAATCAGTAGCTTATAATGTAAAAATACACATCATAATGACATTTACAGATATTTGCCTATGGCTTTTTGAAGATAAATGAACTTATGAGTTATATGCAACAACATTATGACAATATGGATGAAACTAGTCATTGAAATTGACAATGCAAAGTAAATCAACCAACATTACATAAAGAAAAAAAAAACTACTGATGGGACTTACATGTAAAATCTATTGTTTTGTGAAAAGTTTGACTGAGACATCGGTACTTCTGAAATCTTAAAAGATTGTAATCTGTATCTGGCAGAAAATGTAAATGTCAGTTTTAGTAGTGTGCATGGGTGCCAGTTTGTTTTAGAAATTCCTGGGGACAACGATGGGTTCAACTAACTAAAGGCTTTCAAAAAGTGGTGTTGACGAAATGGGCCACAACAAAAAGTGGTGAGGACATGTCCCCAGTGTCCCCAGCGTAAATGACACATAGGATAGTGTGCACAATCATGACTACCCATGACTGCTAATAGTAACGTAGAGTAAGAGAGGACAGAAGGCGACTGTGAGCCCCGAGTGTGAGCGCTGCCTCTCAGACTTTTGGCTGTGATGATGCTCCTGATCACACAGCAGAAAGCCTGAGCAATGGCTGCCACAGTCTGGCACAGGAGACAAGAGCCGTTCCCCTGGCCATTCCTCATCCATGACCACAGCGCCTGCCAAAACAAACATCACACAGGCCTGTGGATGAGCCCTGAGAGTGGACCACTGATCAAAACGCATATGTCCACACGTTGAATGGGCGCAACTTTTCTCTGGCTTTATATTGCTCCAGCTGGATGGAGGTGGAGACAGGCTTTCTGTACAGAAGTGGTAAAAATGCATTCAGATAAGGTAAATGCCAGCTGCTAGTCCTGGCACAAGAGCACTGTACTGGTCTTCCCAGTATTATTCTGAATTATGAGTTTTATTCATAACATAGAAGTAAGAGCCATTTGTTTAATGACTTGTGTGCTTTCTTTACTGGGCATCCAGTCAGCTTAGAGTCCTGTTTATGCCACAGCTTGGATTAATAATCATTTTGAATCGGTTGCTGTTCATGTGTGTGTGTGTGTGTGTGTGTGTGTGTGTGTGTATCCATGCTTTTATACTACAATATAATGGTTCAAGAACCTTGCACTAATTTATAAATCAAGCTCCATATCAATGAGCTAATATTATAAATACCAACTTGTACCATCACATAAATACAGAATAAAATTGTGTGGCATCTGGAACGACTTCTTATGCTGTGTGTCAAACAAGATTATAAACTAGGCTAGAAAGTACATCAGCGTACACGCACGCTGAAACACACACACACACACACGCACACATGCATGCAAGGATTCTTGGACTATGGGAAATAACAGCAGACATGTGAACTGTGACCATTTTACTGCATGACATAAAAGCTGCAGTTCATTCTTAACAGTGCTTAAAAACCTTTAATAGTCGTAGCTCAGCTTGTTAGGTCGGAGTGCAATATTGGCACAATGCTGTGCTGTATCACTATGGTAGCTCTGGAGGTCTCAATGCTGTGCTGTATCACTATGGTAGCTCTGGAGGTCTCGCACATACTTAAATGACCGAGTGTTAGCACCTTTGCCGTGGTTTCCTTTTGAACTCCTCATGTACAGCAAGAGAGTGACGCTTTGGAAGACTGCCCTATGTCCTGTGTTTACATCCACAGCATGCTTCTCTACTTAGGAGTCTCAAGTAGCTCTCTTAAAATGTCAGATCAAGAGAAAAGCCTGAACCGTCACCTTACATTTAGTCACATTTTGTCACACTTTACCGCAGAGAGAAGTCCAAAGTGACAGATGGAGGCTGAAGCCGAATCCCCTTAATTGAAAGAAAATCCTTTTACTGATGTGTAATTACTTGAAATTCTTAGTGTTTAATCACTCTACATTTTCTTTCACTCTTTCTCCCACATAGCCCCCCCCCCCCCCACCCGTATGTTCAGCATTCCTGTCAGACACTGGAATGTAACGGCGCCGTAATGCAGATGCAGGGGGACAAGAGCAAAGGTGCTCTTCCCACTCTGTGTATACCACTGAGGAGCCAGTGGCATTATATTACCCACGCTGCCCTGTCCCTGGACGACCTCCGCGCTCATCTCTTAAGGTGAAAGCAAAAGTGCTTCATACCAATTTGGACCAGGCCTTGTGCTGATGTGGTTATGTGCCCGCACAATTTAATTGAGGCTAGGACATGTACTGTAAGGTCATTACTCCAAAACGGATTAAGGCCCGAGACACCCAGGAATGGAGAGCCGCCTCTGCTGCCGCCGCGATGATATTATACCCTTAGCTCACAATATATCCAAGGTAAATAGACTTGTCGTCAGAAAGACAAATTCTCCAGCCCCTATGCACGCCATCACCTGTGTATGCTCCTGAAGGTCTATGAACGTGATTGGAATGTGCCTTGGCCAGTTGTTTGCATGTAATAAAGTATCACTGTCCACTGAGTAAGACCCATCCTTCAAGCACTGAAAGTGGATAGTATGGTGTGTGTAAGGGTCTAATAAAGGTCAAGGTGAAGGAATTAATTTACAGACAGAACACGGGCTGCTCATATACAGCTGTGTGGACCACATTACAGGATCATGTCTCATGCACGTATGTGAAATAGTGACAACAGTGAAAGTGCTACAAGGAGTTTATAAATGGCCCTGTAATGAAGACAAAAGGGCCTATTTGGACAAAGATACAGTATTCCTCCTATCATCCAGTAACTTAGCTACTCATCATGTACCTACCCTTCACCTATTCACCCCACTGTCAGGGTCATTAACCTGGTGCAAAAAATGAATAGCACTCATAATCAAAAGGCAAATAAATGTTACACAATTTCTTTTTGAAATGGGAAATGCAAAGATGTGTACTTGCTCTCACTTTTGTAAGTACAAGAAAGGGCAGGTTTATGACCATCATTAAAAATTTGGCAGGTTACGCCAAAAACAGACGTCCTCCCACTGGTAAGCAGTGATATTCAACCACAGCTTCACGACGGCAAACTTTCAATCATTTGCTGCCAGTGGTGTGTTTTGTAAAGGGCACAATGCTTACTTGAACGTAATGTTTCAGATTTTTGGATGGATCAGGTGGCACTCTCACATGCAGTTCTCTGTTGTTGAACACCTGATTGTGCCCATGGCAAGAAAATAAAATAAATTAAGGACTTAATTGAATACAAAACCCATCCAAGACATTTAGAAAGTTTTATGGTTTGATTCCCCATTGAGCTTTAGGACACATGCTTTTATGCTAAGGCTTGTGTCTAGATTCTTAAAATATGACCCATTAAAAAAAAAAAAATATATATATATGTGTGTGTGTGTGTGTGTGTGTGTGCGTGTGTGTGTGTGTGTGTGTGTGTGTGTAATTTGCAATTCATACATACATATGTTTTCAAGAATACTAATCATTTTCTAATATTGCTGTTGCTGTATGACAGTTCCAGGTCAGAGAAATTGATGGTCTTAATGACTTCAAAACACTACCCCAAATCTCATCTTTCTCCTGCATGTGTAATTACAAGGTTGCGATGATTCAGCTCAGCAGTCCATTAAATCATTAGAGACTCCAGCCATGCCTCACTACTTCTCAAAAAACCACATCAGCTCTGGGTCTGGACTTCTGACCTCCTGAAATCCTGAGAGACAGACCAACAGATGCTTTATAGTCACACAAATTACTCAAAGCAAGAACACATTTGTAGCACTTACACTAATACCCATTATTAAAATAAAATGTAACTCTTGCTCAGTGTTCACCCAGAGTTCAGCTCTCTACCTGTGTGTGAATGTAAATGTACCTATTGGTTAAAATCCATGATGTCTAGACAATTTATCACATGAAGAACAAATGTAAAACATTATTTATGTTGACATGGCAATTATATAAAAAAAATGACACAGACATAACTTTGTAATTATGTTACCGCAGGCAACGGACAGAAATGTGTATATATTAACAGCCAAATTTTACCTGCACAACACGTTCCAAGCTTTAAACAGTAAATGAAATAGGATAATTGGCTAGTAACCATTTTCATGATAATAGCATGCAAGTAAAGTAACACCATTTGGACACATCAAGGGCTTTGCACAGACCTATAATTGGCTATAAATATACATTACATTTAAAATCAATAAACATCTTGGCTGCTCTACTGTGCACATGGTTTTCCATTCTAGTCAGCCGGAGAATCACTTTTTCAACAAAGACACTGATTAAACAGTGTCCTTGATTGAGGTTTTTCTACCCATTGAAAAAGAGAATTTCACCATTTATGCTTCAAGGGGATCTTATGCTACAGGATTTGTGAATGGAATTAACCTTGTCATTGCCAGCACTTAAAACCTCCCCTCAGTTATTCTACGTCTCAAGCTGTCAGCTCTCATATTCTGCTCTGAGAACCTCATTCAGACTCCAGGCCTGCAAATCTCCAGTCCTACAAAGAGCCACAGTATCTGCAGGTTTTTTTCCATTTCCTTTCAAACGGGCACATTTAACACTTGGAATCAAGGACATTTTTGCCCATCAGAGATAACATAAGCAGTTGCATGTTAAAACAATGTAAACTCAGAATGTCTACTACCCCCTCCATGACTGGAGTTATACAATCCTGAAATATTTTAACTTTTTTATTTTCAAACTCCTGAACACTGATATTACATTTGTACAAGACCAAAATAGGAACTTCTTATTTAGCTTTTCTTACCATCATGGGTCGCTCAAAAAGCCAAAAATGGAAACTGTTCCATCCCAAACAAGCCGATCAATTTCCAGCTCTGCCAGACCCGCTGTCTGGTCAGTGCATTCTACTTCAGAGGGAGAGAAAAAAAATCAATAGCAGACATTCAAATTAAAACTTCCAGATGGTACCAAGCGCAAGGAAAATGGAAAAGGGTCTGGCAGAGTTACATTTCCCTCTGAAAGTAATGAAGAGTAATTCACAAACAATTCAAGATATAGAATCCATTGTAATATATACTGAGTACTGTCTTTTCTTTATTTGGTAGGGATAAGGCACTGCCATTTGCAATCAAGAGGGTAGTTATTCCACATACATATGGTTATGGTCTGACCGATTCACCAGTTTACTTTTGAATACACTGTGTAGGTATACACACTTAACACAATGGGTGCTTATTTTGTAAACACATATAGTGATGAGGAGCAGGTTACATTCAGAGCTAATTTGCAACAAGCATGTCTTCTTTTTTTGTCAAATGTTGTCAAAATGTTCTGTTTACTGTAATATTTCTTGTATCTAAGAATTCACAGAAATTTGCGGAATGGGTGTTATTTTCAGCAAACACCAAATGTTACCTATTACATACCATAGATTAGCTCAATGAAGAAGAGCTAAAATTTTTCACCCCCCTTCAGAGGGTTATCAAGCTGATCGCCAAAGCCCTGAAACATTGCCACTGGAGATTATATGTGTAGAATGGCAAGCTCATCTTCCCTCTGTTAATATACCTGCATTAGTGTGGAGCATTTTAGATTTTAAAAAAATGAAAATTTCCTTTATAACCTTACAAATTTTAATATTGGTAGTAAAAAAAAAAATAATATCTGAGTTGTTTTACATTTTATTGCACAGCAGTGGCAGTAAAACTCTGCCTCTTGTCCGATCTCCAGTTTGGGTGTTGAAACTGTCCTGATGACCAGATTTTCGATTGTCACTAAAAGTTAAGTGAGAGGAAAACTGTCCCCTTTCAGCCTTTGTAGTTTACCATGTTCAAATGGATTTATGCAGATGGATAGCAAGAGACTAGTCATTCATTAGACCGAAAAGGACATAAACAGACTATTAGGAATACTGCACTTGAGACTGTTTACACAGCTAAGCATTTGTTTGCCAAGCCGCAGCAACGTTGCTTCATAACTGCACCTGTTTCCCCACTTTGTGCCAAGGTTCTACTGAATTTTAGCCTTCACCATTTTCCCTTCATTAGATGGTGTTCAGTGCCTATATAAATAATAATTGTCCAAACTGAAAAATAAATGTGTGATTGTATTCAATATTTGCATGATTTCCATCGATGTTTGGTCAACAGTCCATTTTATTTGCCACGTGAGTTGACTGAGGACTCATTTATCACTTGCGGTGATTATCTTGGGAGTCAAAGATAATGGAGGATTTGAGATATTGGGATACAAATGAGATGTAGGGGGTGATTTTGTGGTCAGATGACGATCACCAATTTCATGCGAATTTGATCTTGACTGAAAGGTTAACTACTCTTTCCAGAAACATCCAGGGATCTAAAGACAGCGTGTCATGACTGCTGTTTATCTCATCTAAAGTGCAATACCTTCTTCGGCACAGTGCCCCCTTCACTGTGCAGGGGCACTAGATTGGATTTTTGGTCAAGAGGGGACCAGAGCAACCAACTGGCCCACAGACATCTCTAGCAGGAGCAGTTTAATTTTCTCAGGTCTTCTATACAGGCATCAACCAAACCCACACATACTTAGCAGCTGGACAAGAGTGGTGTGGTCTTTCTGCTAACATGGTGTTTCATAGTACAGATTTATGGTTTTGATTCTGCAAAATGACATACATTACCACTATACTGTAGATATGTGCTGTGGTCATGGTTCACAGATATAAGAATGCATATTGGGGATTTTGAAACTATCAAAGTACTATTTACATGTTACATTTAAATAATTATCTGTTGTGCAAATGCAGAGTGACATTAAATTATTATTATGCAATTTCCCCAATGGAAATTTACTGAAACAGTTCAGATTAAGCATCATTCCTGAGGCATAAATCCACTGTGCCCCACCTGAAAATCCAACCTGCCAAGTTTCCATGATCATTACACTACACAGCCCTCCTCCTCAGTGCACTCTCCACCAGCACACTGCCACCCACTTAAGCTATTGCTCTGTTGCTTTCTAAGGACAACTATGCAGATTTATTGTGCTCACACCTGCCACCTGGTGGTGAGGAATGACAAACTCAACAAAAGACTGAAAAATTCTCATCTGGTGAATGACACACTAGCATTCCATGAAACATGGTTCAGCATGGAGTTTTAATAAGACCTGGAGGCCCTGCATATTAGTGTAGTCATTTACATGAATTTATGTATGAAATGGACAGTGCTTACTACATACCGAATCTTCATCTGCCCTAGTTATGGATGTCAATTTTCAGTTAATGTTAACATAAACCAAAGCTAACAGTGTGCAGATGCTTTTTGTCCACCTTACTGCACTTCAGTAAGAAAAACACAACTGTTACACATAATTATAGCGATGAGGCATAGCTTACTGCACATTCCAAAAACAGTTAGATGCAGACAGCATTAAACAGCTCTAGACAATGAGTAATGCTTAAAATTTAAGATTTAATTACAATGTGTTATATAACAAAATTAGACATGATAAACAGAGTCAAGTTCCTTTCTTCAAAAACCTATAATTGGCAATATACATAAGTGACTGTTTTTTGTTTAAGTTATAGACTTTTTAAGACACATTACTTGATTTGTTTAAAATATTCAGTATGTAGTTGGCAATACTGCCTTCCAAACTATTCATGCAAGGAGTCCTACAGCTGGAATTTATTCACTCCTTATATACAGAAAAGTTCCTTCGACAAAATGAAAAAATGGCAATACTAGCCATGTGAAATGCAATTGTATATAATTCTTAGATAAGTGTACTTTGTTGCAACAGTCCAGAGCTCTCCTGTCCTACATGCCTGGTCTGCTCTGCATCCAAGAACAGATGTAGTCTGGAGCTGTCTCCTGCTTATAAGCACACAGAATCTTGAACAGCCAATGGAAAACAATCTTTCACCACTGATCCAATCAGTGGTCTGAAGACAATGCCTCGAGGAAGATTTAGGCTAACACACAAAATCAACAATGTAGTATAGTTACAGAAAAAATTAGCTTCACTCAAGAATTCATGATTTTATTACTCACATACTTTTAAAAGTTTTATAGCCTTGAAAGCTTCCACAAACATTTTGGGTCCTTATTTTTGATTGACTCCTTTTGGTTAAAGATGCTAAAACATCTTCATAAGCTTGCCCTCCGATGCCTGCTACAGATTCTGTTTTCTGAGGGTTAGACATGTGTAAATACACACGGTACATTAGGTAGAATATCTGGCTCGGCTTAAATGTATTTATTTACTGTGAAGATTATAACATAAAAAGGCTGCCTGGCAGTTTTCCAGACTTGATTTCCTTCTACCCTCAAAGACTGGAGTCAACTGAGGGAAGACCGCATCTGGTCTAGCTGCTCAGATAGGTTTTATTTTATAAAGAACGGTAATCATTCCATGTGAAATGCAGTTATCTGATCATCTTGGGTCATCACTAAATATGGTGGATATGAAAACATTATCTTAGGGCGAGGAAACATGTGTTTGGCTGGTATTGTTCATATCATACAATCTGTTATCTGACCACTGGTATTGGACTGGACTTGTGTGCCCTTACCTGTGTATATGTGTGTGTTGCTGTGTGTATGCATTGGTGTGTATGCATGTGCATGCACTTGATTGAATTCTATTTCTAAACTTGAACATGAGGGCAGCATTCGGAAGGTCACTGAAACCTTGCCAAAAGCTCAATAGTATTCTAGATCATCCTTCACCTCAGACAGACAGAACCTGATATTTATAATGGTCAGAGAGTTGGGATGAATGACAGAAGAGACCCAAGGTTGTGCTATAAACAGAAAGAGGAGATGTCTGCTTGTGAATCATAATGTAATTCAATATAATCAATCACAGAAAGAGAAAATGCATCATCTCAAACCATATAACACCTTTTTTCATTTTTATCACATCAAACAAAATCTAAAACGATCCATTTTACCATGAGAGAAAGAACAAACAAAAACAAAAAGGCAACAAGTCAAATACAAAACAGAAAAAATAACTTAACCATAGCACAGCCTTTGGCTTGACAGAAAGACAAATATCTCCTCAGCCTATGTTATATATTATATACCATATAAACCATAAATTAACAAAGCATTCTCATATCAAAACAAAGAACCAGGTTCAACACCAAAAACACAGGTATTCAAATCTCTGACTGCTTTCTACATTGAGTACCAAAGTGTACTACAGAACATTTAGCACCAAACACCGTAATTTCTCAGTAATGACAACTGATAACCAATAGATGTCAGGTGCAATGACAGAGTAACAGCTTCTTAACTGACCCTGCTGGCTAAATACAAGCACAATAAATACAGGATACTTCAGTTTGAAAGTAAAACAGAGAGAGGGTGTCTAGGAGCAGCCGGGGGGAGGGTGTGTCACCTTAAACAGTATAAGCCCCTAGTTCAAACAGGATGATCTAAGCTCTGAGTGTGTCAAAATACTTCAGGAAAACAGAGATAGGCCTATATCCCTGAATACAAATGTACCCAACTTTTCTCTTAGGTTTGTAAGGAGAACTCCCCTGCCAAGGCCCCTGACAGACTCTAAGCCTTGGCTGGTATGCCTCCTTCCCTTCTCAAATCAGTCTAGTATGCAAATTAATTATTTGTTAGTTACAGTACACAATATTTAAATTAACACATGTAATGAATAAAGTCAGATTGTGCTCATTTTCTACAGTCTATGTGACCTTTATACAGGTCAGAATAAAGGGATTTAAATGCAAGGATTTGCATAAAAATAATTGAATTAAAGATGAAAACGGGGTATGAAAAATGATTGCTTCCAAGACAGAAACCAGGAGTAGCTTACCGTAAAGGTCTCTTCAAAATGAGGGATTTAGGTTATTATAATATTGTATTACATTACAGTGTCATATTTGCTCTGGATAGATAAAGAGGACAAGGATTCAGCCATTGAAATGGAGAACAGATCCCTTCTTACTGCACTGTACCTGCTGGACTGTGCTAATTGAGGTAGCATACATAGCATTTTCTTTGCTGGATGGTACGGCCTGCATCTCGTCAAAATGAACTTGGGTCTTTGGATGAGTGCTATTGTACAGGAATTATCATAACCTATGTTAAGATTATAAACATGCAGTCAGAGTGTGTAAGGTCAGAGTAATTGTCACTGCAATTTTCAATAATTGGTATTGAAACATTGTAATAACTACAGGACCGCAATTACCCTGGTCCATATAAAATTTTTTACATTTTAAATCAAAATTATTTTTCAATGACAAGCTGTATATGTTGATCGATAGATCACTTTATTAATTCCAGAGGGAAATTCACAAATCTTGTTCCCACCTGGTTTTAAACCAGAGACCTTTCACATGTGAGGTGAACATGATAACCACTACACTATGGACACTTGCATAACCAAATTCTAAGGAGACTCTGGTTCTACTATAAGATTGCTCTGATGGTTCACTTATTCCATTCTTTCTGCAAAATGAAATTATCAGAAACAAGGAGATGGTCCTTGACAGTTTATGCTCTATGCTACCTGCGTTCAAATTTACATATGCAAAATCAAAGCCTGTTGTCTCATAAGAGAAAGCAATCAAATTATTTTTACAGATTAGAAGAGTACTATGTATCTCAACCCTTTTCGCTAGGTCATTTCAGCAAACTGAGATAATTGTCAGCGCTGTAGGAAACTGCATTTAGGGAAATGAATTACATTTTCATGTCATTTTGTTCATAAGTGGCAACTCATTATAAGAGGAGGTTGATACTCTTCCATGCCTGCTGTGGAAAAGAGGTGCTGGATATAAACATGCATACTTGAAGACATTTCATTACATTCAAGTCATTAAATGGAATCATCTCCTTCACAATAACAAGGAATTTTCCAGTTGTCAATTCCATTATAAATAATAATTCAGATGTAATTGGTCTTCGATAGATGTTTTTAAGTGAGATAGGACTGCATCTTAATGAGTCACTCTGTACTGAGAAATCTGTACAATTTGAGCAGATCAGCTGCTTGGCTGTGCTTTTGTCTTCTGCTTTACTGTGTTTGTAAACATACGTTTGATTTGGTTTACAAAATATTTAATTCAGATGTATGCATTGTTCATTAAATCTCCAGTTGTGAATGATATTAACCATGATGTTTAACACCTTGGTTGAGAAAATGAACACAGCATATTAAAGTGAATAGCTCACTGCAAAGGAAAAGCAAAACTGCCACAAATTATCATAACCATCATTCAAATGACAACACTTTACTCTTATAAGTAAACAGCACATTCTGTGATTTCTACTGACAACAAAGGACAGCCTAACTAAGTATATTGTAGTATTAGGATGAGGCCAAAGGGATCACATATTAAAAGTAACTTCCTTCCTTGGTAGGACATGCTGCAACTACATTTTTCAGCCTTTGGTTCGCACTGGGATGAAACAATGTAATGCACCCAGTTAGAGAGTTACAGCATGCTGCCTTATTGAAGGCTCTCTAGTATAATCACTGTGTCCACTGACCATGCAGTGACATTTAGTGCAGGCAACTTCAGTACAACTAAACGACACCGTCTGTACTGTACATGAGGAGTAACTTGAACAGATGGGGCCTGAGACCACAGATAGGCTTATACTTGCTTTTTGGAGAAACTCCTGTAACAATCAAGCTAAACAATTTGTCCTTAAAATTTTATCAACTCAGGTGTTTGATCTCTTAAACTTCATTTTGATGTCTTGTTTCTGTTTCCATTTTTTCTGTGGTTATGGACTTCAAGGTTATAGACACACTGAGAAGCACTTTTAGCTGTAAGTCAAAATTAAGGACAGATGTTGATTGATTCTGGGCCTGAATCCCAGTTGAAGGGAAGAAATCCCACTGAGTGGGTGGAAGACAGTAATATCTTGTTATCTCACTTCCCCTTGTAGGTCAAGAGCAGTACTATCACTCTGAGGGGTTGCATAGTTGAACTGAAGTGACAAAAAGAAGTCATTTCATGGATATATGATAGATCCACGAAAAGCCACAAGAATGTCGTCATCAGCTTCTTCTTAAGTAGTCTGTTAAATTGTTTTTAAAATTGGATTTTTGGCTTATTGGATTTCACTAAAAGCATCCTTTAGCTCAATGAATTAAATCAAATTAATGAGGTGTAAATGTTCCACTGCCATTTACATTTCATTTCCAGTTAACTTTAAAGACTTATCGATGTTTCAGGCTGACTGGTAACTGTTTTTTCCTCTTCATTTGGGACACCGACTATACATTAATCCTTTAGGCAAGAAAGCACTTTGGAGTGATGAATTTTTAAATATTTTGAATCCAGCTGAGTTGCAAGACTCTTTATTCAGTTCAGTGGCCTCACAGTGAGAATGACACCTGGAGGTTTTAGGTTCATTTTTCTGCCCGGTCGCAGTGTGGACAGTAAATGAGGTGCATGTGGCCCCACTGGCCTGGGCTGCTGTGAGGGTTCTGATGGATCGGTATCCTGTCCAGACCGCATCTGCTCTTCAAGCTGCTCCACACCACAGCAATCAGCATAAGCAATCAAAGCAAACCAACCTCTATCTGCCATCTGTGACTACATGGCAGTTTTCTAAATAATTCAAATAAAACATGCTGCACAATTGTAAACAGTATTACTGACATGGCAACTAACATCACTGTAAACATTCACTATGATCTCACGCAGTATTTTCTCCATTAAAAAGAATGTTTGCTAATTAATTCTGAAATTGAAGATGTTCTGTACACTAATCTGCACCTGTCTGTAAACATGAATATTGCAAACCTTTGCCTAATTCAGACTAAAAATAAAATTTCCAGTTCTACCGTCAGCTGTTTGGTAATACGGTACTTGGTATCATGATTACCAAGGAAAGTCCACAATGGAAACATGTTTTAAATTAGTGATTAGAAGGACTGAGGTTTCATGAACCTTATAATGGGGTTTCAATCACTAACTGAATGAATCAAACGATTGCTTTGGACCAATCATTGTGCTTTTCTGCAGATAGCACAACCTTTTTATTCATTCAGACAAGTCAGTGTTTGACAGCCCATTTCAACTCACTGAACAAAGAACAGGAGAATGAGGTTCTTGAAAACTCATTCTCCTGTTACATATGGGGAAAGAAACATACAGTCAATGTATCATAAATACAGAGGTAATGTAGAGACATGTAAAATAAAACATAAGGGATTTCTTCATTAGGTATGGAAATTAAAGGGCTCTATACACATATCTTCTTCAATAAACAGGACTTCAGCTTTAGGGATTGTAATGCTTGAGGAATAATAAAATCACACATCCTATGTCGTGAAACAAAGTGACTCTAAATGGGAACTGCTGTAGTCTATTAAATAATAATAACAGATTTGACATAATCTGCTGCCAGAATCCTAGTACCATAATTGCAGAGTTAAATTTAGCCATTTTGCTTGAATTCACTTCGACATAAAAAGGCAAAAAATGGCAGCTAGAATCCTTCCTACATGGTCCAGAGGGAACATTTTTGATTGCACATGGAGTTTTTGTTCAGTCAGTAATTCTGTTAAAGTGTTGAAGATAGTAAAAACCACAGCAGCACTTAAAGCAAGCCAACCTTCAGCCAGTAATGCAAAAAGGCTCAGCAGGTTTCATAAATGCACCAAGCTATGTTATAGCACTAATCAGACTGAATCCTACTTTAACTTAAAAAATAGATCACCCCAGTTGGGCATCAGTCAAATGCACTGAGGAGGGGAAAAAAGAACTTGCCAGGCAAAGATCAGGGAGAAATTATCCACCCCCCCCCCCCCCATCCCCCCTCCCCCCCCACACACACACACACACACACACGCACATACACAAAGGAAGATGTAATTTGCTGGAGCTCAACCACACCACTGATATTTTGGGAGAGTGGTGAATCTTCCCTGGGGTAGCTCTCATGCTTCAACAATAACTAAGCTATGTACCATCAGAAATATGTGGTTCCTAAAAAGGATTCATGGCAGAGACCACTTAGCGAGCAGTGGTTTCCATCTGCTCAGTAAGAGCGCCATGCTCATCTCAAGTCTTCTGAGTACCACCTGGACCATCCTTTAGAGTTCTGGAACAATGCATCATTTTTAGCAGGTCTTACAAATGCTTGGATGTTATATTTCTGAAAGTTAAAGGATTTAATGGTATTCAGTCTCATTAGTGCTGCGTCATACCCTTGTGCATTTCTGAAACCGGCTAACCATTTTACATTATGATAGATAAGTCAAAGGCTGAACCTCCAGGGCAACACGGGGTCCATTCGGTAGTGAAAATTCAAAGACTGAATTCCACGGTGAGAACCTCACACTAAAAGATGGACATGGTTATGGCAGTGTCACAGTTTAAGGATGCTTTGCCGGATTAGGACATGGATGACAAGCCATGACTGAATGAACCACCAATTCTGCTCTGCTTCAGAATTTTGCAGATGAATATGAGGCCATCCAGTCCTGAACAGAAGCTGAAGTACAGCTGGACCATGTAGGAAGACACAGATCTTGAAGAACAAGAAATGTAATGTTTAAGAACAGCCTAGACACATTCCAGACCTAAACCCTACTGAGATGCTGTGGCAGGACTTGAAACAAGCAATTCATGTTCAAAAACCAGCAAATATCACAGAGCTGGAGGAAAGCCCCAACATCCCTCCAGAGAGCTGTGAAAGATGAATCAATGACTACTGCAAGCATTTGTTTACAGATATTGCTACTTATGTTAGTGTAACCAGTAACTGGGTCTGAGCGACTACTTTTCGCATCAGGGCATCCAGTGGAAAATCAAGCGAAGCAGGAAGGACTCACTTATACGTTCTCTCAGTGTCAACACACAGCCAAAGGACACCTTCCAGCCAAGCGGTCCTGTGGACAAAGGACATCACCCTGGCAACAGACAGGCCCGAGCCTCAGCAGCCTTTTGCAACAGACCAGACAGGCTGAACCTCAAATCGTAGGACTTGAAAGCAAATGATAACTGTGTCTAAGTAAAATAAATGATCTTTTATGTATTGCATTTTAATAAGTGGTCTCTACCAATTAAAATAAAAAAAAAAAAAAAAATCAAAGGTATTGCATAAATTTATTGTCAATGTTAATTCATTGATTGGTACTCTGTTAAACACACACATTGCACGATGGATTGAGGGTTATAATTCAAAATGTTTTAGGTATGTGCGTGTTTTAAGATGGTAACATTTAATAATCTGCTAATTGCTTATTTTTAACTGGGTTTTAATTATTAATTTAATTTCTTTGGATATGTCAGGTTTCCTGTCAAGTTCCACAAACAAACAAGGAGATTGGAAGCTTGAAAGGGACGTTTAAGCCAAACAAACAGTGCAAATCCCTCTTGGAGGGATGCACATGATTTAGTGCCCTCATTAATTCTAAGACAGGTGTTACAGAGATCAATCAAGGCATACCCTTTCATGTACAATAGATCAACTGGCATTGGCAAGGCAGGAGATTTCACAGTAACAGTCTGCTGTGTCACTGATCTACAAGCAATAACAGTCTATTGAAAGTAAGAGTGAATTCATGTCAGCATAGTCAGAGTCAGGTCTTTTTAACATTCTAACATGGCATGACGTAATATCCACAAACACTACAGGAAAATACAAAACTGGTGCTATTCAACTCAACGCTTACTTATAGTATTACTTTCATGGTATTTAACACACAAACACAAATGTGTTTTATTTTAGATCATGTGCACTTTCTACTTTCTTTCAAAGAAGTGAAATAGTTGTGTCCTTACCTCAAAAAGGAAGAGTTGTGGAGACTGTGAAAATGATTATGGTTGCTTTATTCATGTAGCTTATTTTGTAAGAACCAAGTCCAGGATTAATTCAAATGTTGTGGATACATCATCACAACTGGCTGTTTGGAAGGATATAGGGGAACCATACATGTTTTGCATTTTGTTTTATGTTTGTGGTACCCTCACTTGTTCTATGATGCGGTTGACACAAACACAGCACCAGACCCTGCATAAAGGCCTGAAGACTGGGATGGTGTTGGTGCAAAAACATTTTCCTATGGCTGGGCTGAGACAACCCTATGGTTTGCGTGATTTGTGGGAGTTGCAAGGCCCTTGTGTTACAAATACATAATATTTGCTTTATTCCTTTGGAAGACAGAGTACTGAAGCACACATCCTGGGGGGTCTAAGGAGTGGGATAGTAACAGTATTAAAACTTTAGAAAATCACTAAATCTTCTGTTTCTGTTTGTTTTCTGCTTTTTTTCCATACATGTCAACATGTTCTTCGTATATAGGGCTACACACCTTGTTTATTTCCAGGATAGCTCCGTTGATTGTTGAAGTGATGTCAGGTATTTATATGTAATATTTCAAAGTTGTTGTCAACGTTCATGCTCACTGAATCCCATCAGTAATTTAAAATATGGAAATGAGTGATTTCAATTTACATTCTTCATGTTAAATTTTACAGGTCTTTTGGACAGCAGTGTATTATAAATGAGTGGATCTTCCGGCTCTAACATGGTGGGCTGATTCCCAGGTAGGACACTGCTGATGTACCCTTGAGCAAGGTACTTAACCCAGACTGCTTCAGTAAATATTCAGCTGTAAAAATGGATAGTGGGAGGAAAAGTAAACTGTGTAACTTCCATTAGATAAGAGTGTCTACTACATGCCTAAATGTAATCAGTTGGCTCAAAATACAATATAAGCAAGTCTCTTTATCAGCTTGTACTGTACTCAAAAGAATAATAAAACTGACAGCTAGTAATCAAAAGAGGGTAGAGCTACCGATACCGTTTGTTTTAGCCCATCATAATGTTTCGCTATGAACAGCAAATCCTTTTCATGTATCTAAAAAAGTTATCTAATTGTAGCCCACTTTTTTGTCATAATACCTCATTGTCTCATTACTGCTGCCAGCCGCTTTACTATTCAGGTCCCACTACCACCTGTTTATTGCAGTGATTACACCTCACTACGGAAAGCAGATTCTTAATATGTGATGAATATCTCAGTTTAGTAAATACGTATGAACATCCACAAGGATGTGAACATTTTTCCAAAAGGATAGAATAAATGATACACAGTCAATGCCCTGTAATGAAATACATATGAAATGCTTTTCACTTAACACATTAGTCTTACATAGTTCTAACATTCAAAATACAGGGTGCATGTGTTATTTCTATGTGAATGAAGGTGTTGATCATTTCTAGCCTTAAAAAGTACAGTGCTAAGAGACATGTATAATTCCATTATTCAAGTTTATCCAAGACTGTTTATATTAAATGTTTAAATATAATTTTAGACAATAATTGAATATGGCTGTAGAATTATTTAAAATGAAGAAAAGAAATGAATAAATCAACACAGTCCAACCATTCAAGCCTGGCTGCATTCTCCTCAGGGGAGTGGTTTCCACATCTGGCTCCTCCCTGTGGGTGTTCCCGTGGCTGCTGCCTCAGGTGCCTCAGGTGCTGCAGGTGCTGCAGGTGCCTTATTAAAGCGCCCGCATTGCATCTCTGGATCCCTCCACTGAAAGGGGGACAATCTGCAGCAGCTTTTCATCATTTTTTGGTATTTAGATAGCTTCTGTGTTCCAGTTTCATCTGCAGATTGGGGCACTGTCCATTTTCATTTTGCATCTGATCTGTGTGCGCAGCAAGCCAGTGCAGTGCTAGCAATTATTAAAGTTGTTTAGTGAAGCTAGGTTATGAACAACTTGTGCTGTAAAACCGTACTGTTGTCAGCATGCCTGTGCTGTCAGCAAAACAGTACCAAAGGGTACAAATTGGCATTGGCTGAAAAAAAGCACACAAAATAAAAGTAAAAGCAACAAAAATAAGTAGCCCTTGAAAAGATTGCGTGATGCAACCTCACTTGCATTGACAGCAGTTTAATGTAAAATGGCAGAGAACATTCTGCCTGATCCAGCAGCACTGATCACGGTTTACTCGAGAGCACGATGGACAGTAACGACATGCTGTGGTAAAGGCGGCCGTGGTTTCCCTCGCCCCACAAATCAGGCTCATTTTGCTCTGGGAGTGTGATGCCTTTTGGATTCACTGCTCACCCTGCAGATGGGAAATCGCACTTGTGTGATTACGGAACATTGTGCGTGCTGAGACAGTGAGTCACAGCGAATGAGAAACTGTTCAGTGCCAGGTAATTAATCTCCCCACAAAACAGACCCGGTGATCATTTTCACCTCACTGGAAGTAACACTGCATGCCAATAAACCCATGTAGCCTTTAGTCTAGCCATCAAATATCATTACAATTTAATGCATTTTGCTTTTATCTTTAATGGAGTATGTAAGAAAAGAATAGCTCCCCGCCTACTCCAGAGGCCACATTAAGTATTTATTAAAATCCAAAAATATGCCATGACCCTGGGACTACAGTCAAATCTCCAGGGAAATGCATTATTCCTAAAACAGCCTGCCAACGCGATCCCAAAGCACCAAGATTCACCCATTCATACAGTCCTATGGGAAACAAATGGGTGATCGAATTTTATACATGGACCCTAAAACTAATCTCAGTAATCTCAGGGGTAGACGTTCAGGAAAACGGAGGAAGACATGAATAACCTGATGTTCATCACAGAACATTACATAAAAATGTATTCTCCAAAAGAATATTCATCACAGAAAATGGAATAAACAATGCAAAGTAAATGGAATGGAACATTGAATGCAAATACATTTCCAGAAACCACAGTATTATTGAGGATCAATATTACTCAACATCATATATATCATTATATATATCAACATCAGGATTAAAATTGTACCTACAGTACATAAAAGCAGCTTTATTTGCAGTTTCACATTAATAGTAAGAAAGACTTACTGCAAAGTATGCAAACATGACCTGAAGGTAGCCAAAAATGGTATTAGTGGACCATGTTGCTTGTTCCTGCATGGTATCCTTCTAGCAATTATTAGTACTGGCTTTGACAGCTGGCTATAAAACCTACCATCCAGGTTTGATTTTGGCTTCCTCTGCCTGCTTGAACCTGCTCTGTATCTTTCAAGTTTCAAAAATGAAATCCCACATGACACAACCACCTTGTGATACTGGAAGTCTACCAATGCTACCAGTCGCCTGCCTGCTGCCAAATGACAGAAAATCAGGTGGTGAAAATTGCAGCTTGCCAGTTAAAATAAATATATAAATAAGATAACGTGCAGAAGTGACAGAACTGAGCTCTGTGATTAAATGGACTGCAGCACATTTCAGTGATATTTGATAATGATATCATAAACACTGTTCTGTTGCTGGAAGCAGCTGGCCTTGCATCTATCAGTCACCTCTGTCCTGTCTTGCAAATCAGGGGTTGCTTGAACGTGTCACTAAATATTTATAACTAGGGACCTAATTAAATCATGGGTAAATTCTACATTTTACACTGAAGCGTCATGGCAAAAATAGCAAATTAAGCTGACATTATGTGGTCGTTGAACACAGTTAAATTATGCGTGTACATATATTAAAACAACATAAAAGGTGATAAAAGGTGAGCATGCATAATTGACTTGGTGTATCAGACAGCATACTCTGTCTTTGAGGTAAGAATGCTTGTGATTTTCTCACAGGCATCCAATATGGTGCAGGTGCACCACAGATTTACAATGTGTTGAAGCGTCAATCAGATCATCTGTTGTCTAATGTCAGCTCATAAATTTGAGATAAAGATCAGTGCACTGCACAGCACCTGCTGTTGACAGAACCTGAATCACAGAATTAGACTTCTCCACTTGGTGCCCATTGGCTTTTTAGCATGATCTTTCCCTCTAAATGGAAGTGTTTCAGTCGTAACCAGAAGATTTCTGTATTCAGAGTAGAGAAACTGTTGGATACATCAAAGTTTGAGAACTTTCGAGAGAGCATATGAACATATAGTTAAGCTTATTATTATGGTCTTGCTCTCTTAGTTGTGGTCTTCAACACACAGTAGAGTAGCACTTGGGCACTGAATTTCCAATATTAATGCGTCTGCTAAAATAATGAAATATAATGCAACAAATTTCATGTGCGATGCAACCAGAGGCTTGTGAAAGATGACAATGAGGGGCAGGCCAGGGGAGACTGAGCTATCCGATTCATTCTGAATAAGCTCCAATGGCCTAAAAGCACCGACAGAGATTGCATGAGTGTTAAGGTAGTAACAATCAGGTTCTAGACCAGGAAAAAAAAAAGACTACAAGAACTTTTTTCATGTTGCTGAAGGTCAAGCAGCAGAGCCAGGTGACTGAGGTGAGGTTCCCTTTGTTGGCTAGCTTTGTCATCAAAAGTAGCATGCAGGCTATTTGAGGTCAGATGTTGACCCAAACTGAGCGAATGAAAAAGTTCAGAAAGGTGAAGGATTGGCCAGAAAGTGAAGCAGTATTTGTATCTGTATTAGTGGCTTACAGAGATAATGTTAATAATGTGTGTGTGTGTGTGTATACACATCTGCCTCTTCTTTCTTTTTAACACAAATCACATTATAAAGGTATTTTTCAAACCCACACTGTTGAGGTTATTGCAAATTGTGAAAAAAACTACTTACTTTTTTTTCTTTTCATTTGCAATTTCATTTTAGCATTCATTTGCATTCACATTATCCCCCCACCTTACTATGGAGCATCTTGCTGAGTTTCAGTCTTCTATTTTTTTTCTCTTTTCCTAACAAGTGCAGCTCCTGGGAATTTGCCATTAGCTGTTAAAGTCCACTCTCGATAAGGCTTAGGGCCCAGGTTATAAATAACGGATAATTTCCCATGAAGATAAAATGATTATATTCCAGTGTCTGCATCTCTCTTCTGCACCTGCCTTGGCACAGGGTGTGATCAGTGCAGGTCCACTGTCAGGGAGAGTCCAGGGACAGTTGGAGCTGTCTGCCTTCCTTACCTGCCCGCCCATCTCCTTTCTCACCAAAATAATTAGAGAACCTTCCCACGTGCTCCTCATTTGAAAGGTTGAGAATCCCTAAAAAAACGTTTCTAGAACATTGAAACAGTTTCTGTTTCAGGTTACTCATTTTCATCATCATCTGGTAGCATTATGATATTAACATTCCATGAGAATATAATATTGGTTTTGGACAAGTTCTTTGTTGCCACTGGCAACATTCCCTGATAAACATCATTTAGCCATTAAAAAAAAAAAAAAACATCATGGAGGATACATGTCAGATACATGTAAAACTGCTCTGGATAAAAGTAAGGAAAAGGTACATTTGTTTAACATTACAAACAGGTCTGGCAAGGGCAACACAAATGAGAATAATATTCATTTTTTCACAGTCCAGTTGTACGTTGGAATTAAAATTAATTTTTACTGCCAAGAAAATAAAAAATCAGACTAACATTCCATGGCCTCATGTTCAATATTTCTTGTGACTTACTGTTAATGTTCAGCTGGACAAATGTACAAGTTAATGTATACTTTTTCCTATGTTCCAGGAATGTTCATATGTGAACACTTTTAGCTGTGACAATGGTTAGAGAATTTGACTTCTGATTCGGAGGCTGCAGGCTCAAGCCCCAGGCTGGGTGATGCTGTTGTACACTTGAGCAAAACACTTAAACTCCATTCCTTCTTTAAATATCCAGCTGTACAAATACACCATACACTGAAGTATGTAAGCTGTGCACGTCTCTCGGGATAAGACTACTAAATGCTTAAGTGAAATGTAGTGAAAAGTGATTTAGCCAGGAAATGGGTGATTGATTATTAATGTTTTTGGTAAAACAAATAACCCAAATATCTATGCTGTGACTGTTTCATTTTTACAGGAAAAAGGTATGTAGGTTAGATGGTTATCATGGACTGCCATGATAAGTTAAAGATTAATCTAATATGCCACAGCAGTCACTAGGTTTGCTTTTCCCAGCATTTAATCAGTAAACCAGTTAGACTAATTAATAGATTCCTATAGGCGTACAGAAAAAGCCAATTTTGAACAGAATTCCCAAGCTTACATAAGATATCCTTTCCCTGATAAGGATTTGATGGGAGAGATAAGTCAGGGGTTTCATGAATTAGTATTACACAAGCATATCCTATACACATATCTGACCTTGGAGTTTGAAGTCCTATATTAGGCAAGAGATGAGGCAGGATTGATTACCTTCTGTAATATGGGTCAACATTAAAGAAAAAAACCGCAGAAGGAGACTTTATACGCAATGAATATGAGAGAGAGAGAGCCTGGCTCACCTGAAAATCAGTGAGTACATTTCTTAAAACAAGCCCACTTAAGAACTAGTTGGAGGGCTATAAAACTTGTTCTCAAACTCTACATAATAAAATAATAATACAGTGATACATTAATATACCATGAATTTTATAACTGGGGAATTAAAATACTTTCTTTGTGCCCTGATAAAGCACTTTCATTAAACTTTTACTGAGGGACTCCACTCCTGGACTTTTTTTTTCTGTATATTTTATAAAGAAAAATACATGTAGAATCTTGATTATATTTTGGTAATGGCTAAAAAATGAATTACATTAATCATATAACAATACCTGTTTCTGACTTCACAGTGCCAGAAAACTCAAAACCTGCACTAAAAAACTGAAAAAATAAAA
Source organism: Albula glossodonta (assembly GCA_019788955.1). NCBI lineage: Eukaryota > Metazoa > Chordata > Actinopteri > Albuliformes > Albulidae > Albula > Albula glossodonta. Next base: position 2,874,959 of record JAFBMS010000032.1, read on the forward strand.
ACCAATCAAGGGAAAATTGCACTTTTAAGGAATTTCCTGGGCTGACATAGTTGACACAATTTCACACATGTTCAAAGACACACAAGGAAAGGAAACAGTGCCGCAGAGATCTCATGAGTCTCTACCATGCAATATTATTCCAAAATATAGAGTCAGTAGCTGAAACTTGGTGTGAAAATACAGGATTTTTTGTGAGGTAAGTGAATTATAGCATGGAATGTAGGAGTGGAGGAAACACAACGTGTATGCCTCAGCTACGCAATCCACTTAGAAAGCATGGCAGGATGAACCGTTTACTACCAAAGGGCCTAAATTACTAAAACTGCCCTCAGGAAAAAAAAAAAAAAATCATGTTGTGATGGACTGCATGGACATTTTTCATTGACTACTTCCTCGTGTTGCTGTGTGAACAAGGGTCACTCAAACCCAACTCCCTAAAAACAGTGGTGGGAAACTCCTGCTCCTAGTTAACTAATTAGACCAATCATTTATGTGACCTGATATTCAGGAAAAAAATGTCTGTATTTTAAATTCCCCTATCCTGCCATGACTTATCTTGTGTGCTCTAAGTTCTGCTTGACCCACAGCTGACCACTCAAAAATGGTACCGCCACCATTTTTTACCCAAACAACCTGGTTACATTGGCCAATCACTGCTCAATGTTAGGAAATAATGAAAAAATCACACAGTTACTTATACTCCAAACAGTTTATTTCACCATGTGGCTATGAAAGATTTAAACCCGAACCACATTCCAATAAAGACTTGAAATGTTAACTGCCACATGGTGAAATAATTATCACTTCATTTTGGAGTACATATGCAGGGTTTGAGTCTTTATTTCATAATAGTCTGGATTCAAGCCATGTAAACACAACTCCAAACATGTTACGCCAAGCTGATACAGATCGTTCAAACACTATTTATTTCCTATGGGTTTTGAACATAAAAGCCATGTCTAGCCATGTAGGTAAGCCTCAGGTGAAGAGGGAGTTTAAAAACAAATGGGGGTAGGGTTTATTTTAACTAACTGCTTAAAAAAGGTGTCTGCTTTAATAAAATACAAGCTGAAGGTTTACTCATGTATTGGACCAGAACGCCTACTTTATCACAGAAAAGGATCCCATAGCTTTTGCACATTCATTTTTACACTGTGGGATGTTGAGCTCAAAACTGATAACAAACCACCTCTTTTCATTTTAAACACCTCTGCTTCCGCATAGTGCACTTGAGCATATTAACTTGGCAATCTATAGCTGGTTTGATTGACGATGGGTTATGAACTTATTTTGCCCTCAGGTGTTGGAATTCTAGCAGGAGTTGGAAGGCCTGTATTTCCCTAACACTTTAATTTCCTGTAAAATTCACCACTCAGCCCAACTTCCTGTCCCAGCACAACTGAATAAAGCAGACCTCACAATTCTGCCAGAGCATACAATTCAGATATGTCAATGTTAGCTTGGTCAACTCTCTTATGTTACTCAGCTCAGTAAAACCAGAAAAGTATACACTCTATGGCTCTTAATTACATATGTTTTGATTCACATATATGAGCTTGATTTTATTTGCCTGGAACTACATGTAAAATTAAAATAGTGACATGAATGCAGTAGGTTGAGGATTTAAACAGAGATGAGACTTTGGGAGAAGTACTCTCAGTCTCTTTGCAACATAACAGTGCTGCGTTTTGTTGTTTGGTCCTCCTAATATTTAGCTCAGTGAATATCCTGTACAGTTGGATTGTATTTGTATTGTATTGGTTTTTTTTTCTTTTTGTTTCATACGTAACGTGCAGCAAAGGTACATTAAAAAATGAAAAGGAGCTGGTGAGCCAGCTTTGCAGCACACCCCCAGTGTTGGCCATCCCAGAAGCCATCCTGACATCTTCCCCCTGTTGGTGAAAGGAAGTTAACCTCGCTTGAAGGTGTATGATATGAAAGCAATATGGGATGGAGCCCTAATTAAGTTTAAGTTACCAGTGCACTTGGAATAACAGAGCTGTTTGGAGTCATTCATTCACATTTTAGTTAAATTCCAACTGGTATACCTGACCCTCAGCTTCCACTTACACTCATAGTGGCACAAAGAAGTTGGATGAAAAACTACTGACACACAATAACCAAAAACAGATTAAATTCATCCTCAAGGGAGAAATATCAGTGTACTTCTCTGGCATATTTGATTTATTTATTTTTTACTTTATTTCTGCTCCAGATACATTTTTGGTAATTATAGCTCACAGGCAAAGCTGGTGGCCATACATTTGCACAGAGCTGATGTTTGCCTCTAGCTCCACAGCAATGAGTTCTGCTTCAAATTAATTCAAGTCTGCATGTTTGCAGGAATGAAGGGTTTAATTTTGAGAAATTAGCTGCAATAGTGTAGCGCTGCAAGATTATAGTGTGCTAAATGCAGTTCTCCGCCTGTAAATATTTCAGCAGGTCACTCACAAAAAGGCTGAATCAGCGTCTTCTCTCAATGCCACACTCTCCTGTATATAAGAAAGCTTTGGATTTCTCATCTACATTAATTAAAGGTTAAAATAATTATATATCTTTATCCTATCTTTAAAATGTTTATCACAACAGCACATATATTTTTAAATAAACTTGTTTTTTAATTGGCACACTTTTCTTTTGTTGGATATGTGTGTCTGTTTGTGCAAAGAGTGAATGAGTTAAAACATGCAAATATACATGAAGTAGTACAAACAATAAACCCTTTTCCACCTGCTCCATTGGTCACACTCGGAGCTGGAATGAGTTCACTTCCTCTAACACTGTCCAAGACAGTCAGCACAGACATTGCTACCATTTATTTTGGTGTGGCCATCTGTTGTGTATGTTCCATATATTAATCCAAACATAAGATTAATTCTTTCCAAGAAATACGTGAACTATAGCATTCAAAATATGTCAGTAAGCCAGTGCACAAAGGGTAGGGTACAGAAGGCAAATGGTTATGTATGGAGTGAAAACATTCCTGTCTTAACAAATGACCTTAGCAGTTTCCTCTCTGGATTTCTTTCCTTCCTCAAATAAACGTTTTACTTCCTAACTTAATTTGTGTTCAGTTACAAAGCTTTGAGAAACGAAGACAGAAGACATAATAGAGTGTACTCACAGTGGCATGAGGGTGCATATTAATCAGACTGCTTAAATGGACAGATTTAATGAAGAACATCTGGGTTTTCTATAGACATCAGTGAGAAAAATTAAATAGTTGGGCCTGATTTTCATCATTGTGCTGAATAGGCTTTTATCTGCTCTCAGTATGTACAGAGGGGACCTAAACTAAAGACCACGTAACGGCAGTACTGCTTTTTACTTCTCATTCCACCTGCCTATAGTGAGACACAGAGCATCAATGGTGTGATTCACCTGAAACATGTTACCATGTAAGCTGATTAGACAATAGCCTGGAGGATACCAGCATACTTAGAGATACTTTTTGCAAAGGTAATTCAAACCTAACTATTAGACTAATACTCCAATGCCCCCCAGGAAAAAAAAAAATCCCCCATGTCTTACTTTTTTTTCATTATCTTTAATATCTTCCAGTAACTGCTAACAGAAGGTTCAAGAGTCTTGAAGTGACACACCAGACACAAGTGCTTTCCTCTGTTACTTCTATAGTGTCCATTTTAGGATATCCTCGGCTGTCAGGCATCAGTCCTCAGGCAAAACTGAATCTGCTCAATCTCTCTCCTCCATTCTGCTTCATCTGCTTCATGCAGCCCTGTGCTAAATGTCTGAATATCCCATAATCATGTGCTATTCTTTTAAACACCCTGATCCAAAATGGCACAGGGGTGTCAACCTGCTGAAAAACATGAATATCAAATATGGAGATTGTACAACTACAATCATTATGTGACTGTTTTCTGAGAAACAAACTGAGCAATTCAAAGAAAATGGAACATTATCTCATCACTGAGCCATTTGCAGTTTCATTTGAGCAGACATCAAGCAGTGATCAATACATGGGTACTGTGAATGGAGGCAATATATCTGAAACAGCCTCTCTACTCTGTGTATTACTTTTGTACCTAGCTTTGCTGAATGCACCACTAATTATAGTTAGAAATCAATGTGTATTCTATTCAGCAGCAAAGCTTGTTCACATCAAGGGGTGACTACTTTACAGTGGTGCATTGTACTCTGAGGGTTGCTTGTAATAACTTGTAATAATTCATGCTGTCTCGCAAGAGTGGGTTCCCAAGGCTGCCTCTATAATCCTTTCACCAGTCTGATTGTCCTCTGAAAATAACATATGAGGTTAATATTCCTCATATTATGTATACTTATGACGCTTGCAAAGTCCGATGTGTCAGAGTTGGTGCGTTTCCAGTTTTTCATTGTGGGAATCTGGTTGATCTGATGCCCACAATGAATGAATGAATGAATGAATGAAGGAAGGAAGGAAGGCAGGAAGGAAGAAAGGAACGAACGAAGGAACGACTAAAAAAATGACCATTTTGAAGTATGCTGATGTATTTGTGATGGGGAATCAGCCCAGACTGGGTGATGATGCTTGAGCTCATGACGATTTTGGCTGAGGATTGGGGGCTGAGGCAGGTCACCAGATCACCAGATCATCATCAGACCTGAGCTCACAGCCTCAAGCCATCTGGAAGGCACTCACCTCTGCGACCACACATCCTGAAGTTACCCCTTTTCCTCCCTGAACCCCCAGAGGAATGGCCGAGCAGCAGCCAATCCAATCAGACTCGCATAATTACTCACCATCCTCTGACAGAAATATTTTTAAAAAACCAAGAATAAGAAAGAGATATTCACTTTGGATGATTTATGGCATCAGAAATCAATACTGGTTGCTATGAGCTTCCTCTAGTTTCACCATAAACATAATCAGGCAGTTCTCTCAAAGGATTACATCAACTGGTCTATCAGATTAAGTAATTCACAGGTATTTATTGCACTACCTCTGTACATACCAAACCCTCCTCTGATTGACAAATAACTGACTCTTTCCCCTTACCTGAACACTTCAGTTTAGATTCCGCTGATTTCAGCATGTTCTGAAACTACCTCCTGACATTCCATACCTCTCTAAGACCAAGACTGAAAAACGAGTACAAGTCCTTGAAAATTTCATTTTGTAGTGTTTTTTTATGTGCTGCAATCAGTAGCAATTGGGCCCAAAGGGATGGATCAGATCCTTTAAATCTCCAAACTTAATTCATTTTGACAGCACTACACAGTGCTCAGACTCCCTATGAAGACTACACAGATTCAACTCTGAAAAGCAGTCCGAATGCAGTGTTGCAGTCAAACTGCAAACATTATGAATAAATAAATAAATGGTACTAGTGTTTGCATAATATTTATGTGAAATATAACATTTACAATTTGTATGTTTACTTAATGTCAATAGTCCTTTTTTTCTGTTAGCTGTTCCTTCCACTGTTAGAATATCTTTCAAACCAATTCCCTCTTGCCTCTTGAAGCAATTCATTAAACATGTTTAACTGAAATACAATCCTGTTACCATACCATGTTAAAGCATTTGCTATGTATTATACATTCAATCGACCGCAAAAACGAAATACACCATGTGTTTTCATCTCTGGCTGACAACATCAACTTCTCATTAGTTAAAGGAAGAAATTCAAAGCTGATGGTGAGGATTATGTATTCATTTCATTCATTTATTTAGTTTAACTTTTATGTAGCCAGGTAGGTCAATTGAGAACTCAATTCTAATTTTCAGGGACTTAGAAATTAAAAACTAATAAAACTGGCTTCACCTCATCCTGCCCTGGCAATACTTCTGTTTAACAAAATTCACACACACAATGAAATCACATGAAAATGTTATTTTTTCATCCTGCAACAGGTACAACTAATGTCTACATCAAAAGCACAGTTTCAATTTTCTTATTGCTCAAAGGCACTACTAGATTCATTAGTACTATTGAAGTTTGGTTCAGCCTGTGCACAAAGAACTTTTTTTCTCCTACCCCTGGTAAATTCAACATTATAATAACCTCAGAGAAGAAATTGGAAATAAATGATCTTATAGTAATGATTGCTTGGTGTTGCATTTGCTATCCCATAATGCAGTGTAGCAGCCCTAAAGAGAGAGAAGGATGTGAGTCATCCCGTTGTTCCTGGCGACTCGGCAAATACCAAAACGGCTGCTGAACTAACTCCTGTAGCTTCATGTCTGCCGCGGCTAACAGATGACATACCATGGGATAAAACGTTAATCCTCTCCATGCTGTGAGGCCAATACCTCCAGGCTCTTGCAACATTAAGCGACCCGAGCTGCCAGCAGACAGCTGGGAGATGTGTGATTCCATTTTGCTTGACCAATAAAAAAAGGGCCGGTGGGTACAGACCTTAGCTTTGTAGTCAACATATGATGAGTCGCACGTCATGAACTTTGATTGTATATTTAACAGCAGCCGTGCACCATATTATGAACCCATACATCTTTTAGCCAGGGCTTTATGATAAGAATAGAATTTCTTACACACAGGATATAGTTGCCTGGCAGGTGTGACGCTGGTGTCTGACTGCATCAGAAGTGACAGGGTGTTGCATTTGACATGGATACCTTTTTTTTCTTATCACCCTAAACCCCACTCATGTCAAAATGCTGAAGTTAAGCAGGTGTGGGCTTAGCCAGTACTTGGACGGTACACCTCCAGGGAAAAACTGAGTTGATGGTGGGCCAGTAGGAGAAACACTCTTCACTCTGGGTCACATATCCAGTACTGCAGTATGCATAGGGTTGAAGTGCTGTCCCGTGGAGGACTGAGGTTCCAAATCAATGTAGCAATTACAGATCCCTTAGGCTACCTCACAAAAGAGTTAGCATGCCTTGCATTCCATACCCCCTTTGATTAATATAATCTTAAGAAATTTTAACTGAACTTAGTTAACATACCACATTAAACATAAAATCCAACACATTTATTTTCACATTGTAGTTTTATATTATATAACCAGTATTTTCAAAAGATGCAAAAAGTGGACAACATGATGATTTTTTCTCTGCTCCAGCGTGCTTTAATGGTTTATTTCCCCAATTTTAAATATAATACGTGTAGTCGACTGCACACATTTTGATTACAGCAGTATTGATGCCTTCTTTTGTGTAAAACAATGAAATAACAAACACAAGATGGAACAGCCACATTACAAACATCAGTGACTACATGAACGTTCTAAAATATCAACAAAGTGATTTTCCAGAAAGAGTTTATTGATTTTTGAGATGAAAGATTTTCTTTGCAATGTTGAGATTGGATCGGACCAAAGTGAGAAAAAGAGCTAGGATGGGTACAGAATTAAAATAACACCCTAAAGAAGCCTACTGACACCTAACTGATGGGTCATAGCTAATTGCAGAATAATTACCGTAACATGCTATATTTAACCTCTCTTCCAGGTAATTTCACCACATTAAATGGCATATGCACCAGGGTTTAATTAAAGGAAAAGTACCTTAAACTCAGTGCTTTCAGATTTCAAAATGAGAAGAGGTTTGCAATGCACTAATGTGCCCCTGCTGTGTTCACAAAAACCAGTACAGTAAAAGGAAAACTTACAAACACAAAACTATTTGGTGGTGACATTATAGGCCTGAGAGAGAGAAACAGATAGATGATAGAGAGAGAGAGAGAGAGAGAGAGAGAGAAAGAGACTCCAGGGGCCTTCATGCAGTGCACCTCCTGCCTGGTTGCCCTTGGCCTTACCTCCAGCTACCTTTGATCTATACAACATCCGTTTCAATATTGTCCCAGTCCTTTCTCCCCACAGATTTTCACTCTAGCATTCTACCAACACCTCAAGTCTCTCCTGCTTCAGGTGTGAGCCTCACACATTGCACACACACTGCATCCAGCTTTAAAATATCATGCATTTAAGAGAAAAAAAAAAAAAAAAAAACTGTGCAGGCTTTTCCACATCTTTTCATTGGAAGAGTGCCAGTGTGGGTGGTGCTAAGACCGTCCTCTGGGCACGAATTTAAACTATTCATCTCATCTGGATTGAAGAAACTTGAGATGTATGGTTGTAGTCTCTTTCAAGAATAACTGATATTGCTTTGTCCACTGCTGCACAATGCAGAGATATACTGTTTAATAAACCAACACAACCAAACCTGTGACGAACACTCTCTTCTGTTTCCACTCAGCTCCTGAGACAAATGGATCTGCACACTCCCTCTGCAGACCTCAATGCCTCATACAAATGTCTGCACTAATGACAGGATGAATGCAGACAGCTGGCCAAAACAAGCAATTGTCTTTCTGTGAGTACAAGACCTTTCCATTGCAGTAAGCCCCAGCTTGCTATGTGCTCAGCACAAGAGAAGGATTCAGGGGTTCAAAGCTATGCCATTAAAAACACTGGGGTCACAAAAAGTTAAGATATTCTGGAAACTAGAAGGACTGACTTCTGTTTACTTAAAAAAGATCAGTTGTTTAATTACCATTCCATTTTAGTTATAAAAGCCCCCTTTTCACCTTGTTCATGAATCAAAAGCTTATATAATCACTTGTGTGGTGTCATTGCTTTATAGCTCTTGGACTAAAACTCAGTATATCATTTGAATTAAAGTGTATGTTAATGAACAGTTATATAGTGCAAGTAGGATAAATGTTAAATAGCTAAAAAAGTTTGCTGCACAGTGGCAGATTTGTCTAATAACTATTAGTTTTATCATCCCCTGGAGAGTCACAAAGCTTCAAATATGAGTTTGCACTCCAGTGTGACACCGTCATATCCAAAATGACAACTGCATCTAAGCACAGATATAACAGCATCATTGAAACAAATCAACTTGCATTAGAGATACCACTGTCTAATGCCGGGTGGAAAATGGGGCCCCTGCAGAGCCCAATAAGCCAGATGCAGAGCTGGAGCAGCCTAAAAAACCCTCAAGAGGATTGCTAGTTTAATTAGTCAACATGGAAATCACCATTTCTGTTGGAATCAATGGTGAAACAGTCTGAGCCCACCTGACTTCTGAGCACAGCAACCCCAGATTTTTAGTGCATACAGGGAATGAAGTTGGCACTGACACAACCCATAGAGACTGCAAACACAACCAGGAACAATACACAGTCGGACAGCACTGGTGGCAGGACCAAACATGAATATCTCATTTACCCGAGTGTGAAAACATGAATGTGAGCTAAAATAAAAGCTCAGTTGTACAGGTTTTTCAGCACAGAGCAGTGGCCAAAGTGAAGATTAACAACCACTTCTTGAACAGTAGCAGATACAAGATTACGCCTAGTGCTGGGTTTTTGGCCACAACATATATGTGGCATCAAAAATTAGACACTGGCAGACTGAAATTCTCAAAGCCCTGTCTCATGAACTTTTGTAAGAATGGACACAGGGCCAACTTCCAAGGTGTAGCCAAATTAAAATTGCACCAAAAAGGTATTTTATACTCAGAGTTGTGTGACCTTTTGCATCATAAAATAGATTTAATACTGTAACTTGTGCCCTGTGAAAATGTTTACTTTGGACTGTGATCCCATCTCTTCAGTTTAATACTATGAAACAAAAAATGCATCCAAGACCCAAGAATTATCAAATGTCCCTACAGCTATGTACATTCATAACAGGAAGAGGTGAGAACATGACACAATGAACTTCAAATATGAATACACTGTAGGTAATCTGATTTCCTTAAGCAATGAGCATGTGATCAATGAGTTATCCTGTGTTTTGTGGCTTTAGTAGGTAAGGACAGGGTAACATATCTGAGCACCTACCCACCACTATACACCCTTCACCCCTCTCGCAGCACAGCTGCTCATCCCTGCTCAGCTCTGCGAAATGGTGCCTCTGAGAGGAGAGATACACCATATGGAATTGTTACTTTTTAGCTGGTTATTTATTGCTGGTAGTTGCAAAACTGCCTGGCTTTATTCTCAGCATTTTTTATTCTCAGTACAACTTCACTACAAACACACAAAAAAAATGGAAATATGATACCGCTGAAATGACTGAATCTGTCATATTTCAAGGCCAATTTGTAAATATTTAACTATCTGTAAGTGTGTGAATATTTTCCACTGTGTGTTACAGCAAAGGTTAGAGTCTTTTGTTTTATTATTTCTGTGAGGCTAAGTGTACTGGAGGCAAAAGGCAGGAAGAGATTCTGGCTTCTGCCTGCTCCATTTCCTACCATACTGATTACAGGCCTTTCCAAAGCACCTTTCCTTTGGCTACAGACATTCAGTATTTGTTTGAAGAGACACTGGAAAAAGTGTGTAAATCTCTTCTATTTTAATGCTTGAGTGATTCTGAGAGATTATAATCTGTTTAAACATTTTAAGTTAATTTTGTCTCATCTATGTGGTAACGCATGACCCCCTCTTCAAATGAATACCTGAATAAGAGGCTAGCATTTACTCACTTTTTTTTTTTACAGGACATGGTTTCAAAAGCAGGCTGTGGCTTCCAACAAACGAAAGGCTTTTTAAAGAATTCTATCATTTTGGATGTAATTTTTCTCATTTTACTTGCTCCACTGATGTGTTACAGATTTCACTGTCCCTGGAAAACTATGCATCACTTGCTGCCAGTCGCACAAATAGTTAATCTAACAGTGTAAACTCCAATTTAGATTGATAGCATGACAGTCCATGACATGCACCCCTAACCAAGGTGATTTACACAGCCATACTTTTCACACATTACATGTTTATGCTAGTGTGAAATTAACTCAAGCATTTCATTCAATAAGGAACAAATTAGCCTTGTTTATCATGGGTCAATATGGCAATGGTCTAGGTTCACTCAAGAGTGTTTTTCACTTAGTGACACTGTACCTGACTCTGTACAGGTTAAAAAAAACCTTTAGATGTATTAGTTTGAATGTATAAATTATTTCAAACATGCATTCCCTAAAATATGACTACAGGGTTATGAGCACCTGCCCATCAATGCATTGAGAAACACACTGAAACTGAAACAATTTTCTCAGATGTCATGCCATATAAAACTGAAGACTACTGAAGGTGCATGTAGTCCATTGTATTTACAATATGAACTCCTCACCTCTGAAAACCTGATTCACATTTTAGGACAGATTATGCTCTGTGTGTTGTTGCCACAGTGAATTAAATATTTCTTGGAATGTTTTAAATGTACAGTTAAATAAATGTTATAAATGGAACACAGAAAATAATAAAACAGCCTTTTTAGCCTTTCCACAAGAAAACACGGCTTTCTGTAATACATCTTAGTGATTATTATATTAGGGCAGTTTAAGAAATGTATCCTATAGAAGCTCAAGAGCAGAGATATTGACCATCAATCAAATTGGTCAAACCATTTCAAACCTCACTCATTTTTCTTACCCTCATAGCTAATTCACAACAAAAGCATACATATGTATGGCACTGTAAGACATTCAACAAAGAGTACTCAGGAACTTTGTGATGGGGAAGAAAACACAAAGAAGAGCAAACAAAAATAATGATTATATTTCAGAAAGATTAAGGAGAGAGGGGTAATTACGCTGCACTGTCAGGAGCTAATGAGGCAAATGGAGGCTGATACAGGCACCTGCTGATTGGACTCATTTAAAACTAGTGTCTATTTATTTTACAGGTGCATTGACACGGAGCTATAACAGAATCTTGATTGAGTCTACACTTAAATCTTAACCATTTCATTGGTGGTAAGATAGTTTATGGCAAGCCTTTGATCTTTTCATCTGCAACAAACATCTGAAGCTGACAAGACATATGTGCAGTCACTCAGCTTTCGGGAAGGATATACCTGAGACAAAACTAAATTATTCATTTACATCTTTGCTCTTTTTTTCTGTATTTCCTATTCTTTGTTTGACTAACTTCTCAGCTATACTGGTATATATTGGTTCAAATTTTCAATTTCAATAGCAGGAAAGAGTTCATGAAATAGTTTGAAATTATTTTTTGTAAATGTAAACAAGTCTCAAATGATTCTGGATGACACAATCCAGACTTTAAGTTTCAAGAAACAGTCTGGAAAATGGTCCCCGAGATAACATTTACCACTTGTACTATTTAAACTTGACATTTCTTTCAAAGTCAAATAACACTTGATATTGCATAAACACTATTTACAGCACACTGGAAATAGAAACTGTTGAACGAAGATTATGCATGTAATTTGGTATGTCAACAGGTGTTCTGCAAATACTGCAACAGTGAGACAATTGTGAATTATTACTGTATTTCAAACTTATTTTCCATGAGTGGTTAGTGAGTGGTTACTTTCACGATTCCATGGATTTCACCTGCCAGTCTGTAAATTAATATATTAAAATGTGTAATCTCTCTCCAAAGGAATGATTTGGCATAGAGCTCATTACAGAGAATGAAAGCACAGGTTGATCGGACTGATTAAAAGCCCTGAGATGTAAATTATGTACTCAGCATACACTGTTATTTCTGACATGATATTCCCTTAAGAGGGTGAATTGTGTAAATGTATAATAAGGAGCACTTCACAGTTTTCTGTAGTTCAGATGCTGCAAAAATGGTTCCAACAAACACTCTCTTGCCAAGATGGAGAACAGGAACACTTGTGTGCATGGGCGTCAGTTTGTTTTGAAAAGCGCCGGGGACAGTGACGGATTCAACTAACTAAAGGCTTTCAAAAAGTGGTGGGGATGAAATGAGCCATGACAAAAAGTGGTGAGGACATGTCCCCAGCATCCTCAACGTAAATGGCATCTATGCTGGACAAATACTGAGTGTCCCGGCATCACAGGGTGGGCAGCCAAGCTGCACATGTGCCAAGAGAGTTGCACTAGTAAGTCAGGAGGACAAAGCTGAGGTCATTCTCATTCATACTCATTTAGTCCTTACAGGAAATTGTTTGTAATTTAATTGAAAAGCAAAAAAAAATCCTTATTTAACCTTGAATATTCATTGATTTTTGTGTTTTCAATTTATGAATTGAATTTCAACCAATCATCCGGACTGACAGAACTAGAATGGCATTGACCCCGACACGACAAGTAGCAGCTGTTTGTTCCCATATTCACAAAGAAGCCATTCATCAGAGGGTAGTCAAATGCTCATGGTGAAATGTCTTCCATGAGGCACTAGCTAGTCAGCTATGAGGAATAATAGACATGATTAAAAATGCAAGTAAATAAAGCTAGCTAGCTATAAAAATAGCGAACACACATAGTGTTACTTTACCTTAGTGTAAATAGATAACAAAGTGAACATTAAACTGAAACAATTAACAATGGAAGCAATAATGATAACCTTCTCCAACCATAATCTACACCTGCAGGCATGTACTGAAAAGCAGAACTTTGACATCAAATTCTGCAGGAAAAACAACTGTACCCAGCGACTCCCGAAGGGTACAATAAAATATTTTCATCTTTTGTCAGATGCATCATAAGCTGACTCTTTGTCTGTCAATGACTGCTACCCCTGAAAGGGTCTTTGCTCTTTCCTGCTCACCTCCCAGGTTTACCCAAACACAAGCGTTATTTCCTTTATGCATCTCAAATTACAGGTCTGTCTTCATTTTGAGACTAGAAGACCAATTCTTCTTCATTTGATTTGTAGTACTTAGCTCCTAGTACATGTGTAGCTGAGCTTTGTGTCTACTTACGTTGAGAGGAGCCCCTGCAGCTGATTTGATTGCCGGTAGTCACAAAATAAGAGTAGCATACTTAAAAAATAAATCTAAAATAAGCAACGATTATGTATGTAATTATTTCAAGCTATTTGAATTGTATTTTTAAGTAATTTTAAGCATAAGTGTTACAGCACTGTCCAATAACTCACCAAACATTACATGGGTAAGCATTATGTGATATAATCCTTTACCTAAAACATTTGAAAAGCCATCCATTCAGGAGAATGAACCTTCAGACAACATGAATGCTTTTGGAAGGAGTTTATTATGATGTAGTGAGTTGTATATTGGTAGGAACATTGATCTTGGGCTTGGAGTCCAGGGGGCCAGTGTCATGCCTCACTATTTTTTAGGATGAAGTGAACCCGCCCCCCCCCACCCCCCCCATGACTGTTAAAAGAGGGTGAAAACAAACAGAAGAAAGGGAAGTAGACTTGGAGGTAGAGATAGGGAGGGGGAGGGATGCCAGAAACAGAGAGCGTGATGGGAGAGAAGGTACGTGGAAAATTAATAACTGCGTATGCAACCAGATTGGACGGATACTGGTGTTTGAGTGAATGGTTGTCCGAAGGTTCCCTCTCCCGAAATTTGTTATTAACAAACTCTGTGTTTAATTATGTGACACTCTCACCCTAGGACACTAACACCGAACAACTTTACAATTAATTTTCAGCTATAACCCTTTCTCCCTTCATCCATCCATTACATAAGTGACTATGAGAAAGGGGATTCATGTTTTCATTGAAACTTGGCCTGGGCCTCATCCTGATAATGCTAGCATCTGCTGTATAAATATGATATCATACAAAAATAAATGAATCCATAGTCTCAAAAAGGAAAATCTCATCTCTACCAGATGAAATCTCAAAGGTCTAATAGTGTCAGTGTTTGAAATAATGCTCATCTCTACACAGATGATGACATACTAGGCTCTGTAATAGATGTCAGTGTTGTTAATTTTCCTATGAGCTGTATTGCTCATTTTACCAACACTTGCATAATATACATTTATATATATATATATATATATATGTGCATATATATATATGCATTATTCATTTTTATAATTTTTGTTGAACAAACCAAACAATGGTTTTATGGCCCACAAAAAATACCCAATGTTGAGTTTACATACTAGGGACACTATTTATCATGTCTTGAATGGATGCTCTTAAAAAGTATTTCTGTCTGACTGGAAAAAAAAAGCTAGCTCACTCAAGTGGGAAAATTCAATTAGTCTACCTCATCTGGCAGCCAGCTGATATGTGGTGAGGATTCAGTGGAGTCTGCACCAACCAGGTGATAACATTTTTTATTGTGCACATCATAGTGGTGTACTTAAACATCAGTTAATCATGGCATAGATCGTGTTCTTAACATGCCTAAATTTGCATTAAACATGCATACATTGTTTTCCCCTTTTGGCCTTTGTGTGCATCATCACCTCAACTTCTATCAGCTTTTAATCATTACCCTCCATTAGGTTCTGCGGTTCTGTCAATTGAGTGTTTCTGCTCCATGCCCATCATTTCACTTGTCCATGCAATTATCATGCACATCTAAACACAAAAAATTGTGGACCACAACTAGTAGTGTGGTTCAGCCTCCCCAATAGCCTTCTTACAGTCACAGGTGACATCATTTGCAAGACAAGTTTTGTTCCTCAGTACACAAAATATGAATAAACTAGGTACCATACTATTGGAATGATCATGATGACCAATCATGTTACAGAATTCACAGCCAACTGCATTCTCAGACATACCCATCTCCCGCAAATATTTACATTCCTGGTGAGGTTTGGAAATATGATGCTAAAACTGGCTATGATATTCTCAAAAATATTCCATGTTCAGAGCCAGGTCTCAACAACAAAGGACAGATATAAACCAAACTTAAGAGTATAAAATTAAACACATATTTCAGTCAACTACATCGTGATATGTTGCACACAGTTTTGTAGAATTGTTTAGGTTAAAAAATATTATTTTGAGAACACACAGTAAAACAGAACACAGCTGCCACTGGGGGACTAAAGTCATTTAGCCTTACAGCAATGTTTATTCTCATTTCAGTCCCCACATGTTTTATCATTTTGCAATAAAACCAACAGACTCTTTAGCCAATCAGTGCTTGATATTGCACATGTAAATAATGGAAAATGCCAAAAAAGAAAAAAAAAACAGACAGTGGAGTCTGGTGCCCCTGTTATAGATGCATAAGAGGGAATATGTTGGTAAAAAACTTTGCAAGCTATCATTAATTATAACAGCAGAAGATCAGATTTAGAAATGAATAATTTATAGACATAGAAATGAACATTACCATTATTACTATTGGCAAACAGTTCCAGAGGAACAGACAAAGTACTGAAGCTAGGACTCATGTGGAGAGGAGGAGGAGGTTAAGAGCTGCTAATGTGAACTCTCATTAAAATCACATTGGTTGACCAGAGATTTATTTTTTTTTTACCCAGAACTCCCTTCTCCAGCAGTGTTTCTATCACTGTCAGAGTGTTTCCCCAAAAAGCACATCATGGGTATCAATTCACAAAAAATAGTATGAAAAATAAACACAACATAAAGAATTCTGAAAATAAGCATGTGAATACTCTTTGCTTAGCTAAGCAATTAACAGCTGTAACTTATATAGCTCCTTAATGACTCAAATAACAAAGAACTTCCTCCTTTAAAATGCTTAACATTGTTGGTAAACATTTGTAACTATTGTGTAGATGCTGTAATTACACATTACCAGTGATCTGTTTTGCTGACCGGCTAGGTTATGCAAAATAAATCGCTTTCAAGGGCATGAAATGATGTGTCTGATTTCAGTAAATCTAAAGAAAGGAAATGAAAGTTAAATGCTGGTCATAAAAGGGTATAAAAGGGTGCCCATGCTTCTTGTCAAGGCCGCAGGCATGATGGGAAAAGCGGCTAATAGCAGCTGTCTAAAGCACGGCCTGAGGAAGCATGCTGTGTTTTGGCTTATTTATTCTACTCCTGGCAAACGTGAGAGAAAGTGTAATTCACATCATTAAAAGATCAGCTTGTTGGTGAGAGCAGGGCCGTACTCCTTATTTGGCTGAGCGCTTAACACGGACCTACATGAGTTCCCCCTCCTCAAGGTCTCACAGTAAGAATATGGTTCTCTGGGATATTGCACTGTCAGAAGGTGCCTCAGGAAGCTTTGAATGTATGCTGTGTGTTGGTGCTACGGTTACATACTCTCATACCTTGAAGCCAGGTCAGTTCTAGACCATAGTCAAGGTCTGCCAACAGTAATTGGTACTCCAGCACCAGAACTGTGGGGCAGCAGAAAACATTTCCAGGTCAGATCCATTTTGTTCACAGGGCAGTGAGACATTACCTAATGAGAAATAGACAGCTCCTTCTGAGCTTACAGGTCTCTATGACCACGTACAATATTTCTCTGCAATATCTCCGTGATACCCCTCCTGTGTCACTCCCCTCCTATGCTAAGCAACATTCCACAGAGAACTACACTGAATTAAAATTGCTTTGAAACTGCAATTGCAGACATTGAATATTGCATATTTTAAATAAATTTCTAATATGAAGTATCAACAACTATTGTTATATGATTGATGCAGTATTCTGCCAAAACAATAACAAGTCTGCCACCACAACAGCACACTCAGAAGTGATCTACTGTCATGAATAACATGATATAACATGTACTGGCACTATATACAGTCTAAGGACGAATCCCACTCTTATTCAAAAGGACAGCATATAAACAGTTTATGGGTGTTTCATTTTCATCAGTGAAATTGTAGAAGAAATAAATGATCCATACACAGGTCACGCATAATAAAAAATGCATAAACATAGCTGACAACATTTTCAACAATAAAATTATGCTGACTTGCTGAGACCTCTGCCAAGCATGATAATCCATACATTAAAATGGGGCATGATGGCTCTTCCAATTAGCCCATTAGCTTTCCCTTCATTCTCTCTTCCTTCAATTTATGATAGCTGATCTTCAGATAGCATAATCTCCCAGTGGTAAATGCAATAATTTAATTAAACACACATGCCAACCACAGGGAGGAAAAAATTATAAATTGATGTTTGATGAAGATGTATGTAACTCCTGCTGCATGGTAAGATGAAGAGTAATGGAATTTGACAGAGTACTCATATGGAACATTTACCTTTCTTTGAACTGATCTTGCATTCTGCTGGAGATTGTACCTACTCCAGAATAAGAACTTTAATCCAGTGAACATTACTGACTATAAAATTGGATCAAATTGTTTGAAGTGCAAGATGTTTGATGGCATGAATTTCCATGAGGGTGACTCTCAGTGTCACTCATTAATCAATGTTGATGAATATCATAAATTATACATTGGGTTTACTTTGACCTTAGACAGTACAGCTCAAAGCTTGTCAGACAGCTGTCACAGATAGCAGAACTGCATCAAGTATTTGTTGATTTTGATGGTACCATGACACTGACTTTAATTAAAACGACTAATATATTACTAATAAATTACTAATAAAACAAACAATAACTGATGAAAGAGAAGCAGTGTCTTATATTAATGTACTCATCGTAATATGTTACACCTGTGTATAAGGGATCAGTCTTACAACTATTTAGAAAAAAGGGAGAAATAACCATATATTTCATATTACACTTTATTCTGAAAAGCTTAAACAGCTATACTACAGCAGGAGAGGCTATAATTACTCATTTAATATCATCACTTGTACTACCACAAAATGCCTAAAGGTTACTGTTATTACATCCTGAAAAGTGACACAAATGCCAGACAGCGAGGGCATACTACCGCTTTGATTGACAGGAGGAATTATTGAAATATGAATCCTTCTTCAGGCTCACTATGAAACCTTGCCTCCACAAAGCCATGCATTAAAATTCTTGGCCCTTGGCACATAGGGCAGATGCCATTGGCCTTCCGAAGCTCCTGACATTTACCCTTCATTCAGCAGCCATCTGAGAATGACAGTCTCAGGCGCAAAAACGCCTGGTGAATACAGTAGAGGCATTACACAGCTCCATGTCAAACTTTGCATTACAAACATGTGATATCCGGGCTCAAAATTGATGGACAGCTTAGAAAGCGGGACACATTTTGCTCTCGGCAAGCAATTAGACTGCTAATGATCAATTCAGTTACTCTATTAAACAATAGGAACAAAATAAGCAAGAGATATGTTTTGCTGTATCTTGTGTGAAATAATTGTCAGTGATTTCATATGGAACATAAAGGCTTTTAATTAAAGAAAAACACATATTTAGTATGTACGTGAAATTTGCCTGCTCACCTGGACATCCACACACAATGGGACATCATTGGACTGATTGTGACTATATCCGAACATGCGGTTTACCTATTTGTCATGCTCTTAAACAGCAGTTCTCTATGGCTTTCAAATATTTACCCTTCATTCATTAGCGGTCATTAAGGCTGCAGTCTCGGAGGTCATGGATTAGATAAGCAGGTCTGTGTCCAGCACAATACTTACAGCAATACAAATAACTCACTGAAGATAATGATTTTGTCATGAGGGCAGTGTGCTGTAAAATTGCTTTCCCCTGGAATATACATTAGATGACCTCTGGCACACAGGGTTAATAAGGAAAGAGTTCAATGATTCTTTGAACACTTTTCAACACTCAGAATTTCAGTGGGGAAATGCAGGCATTGTTTAGCAGAAGGATGAATAAATCATTACGCAACACTGGTGACCTTCCTACTAATATTATATATATATATATATATTACTAATAAATAGATAACCATTTAAGCAACACAGGCATTTCACATTTGTCCATGGTATCAAAGACTCACAGACAACCTGGTGAATCTGTAGATCCAAATTGCATTGCTAATTCTGGCATAGATTAGCATAGCCTGTAAAGAATTGATGTGATCACTAAAACAGGCTATACTAATTAAAGCCAGAATCATCAATTCAGTCTTCATAATGTTTTCCAATTGAAGTTCCACTTGATTTCGGGCACTGCAAATTAAAGACTGTTAGTATGTAAAAGGGTACCAGGGGAACATGTTGAAATCCACGCATTCTGTTGCAAGTATGTGAGTATAAAATTATAACACATTCCTAAGTAAATTCAAATCCAATGGTAAGGACATTATTCCTATTCAAGTGTCTATTGTATCCTCGTCAACATAACCACACTGTAACCTTCATTGGATGGAACCAAATGCATTTAGCCACTGCATTTTTCCAAGATCTCTTTGAGAAAGTAAGTATTGACTTAGTTTTGCCAGCACAATCAAGCGTTCTGTTCATTGTGATCTCTCATTATTGTTAGCTAGCAATTTGGAGAGGCTGTATGCAGCAAAGTACAAAAGTCTGTCAATGGGGAAAATTCCAAAAGAACAAAGAGGCCAACAATTATTTGGCTGATGATTCATTTTAATTAATGTCATATTTTATTCTAGTGCCTAGCATGCACAGTTCCATGGGGGCCCACCATCACTGGATATTTAGACTTCATCATTAAATAGATAGTAAATCTTCTGAGTGTATCACTGCAATGCTCAGTTTGTTGTGAGGTACCATTTTCTTTACAGAGTAGTTGCATTTCACTCTGCTAGCTGGTCATTGCGTTTGACTCTGGTTGTACTCACTGAAACCAACAAACTCTGTTTTAACAGTATATAGATTTTACAACTCAGCTCCATAACTTGATGCTTTGCCTTGCTCACACACATATTTTATTTTTAGCTACCAGAATATTGTCATGCTTACCGAGCTCCTCTTTAAAACACAAATTCAACAACAGCACAACACTTTATTAGTTCCATTTGTGTTTAATACATTAAAATGGGGTGAGACATTTTTGAGTTTTGAGCTTCTCCATAAATAAACACAGGTCAGTGGTTGTGATGAGAATAAGTGGTAAGGCTGCTTATACACAGAGAGCCCAGTTTCTTAAAAGGAAAAAAGGGGTGATAATTCAACCCCTTATTGACATTTGAAAAATGGCTGTGTCCTACGCTGATTTTGAACTGATTATTATGATCGTGAAAAGTTACTTCTTGCTACCTGTAGGAATCATCATATGATCATTTCCATTTTTGCCTCCCAGTGGAGCAATATAGTCATGAGACACATGTGCAACCTTCCGCATATGAAAGAAATAATGTATAGAACAGGCCAATTACATTATTCCATTGAATACAAATCAAGCCTCAGGCCTGCTTAGTTTAGTGGCCTTACATCTGGTTACAGCACTGCAATTAAAGAAAATAAGAATGTATGAACAACTCATAATTGCAGTCCAATCACAAAGACCATTAATTTACAGAAACACCCACTGAGTGCTGATCAAGGCTGCAAATCACCCGTTGCTTTCGACTGTGTGCATACATTATCGCAGTTTAAAGCACAGTTGGAGCCATTTATGTCCCACAAGTCTCTTGCTCCTCCACTGGATTCATGAAGGTTAATAAAAATTCTCATTTGAGTCTTATTGTCATGTACATGCAGAGGCATGACCAGTTTGGTTTGGACTTTGACCCTACTTCTGTGGGTTTCTATTCAGGAGATAACCATATTCACACTAGACTAGGAAGTAAAAGCACAGCAAGAAGAAGATTCCTTGGTTCAAATGATAACATGCTAGGCTAACCTCGCTGTGATAGAATTTGTGCATAATGCTGCCAATGTTTTGCTTCCAACCCTCTTTTTTTCTTTGCATAATTCCTGAGACAAGCAGTGCCTTGCTGTATGGTTTGGTGTGGTGCAGGCCAGGACAGTCTGTGCTCATTTAAAGTAGCTCTTATCTCAGTTGTACAGTTTCTTCAGTCAAGCATACCCTGCTTCTCCAGTCTCCAAACCCTTTCCCCTTTCCCTGCCTCAGCTCCTTCCACCTCACACCATTCTGTAAGACTTAGAATGGGAAATCTCAACACATTCAAAACTTTACTCAACTGAGAAAACGGCTGGAAGTACAAAGTATAGAATTTGGTTAGATACAGACTTGTTAGGATTACTATTATTATTTTGCATTCACCACCAAAATGAATTAAAGTACCCCCTTACAAACTCCAACACAATCTGTAAAGCAAAGTTCTTGTCCTCATATTTTTTTTTCCCATTTCTCACCAGATAATTATACACCTTGAAATTATAAAATGTATATATTTTTGTTAGGAACTATAAAGTCAGTCATCTTTGCTTCCACTATTAGTGCTACAAGGCTAGAGGTGGCAGTATTCATGCAAAGGCATTTAGCCACTGAAATCCTTGAACAGACTGTTTCACCAATATTCCATTATTTCATTTTTGGGCAAATAAAAGTAAACCTAAGAGTAACACAAAAGATTTTTGTTTTAATTTAAACAGTGTTGTTTACATTGTGATAGTTATAGCTGAAGGATGGAAAATGACAAATATGAGCTGTGAAGCAGAACAAAAACACTTTCATGAGGTGGGAGTTCCATATTCGTGTTTGGAGGTGGCATGTGGGCACCAGCAGCCCACCTCCCATCTGTTACAAGCATGCTTTGCCACTTTAAGCTCACACCTCTACATTAAAACTACCAGAAGTACAGGTTATCGTCAATAATACCGAAAATCAAACTTTCTTCAACAGGCCCCCTATTCATCAGTGCTATCACCTTAGCTAGCTGATGCTTACCATGAATGATCCACTTATGTCTATACAACGGAGTAAACTATAAACAAGTGTATTGTACACAATATTCATTTTAGAGTATCTGGGCCTTAGCTGATGTATGATTTGAATACAAATAATAAGTTTAATTTGTATTAAACATAATAATTGTACAGACACTATGACAACTCAAAACGAGGCAAACTCACTCATTCCAAATTTGTGAGAGTAGTAAAATACAAAGTACACATTAAATCAAATATTTGAGACGTACACAACTTTACAATCAAACATTTCATTTACAGTTTTGGTCTGAACCAGTCAATTATTCTGAATCAATACATATGACATGCAGCCATGTCCCATGTGTGTATTAAACTCTTAGGGTAGGTGTCATGGATATTAAATCATAAAAAAGGTTATGATCCTCCACAGATGCAATAGATTACAATCTTCCATCAATAAACAGTATGTGAAGTCCCCCATGGGCCATGTCAAAGAGCAGCACTACCTAAAACGATATATTCTGCTCCCTATCTTTAAAACAGGTATTTTTTTTCTTTATAACTGCCCTCTCTCAAGATGTGAAGTGAAGCCCGGATTCCTAAACTGATTTTTTTTTTTTTTTTTTTTTAGAAAAACATTATGATGTTGAATGTGCCAACAATCAGAGGAGGGCACGTTTTAGTTATGTGTGTAAATTGTTGTGTAATAATCATTAGTCACAGTGCCAGGGAATGGTACAAACGTGAATGAGCTGGGTGAATTAAATCTCAGTTCTGCTGAGATTTTCTCAGTCTCTACAGAGTGCCAGACCAGGCCTGGATAAAACGACAGACAGCGATAAAGAACACCAATATTCAATTGCCTTGACCTTATCTTTGTCTTGTTCATTCACCAAAATAAACTCACCACATCGTGTTGCAAAGGAAAAAGAAAATACCTCAGTTTATCTGGAAGTCAAATATGAGGACAACTTTTGCTTGAATAGATGCCCAGACTGGAAAACCCAAGGGTTTACACAGATCAGAGCTAAGTGCTCGAGGTAGCTGATCTGAAATGTGTTGAGCTTATCTGAGGGAAGACTTCTTCAGCTGGCATGAGGCAGGGTTCAGAACACAACGGTACATTTCTCTTTTACTCAGCACTGGTGAAGAGAGAAATGCAAAGCGCAGGGACTGAACTAAATAAAAAGAAATTAACATAGAGTTCAAAATAGTCTCTGCTTACGGGCCGAACATTTAACATCTAAGAAGAGCTTAATTTATGCAAGTCAACAACCTCTGTCTTTTTTTTAATTAAGTAAGTCTGTTGGTATTTAAAGGGCAGAAGAAGGCTGGGAGACTGACTCAGTTTGTTTGTTTGAATCATGAAAGTGTTAGCAAAAATTTGGAACAGGTTAACAGAAAGTGACCATTCATTTTCAACTGCAAGGATATCGAAAAAAAAAAAAAAAAAAATCTGGCAAAGCAAGATATTTGCACTGCAAATAATATCCTCTAAATGCTTGTTTTAAACATTTTATTGAATAGTTTCAACTGCTTGCCATGCAAGCATAGCACAGTAGCAAGATTTGTTTCAGTGTGCTAACCTGCATAAACTGAATGATTTTTTTTTTTTTTAATCCTCCTTAGATATATTCATATGTTTAGAACTGTCAATCTGTGGAAAAATATGAATAAGAACTGTCTCAGTTAAGAAACTAGTTTTAGTTGCAAAATGGAAAAAAAAGACTAACATTGCTTATAAATAAGCTTTGACCTTGCGTCTTTTCAACTCTGCAGCATTGTCCATGGTCAGTGAGGGACTGCAGAATGTATAATTAACAGGTCCACGCAACAGAATATCAGGAGAGAAGGTAATTTACCCTGCCTGAGACTCATAATAATGAGGCTGAGTGGTCCATTGTCATGGTATGTGTGTGTGTGTGTGTGTGTGTGTGTGTGTGTGTATCTGTGTGCAAGTCTGAATAAAGGTGACCCTCCCACACCGCGCCTTTCCACATCACGGCTTTGATTTTTCGCAAGTTGGCAACAAACAATTAAGTTATGGGATAATTTCCTTTTAAAATGTAATTGTCACTTGAAACTGACTAACCATCTGAGCACTAGACAGCAGAGAACTCCAGTCTGGTTTAAAATGCTCACAGCACCCCCATGAACCACCCAGTTGGAGGTGCTCACTTCGCTACACTCGCATACTTGCTTTTCTCGCCTAGGGGTGCCGAAAGTTTTATGCAGTTTTTCCACATCACGGGGGGTGGGGGGGGAGGGGGGGGGCGGATAGGGAGGAAAAGCCCCTAACCCCCGTGATGTGGAAAGGTCACCTGTACATACATGAATTAACATAGTACATACATGTTTGGATGTACTATATTTGTCTGCACAAAAATTTGTATTTGTGTATGTGTACTATGAGTACATTCAAGGACATGACAGCTCATAAAGCAGTGTATATGTGTGTTTGTGTTAGCAGTCACACAAAGTTTGTAATTTGTAATAAACTATTGCTAGGTTAGTGTAAGACTACCCTTTTTGTCATAACCAGCTCAGAGACACCTTTCAAACATAGAAATCCCCTCATTAAAACATTTTTATTTTGTGGCTGCATTCATTTACACCAGGAGTGAAATGATTTCATTTGCATATACAATAACATCCATTTTTTGGGATCTTACCGAATCAAATTCTATGAGATCTGAGCTAGATAAGGTCATTGGTTTTCACTGTGCCTTCTGCACTGACATGAAGAACAATGTAATGAGTGTATGACACTCAAACAAAATAAAAAACAAATAAAATTCTCTTGACTAACATATATCAACCGTTACTTCTAGATTTGATTTTGAAAGTTTTTGAACTGTATGCCACTTGTATTTATTAGTTTACTATCATATGTTGAAGTTCATCATTATAACATTATCAATCATAAGACAAGATTTGTACAAAACTTACCAGGTCAAAAAGGGAAAAAACTAAACTCTATTTTCATAAGACAGTTTTAAGGGAAAAAATCTCCCCAAATGTGTAATATTTCAATAATTCAACACATTCCATCTGTTCCAGCTAAAAAGTTAAAAACGATAAAGTAATCCAGCAATAAGCTAGAAATAAAGAATTGTGAGAAAAGTATTTTCATCAACCATAAATTTTGATTTTGCATCTTTCTCAGTCAACTCAATGTTTTGTCATACTAGACCACTCATACTCACTTTTTTGTTCATTCCCTCCATATATTCTAAAAATCCATTACTTGAAAAGAATATCTGTTTCAAATTACACATCATGCTGTGAATTCTGCTTACAATAGGAGGAGTGTTTTGTTTTCATAGTTTAGGGAAAGTGCTGTCACCAATAAAATAAAATAAAATAAAAAAAAAAAATCTCTCAAAAGAAAACGTCTCCCGAGCTGGCATCACAGTACAAGGACATTCCACTTAATGATAGTCCTGCATTGGAACAGCTAATTTTGTTGAAATACACACTGACAAACAGTTACCGGCGATGCGAGAGAAAATTAATACATTGATAATGTGAAAGAATAGAAATATGGGAAAACAGAGCAAAATGCAATTCAATACTACATTGAAATCACTGCTACATCTTCAGGACCCCAACAAGAAGTTATGAACATTGCATTAAACTCTTCAAATTCTGTATTATTCCACAGTGTATAGCAGAGAGAATTCCACATTTCATGTCACACGGTATAGCACTGGACAGCTAATTCAAAGAATAGTAGTATATCTGATCCAAGGATAAATAGTATAGGTTCCTGACAAGTCACAAGGACAAGTCACAACTGAACTAACAGTGACCCAAGGAATCATGGGTGACTCAAAGCAAACATATTCTGGAGAGATGAAGCCCGTGTTGCAGGCATTAGGTAATGTAGTTGTCAGCAATGACAAACCCTGAATTGACCTAGCAAAGCCTTTACTAGCAGGGCTACATGGGAGAAATTGCTGCAGATGAAGAGGAGGAATTTGGATCTGCTCTTAAGGTATGACAGGTTAATGGCTTCTGGAATTAGTATTACGGCAAACACACACTCAGGGCTCTGTTTATAGACCAGAGGGTGCTGTGCCATCATGAAGCAGACTCAACCTTGCCATGTTAAACTCAAGCGAGCCAATTTAATTAAATAGATAGCTGTGTTTGTGCTGGGGCAGTCCTGACCACCGAAGGTGATCTATCATCAACTATTAAGGCTAGGTAATGGCAGGTTTAACAAACCATAGCAGAACTGGAAGCACAGCCCTCAGAGGACAGAAGAGTATCCAATGATATCCCATGATGGACAGAAATAAAGGGTGCACTGCACAGCTATCTGGACACGAGTACAGACTAGTACCCCATTATAGGCTATTAGTTACTGTGTCCTGTGTAAAAAGTTACATATCAAAAGTTAAATGCAACAGTGGTATTAGCCTATGAGAATGTGTTTGGACTACTCTCTGAGCTATGCTACGTTTCGGGTGATTGGTGGCTTAAGTAATTTGCACAGACTGATGATGCTACATTATATTACAGTCATTTAGCTGACTTACCTATTTAAAAGTGACTTACAGTTAATTAGAATAAACGTGGGCAAATCCCCCTGGAAGCCTTGCTCAAGGGCCCAACCGAACCACCAACCTCAGGGGTCCCAGTCATGTACATTAGCCACTAGACTAGGATAATATTGTCAGCTGTATGGACAATCCATGCTCACTCAAAAACAGGTGTATCCAATAATGGACACTCCATTATGACAGAGACAGCCCATGATTTGTCAGATTAACCTGAATTAACTTTTGATAACCAAGCCAATTTTTCATAGATTGTATGTGTGTGTGTGTGTGTGTGTGTGTGTGTGTGTGTGTGTGTGTGTGTGTGTGTGTGTGTGAAATACAATTGTACTGTTATTTGTAGTAACATTTTTACATTTTAAGATATAGTTGTATCTAGCCTGCATTTAAAATGTTTTGCGAGGGTAAACCCTTTTATCATTGAGTGTCACACAAGGACACGGTATTACAGGTATGAGGATGATCTATGCTTCCTCACAGTGGACATAATGGTTACAGCTGTGCAAGTGACTGACATGAGTGCAAATGTGCTCTTTACTTCTCACAGCACTCTGAACTTTTGGCTTGGTTGAAACCTTCTCCAAACCCCCCAGACACATATGTACACTTTCAGCAAAACATTTCCTGCCACTTGTGCCTTAATTCTCAGATGGGTTCATTACATGAGCGCTTCCCTCCAGGCTGAATTACACAGCGTCATGTGAAGAAAATGCTAATTCAAGAGTAGTGTCGCAATATGGAAAAAAAGACATTTAATATTGTGGCCGACGGTTATATTCAGTGCAGCTGAAGGAGAAGGCATGCAATACCCTAAGGAAAAAGAGATGTCCCGTTCATGCCTTCAGGAGGGAAAAAAAATATATTTTTCTTCTCCATTGCAACTACTCTGAGGGTGTTTTGGACATAGTGACACCAATCGCAGTACGCAATTGCCTCCTCTTTACCTAGAGCCCTCTCGAGAGCGGTGTGCCAAACACAGATAAGTCTGACTGTATCTGTCAAGTGAGGTAACAGAGGGACATTGCTGGCCATTGGAAAAAAAAAATAAAACGTAGATCATTTGCATGTTAATGTCTCTCACTTTAGGGCAATATAATTCCATTTTATCATCAAGTCCACTTCCTGTGATTGCGGTCCAGGTGATTGGCCCAGTCTCCTGTCACACATAACAAGTGTGGCTTGAAGCCAATTCAATAAAGAGGCGGCATCTTGATAATAGATATGCAGAGCATTTATATGATATATGTATGTGTCTACACACAACAATACAAAAAAAAAGACCAAGATTTAGAAAGTTTCAGAGCACAATAAATAGTATGTAAGAAGGGTGGTAGACAACTTAATTTAGATTGAACTAGGTCTCAACCAGGGAACACTGGTAAAATGTATAAAATCATCTCATGGTTGTGCCACTAAATTACATAGAAAAAATCACATTGGCTTCATAAGATGTTTATTACATGGGCTGTTTGTATATAATGATAAAAAAATATAACAATATAACACTTAATGATATCACTGCGAGGTCAGATCAAGTCAATGGATATTCACAGATGCTGTCCTCCTGAACTTCATGCCTTTGCCTGTGTTAATCAGAGTCAAATCAAGGCCCTGAGAGCTGGAGACAGGGATGGGGGAAGGAAGGGTAGTGTGGGTCCATGTGAATATCCTGGGAATCTCTTTGATGGCAGAGCAATGTGATTTCCTCTCTCTCCATCTGTACTCCAGGCCTGATGAAAGCTCTGCCAGCGGATCGCCCCGGCTGCTTCAGACCAGCCGCAGTCAGTCCTTCTTCATCTTCCCACACACTTGCATCCTTAATGAACGGAGACGTTCAGTGTTCAAGCGGAACCGTGCAGAGCCATGGCTGTTAGGGAGAGCCTTCCTGGTGTCCTTTTAAATTCAGTCACCTGAATTCTGAAATTTTCGCTTTGTCACCAAAGGGTTTTTGTCACAGATAATGTTTAATTGCAGAGGCCTATAAACCACAGAATGAAAGTGGTGTACAGAACATGAGCACTGATCAAAAAATGACATTAGCAGAAGTCACAAAAAAGAAAACACAGAAACGGAAATCATGTCACACGTGTGTAATATATTATACCCATGGGCCTTTGTGTAACCCATGTCTATTCACTGCTTCACACCACAACCCACTGTGAAAAATAACATGAGACAGCTCTTGTAAAGAGCAGAAGGTGACAAGATCTGATTCTTCCAGGTCCACTTCTACTAAACCAGGGGCATCCAAAACCACATGTCAACAACACTTGAGAGAAATGCAGAGATATAGAAATTGCACAAACAATTATCTAAGTAATGATTCTAGCCAATAAAAGATTAAAATTCTTTGGTTTGGTTTACTTCTATCTTCATCTTCATAGTATCAAGTATTTCAAAATTGCATTATGTTTTATTTGTTTAAAAAAAAAAAAAAAGTTTTTTTTTTTCTCACACAGACCAAAACAGGAGCTGCTGCTGGAGAGATATGAGACTGATTATTTTAAGTGGCTTGACCCATATCTTTCCCTGGTGAAGCTGAGCCAACTATTGCCTTGCCAATTCAGACCACAGGCAGGTGCCTCTATCCATAAACCTCCCAGTGGCCGTTTTTGGTAGCTTTTAACTGAATACAAAACAAGTACACTTGGTTATCATTGTGCACACCAGCTATGATAATTCATGCTACCACATTTGTCCGTTGAAAAAAAATATTCAATAGATAATTACTAATTACTGACCCCAAAAGAGAGAGGAACCTAACGCTTGAATATTTGTAAAATGACAAAAGTGAAATATGACTTAAAAGGTAAAACTGCATCGATTATCAAAATATGATTATGTCTTACAACCTCTGTGAGGAGAACATATAGGTTCAGTCAGTCATCTGGAACAGAATTGACTTTATCTGACACCTGACGGTTACATAAATAAGAATTGAGTCTTACCATGTACTAATCAACCTTCCGAGTGGCCACAGAGTGGCTTCATGTAATGTTCTTGTCTTGCAATAAAATTACAGAAAAAAATGATTATAATTTACACAGAGTACATAAAATCAAAGCTCTTCGACGATAGCTTAGAGTACCAAATTTGTCATGAGTATTGGTTGATCTTTAATTAATTACAAAAGCCAATTTCGACAGATGAAGAAAGAAATGAATAATGTTTTTTTTAATGAAGACTGTCTTTGTTTCCCAAAAACACATGTGACCCTCACATTGTCTTACATGCACACAAGTACTCATTCTGTACCTTGTGTGCTTAACACGCAGAAAGAGCTGGTCTCAATCACATTTCCAGGTTCATCTCCTATATACAAAGATCTCTCCAAACATGTCTTTACCAAAATCTCCAACATAACTGCACTAAAACCTATTCTACTGAAAAAAACATCACTTTGGAATTTGGAATTAAGTATATCAAATAGGTATATATCACTAAATGTTTTGTGTCTAAGAATATATTGTAAATCAGTTTATCCACATGGAATATTAGCTGGGTGACTCATAATAGCCTGAAGCATCGCTTTAGAAACTGTGTCTGTGAACCATTGCATGAAAAGAGAATGGCTAATGTCTGAGCTCAGGATCTCAAGTATCTCCCCTGTAGTTTTAGATTATCTGAACTGAAGAGTATATTATTTTTGAATAAAATAATGCTGTGCAATGGGCCTGTCATGACACTGTTGAGTTCCCATGTTAGAGTAACAGGAGTAGATCCAGGTACATTTCACTATCAGCACAGTGTAATAACACACAATTGCCTTTCAGTGCAAAAGACCAATTTCTTCTGCTAGAGAAACCAATCAACCTCTTAGTCTTATCCTGGGGGCAGGGGATGACATCACTATTTGCAGAGGACATTCACACGATTTGTCTTTGAATTGCAAGGGTCGATTGTATCCTTTGCTTATTTATTGTGATACATATATATATATCACAATAAATATATATATATTAAAATATATATATATATCTACACACACACATGTAACATGGATCATGTCGTCTATTGATTCTCAGAAATGTGATTGCCAGCCCTAATTTCACAGAATGCTGTTTGTCTCCCCACAGAATCCCTCTACAACACCTGGATCCAGGATGCTGGACAATAAACAGTCTTCACTGACGCAGGCCTGAAACTCTAATCAATATCCATCTCTGTCCTGGGACCCAACACAATGTGAAAACAGAACCTCATAATGAGGATGATTTAACTGTGCTTGAAATGTGTACGTTTCACAGGTCCACAAAAGGGCAGCTTGGAGCAGTCAGTTCCCTGGATGACAGGTATCTTAACCGAATTCAGATTTCTGAGACCACCATGGAACAGCATTTCCACAGGGGGAAAGATAATCAATGCAAAGCGTTTGAATCAAAAGCATCATCAGCCTTGTTGGCTGCCTTTCAGATTTCAGTAGAGGCTCTGGGCTTTCACTTGTGGGAGACGTGTGCAAGAAAAAATAACAATTTTGATTTTCTTTTGTAAGTGTCATGCGAAATCAGTGAGGTATGAGCCATTCATCGCCCTAGTGATGCTGTAATATCTAACTGCATACATATGCAGTTGTTAAATTTGAAATAAAAAATAAGAGACCTGAACATACAATTTATGACACAAAAAACGGTGTATTTCTACACTTCAAGAAATATTGACTCAACAATGAAGATAACTAAATATAATGTAATAATATATTATATTTTTCTATAGTAACCTAACATATGTGTTATTATTATGCATTATACATTATTTATAGTATATTATTCCTTTTTACTAATAACATTATATGCTTTGCAGAATGGACTAATGAATACTCTGTATCACTCCTGTATCACTACTCTCGTATATCAAATGTTGCCATTACAGAGATATGGGAAACTGAAAATGTATGTTTCAATTTGCAAAAATATAATACTTCACCTTGTATCGAAACCACACAGGCAATCATTGTGACTAGCAGGTAGAACAGCCCATGTCTCCTGTGAGTTCCAGGAGCCTCCCAAATTTCTACTTCGGCTTCACAAATCATATAACACATCCCAGACATATGTCACAGTCATAGAGCACTTTGGTTTTATTAAAGATTCAGTAGCAAGCCCAAACCCTGCTCCAGCACTGCCTCATTCCCCCTCCGATCTCCTTCTGCAATCCATCAGAGCAGTCATCCCCTGTTCAGCCGAAACACTGCCTCCCAGACATCTCTCTGAAATCCACCCCTTTGTCTCCTTGAAATCGCTTTTGACAGGTTGAGCTGTCTGACAAAGAGTTTCCCACAACAGAAAAACAGAAAACAGCAGTAAAGAATCTCTGATTCATCCCAGATTTCCAGAAACTTACCATAAATTTGCTGGCAATTTGCTGGCAGTCACCTCTTGCAGAGTGGTGCAGAGCTGGTCAGTGTCCCAGCACACTAATGAAGTGTACTCCATATTCACCTGAGCCATTGTGTCTAAAAAAACAGCAAACAAAAGACAGACCAGTTAAGTAGCAACTAGTTTTAACTCTGATAGAGGGCCTGCATAATATTTCAAAATTTTCACCCAGGCTGCATACAATCCGATTAGTACCAACAGATTCTGGTGTGGATTTGATTGGCTTAGCTACTTTATAATTTTGTGTACTCTCTCTGTCACTGGATTAAACAAAAGTAGCAGACAACCATTAGTTAAAAGCAAAGCACATCCACATAAGACTCCAGTGGAAAATTTATAAGTCTCATATTTTTTTTTTTAGCTTGACAAGTTAATCTCAAAAACTCAAGATTTAATAGCATAGACTGTGACCAGATTTGAAGTCATAGGAAGCAGAGAATAGCCATATTACTACATAAAGACAATCTAAAAATTAAACCAGTTAGTTGAACCAAACTGAGCATTCAGTAGATTATTAAAACAAGACTAGTGTTACTGAATCATAACATCCTTTAAGATTATCTTGGCTCAATATAAGCAATGCATCACGTGTACTCTGGGAAAGAAGCACTATTTATTTAAGCAGTTGTAGAATAAACACAATCTATGCATGTATGCCCGGCAGGGTCTCATAGCAGATTCCAATAATGCTGAATTTCCATATCAGAAGATCCCTTCTTTTTTAAGTTAAAATATGAGTATGTTTATAAACTCAAGGCATTCATTGATTCAATTTCAGCAAGAAGTCAATATGTGGCCTATTTTAGCCTCAGGCATGTCATGGATCACAGTGACAGCTTCTCTCACCAGTAGACTCAGTTATTTTGAATTACTCACTGCAGTCTGAAGAATAGGAAAACTGCAGGAGATTCCCACAAGACGAAATGAAGACAAACCCCAGAATACTCACACTTCCAAACAAATCCCTGCCCAGCTTCTACTAGCTGCTGCCAGTTAGACAGCAGATAGCTTCACAACAAACCTTAAAAGAACCAACTAAAAAAAAAAAAAAAAGCAGTAGATATCAACAATATTAGATGGAAATAATTGTGATAGAGAGGCATATTTTGGTATCTAACAATTGCATCAAAAAGTGCTTTACCGAAATGTAAATACTGAACTATGCTCTAAAATAAAATCAAGAAAGAATATTTACAGCAAAAACCAGATTTTTTTAGTAAGACAAGATATAAGAACATGTGTTTGTGAGGCAAATCCCCCTTGTTTCATGTGCAAGTATGACTACAGGAATCTGGCACTGAGTGGTAGAAAGTCGATTCTCTCTTAGGCCATCCATCTGAGAGCCCTTCCTAATGATCTCTGCCCATTTCACCTTGAAAATTCATTTTATCTACACATCAAAGCAATGATACTTTTATCTTGGTCTTTTCTGTTTTGGTTCCATTTTATACCTTATATAGCTCTGCCCAGATGCTCTACATTGTTCATCTTGGCAAGGATATAGCAGCATGTATTAGAATTCAGTAAGTCATATTCAGGAATAAAAATAAATAAAGGAAGATATATTATCCATAGAAAATAATTATAATGTATCCATGTCCAAACCAAAACAAAACTTTCAGAGAGAGATGTACAGAAAGCTGCCTCTCCCAACAGGACAGAGATGCAGGTGGCCAGATGATCCATCTTTAGTTAACTGAAAAGCCTGAAGTACTTCCAGACAAAACCATATCAGCACATAGCATCTGCCGATGCATGGCTTCACTGCAGAGTTTCTTGTTGTTTTGTAATATTCTCAAATCATAAATATGCCAGGCTTGGGTGATTTAATCGGTTTTCCTATCCTTTAAAGGGGTATTCCATTTAGGCAATTAAGCCCTTTTTTATCCAGAGTCAAGCAATTTACCCATTTTATTTCTGTGTGTGCAGAATGTAGATATCTTTGGAACAATGCAAAGTGTGTTACCCACAATAGCTGCAGCTTGACAAGAAATTCATCAAGCGAGGAAATGCACATTGATACTCCAAAGCAGTAACTAATGTAGTAACTAATGAGGGATTCCATGGGGGGGGGGGGGGGGGGGGGGTGTTCTGGTAGCTGGGGAGTGTCCTGGACACAGATGAGAAACAGTAATGACTAGTAAAAATGATTCACACTCACTCCTCAGCACACAACACAAACCTTAACACTTTTCCTGTCTCATGCTCCTTTTCACTAAGTAAGGGGAATTACTTCCATCTTGCACTCACTGTAACCTTTGGTTTTCATTTTTCTTTTCGCTTTCATGTACACATTTTTTGCCTTTATACTTACATCTTTTTTAAATTACTTGTACACTCTATCTTAACATTTGAGATGGAAAAGAATATTCATGTACATGGTAATTGATTTATTTTTCTGTATTATATACATGGAAATGTACTTGTACTTTATGCTCTGTCTCTGGAATGAGTACCTGTGAGAGGGTCCACAGCTCACATGGATCAGAGACTGAAAAAAAAGCACAACACACTGACGGTCCAATGCCACCAGTGCAAACTAAAGTTCATACTTTTCCTGAGTGTTTTTTTACAAACTATGAGTAGGACAGGATTGAATGAATTACATACAGTGCATTAATTTGCAATGCTTTTGTGAATGTTACGTATATTAACAAGTAATAAGCTGTCAATTTGGTAAACTGAGACATTTAAACAAAGAAATATTTACCTTTGTACTGCCTGTGTAGCTATTATGTATTATTGACATCCAATAATAGCAATTCATTCCAGTATCATAGTAAAATAAATGTAAATTTAAAATGAACAGAGTCAGTTTCAGCTCATATGTAATTACTGACACTTATTTTACAGTGGCTGAGGTGACAGGGGTCACAGACACTGTCAGATGAATAAATGGACAAAGATTTTTCTTTTTTTTTTTTTTAACAGGACTTTGGCTTTTCTAAATTAGGAGTACTTGTTACCATGACTATGCAAGATAGAGCAGGATGACTGCATGCACTATACACAAACTTCACCTGTGTAACAGGAACACCTCCACACATCCACCTGCTGACAGCAAAAATGTCACTGAAAGATGATGCGAATGCATCTTTGAAATGACATCAGACATATCAAAGGCAGATCCTTTGTCTTTTCCTAAATGAGATCACACATCTAACCTCCAATGGCTTAGAATATCACAAGAGAATGTGCCACAGCAAAGCATATGCCAAACAAATTGAAAATGAATCATAAAAAGAAGCCTCTGTGAATTGCTTTTGGGGGAAAAAAAAAAAAAAAACATAGATAGATGTATGAATGTTTCATCTAGAACACATTTGTTCCAGGAAAAGGTGCAGAGCTGGCATTTTACACTAGTTTTTGATTGCTAACATGACCAGATGGGACTTGATATAAAATGACATAAGATAAAATACAATGAATGGACGGAAATATGAGCAAATTAATTTTATCCGGCTGCAGATGAAGCCATATTGTGCTCATGGTGGCTGTAAAGAAATGAGATTGGCAACATGTATCACACACCTGGGGTTGCCTAATAATCGACCAGAGCAATTAAAAACCCAACTGAGAGATATAACGAGCACTTCTTCAACATTTGTTTCTCTGAATGCTTAATATCATTGATACTTCTAACAAACTATTATCTTAAATGAGTCATGAACTCAAGAACTGAAAGAATTGCTATGCTGGGTTGTTTGAGCACAGTAAATCAATTCTTGTTTGTCTTGAACTGCTGTTTAAATTACAGTTCCATGATGTATAAATTGCCATCCCATAAACACAGTTTAGGGCTGGCTGTATGGGACTGGTCAGCTGACTCCAGTCGTGGTAACTCCGTTATCCTCCACAGAGTCATGGTGAGCCACAACTAAGTCCAGCTCACACAGGAGGACCGAAGATAAACATGCTGCAACGGACCATTGTATGAGACAGACACATGGCCGGACTTCAGTGGATACACACTCACACAATGACACACAAACATACACTATGATGTAGAGACTGTATTTTTAGTGTAGGGGGGAAGTCTCCATACCAATATTCAGTGGTTTATTGCTATTATTGTTTTATTTTTTATTACTTCTTTCAATCTCTTTGACAAGGGGCACCTGAAAATTAAATGTATTCATCTGATCATTTCCCATATTAATACAGTCATATTTCTCCTTCCCGCATACATCCATAGACTGAATGTACTATCCTTGGACAGTATCTACACTGATGAAAAACTGATAAAAGAACAGTCCATCTGAATATATCATTAGCATAATTCAGTGATACACTGGAGCATTCCTGTAAAAAATAGAATGGGACATGTATACATGTATGGGCCATTTGCAACTGAAGAAAGAATTGACATTCATTACCAAGCA
The DNA here is from genome assembly GCA_019788955.1 of Albula glossodonta. NCBI lineage: Eukaryota > Metazoa > Chordata > Actinopteri > Albuliformes > Albulidae > Albula > Albula glossodonta. Next base: position 2,911,579 of record JAFBMS010000032.1, read on the forward strand.
AAAAAAAAAAAAAAAAAAAAAAAAAAGAAAATCAATACCTCTAATCTCCACCAAGGAACAGCATGGATATGATGCCTCAGTATTCAGCAAGAGCATACAAAATGAATTATTCCAGGCTTCCTTTTGAGTCGCTCCAAAATAATCAAGACTAAAAGGTTGAAACATTTGCATTTTTCCCAACTGACAGCACAGGAAAAGGGGGTTTGTATTATTCATGGATAGCATGATACTTCATGAGCTGTACTGTGCTCTCCTATAATCCCTTGCTAATGCAGAAAACACCACTGGCAGTTCCATGCACGCTCAGAGCACTGTCTTTCTGGACTTCCCCTGCCTCGCCTGGGATCACTGCTGCCATTAAGGCTGACACTGCACAATTCATATCCATATCAGTCTCACATGCATTTGGTATCAGGCTTGAATAAAATGAGAAAAAAAAAACAATAACATGTAACTCTTGCTGCAAAAACACACAGCGTCTCACAGAAGAGGTACATATGATTGCAGTGCAGAAACAAAGACACCAGTTTACCTCAAGCTGACAGACTCATACAGAAGTACAGCCATTATGTGTGAGAAGCAAAAGAAAATTCATAAACCATGCATGCAGCACTACAAGCTTAGCATATGTGCTTAGCAAGGTCCACTTCTCGATCTTCAGCTTCAGTAATTAGATTTGACCAATCCAGCATTTCAGATTCCTGTACGATTGCTTCTGTCCGTCAATCAATCAAAGCAATCGGATGTACAAAATGTAGCATCTTTTACTGAGTACAACTCATTAAATGCTTGATATGTTTACTTACAGCAAACAGCAGCATTCACAGGGGTCCCCAGGACTTACTTTGGGCCACCTTGTTTTATAGGATGCAGTGCATTATTGAAGTGTGAACAGGGTTTCATGATGCCACAAACACACTGACTGAGCATATGCTATCGATACCAGACTAAATTGAACCAATCGTCAAGTTTTGCTGTAGAGAGTGTTGGCAAACATGTACAAAAAAAGTGTTGTTCTTATGTCACAGAGGTAACGGTCTGAACTCCAGGTGTTCAATCTCTGACAGCTCATCAGGACAGCTTCTTCTAACAATTAGAACTGGTTATCTTATAAGTTAATTGTACCTTCAGATTTGCAAAGGTATATTTGGGTGGGTGGGTTAGTTTGCCACTTAACACAGCCATCTCAGGATTCTGATTCCTCACAAATAGTAACTTCCAGTTGGTTTAGGAGAAAAGCATCTGTGGATGCTGGGGTGGTCTGTAGTCTAGTGGATAAGGTGAGTGAGGATGGTGGTTAAAGCCCCAGTCTAGCCACAGCAAGAACACCAGTCGCTTTGGATGAAAAAAAAAGATAAATGATTGTAATGTAATGAACAGAGCCATACCTCCTCACACTGAGAAACTAGTCAAGCTCATAGCTAAGTGATGCTGCAGTGGCAGGAAGCTCTTTTGAAGTTCTGCAGGTCAATACAAAACATCTGCAACATGAACCTGGGTTCAATAACAGATAGAGCCAATAACTGACTGTGGTTATGTACAAGAGATGACTGTTTGTATCAGTAGGCTTCAAAAATACTGCACAGAAGATTTTGACAAAACAAAAAATCCCAGTGATAAAAGATTACAGTATCTAAGAAATGTTTGTGAGTCTGTTCTGTGAACAAATTTTGACATGGTTATTACATATCTTATGTGTCTGAATTTGTTTTCATGAAATGAAAAAGAAAGGATCACACATGGAATAAATACATATTTAAAGTATATGAATTCATCATATGCTGGGGAAACCTTGGGGTACTCTCCACGCTATGCAGAGTTTAGTGAGCAATACACAGAGCTAAGTGCTCACTACACAGGGTTTAGTGCTCACTAGACAGTTTGACATTCACAACACAGGGTTTAGTGCTCACTACAGAGTTTAGTGTTCACTTCATAGGGAATGGTGTTCACTACATAGGTTTTGGAGTGAACACCATAGGAGGAGGAGGGGCATGGAACACAGAAACAACAGAAGGGCTCAGGTGTGTGGCCTTTTTATGCAGCACCTGCCAAGGCCATTGGATGTAGATAGATTGAACTGAGCATGAAATTCTTTTCTGCAGTACATTCGCTACTGTCTGAAAACATCTCTGAAGATCTGGAAAATTTTGATGAAAAAAATGTTTCTTACCAAAACCTTTTATAATACGACAGGGAAAAAAAGACCTGTTAATTTGTTCACAATTAATTAATTAATTAATTAATTAATTAATTAATTAATTAATTAATTAATTAATTAATCGATCATGCTCAATGTGGGGTTATACTAGGAGCTGAAGGACCAAAACTATTTTAAATATAATATTTGACACAAGTCTGGTATGCATGAGTGCTCTAGCATGAATGTCTTAACTTCAGGTCTAATACGAGTTTAACTGAAACCGCACTGTGTTACACACTTCACTACAAGACTGTGCCAAGAAGAGACTGCTCACTGATTTAGGTCTTCATCTAGCTACAATCCACTTCTGTCACCTCACCACACATAAACCAGAGTCAGTCTACTTCCACACATTTTCTTTTTGTCTAAAGCCATGGAATGTTGCCACCACAATATTTAGCATTTCTTTTCTGTATTTGAGAACCAGTATGTTTAAAAGTAACGAGATTTAGAAGAAAGTTTTTTTTCTTCTCGTTTTTTTTTTTTCCCATCACAGAACAATATTCATTATGTCGTGGTAATAGAAAAGGACAATGCTGAAATTAAAAATGATAAAAGACTGCCTTTACGTCTGTGCTGAAAAATGAACGGCATGCTGTGGACCTTCCAATGACACAAAGCAAGAATAATAACAACCATTTGTTATGGCTTTCTTTTCAAAACATAATTATCAAAGATGGCTGCATGGGAAATAAACAATTGGGACCAATTTTTAGGAGAGTGTTCAGTTCAAACTCACACATCTCCCGCTGACCAACATTTTAATAACTTCCAAGCACTTTTCCTTCCTTTTCAGCAGATTTTCCCATAAGCCAAACAGCTCTTTTCTTTATAAGGCCTGACCCCAGTCCTCTCTGAATTTGAGCTCTTCATCTATGACAACTAATGAGTTTTTTTTTTTTTTTAGAGAGACATGTCACGCAAGTGTGGGAAGCATTGTTCCTTGAGGTCTGTTAACCTTGCCCTCCACAGTTTCTCTCCCTTCATATCAGTATCTCATTTCACAATATAAGAGTGAACAAAAAATGCTAAAGCAATTGCTACAATGATTCGTTTTAGCTTTTCATCATCTTTTTGAATTAGAGTAATGCTAGATTAATCAATTGCTTCAGGATGGTGTAAATAGACCATGGCAAGTATAATAATAGGTTTTGGAAAGAAAATTATCAGGAATTATACATGTTCAGCTCTCATATTAAAGTTGCACAGAATTCAATCGTCCACACATCCTTGTTTAAAATTCAGTCTATTCACATCCAATTAATGTATTAAAAGATTGTAAATTTGATAGCTTCCTCAGTACACATCACATAAAATGGCTAGTTGCAGACAAAAAAAATAAAGAAAAGTATTGTATTCATTTTGAATGTCACATACTGAGTTACAAAAACATTGAAATTCTGATAATTTGAAAACAAAACTGTTTTTATGCAACATGTTATGGTTTGAATAAAACTCCATAAATGGTTCACAAATAGAAGATGTGTTTTGAAGTATGCTGGCCAGAGATGGCTAAGTGAACACAGGCCAGTAACAGGAGGAAACAGCCTTAGTGGCACTAATTGATGCACATTCTGACCGCATGCACTGCTAAGCCTGCCATCGGTACCTCAGCCAAGAATACCAGGAGCTGGGAGCTTGGACTTGACTTGTGCCTTGAGTCTTAGGTACCTCACTGAGAGGGGAAATAAAGGACAGTGAATCACTTTTCAGATCACTTTTCAGGCAGAGATGCTTTATCTGCTATAATTTAGCTCCATAGGCACTAGTCAAATTCCCCCATAATACTGACTGTTTTAAATGAAACATTTATTTTTCCCCAGAGTCTTTTACTCTTGTATGTGTTTTGTTCAATTTTAGTTTAACAATATATTTCGCTAAAAATAAATTTTATGGATCTACAAGAGTGTTTTCAAGTCTTCAGTTTTCAAGTCCAAGTTATTCTTCCACAAGCTGAAATCTCTCCTGTGCGACAGGTGTATTAAGGATTTCCCTGCCGTGTCTCACACCCAAGCCACACTGTCATATCTCATGATAAGCCTATTTGAGCTAAATGGCCAGTTCACATTAATAATGTTTACTTTCTGCTCATGCACTGATTACTGAGATTGATGGGTTGTTTTCTCTGATGTGCTTTGAGGACTCAGTTTATACTTTAACATGTTAAAATACCTGGTCTAAAGAGCTGAGTTGCTTTCTCATTTCACAACAGTATTAACCTGGTCCAGATTATAATGGAAGTATAGACTCAGCCAAGCAGGGGTGAAATTGTGAGTCAGCCATTTAACTCATGAATATCATTGCTCAATGGTGACCTCCCCTTGCCAGCTGTGTATCTGAAGGTTCGTAAGCTGAGAGTATGCTGGCAGAATTTGATTGGTGTCATTCTCACAGTGGGAGAGTTAGCGAAGGCTCGTCCCTATGTGAATTACGAGCCATTTCTGTGGCAGATTCCCCAGGAGACCAAAGGGAGCATGGGGCTGATTATAGTTCATTTTGAGTGGAGAGAAAGGGAAAAAAATTTAATTATTAAGAAAGCAAAGATTGATCCAGAACTACAAAGCCCAATCTGGGAGTCTGTTGACACTACATTATTTATGGTGATGGGATCAAGGCTAAAACAATTTTCTACACTGTGTCTTTTTCTGTGGTTCTAAGAGGATGCTACACGACCTCACTCGACACCAATCAGACACGCTTTTCTTGTCTGTTGATTGTTAATCTGATCTGAGGAAGGTCAAACTGGAGAGAGAGAATTTTTTTTTATTCCCCTTAGCTTTAAAAGCAAATCTTTCATGAAGGAAATCCTTTCAGTCCCTCAATTTCAACCAGTCACACCACTCCACAACCACATCTCCTTACTTAATAGATAAGAGGAAATAGAGCTGGCTTCACTAAATTCTCAGATAGGAGAGTTACTGGGAAAACGATGTTGAAGCTGGAAGAAACACTGTTTATGTGAGATGTCAAGCCAAGGTCTGGATGTCCTCGAATCATTAATGATTTCCCGATGTCACTTAGCAAATGACGCTAACTTCAGTAGCTCTCTTAATCCCACCAATTACAGCTGCATGCTTTCCCAGTCCCTCATATTCCTACCACTCTCACCATATATGCCACCAATGTAAATTAAAATCATAAAATAATGATCTTTCATTAACAGCAGATACAATAATTTTATTAAAATTGTACATAGATCAATTGTGACTTAATGGGGATATTTCCAATTATTGAGTCACTTTTAGGACCAGCAGAGGGGATAGATCCTAAGGGAGGATCTGAGATGAGGAAAGATAATAACTGTATCCAAACCACACCAGTAACAATTACTAATCTCCTCAAATATTTTCTCATATACAGATGCCTTGCATAATTTACCCAAGTGACAGTTTACCCGGTTACAAATATAGAGTTTCCATAGCAAAACAATAAAAACATCTGTGGGATACAATTACTCTGTGAACCTTAATATTGAGCCATGTTTAATTTTATAATACTCAAATTATAAAATTGATTATTAGCCAAAAGCAAGAATCAGCTCTCTATCGCAGTGCATCCAAGTGTTTCTTTCTTCTTTGTTAGTCCCATAAAGCGGACAGTATTGCTGCTTTATGGAGCTATCTTAATCCATATATGCTTAAAGTCAAAGCCAATATAAGTTAGGTGTACTGTTTATGGCTAACATAAGCTAACAAGTAGGCAATTAAGATGTTTGAACAGGATTCAAAGGGTTTAATGGCTGAGCCCACTCTGCTTTGTTACAGGAAGTGACTATCAAGTTGATTTTAAAGTGTGATGTTGGGGCAACTCACTGGCTTATCCTGTTAAGGCATTGCTCCAGTAAATGAATTGGTTTGGTATCAGATCTGGACTGTGCCGATGTTGCTCGGACACCAGCATGAGGTATGAGTGGTGGTCGGGTTCCCAAAGGAAGGAAGGAATCAGTCAGCAGGTACGAATGTGTCTCATTGCTCCCCAGCGACCCCCGCTGGTCAGTCAGGAGTGCACAGTCTGCCTTAGCGAGTTGAGCATGAAGCGTCTTCCCTGACTCAAGTCTGTGCAAGCTCAAACTGTGGACTGCCAGGTGAAAGGAATTAGCGGCTGACATCAAATATATCAGAGGAGAGCATCAGTCAGAGCGCACACTCACGGGTCGATATTGTGGCTTGTAGAAATGAACAGGCTTTGTAAATACTACTGGCAGACCGTTTTCTGTTCTACAACAAATATCTGCTCTCAAAATATGTCATTTTGTCTGTTTCTGGCTCGATGTTGGGCAAAAAATACACAGTTTTTGGTAATGGTCTATTTTGAAAAAGAGTGAAAAAACATAATAATAATGGTTTTGTAAATGAAAGAAATCTAATATGGGAGAGAAATAATGTGATATTATTGCACATTACTATTATTTAGCTGACACTTTTATCCAAAGCAACTTACAGTTGATTAGACTAACCAAGGGCCAATCTCCCCTAGGAGCAATGTGGGGTTGAGGGCCTTGCTCTGGGGCCCAACAGCAATGGCGATTTTGCTGTGGCTGGAGTGGGACTTGAACCGCCAACCTCAGGGGTCCCAGTCATGTACCTTAGCCACTAGGCTATAGGCTGCACACACTTACATTGAAATATGTTATTTCAATGTCTACTGAAAATGTTATGTTCAGGACACATTCTGCAGAAATATTCAACAATATTTAAATAATATAGATTAATATAGAATAAAGTGTTTAAAGTGGTTCAAAGTATTTGTCAGTGTTTAAATAATAAACATTAACACCATGATATGAACCACAACCCCAGTTTAAGAGCATTGTTCTGGCAGAGTGAACTTTAAGATCACCTCGTACCCTCTCACTGTAATGTCAGAATGAGTACTGGCACACAGTAATTTAGAGGAACTGCTGCGCAGAGCTCAACAACCAGGCAGCTGTGTGCAACATTGTGTTCTTCTGAGACCATCAATTAATAACACAAATAAATATAACGACCAAATACCTAATACTGTTTCGTTTTTTTTTTTTTTTTTTAAGTATATATAAAATAGTAATAGTAATTTCAGCATTTATATTTAGAAATGAGTGCTGCGTGGCTGTATACTAGCCTATTAAAGAAGCAAAACATGTTACTACTACTGCTACTACTGCTAGTACCACTACTGTTACTGCTGCACCTACTACTACTACCACAACGACAACAACAGCAATATCAACTACTACTACTCACAATAATTACAAATAATTTCAGATGAGCAGATTCATATGAAGAACTTTTGGGGATGATTAAGAGTGGCTTTTAAGGAACAGGTCCAAAATCCACAATTTAGCTACAGTAGTGTCAGTACTGAAAGTGACAGAAAAATCATAATTACTGCAATTGCAATACAGTAATTGACACATTTAAAACAAATAAGCACTCAAAAAAGAGCTTGTTACTGCTTATTGTTACTGCTTTATCAGTTCAGGGATTGTGGATTTTAGAGAAAAGTTTTTTGAGTGGCATATAGACAGAGTACCTGCAAAGGGTAACTACATGAAAGCTATCTGTTACTTTAAAGCTTTATTAATTCCAAATGCAAAGATTTTTTCCTTGGAGAAACATTTTTTTTTCCGTTCTCATGGATGTATCATCATGGAGAATGTTATACATTTAAGTATGTATCGGTTTATTTATTATTTTATAAATCAAAATTTCACAGTGTTTATGTACTTATGAAGGATTTTTCTTTTAAGTTATATTGGGAGGCAGCTTTTAGTTGTAAGATGCCTTAGTGATTAGAATAATTGGCAGTAGAACAATAGTTACAATAATTTTGCCCAGACAGAGTGCTTCAAATAATTAAAAACCTTCATTTATCATGCACGTTTTTTTGATTAAGCATATTTAGTCTTGAGTGCATTTTTATTGTACCTTCTACAAAGGATCCCCCATGAAAAGAAAATGAGCTCAAGCATTTTTAATTATTGCAAAATAAGCTTCAAAATACATTTTGAAATTCAATTAGGCATATTTATGTTTTTCGTAATACGGATGCTACTGTCTCACTGGGGAAAAGTCGCCACAGCAGTCACGTTTGATGTATTTATGGCAAGTTTTAAATAATAGATGAAATAACTTTAATAATATGAGCGATAATTTCAATAACAATTTCATTGTACACCAGAGCAATTAGTGCTGAATTTAAGGCCTTGTAGTTGAGGTATAGTGATCCACGGTAACTTTGTATTAGAACTGCAGTGAGCCTTCCATCTATTCAACCAATGTATGCAGGACACTGCTTTCAAAGATTGTGATAAAAACATAAATTTTGCTTCATATGTGGTTTTAGAAGTTTCCCCCAACTTATTTTATTTTTTTGCGCAGTGCCTAATGTGTATAGATTACTACATGAAAATGACTTATTCAGTTATTCTAGAATCAGGAATTTGGGGCAGGGGAATGGTTGTGTGGGAAACTGGATTGAGCTAGTACGCACTCATACCGTACTGTCTTTTTTTTGATCGATGGTGAAAATGGTTTCAGCACCTTCTGGAAACATTCATCATTCCGATCAAGCTATGATCGGTAGCACAGGTTATTCTTAAATATTGTATGATAACCATATTAATGTATTGAGATATAGTATATTTACATAGTATAGCACCATATATTTTACCCTTAATGACGGTGACATACCTTCATTATAAATATCATTACTAAAACACTAGCAATTGATATACAGACAAGCCAGGTCAATATCAATTTGCTTAATTTCATAGGCTCTTAATATAAATGTTTTACTTCCAAAACCATTTGACACTAGTCATGTTTGGCATTGTTAAGTATATGCTAAGGGTATCATCAACCAAACCAGAAGTACTCAGCTTACTTAATATTTGTATATGGGAATTTGAGTCAGTGACATGATTCATACTTCTTTAAGATATACATTTGATTTTAATGTTTAATACGACAGATGGAATGCTATGTGGTGTGGAAAAGTGTATTAATTGATGCTTTTTCTTAAAGTTTTCACAAAAAGGTAGCATCATACATGACGGTTTAAAATAAATGCTATTCAGTTGAAAACTTTTTAAATAGATAAATGCAGAACAATGAAAACAACAAAAAATGAAAATGTCATATCATATTCCATCAGAAATTATTCTACAAATGTAGACAGATTCAGCTGAGGTGTATTTTTTCACTGAACACTCTGATTGTCCTTGCCTAACCTCAGAGGGCAGCAGATCACCTGGGAATTCAACATTAAACTGCCCAGACGTGTGTCCCCTCCAGGTCCCTGACCTTTAATCTTGCAGGAGAACAGGTAGGCCGAGGGCAGAATTCAGATTCAGAAAGCATGCCCTCCCCACAGTCCTCCTGCTGATTACCATAGACTTCCCAAGGGAATGCTAATTGGACCTTCCCAAAGTACATGTCAGTGGCTTTATCGTCTATGGCATTTGGCATCACATCGATCTAAATTATTAACTTTGACCAGCACTAAAGGCAGTGCATTCCAAACTCCTCTCATTTCAGTAAAATAAAGTATGTGCTCTGGTGAACCTCATACCCTATCAACAGCAACACAAAACAACTCACTAGCTTAAGGTTTTCATTTCATCTCTCCAGTCAGGAACCGTACTGTTCCTTGTTCTGTCTGGGTCAGGCCAGATTCCTCATTTCTCTCCCGCTGACTATCAGAGCCTTCCAGAAAATAATACTGTTAAAACACAGCATCAACAAAAGGCCCAGGTACACAAGGGTCAAAGGGGGTAAACTGCACACATAATCTATTGAAAGAAAAAAATAAAAAGAGGAGGCTAATAGTACAGCACTTTGTACCGGTCTGTGCGGTCGCTCTCCATCTAAAGCAACATGGCAGGCATTGTCATTCGAGGCATTAGCACCAAGTTTCACACTCTACGGCCCTGTCTTGCTCGTTGTGCTTGACCTTGCATGTCAGAGGCTAATTTGCCTTTAAATCACAGCAGACTGCTGGCAGTGGTGCAGTGCTTCATTATCCCCAAAATAACAGCGCTGACAGCTTTTGTGTGGATGGGAAATTAATGCAGGGGAACTTCCAGTATGATTTAACACACAAAACACATCAGCAAAAAAAAAAAAAAAAAAAACAAGGGTAACGGAATGTTCTACTTCAAAGAATGAGACACTGCAGAGAATGTGTGAAGCCTGAAAATTATATTAATGTGTGGAAGATAATATATTTCCTTCCCTCTGTATGATAAGACATGGCCAGGTGTTAAATTTTAATGGAAATACTATGTCACTGTCCTTTTACGCAGTGCAATTTTTGGCCCTTCAGCTGCCTCTAAGGATAGGCACATATTTATGGTGCAGGTACAGGATTGGGCCTCCACCATGCTGTTACTGGTCATGGCTGAGGTCAACACTAGCAGAGAACAATTGGCACAATCTCACTTAGGTAAAGTAGTGGGAAATGCTGGTTAGTGTGATTGCTGTTCTGCAAACATTTGCCTGTGGTTTCAATAACAGAACATATGTTGCTTTTGTGTTCCTCCAATGGCATGTGCAACCTATGACTGGTGCCACATCTATAGTGCAAAGGTTTGGAGGGAGTATTACACAAGCAGGCACACCCCACCTTTTGCTTAGCACTTTAACATTCATGGGTATGTGGACACTGCAACAATTTCAGACTAGCTACAGCATATGGTGATTGTGCTATATGCACCAGTGCTGTGGCTATACCCCAGTCCTATATGTTTCTGTCTGAAGGTGGTGAACCTGGATTCAATCTGATGACCTTAGCATTTACTTTCCCACATATTTATTTTTGTTTCACGGGTTCTGTCAGGTGTGAGTGAATATGACCATGGGAAATGTATTTTTATAGAAGCGGTCACATCAGCAAATGCTGACGTGACAGCGGATATAGAACATTCTTTTGTTGTGTTTTGCCAAGCCTCAGGGTTGGAAATCTGCTGAGGTGATTTGTTTTTACGCTTCATTACTGAAGATGTATGATATAAATGGAAAACTGTAATCCATTCAAGGGGCTTACAACAGTCTCTGGCCCAACAGAACTTCTCCAACAAACCAGATTACAGCAGTGGAAAGTATATCAGGTGCATCAGTTCACTTGATATATGATGCTGCAAACCCCGCCAAGTATAAGTTGCTCACCTACACGTTTTTTTTTTCTTTGAGGTGATTGCAAAAGTGTTATTAAACCCACACATAGGCTAAGTTCAAATTTTCTTTTATTTATGAAGATTAAAGTGTTTACACATCCAGAACACACTGAAATAAGATTAAAATTTTACCCAGGCATACCTAATTTCAGTGTGATAAGTAGCATATTATGTTTTCTGGAGAAAGTAAAACCACAGAGGTAGAGGTAATTACTGCAGAAAGAAATTATTTATACTAAATAGATTTTCTTTATTTAAAGAATATATTTTTTACTGTTAATTATATATAATAAGTAAATTAAGTTAGAAAACAAGAGCTAAAAGTTGGCTCCTTGCATATTTTTTACATGCATTAAATCCACAGTAATAATGTCTGGGTGTTTTAGCAGGCAGCCACATCTCTCAGCATGGCACTAAGGAACTGAGCCAATCAAAATGATGCCTACTGCTCCACTGTGGCCACAAGCCACTTTAAAATGTTATTGCATTTTTGGTCTACAATGGAAATGTACACCCTTCACTTCATGAAACAGTCCCTGAGATTTAAACCCAGAAAAATAAAAAAAATGATTTTGGATACGTCAATCAAAACAGAATCAATCCAAAACAGAATCTCAATTCAAAGTTCACTAGCCATTCAAAATAATATTGTGAAATATAATTTCAGGTATTCTTCTGAAAGAAAAAAAAACATGAATTAGAATTATAAGTTATTGGGGAAGTTTTATGATTGTGTTGAACAAGTACAGCAAAGAAGATATACAAAATAAACTATCTAGATAAAATATCTAAAATCTAAAACACATCTAATAGGCTTATTTACCCTGCTACAACACAAGTTTGAAGCATACAGTATTAACAAGGACACAATATTTTTTTTTGTTTTTTTTTTGCATACATCTAAAGTCTGTCCATGCACTTTTCAAAGAAAATCTCCCAAGTCTACAGGATAAGTCATTTACTTCTTTTGCCTACCAAATGAGGCCACAGAAGCACACCACCAGAGGCAAACTACAAAACCATGTCCAACGGAGATGGCAGAATATTATAATGTTTGCATCAATAATTTGCAGTACTGTCAGTGGTGGACAGCTCAGACCTGCGGTTAATGGTGTCTTTTTTAGGATTCCCAACAACGGGCCCTTTAGCTTACCATTCACACTGTAACTTCAAGCTCATGGGAGGAGTTGTTTTTTCCAGATAAAAACTATCAGTTTGTTAGCATCAATTCATTCCTAAATGAAAACCAAAATGTAACTCCTAGTTAAGAGTATTTTTCTAACCTCAAAGCTTACAAATAAATACATGCAAACTTGAGCAAAACTCTCAAACTATATTAAATGATATGTTAAATGACTTTAACAATTCTTTCTCTTAATATTTTGAATGATCAGGCTCAGATTTTTCAATAGCCGGCCCAAACTGTCAGTTTTAACTGTATGGAATAAAAGTCAAAACATCTCCGGCACTTCAAAACCAGGTTTGGTGAATCCCATTCTACTCTGTCTTGGCCTTCCACCTTGTTGTACTCTCCTCTCATGGTTCTGTACTGGAAATCTCTATTGGTAATCTTTGGGAAGCAAAGAGGAAGGCTGGAAGTTAATTTTGTCCTGCAGCCCTTGGGAATCTGAGGAGGAGTTAATGGAAAAAAGATGTTAAAAATGAAAATCCACAGACAGTTTCTCTATCTTTGGGTTTCCTCAGGTCATCCAAACTTGAAAGCCATATTTACGGAAGAAAACTGGAAATCTTTGAACAGAGGTACAGTACATACTGTGAGTCTGGGAAAAATGAAAATCTTATTGATCTGGCCCTCATAGTAGGAGTGCTAATGTAGAATCAGGTTTATACTGTCTATATCCTAACCTTATCCACTATGAACTAGATGGCTAAACTGATCCTAGGCAAGCACTTCTACTATGAGATATTATAAGATTATCGCCTCTGGATAGCAAGACAAGTGATACCACTATGTCCCTGTTCACCCAAAGGTGTGGATAAGGAAGCAATCTAAAAAATAACAATGATTTACAGTTCTGAAGCTTGGAATACAATGTGTGAATCTGTGCCAAAATACACTATTACTGACTTATATTCAAGTTCTGAATACAGGCTTGGTAAATGTATTTAGATTATAGGAGAGGCAAGGTTTGTGTTGATTTGTTGCTGGAGGATCCTGGCAAGAAAAAGGAAACTACTTGGTGTCACAATAGTACGGCTTAAATTAAATTCTGAATGCACACAGATGGACAAATGAACAAAAGTTTAAATTTGCCTAGGGTGGCATGGTTGACAAGGTTAATTTTAACAGCCATCTCCATCTAACTTTTTGTTTGAATGCAGTTTTATACCTTGCCAGTATTTGACATTGCTGGGATCAAATTCATACTTAGATTCCTCTACTACTTACATATATATATATATAAAACATGAAATTTGTCTTGCCACAAGCAAAAGTCATTACACAGAGAGGGATTTCAATAAATAAAAAGACAATCCAATGATATAGATCCTGGCCTGATTATGTCACTTGAAGAACTGGATAACAGAAATCCTGTAAAATATTTTCAGCTCACTTTTCAAACTTCTCTTGTCAGATTCTACAATGGAGCCAAAACTGGGTTAATATAGCAGGGAGAAAGAATTGTGAGTTTGTTTTTGACTGCTTGTACTGACAGTAGGACAATATGTGCACCTCCTGTATTTAATAGAAGAGAGTACAGAGGTTATTTAAACCTTCAGTTGAAAAATAAATCAAAAGAGTATTTCAAGTTCAGTGAAAATACTGTTCAATTTTTATTTTATTTATTACAAATTGGTTGAAGCAATCTTTGAATCCCCATGAGGCCATAGGTAAAGACTCAGGGTCATAATTTCATGGCAGTGCAGTTCAACTGATATTTTTTTTGCATTTTCTCCCCATTTTTTTCCAGCCTGGACTCAGCCAAACTGCTAGGTCTCACACAGCAACCCTCTCCCACCAATTTCAGGCAGCATCTGAAAGCAAGTGATGACAAACATACTTTTTTCCACACAGCAAATGCAACACTAATTACATACTTATGTTTCTGGAGTGTGATGTGGTCAGCATATTTTCAGTCTGTGTCCACCGACACCTGGCTGACTAGGATTGGCCAATAGAGAGCGATGAAACTAACAAGTTTAACCAGCCTAATCCCTATCTTTCCCTTTTAAGGTGGGGCCAAGTGTTCCCTCGCCAATGCAAATACTCACCAACGCCAGTAATGCAGCTCAAACTCTAACTCCCAATTGCAAGGCTCATGCCTGCTCCCCAAATTGGAGGCAAATCTCATTGCCAAGTGATAATTTTACCACTTCCCTAAATGCTCATACTTTACCACTCACAGATAATCCATTACAGAATATTCTTCTGGCCTAAAAATAAAAAAAATAAAAATAAAATAAAATATGGGTCTGTGTTACAAACTACACATTTGTGTGACTGTTAATGTTTAGAAACCCAAGATGAATATTTTGAAAAGTACTTCACTGGTATACAGTTGAAGCAGTAGATACACAATTTGCAACACAGAGAGCAACTAGAAATGTAGCAAAAGAAATGTAACAACAGATATTGCAAGGAACAGAACTTTTATTTTCAAGAGACCATAACCAGTGGCAACTGTTTAAATACAGCTTAACTCTCTGCAGACAAGGTTTCTTACCAATAAATGTGTATCTAACACAGCACATTCTACTGTGAGCAGTACAGCTACCTGTTGGTACGTTTTAAACTATGCAGAATGCATATATATTATTTTAACCAGGAAGTATAAGTTGCCATGTTGCAGAACCCCATATCCAAATTGTAATCTGGAAAAAAAATATCATTTCTCATCAGCTCCAGTAAGGCAGTGTTTAAAGGCAAACCAGAAAGGGACCTTCCCTTCGAAGACAAAAAAAGCCATTATCAACCTAGGGAGATGGGACATGGAAATTGTTTGAAAAAGAAAATTACCCAAAGTGGCATTTTTCGACCACTTTATATTGAGTCAATACAAATGCAAAGCAGTGAAAGATTTTCATGTGCACACTGGTCAACCAAGCAGTGCTTATTTACATAAATTGCTCAAGGGAAATCAATGGTATGTCTAAAGGAGTTATACAAAGGTCAGTTTAAAGGAGAGTAAATGCAGGCTGTTGGTTTGATTGTGTCTGAAAGATGTGATCGAAGGTAAAACCAGTAAGTACTGGCACTGTTTGAGGGACATGTTCTTATTTAAACATGGAATAGGAAAAATCTGTGGTAAGTAATTTTAAAATCAATGGCAAACATCAAAATGAGAAAGTCTGATTCCTAATAGCTTGGACAGGAATTCTGTAGCATTCAATGAAGTCTTAATTTTTAACTGCAATTAGTAATCTACTTTAGGTAATAACTGCACAGATCCTCAATTATACCACCTACTCTCTTTCGTAATGAAACAAAGGCTCTGTAGACTGCTCTCTTTGAAGATGAACTCATTTTTCTGTGAATTTCAGAAACCCCATAATTTTAGACCAAAATCATACACTTCATGGTTAATTTATTAGCTGTCCCCAAGTGCCAAACTTTGTGTGTGTTAAAGTAAGTCTTTAGGTCTTTGACCCCTGGGGCTATGGGTATCAGCTCAAAAAACATATAAGAATAAAAGGTTGAATAGGTTGCATATGTATGTAATGATATATGAATCAGCATGCTGCATAATTGTTTGGGGGTACTGTCAAAGCAAAGCATTCAAAATACATATTTTTTGCATATACTCTATAGTTATATTGTGGTTAAAATGGGATTGTGATTAGATTACACAGGTTTCATTTCGTTTTCATTCAGGTATATATATATATGAAATGGGTGGGCTGTCATTACAAAAGGACCAGGTTTAAAAGCTTCTGCTTAATTCACCATATTGGGAACAGCTCTGTAATTTGAGGACTGGGGACAGACTAAGATAGAGAAAAGAAACACTCTGAATCAGAAGACATAATAGGATCCTGCAGAATCTTGGCAACGTTCTCTCCCAGCCTCCACTGTGGTGCACACTTTCCTCCCCAAACACAATTTAAGTGGAATTGGTTAATAAAACTGAGGAAAAAAATAAGAGAATGCCATGTACGTGTGGCACAAAGCAAGCTTATTTTCAGGGTATTCCATTATCTCCTCTGAGAAGAAAAGCATTCCACTTAGAGGAAACGTGCCTGTGCCACACTCCAGCATGTCTGGAATTATTTTCTACTTCCTAAAAAAAGAATTTTTAATTTGTATTGCAGAGGAAGCATTCAGCTATGTTGACCCCCATTCCACCACCCCCTTTCTGTTTGCAGCTTGAATATGGGACATGCGGAGGACATTTTTTACTGGCAGAAAGAGCCAGAGTTGTCCTCTAACCACAATCTTAAAAAAATGCTTTCTTTATGAGATATAACCCATGTCTATACATTTGTTTTGGATTCTATCCATTCATCTGGAATGTTTTCCAAACATTACACAAATACACAAATATTCCATTTATTGTACAGCCAGTTATATCTGTTTGGAAGTACATGTGAGTTAAGATAGACTTATTTTTAAATAAATGAAAGGCACATTATCCAATTTAGTTTGTCAGCGATACTATAAATCAGGTCTTTCATGATTCATATTATTTTTTACACTATTTAAATTCTTGCGTTATCTGTGTGTCAACATCTAGTGGCAGCAATTAGTAATCAAAACCACCTAAAGCTGGGCTGAAAAACAATGATTTATTTTGTATTTATCTCAGGTTATAAATTGGACATAGATGTAGATTTAATTTCCCATGTGTTAAGCAATACTATTCGATGGATAGGTGATGAAAAGCAATTTTGGTGGAATGACTCACAAAACCCAACTGAAAAGACAGGCATTGATTGACTGCATACTGATAAAATACCATGTGGACAGCTGTATGGAGCTGAGAGTTCCCTGATAGTTTTGCACTAGTACTGCATAAGGTCAAGAAAAGTACTACATTTCTGCCTTATTGGGAGCACATTTTGGGATCCATAACTGTAATTTCAGTTATACTTTTTCATAATTCAGCAGAGGAAAGCCCTTTAGGAGACCCCAGAAAACGGAATGCTGCCATTTGACAACCAGTAGTGTAGTCAAAATTGTGCTAACGTGCTAAGTGGGGCCAGTCTACAGCTCTGCTGGAACTCGAGCCCTGTTTCATTTCCATAAGCCAGAAAGAGAGAAGGAAATACTTTGCAAATTCACACACATCTAAAACCTCCAGTGACTGTGCATGTTGGAAAAAAAAATAAAATAAGCCCTGCTTCATATTTTTTGGCCACCATAATGGAGGAGCTGAATTGCCTGCAACCAACTTTCTACACTGCATGGAAAGAATTTTACAATGATATTAGATTTGAAATTAATATTATTGAATTCGCTTTTTTCCTCTCTGAACTGATTGCATGTGACTTGAGGAAAAGAAGGGCATGCAGGAATGCGATACCTATTTTTCATATATATGTACTGAAGATCATTATACATGAAGAACCAACGATAATCCAATCAAGTCCTCTCTGCAGGGAGTATCTAAGGAGTTACAGGAGCAGAACGCCATGCAGCATCTGGGAATCTTACTAGACATCCAGAGTGGCATTATACTCTTTACTGCTCCTGAGCCATGCACGAGACATGATCCAGGTGGAGATTGGCTGCACTAACCTGCACCAGACGGCCAGATTTTCTCCAGGAATTTGGTACCTCTTTACCACTATCACATACCTACCCTGTACACAAGCCTGGACCAGGCTGACTAAAGGAGAACCTTCATGAAGTACATGAAGAATGAAGGCTTCCAAGAACACCATTATGTTGAAAACTTTGAAATCAACATGATAATAAGTACATGTTATGAATTTAAATCCTTAACTGATTGTCAGGTTCCAGGTGGAAGAGTAGCCACTATCCTCAGTCAGTTCATAACTAATAATCAAGCCAGCAGTATGATCTGAATGCATTTTCAGTGACCTGCTATCTTCAGCCTCTTATTTGAAGTGTTTGCTATATTGATTTTCTTTTTCCAGTCAGTGAACTGAAAGTGCATGTGTATGCATATTTGAATTTATATATGTAAGTATTTTTTGTCAACTATGTAAACCCTGTGTAAATTACACAGGAAAAAAAACAACACTAGTGAATCTAGTTAACTAAGAAAATAGGTTTAATTTTCAGAGGAAATTAAAATATTCAATAACAAACTTTTACACTCTGGATGTCACATAAAACTAAGGTATTGTTCAAATGTAATCAGCATTAATATTATGTATGCCTACGATTTAATTAAGCCATAAAAATATAGCATCGTCATGAGAAGTTGCTCATTTTTCCTGATAGAGCAATTGAACATTGGAAACATCAAACGATTAATCAAATTACAATTACTATCAAGAAACATACTACTGCCAGGATGAGGAGGCCCACTTGAAGTGCTAATGACTTGTTGAGACAGACAGACCTGTCAAAAGCTTTATTCCTTTAATCACTCCTCTGCCATCCGACATCTTACCAAACTAGTTTTGCCACTTTATTACTCTTTTCATTCTCCTTTTATCTTGAGCCTCAATGAATGTGATCCCTACTAAAATGGGTATTAGTCGCTTGAAATTCATGTGATGAACTGGACATACCTAACGCATACTTAGACTGAACAGGCGTTTTCCATCATCATAGAAAATGGAAATAAATGCCAATACAGGTTGAGCATCTTGAAAGCATAACACCTGTAAACTAAAAATGTGCTGTTTATACCTATGCATCTGAGGGTACAACAAGTACTTCCCAAGTACACTAAGGAATGGACACACCTGAAAATTGCGGCCTGAAAAAGCATGTTATGTTATCACGTTGGTACGTTACCAAAGCTGTTGTCTTTTTTCATAGACACACTTGCATCAACATCATACCAACATCCAATCAAATTCACTTGGCTTTGGAACAAAGACAAGATCTGGTTTACACAGTCAGCCAAGCTTTTATACACATTCATTGAGGAAGATCATAGGTCAACACATTTAGCTGATGCCACAATATTAGACAACATAATTTTGCAGAGAAAAAAAATACCAAAAGCCACCTTTGCACACAGTTTCTTTTGAAGTCATAGGATTTGTCATTCTCAATTTCTTGAGGTACACTTGTCGCACTAGTTTCTGTCTGCCTTATTTCTTCTAAGGAGAACATGTTCTTTGAACATGAGAATGTGCTGAAAACAAAAGGTCACAGCACCTTTTTCACAAAGTTGATGCACAACCTTATGAGCAGTAAATGCATTTTGATTCAATAGAAGAATACAGTTTCCTTTGATACTGCATGAAGGCCTCTGAGAAGGGAGATAAAATCTTGAATGATATTGCTGTAAAATACATCTGCAACAGAACAGCCCACACCCAAAGCAAGTTTCTTTTGAGTGGCTTTTCCAGAGTATTTTCACTCTGTGTTTCTGAGATTTTGGTAATAAACCATGGATTATTAACAGTTGCATAAGTAGCATAACATGCATCTCCGAAAAAGTATTTTTGAAACACCATAAAACATATAAAGATGTATTTTCCCTTTCAGAAAATATATTATGTCATGTTCAAATGTTTTACTGTTCCATTTTCTATTCTTATTTTTGTACAAAATAGTGCAATTCATTATTAAAGAGAGAAATTAATTGATTATCCACTTACAAACGTCAACTAGAAAACCTTACCATCATATGACATTATTCACCCAATTTCGTTACCATAACATCTGTCATAATAGTGGATGACTTGCCGAAAACTACAACAAAGCAATATAATACACGTATATCATTGCCAGGTTTATCAAAGCCTTTTACACTCGTTAGAAATGTTGCGTATGCAATTTCAGTGATATGATTTCTGACTGAAGCAATCAAATTACTTTGACTAATCACTTGGCCCCCTAGACTTTTTGCACCATCAGAACACTTTTGCACATATTAAGTGCTTTAGTAAATTAAGTCCTACATATCTATGTGAACCTTACATGGGAATGTAGTTTGTCAGATGAACTGCTAAGCACAAAACTCTAACCTTGCTATTGATCAGCATTCCTTCCAACACCACTAGTGTTAGGATATCTGGTTCCTTATTGTACTGGCTATCTTTACATACATTTCACATTCCAAAGGTCACCACAGCACCTCCAGAAATATAAATATATTTAATTATTTTTAGCCCATACAGGCCTAGAGATAAAAGACTTGCTAACATAAAAATTGCAATGATAGTTCTCAATAGAACTTTGCAGTTGAGATAGGACACAACTGGAGTATTTTAAAAGGAGCAATTTACTATTCTAATACTTCCAATAAAGTGAAATTATTAGAAGAGCTGGATATTGCTCTCTGCTGAAGACAACCCCAAGAGAGATCTCTAAAATGCAATCACTCTTCATAATTGTTATTGTTATGTTCAGACTGTTCCTTGAAGGCAAACTTTAAGACTGACTTTCAAACTTTAATCATTTAACTACTTAAAGGATCCTTTCTCATGCTTACCTGTTTCATGTTAAATGTTCCACTATTTCTTTGTCAGAAAGAGCTGACAGCATTTCTTTCGTCTTTCTGCATCACAACAATGAGTAAAAGCTAACGGTTTACTGGAAATATTAGAGTTGGGTTTCTCCCCTCATTCAGAAAAGGGATGAATTAGGACTGTGTGTACAAAGAAGTTCAATGGTGCAGAGGAATACATTTAATCAGCACTGGAACATGGGAGTTTGTTCCACTAGTAGTATGTTAAGTTCATATCTTGATATACTGGAGATCCTATAACAGCTGATCTTCTTGGATGGAGATGAACTGCTGTTTACAATTGTTTGTTACTCGTATTTCAGAGACTGATGCTGTTGCTGTCTTGTCAATACCGTCAACCCTATTTAGAATCTTTCACACAAAGATGCATCACAAATCACATATTAACTGTGCTGATGGATGAAGATCAGTTTACAAAGCTGAAGTTTAATTTTCTTAACCACTCTTTGCCCCCTCTTCAATTATCACCTTGCCCTTGTACACCACAGCCATGGACATCTCCCACTGCACCACTGGAATGCCTCATCCTTTCTGATGTGTTTGATTTAGAGTGTATATCCTCCATGCAATAAGGCAAACTTCAACTCTGCAAGCTGACCCCTGGGATACATTTTCCAATTGCTGAGAAGACTCTCAATTAATGAAGAAACAGGTCTAATCAACAGGTCAATTGAGAGGCCCACATAACATATTCTGATATCTTTATCTATGTATGAGATCTTGCTCAATGACCCAAATCCACAGATTTACTCAAGCTACAGTAGTCATAAGTAGCCTAAAAGGTATAAGTCCACAATTTTTAGGGGAAATTACAAACCTCAAAATGATATTTCACACATGTAAACTTTACTAATTTTAGATACTCTCCAAAGCTTGAGGATAAATGTAAACTTCCTGTAATCATCTAGGATTTTATTTGCTTCAACAACCAAATACACCATGCTTATTGGCTGGTGGTTACTGGAAACAAGCGTCTATTGTATTTGAAGACTGCAGCACCTTTGACTGAGAGAACTAAGAAAGAGAACTGACTACCATACACTCTGAACAAAAATGTATTGTGAAATATTGTAGTTGTGCATTCGCAAAATCTCCAATATCCATATCAGTAGCATAGGCTGCAACGACTTCATTAACAGAGCAGTTAGAAAAGTTGCTGGGTCGCTTTCAGAGTGTTGTATTAAAGGAATGTTTAATGTTTGGGTGGGCCACAGTTGCACATGGTTTGTGAACAGAGAGAATGGTGTTTGATTACTTTTTATAAATTGAATTTTCAAAAAGTGGGCCTGTGATCCAAATGAGCTACCTCTACAAAAAGTCATTGGTTTCATACTATTCAGTCTATTAGCAGTGTGTTTCCCCTACCATTACACTGGCATTGTGCCCCCCACCCCCAATCTCATGTGCCACCCCCACTATCTGACAGATATTCGTTTAAAAAGTAAATACAAGATGATACTTAAAATCTCATTGATGATGAGTCTCCTTCAGAGATTACACCACAGTCAGATAATGCACTATATCACACAAAGGTCAGATCACAAACACACGATTGTAGGACCAACTCACAGCAAAAGTGATTTAGCATGATTTTTTTTGGCTGAAATGTCAAAGAAAGGCGAGAAAGAGACTCCCAAAGGCCCCAAAGCATTTTCAATCCTTTAAAGTAGTATTGGAGCAGTACGTCAAACGGGTGAGCCTGCCACCAGCTCTGAAGCATCACATCTAGATTCTTCAATATACTCAGACACAATGAACTGGCCACTGCCTCTGCTCCTCTGCAGAGAAGCACTATGCATCAGGTTATGATCCATCATGGCTGTACAACACTGATACTGGCAAGTTCAACTATCTTCACAGCTAGCTTGTGAGCACTAGCAAGTCCTTATGAGAACATAACGAGCAAAGTTAGATCACAGTGAATAAAGTCAGGAATTTGAATATATTAATGTGAATGTTATCTGTAAAAAAAGCCAAAGATTTAAAAGATGTGCTCAATTATATACTTTGTATATAACTGTTTGTAAACTGAGACACAATAAAATTGGTGACAATTTTGGTTCTGTCAAATTATTGTCTTGCAGTAGATATTGGCAAGGTAGTTGTTAAAGATGCAAAAAGCAGCTAAAAACACAGAAAACTATGTTTGCAATGATATACAGTGGCACCTCAGCCCACAAACTTAATTCGTTCATTGACTCCGTTCGCGAACCGAAATGTTCGCTAACCAAAATATTTTTTCCCATTGAAATTAATTTCAATCCAATTAATCCGTTCTCCAGCCCCAGAAACACTTTTTTAACACGTTTTTATGGGTTTATGTGTGGCAAAAATATAGAAAGGAATTAAAGATAACCTTAATTATAGAAAAATACATTAATACTAAAATAAAACATAATAATTTTACACTTTACCTTTGTGGTTGATAGTTTCTGGCACAGTTACGTTTCCACTGTAATGCACTTAGGCTTCTTAACACCACTATCAGTAGAACTTTTCACTTTCTTGGGAGCCATTATGAGGGCAAATTTAACGGAAATGGCACAAAAAGAACATGTTTCAAAGGAGAACACAACGACGAATGATGTAAACAAGGCTGAGTACTAAGCACAACTGACGCTATCCACGACGCGCTACGGCGGGAAGCCCAAGAGTGTGTGTGTTTGTGCGTTCGTGCACCGAGGGCTTCTTCGTGGGCCGAGTGAAAATTTGTTCGGAAAGTGTGTTCATGGGCCGATTTGTTC
The DNA here is from genome assembly GCA_019788955.1 of Albula glossodonta. Taxonomy (NCBI): domain Eukaryota; kingdom Metazoa; phylum Chordata; class Actinopteri; order Albuliformes; family Albulidae; genus Albula; species Albula glossodonta. Next base: position 2,935,258 of record JAFBMS010000032.1, read on the forward strand.
ATGTGTAGGGGTGTTCGCGGGCTGAGGTTCCACTGTACTGAAAATTGTGGGACAAAAAAATAACAATGCTGTCATACCATGACCCCCGGGCTCATTTAAGCAGCTATGCTCATGAATATAACAAGAAGGGCTCATTGTGACAACATCCATGAAGATCACCTTGTGTAAGGACACCTTGGGATTCAGGATCATACCAAAGGCCTGTCAATCATTGCTGCTTCATGAAATCCATCTGATACCTCATGCCAGAGATCAGTCAGCTGACAGGTTCTTAAGGGACTTTGCCAGACTACACCAGCAATTGGCAACTTTTGTGCAGCGAGACCAGATGTGCCTCTTCTCTCAATTATGACATGACAATACTGCAAATGATTCCAGACCTACAGCACTCAGAACTCCAGGCTGTGGACTGATCCTAAATTGACTGAGGAAATGTAAACTGTACGTTTGTTACAGTCCAACCTGCCAAAAACCTCAGCTTTGCTTTATATGTATAATGTAACATAAAGGTTGCAATCCCAGATCCTAGAGAGAGTTTTAGCCTTGGTAAACTTTATCATATCATATGCTTAATAGTTATCATATCAAATTCAGTTTTCATTATCTTAGGAAATAATTGATTTTCAATTATTTAAAAAAAATGTGAGAACAGGTCTCCATGGCTCCAATTTTGTTAGCCTCTCAATGCACTCTCTTCACTCTTAGCCTTGTTGGCTTTGTTTGCACACTGAATAACTGCTGAATTTAGAAACTTTTTTTTTTTTTTTTCCACAGAATGATCATCACTGTGGATGCTGCAGTTTTAATATGAATCTCCATCATCTCAAGGCAGTCTGGGTGAATTGAGGAGTTTTCTAATTCTCCCTACAAAACCTTCATTATAACTGATTTTTTTTGTGATATCATCGTATGATATCCAATAACATTTAAGTATTCTGTTTGTTGTGCTGAAGCAATGAACTGCAGTTTTTTTCTGAACCTGAGACTTCATCCTCTGTTCTCAGTGTGAGTAGGTCCTCCCAAAAGGGGATTCATGGTTGAAGGGAATTCAGGGCTGAATACAATATTCAGAGAGAATGATGCTTGTTATTTGTATTTATGAAGCAACTGAAGAGCTTTCAGTAGAATTATTTAATTTATAAAGACTTGATTTTATGAACAAACTATATGTATTGATGAATTATTTGTTAACTGTGCTATAACTTCATAAATACCACATCAGAATCATTTCAAGACAGCCATCAGGCAACAGAACACATATGCCCGCAAGCAGTCGGCATGAGACAAACAGAATGAGTTCATCGTCTCAAGTTGCTGTCTGTGTAAATGCAGAGTGAGGTTTCAACCCTGGTCCATAGTAATCCCAGCCTCTGAAACATCATACTATACCACAGAGAGCATGAGAGCAACAACTGCGAGAGCTGACAATGAAAACATCAGCAACCCTACGAGACTTTTGTTCCCCTGTGTTCTTATCCCTTAATGCAAGTCTATGTCCGGTCTAAAAAAAATGGATGTTGGCTTAACACAGGTGAGCTGTGATAAGCAGGTGGCAGTTCTTTGCCAGGAAAACAATAGCTAGCTATACATATAATACTCAAAAAATTAAGACGAACTGAAAATAGTTTAATTATAAAGTGTATTTGTCAGGATATTTACAGTTTTAGTAAACATCTATGAGCAGTATTACCTCTATAAGCATAAAAAATAAATAATGACCTTTTGGATCCACTAGCACAGTAGCTGGTATAAGGCAGCAGAAGCAGAGGTGGTAGACTAAATCTGTGTAAATTTTAACATTTTGTTAAATGAGTGTAATGTAGTTTACCTAAACAGATTATTTAAGAGCAGGTCTTGGAGTAAAGTCTGAATGCAAATAAGAGTTAATGGCCCTCGATAAGCTTATCATATAAAGACTGTATCAGGAAACAGCTATCAGAAATCAGCTTTGCGTCATTATAGTGTGTGTGTGTGTGTGTGTGTGTGTGTGTGTGTGTGTGTGTGTGCTCTTTAATAAATGGTTTCTTTGTCATGCTGGATGAATAAAAATAATATCAAAAGTAAGCACAAATTCCCATGTCCCTCCTCGTGGGAGCTTAAAAATCAGCTGCAAGAGCATTCACCATGTAAGGGCAATTTTTCGTCTCGTCACCCATCAACTGCGGCTCAACACGTGCCTGGAATTGATAAAGTCTAATTGATTACTTTTCAGGCAAATGAGGCAGTGCAGGTATAGTTTTCCCAGATGATTGGATCTGTATTACTTTATCTCTAAATGCACTAATGATTCACTTCCCTTGTCAAAATCTTTTTCCTACCGTCTGCCTCATTTATCTTGTCAAATCGGTAGTACTGTAGTCCCGCTATACACACCAGCAAGCAGTGACTACCTTTTGAGGAAACGCAGGAGTGCAAAACATTATACAAGCAGTGGAGCAAGGGATCTCAGAACTATTTCGTGGACGAGGGGGTCAGCACTGTGCGAAGGTATGTAAAGCAACCAAATAAGAGTGTCTACTTGTTACAGCAAACTTCCGATGGAATAGCCTACACATAAATAGGTAAAATCCCAGCGGAAAACTACAAAGACAACTATTCATCATAACCCAGTCTCAGGTTTTATTTTTTAAACACTGTCAATAGAAGCCCATTAAAATGTAATGTTTGAAAATACAAGATAATACATTACCAGTGTATGTGTTCCACCAAATGTTCCTATTAGTAAGATATACTATTGTCCAACACTTGGTAGAGACAACGGTCTTGAGCTGATAAATAATCGATTTTCAAGTAAAAACGTAATGAGCAAGCGCAGTTGGAATTATATGGCAACGCTCACATTTATAAGTTACAATATAGTTTGGTTCAAGAAATATTGTTTGCTTACCTATATGCGATCCAACTAATTGAAAGAAGCCCGAAGCATTAGCAATACCAAATAACCATCTTTCAGACGAAACAGTCCACGTTTACAAAAGGTGATCCACTTGGTGCCGTGGGTCAGTCCCAACTGTGGTCCGATTCAGTCTGTCTTTCTAGAAAGTGCAGTGAGTATTTTTTCTCCTGCACTGCTACCAGTTCTTTGGTGGTAAGATGTGTGTTTCCTTCCAATCATTAATTACAGACCCTGTGGAATTTCCAAGAGCGCTTGTGAAGTGTTCCTCCGGTTGCATGCTCGCCATTGGCTACGGTGGCTGGTGACGTACCAGCAGGTGGCACACCCGTCAAATATTATCTGCTGTTTGGCTTGCATACAGGCAGCAAAACTTAGCATAAGCATTTATAAAAACAAAATAATAATATTTTTGTTTAAAATGTAATGATTGGAGATCCACCTACACGAATACTGGGAATTACCGATAATTATTAGTTAGATAATTATATTTGTCGATTATAAACTCAAGTGTGTTTCAAATGGTCATCATTGACAAAGTTCGATTATTTTTGATATGCGGTTCATATTGCATGTAAAAAAGCGGGCTTGGCATTATGATTGGGTACGCTAGTTATTCAAAATAAAACTGGACCGAGTTGATTTGCTGTTGATTGATTGATTTACCAAATAAGAAACGGACAGTAATCCTCTATGGAATGTATAAGCCAATTATAAGACGGGTGAGGGGGAGAATCAGTTTACAGGCTAGAGCTCATTATAAACGGCAGATTTGATGCCTTTTAAGGAATGAAAAAACCGCACACCTTTATGTACGATTCATTTACAAAAATACAGTATACACGATATCCCAAAATATCTACTATAAAATCTGTGAGCTAGTAAAATGGAACGTAGCTTTGTCATTGAATCTGAATGTATAAGTTTTATTTATGTTGGCTATATTACATTTTTCAATATGAAATGTAGAACAATTACATTATGTAGAATATAATTGTGTGCATATTTACATGAGTGCATGCAGAGAAAAAAATAGGTGTGATGTTAATTCAAATCATTCTTTATTGTAAAATGTAGTAAGAGGGTCGATGAAATATATTAGCAAAGGCAAAAAATGACCGTTTGGACATAAAGGACTCAGTGTAAATAACTAAGAATCAGATACTAATCAAATCGGGATGAAAGGGATATCTGAAGGGTTTTTTTTACTGTTTGGTGAAGTAACACCAAAGAAAATCTGAAAAGCTCAAGAATCCACCAAAAACAGGATTTCAAAGAGTTTGAGGATGGTACCTTACCATGGTATTAGAAAGGTAACTGTAACAGTCGTGTGGTATAATGTTAAGTGTCCAATTCATGTCCTGGAGGTCAAAAGCATCTGAGAATCTATCATACAGAAAACATATGTGGTCTAGACAGGACACAAAAAGAGAGGTCAGAGAGTGTGAGACTGCAGAATTTTCAACAGAAGAAATTGGATTAGTTCTTCCAAGATTTACGTTATTTTATGATCAGTGGTTCAGTGGCTTGAATCACTGCTTCCAGTTGGAGCCTCATAATAGACAAGATCATAATTCATCCAAAGTAGTATCTGACCATTGGTTTGGTACCAAAGCACATCCCTGGCACTTAAGCAGACTTGTCTCACATCATAGTGTCAGCCTGGTTTGGCTCATGCTACTCTATCATTACCATCCTGACAAATGAGGGTATGAATATCATACTCAATTCAATTAAGAATAATACATTGTACATAAGATGAATATTGAAGGAGAACACTTTTGGCATACTAATAATAAAATATTGCAGATCCATACAATTATAATTATTCCTTTATGTGTTCAAAGTAAACCTTATAGCCATCAAAACAGACAGAATTATACACATTTTAGTTTAAGTAGAATACTGCCAGTAGATTTAGAGTAAAAGGATGGAACACTGCCCTCTTGAGGAGCAAAAAAAAAACTCATTTACTGTATTGATCTGGACAAAATCTATTCAGGAACTCAGAACTGGGGTGGGGGGTTTTAGAGGTCAATTTATCATGTGCACCGTGACTTTCCAAACTCCATCCAAGGGCCTCTCTCTGTTTTTGTTCCAACGGAAATTGAAATTCCCTATGTGTAATGAGCTGTTCACTGATCTCTAGTTTAAACGGCCCATTTACAACATCTTGCTCTCTGTGGTCACATTATGTGAGACTTCGATACTGTATGTGTGGAATTAAATAATAATGTGACATTTAAGGATCCGGTCATCAGTCAAGTCAGTTATCAAAGTAATACAGCTTTCATTTTCTGGTACATTCTCTGTGGCTCTACCTTTATAAGGAGTTTATTTTGTTGTGATTGATTTATTTACTGAAAGAATCCAGGCAGAGATGCTGAATGCTGATAATATAGAAACGTGGTTTTCTCGTACCTAAACAACTATTTGTTGAGAAGACGTTAGAGGGAAATCTGACCACAAAGTCAGAGTGGACAAGGAAGTCAGGAACACACTAAAATTAATGCTTAAATTACCTTGACCTGATTAACAACAAAGAGAGACAAGGTTTTCTATTGAACAAAGTAAAATTTAAGAATTGATCCAGTTATTATCACCTTGTATATTTGCTTACTAGAGACCAGTCCGTGCTGAATGGCATTCAGTGAACTGAATTCAATATCCATATGTATACATTGAGCTGGATGTGTTTATTTAAGCAATTCGAGTTACATTCCTTGAAATACCTTATGCAATTCCTCAAGCATACTCATATTGGCTCCATGAAAGGTAGAATGTGAAATGAATGTGTGATTGATAAACGCTTAGTTTTAAGTTAATAATCATTGGAACATAAATCAACATCTTGTCTTCTTTGTTAACTCTTACTATGGATTAATTTGGTGAGTTGAAGAACTAAAATGATTTACTCAAGGCTGTTTAATGGAATGAATGACAAAATTAACGAGCTTTACTACAGCATGATTTGAATGCCCTGCCTACAGTGAAAAACTGTTCAAAAAGCAAGAAGCACACCCCGATTACATCATTACAGAAGATGAAAAATTATTAAAATCCTTTAAATGCAGTGGAGAAGAGGAGAAAGAGGACGAAATCAGGCTAGACGTCAGTATCTTGATCAATTAGTCCTAATTATCTTCAATTAGATAAAGCTACTTAAATGGGGTTTAAACATGAGATAAATTGTAACTCAATTATGTCTTGGTGAACACTTACAGCCATCAATGACAGTAATATTAGACAAACTTAATTTATGCAGACAGCAGTGAGCAATGAATTGGAAAATCCTTAGACTTACCTTTTATTGATCCTCATTTATTAAACTGGACATGTTTGTGGGAGAAAATCAATGGGTCTTAGTGCAAACCTTTGTCTATGCATGTACAATGTATTATGGATAGATTGGTGAAATTCTGGGCAATTGTCCAAACATGGATGTTTATATTACCTTGGAATTAAACAGATTTACCATGTGCATACGCTGCATGTGTGTGTGTGTGTGTGTGTGTGTGCATGCAGGTGCATGATTGTGGGTGTGTGAGTGTGTGTGTTTGCATGCGTGCATGCATATGGCAGAATAAATTGAAATTTAGTAATGGTTGGATTGTAGGTTTAGGTGTGTGTTGAGCCTCAGAAGCAAAGCTAAAGTGTCTGGCATAGTAATGAGCTCTCGAAAATTTCACAGACTTCAAATCAATGTTCATTTACATGCAATGACATTAGCACACTACAGTTGTAAACTTTTCCCAAATGCATTTTTCCTCGATATACAACATAGTACTTAAAAGAAGACATAAGTTTGACCACAAATTGGAATATTTACAGTATGCATGTATGCATGAGTGGAGACATGTTGCATGTCTAAGTGTAAATGGCTCTCATATAGCACATAGCTTTACAAGGCAACATAGAAACAATTGATGAGAAACACTGTGAGAGCCACTGAAAATGTAAAACCGTGCAATGTGGGACATATGATTTAATTGGTCACATGCAATAAACAATCCGCCATTAAGCTACTTGTCTCTGCAGAGTGCCTGCCAAGCTTAGTTGCCAGTTATTAAATGAAAAAGTCATTACCAGAGCTGCAAGTCATTACTAATTATTCACTGGTTGGTTGAAGTCTGTCAGGTAAAAAGGTCCCCCTCTTCTGTACATAAAATGCTCACAGTATGGTTACTGACTGGTTTCAGGTGAGCCTATTGGAAATTAAAGTATTTGGAGTTCACTGACTGAGTATACGCTAAAGTATAAAAAGTAACATATTCCATTGTCCTTAATGTGCTATTAATGGAGTTAGTATACTGTATGTGCTGGATATGCCAAGAGAAAGATTAACTTAGAAAATCCTCTTCAATATGAATATACTTTCTTTTTTGCCCATGGATTTTTTTTTTTTTTTCTGGAAAGACGACCTCAAACAAGCTTTGACAAGAATTGCAGTTCTTCTTTTGCTCTGGCCCTCAACTAGTCTCAAATGGTTTTGAGCTTGGCAGAAAGCTGCAGAATGACTCCATTAGAGCACACCGATCTGGACTGCTGACACTCCTGCCAGCTCTAATGAAAGTTAAGAGACAGACACAGAAATGGTTTTATTCAGATGTGTGCTGAGTGTAATTTTAAATGCTTTTAAACTGATGTGACATCATATCTTAAGAATGGAGGAATTTGGCTCCACCCAATCTCTGACATTTTAAAAATATCAAAGCTCCATTACTGTATCTTATTAACAGAGCAAGGGTTGCACAACATGGTTGTAAATTAAATGCATCAAAACAACAATATTTTCCTGAGGATGGATAGACAGGACCATAGTGTGAGAGGTGCATTTTCACGTGGTCTTAACACTTGCTATGTCATGGACAACGGTTATAAGAACATCTAGAATAAGGCCGCTGTGGTTCTCTTCTCTATTGTTCTCAACTGAAATAATATTTATGACACTGTCACTGTAGTGACCAACATAGTTGGGTTAGTCAGGGTGACAGCTAAGTGATAGTAGAACTTTGGTTCTCGAACCTCAGCATCTCATCTGACCTTAATGAAGCCACATGCGTAACGAAAAGTGGCCTGCTTGCTGGGAATTGGTCATTTCATGATGAATATCAAATGTGCAGATATGAATGATAATTAATTAATTATTGGAGAAAATTGATTACGGTCTGTTATATATTCCATAATAGGGATCATTCATGATATGCTGGGGTTCTCATTTTGAAATTCCTGTGTACTGCGATTAATAAACTAACAATCTAGAGGCAGTACTCTATCAAGTGTTTTCATAAAACAAACTATTTGTTACACAAATTTGTGGTAAGTGCATCCCAGCTGAGCAAACAAATAATGCCCAAGCATAAATAACAGAGGAGTACAAGAGGCTATTGCTGAGTTCTCAACCAATAAGATCTTTTTTCTCAAATAACAAACTTTGACAAGGCCCATTAATCAAATATTAAATGTTGTCATGTTACTGGATGTCTGAGCTAATATGGGTCTTAGTGTAGAGGCAGCAAATTAATCATGTGCTGTGTTAGATGGCAAGTTCCATTTTCAATAACATTTCTGCACGCAGTCCCCATGCTTTGTGGCAGTGGACATGGAGACCATGTAGTTTCTTATAAAATGAGAATGTCAGGCAAACCTGGGTTGTAACATGAATCATCAAAGTTTTAATAAAGCAGCTGATGTCATATCACCTTTTTGCATTTGTGTCCTTTGGAGAAAACAGACAGTGAAGGTTCTGTTCATTTTTTTCCCTTTCTGACAACATCATTTTTTTTTGTTGTTGATCATATCTGTTGTAGCTACTGACCAAATGCCACATGGAGTTCTACTGGACCAAAAACCTTGTGGTTTAAGGCAAACAGCATAGGTACAATGGAACACAGCAGTATAGATGGTTTAATTCAAGTACAAAGTATAACCAGTCAATTTTAGGCACCTTTGGATTCATATTTAATATCAATAGTTGAAGAATTTTCTGTAATTTAACCATAATGTATCCTAAATCAGACCATCATATTAAGCTCCAGCGACAAAAGTAAATGGAGTCTCTTAGACAGAAAACATTCCTCCTTGATACTAACTTTCTTAATTACCAGTATGGTAAATTGCCTGAAAGACGGCATAATAAATAGGAAGTACTGCTCTCTAAACAGATTTTCCTTTACAGATAATTTCCATTTAAGTGAATCTGTCCTGAACGTAAACATGGAGTTCCAAATATGACAGAGTGGTATGAGGGAAAAGCTGGAGATAAAGTCTTTGTGAAGTGACATCACTGATTTCCATGCAGATAGAAATGAAAGGAGCATTCCACAGGGTCAGGCTCCCAGCTGCCTGGGGAGGCTCTCTCTGTGGCAGCAGATGGCGGGAGTCTGCTCACCCTGAGAGCAGGGCCCTGAAAGATTGCTGTGAAGGGGGAGAGAATTTCACTTTGTGCCTGTTACAATTAAGCTTCATGGGTGGCCACACATGCCAGAAGAGGGCTGGACTGAAAGAATGGTTTATTACCATTATCAATTCAAAACTTTATTGGAAAACAAATTAAATACATTTTAATTGCATGAGTCATCACTATTGAACATGATGCAGCAGATAATGTTATGAAAAAAGTTCAAAGCCCATTTAATACTTGAGAAAGTATTTCTTAAAAGCCATAAATATGGAATATTACATTATCATCATTTAGCTGATGCTTTTAATCCAAAGTGACTTACAGTTGATTATGCTAGCCAAGCCCCCCCTGGGAGCAATGTAGGGTTAAGGGCCTTGCTCAAGGGCCCAACAGCAATGGTGTTCTTGCTGTGGCTGGACTGGGGCTTGAACCACCAACTTCAGGGGTCCCAGTCATTTACCTTAGCCACTAGACTACAGGCTGCCCTTTGGTAAGGAAAGTGATAGCTTAAATAGCTATATTCCTACGTGTTGTCATGTGTGACCAGAATTCTTATGTATCCTTACAATGAACATTATTGTAACAGATTGGTGCAAGTAACAAAATGGAGTTTGATCAAAAATTTGGATGTCAAATGCAAGCTAATTCCTCGTTAACAACTATGATGCAGCTGTACTTCCTCTTTAACATCTCCATCTGATTATGTAAGCAGCTATCTAATGTATTTGCATAAAGGTATATAGGGTGCTGGGATACTTAGGTGTCCTTAGTTGTCAACTAGCCTTCAGACATATCAAACACTGTTGACCACAAACAGTGGTCTCTTCTCATCTAGTCTAAAGAAAAACAGTTTGTGATTAAAGATAGTATAGTATCAAAGACCTAACACAAATCATGGGCATGGAAGACAGCATCATATGAGATGCCATAATAGAGAGCATCGGGATAAGGTCTTTATTAAGTGAATTAAGAAATTACTCATAAAACAATTTCATTAAGAAGTCAAAACTAGCGCCAATAAAAGCACCTTATAAAATACCAATAAACACAACAGACATGCATTTCAATTACTGTCCACAGGCAACAGACAAGAAGCAACAACATATAAGGTTGTCACAAAGCTGGCCGTTGCCTCGGACAGTAGCATAGGGTTTTTCCTTAAACCATCAGAGCCGATATATTAAAAAAGGGGTTTATTTGATGTTAAGCTTGACAATACCAATATACTTAAGTTCACATAACCGGTTACAATTTCATTTCACAATCATTTAAAAACATTTCTTTAGAAAGGCTACAAACATTTTTATGCCATTTTACAAAACCCCTCCCCCTGAGATAGCACACCTGTCATTAAGTAGGCCCACAATGACTCACATGTTAACATTCCATACAATCAATCAGTTTCAGGTAAGACACAAGGCTGGCAACCGATCATGCTCTCAAATTGACAAAATGCACCTGGCGCACATGTAACAAGCAAAGATCCACAACCATTTCTACAGTGAAGGTTACTCCTTCACAAAGGTTCAAATAGGAACATCCCTACTGTATGCTCATTTCTACTGCCAGGAATTTATTTGTTTTAACTGGCTGATTAGCTAATATCCCCACCATCCCCTTATAATCTTGACTAGAAAAATGTATAATAATGTTTTTAGTGTTTGCTGTCAAAGTTCCTATCTTTGAGTTACATTATTGGTGCAGTTTATACAAAATGCAGTTCTTGTCTCCTCCCTTCTGGTCGTAGAATCTTAAGAAGGAGGCAATAGATTATCTGTATTACAGAAGAGCCTAAATCAGTTTTATTTTAATTGTATTCTCTTGTCTGACCATCAACTAGAACTTAATTCCCTAAATTAAAACACTAGGCAGTTTCATAATGATTATTAGTTTTATTTTTTGTTGGTTAGCATTTTAATTTTCTGAGCCATATTTCTACCAGTGTCAATGTGCTTGGATTTGTGCTGCCTTGATTGAAAGTAATTTGTATGCAATGTATGTACGTAATGTATTTAATGGTCGAAATGCAGGGAACGGTGCAAGACAACTCTACAAATAAGTATTCTCTAAATATGCATTTCTTTAGGTTTCACAGTTTCTTATTTACGTGGGAGTGAGGGACCATATAAAACAACCTACTTTTGTAGGAATACACCTATATGTCTACTGCAGAATGTGAATAAAAATCTAGTACTGGAGCTTTAGTTTTCTTTTTAAGTTTTAGTTCTTCTCCACATGTCTACTGATACTACAAAATGTGGTCTGGGTTCATGTAGTTAGGACCTGCTGCAGATGAGCACATTCTTGCATCTTGTGTAGGTGATGGCTGCCATGACACTAAAATGGTGCTGGTATCTGTGTGGTCTCGTTAGAAGTGTCTGGATTATACTGCATGCTCTGATAGTGCCACAGCTGTGTAAGGAGAGTGATCTCAACCATGGGCTCTGTGCTGGCCCTTTCTGTATTCTGTTCGTACTATGTACAAGTTTGTACTATGACCAAGCACTTCGATCAGCTGAACATCTCCTCCAGCTCCCCTGGTGACCCTCCGTTCAGCTGAGAGAGAAATGTTTTTTTTCTCCTGCTTCTCCCTTAAAAGGACATGTCTCCTTGCTGCTATGGTCATATGAAAGTATTTCAAGGGAATGTATGCCAGAACTCTCCACCGCTTCACGGTTACTCTCAAACATAAAAAAGTCAATGTGTTTCAGAACCTCATCTGCAGTTAGCAGAGCGTAACGGCAAATTATCTTGTCAAATTCAGAGGGAACTGGCAGGGGAAACTGGACACGTCTCTCAGTAGCAGTTTCAGGAATGACTGTATCCCACAGATCTTTGTTCTGCAAATTCTACAGGCTCAGCTCCCTCAAGTGAATACAGAACAGAGATAGCAAGGGTGCCTTGCCTCAAACCATAAAAAATGATTACTTTCAAGTTAGTTTGTGTGTTTTTTTACTGTAATGTTGTGTATCTGAATCGATGTGGGCGTGTTAACTTGTGATTAATTACATTTTTAATGTAATGAAGCTTTGCCCATAATTAATTCCTGAAAGACCTGTTTTAATTTCTGATAAATTTTCAATCCCTGCAATGACGATTTCACCTACAGACCAGATATTTCTGGTTTGCCTATTGTACAGATTATTCTACAGATCTGAGCTATATCAATCAGTATGAATCACTAGTGCACTGGTGCACAAATTTCTGTGCATATGAGATTTAGTAAGGAAATATGAACAATCAAACAATAACCTGAATAAGGCACAATAGAAAAGCTGAGCAATGCTTGACAATGATGCCATAATTAACATGGCCTGAAATTCACACATCAGCACTCTGAATAATACTAAATGAAATTCTGGATTAAATTTTAATAAATTCAAGAGTGTTCCTATGTTCTCTGTCTGAATTTCACCACAAAAAAACAATGTTCTGTGGGCACACTGGCTGTACTTGGTTTTTGTTTTAATGCTGAACTTGCTTCATAAAGAGTACAATACACCCTGCCTTGTTAATAACTGTAAATTCATAAATCAAAAGGTACACATCTAACTACTGCCTTTGTGAAACGAATAGCTACTGGCTGAGAGCAATTCAGAAATGTGGAGGTTTTGTCAGAAACACTGCCTTGTAAAACGATGTTCCTAAAATTGGGTAATGCTGTGTAAGATAAAAGACAGAAGATTACTCACTGAATATCTTAAAAAAGGTTCTCTGTCCTTGGACTGCCTCGATAGAATGTAACTCAACAAAATGAGGAAAAGTTGGACTAAAGTTAATATTTATGCTGGATTCTGATATCTTGAATTCTTTACTCCCAGTTTCACAATCCAGCACAATCGAAAAGTGTAGGTCCAACTTTTACCACACATTTTCTGAAACATTTTTCTTCTCCTTATAAAAATATTATTTTTTACTAAAACTAACTGCATTTCTGGTTTAAAAAAAAACCAAAAAACAAATTGATTAGTTTGACTTGGAAGTATTGGCTGTTTTGGATGATTGCCAGCAGTTTGCTGAACGTATCAACTGTATACTTCATTTTAAATTTAAGTTGACACTTAGCATATTAAACAAATAATTAGCATTTCAAATTAATGAGCAGCCAGCCCCGAACCAAATCACTGGTCCAGAAGGAAATCATTTAAAAAATCAATTATAAACTATTACAATTATATTTGTCAATTTTAATACAAACTCATTCTACAGAGGAAAAAGGGTCTACACATGAACACACAGAGACCAGAACAGAAACCTGTATATGCCTCTGTCTCATGATAAACAACTTGTGTGTCACTATGTAATGTTGGGGAACACTTTTCATAAGCTGGGCAACCTTGATAAGACAGAAAACTGTTGAAAGCTAATATGTATTTTTATCTAGCATTCCGAGCAACAGTATGCCTATGGCATTTCTTAAGATAGTCTTAATGCCCCTGAGTTAGTTAGCCATTAGGATACAACAACAGCTGCTAAGGGTCTATTGGCTTATCAGTGCAGCATACTGAGCAGTCAGCTATCCCTGAACAACAGAACAGACGCATAGAACAACAACAGGAAAACAGACTGTCTGAAGACAGCAACCAGGCTTCCAAAATACTGCTATATAAAGATCTGACCTCAAGTAACCAGTGAGCTAGACGGCTAATTAGTTTACGGAGCAAGGCATATGCAGTGTAGCTAGAAACATAATTTAATATGGTATGTCCAGATTGCTGTTACGGTCTACATGATTACCTTAGCTACTGTGTATTACATCGTCTGAGGGTTTTCCAAGTAATGTGCTGTACTGAACATGAATGAAGGAAAGAAAATGATGTGAAGCGGATGTTGGGATATGAACAAGTCATTCTCTATCAGTGAAGTCTTAACAAGGACAAGATAATCAAGAGCAACATTGGCAGCTTACAATCTCCTCTGACAAAACATACGTGCCACCCAGATTGAAAGAGTATGATCCTTATGGGCCTTAGTTAATCCCTTTGATTGATTTCTTATTTCCCAGCACACTAAAACCTGATGAGATCCCATTTTAATAGGCGCCAAGATGCAAACACTTATTTAAACATTTTCAATAAATGTTAAATGGGGTGTATCTGTTCATGTTTACTGGGATGGCAAACCTGATTGAAATCCAGATGTCTTTGTTTAGAAATACATATGCATGAGTGAGGTTTCTTTTGCTCTTGGATTAACCAGTAATAGACAGGGGAAAAATCTATTTTGTATCATTTCTGAATGTTATGTTGAAAATGAATCATAAAGCCTGACATAGAATATGGCTATATCTGCACTTAAGCAGGTGGTAAATTAAGTACAACTGATATCTGGCACACACACACACACACACACATACACACACACACACGTGTACACAACTAGTTGTCTATTCTTATTTTGTGATCAAATATGTATTCCGAACCCCCAACATGGCACCCCCTACCCATAAATAAAGTTACAGTTTTTTATTTTTTTTTTTTAAGAAAACACTAATACAAAGCAGAAAAAAAGTATAAAATACAAATCTAAATAACATTGTTTATGTAACAGTTCACAAATCAACTCCGCTGCCACACTCCACTGTTCCTCCTCTGGTACCATGGATCCAGGCTGTTGATAGTTCCATTCTGATTATATCTACACAAGAAAGGATCCACTGATGCCAGCAGAGGGAATGCGGAGGTTGCCAAAGCAATGCCAGTAATTTTTTGACAGCCGAAATTCCTGCTAACCAAATACGTCTTTGGTTCCTGGTTAGGTTAAGCTCTGAGTAATCATTCAAAAGGAATGTTTTAATTGTGCATGGTATGTGAGTTTTGAGGACCTCTGATAGTATTGATGAAGCCTTAGTCCAAAATTCCTTCACCCTCAAGCATTCCCAGAACATATGAATAAAAGTGTCTGTAATACCATTAGAACAGAGCATACAAAAAGGTGTGTATATTTTACGAGGTATCAGATATGTTCTATGTATTGAATTTAAATTAATGTGTTGATGAGCTGGGTTCTTGGAGGATCACAGAATACTGTCCCAAATTGTTTCCCAACAGATCTATGCATCAGAAGTACTCGACTCTCTTTCCCACACAAAGTGGAGTGCTGAAGGCCTATATGAGGCACACAAAAGGGTGGTATAAGTAGAGGATACAATTCCTCTGGTTTTGTTACATACATCAAACAATCTTTGTAGCGGGTAGAACAGTACCCCATGGCACTCCATATGCTCTCATAGCAGAGCAAAAGTGGAGGTAAAGAAAAATTGAAAAGCTTGGTATGTCATACTGCAGCTACAAATCATGAAATGTCCTTAGACCAAAGTCATTAAACACATAATCTAAAATGTGTATTCCTTTATTGTGCCATTGCAGAAAATAAAAAGGTTTACCTGCAGTGAGCAATTTGAAGTTAGAGAAAATTGGGGAATGTTTGTGCCATCTTAATGTTGATTTAGTCAGTTTTCAACTTGTCACCATGTTGAAATTAAATGGGCGGTAAGTGGACCATGTCTCAGTTTACAACTTTTCAAAGGAATATGAGAATAGATTAAGTCTTGCAGATGGTGTGGTGCAACTAAGCTTTCCTCCAATTAACACCAAGACACCTTTACTTCTGGGTTAAGCTAAGTTGACGAGGCACGGAGAACGAAGGAGTAATAATAAGTCTAAAATTGGGAAGTCCCAGACGACCATTCGATTTCCTTTGCTGGAGGGTTGCAATTTTTACGTGTGGGCCTTTTCCCCTTCCACAGAAAATTAGACAAAACAGAGTTTAGTTTATCTCAGTATCCTAAAGGTGGTGGTAGTGGAATAATAGAGCTTATGAAATTAATTATAGAGAGAATGTCCTTTTTAATAGCTGAAACATGAGTTTGAAGAGTGTTTGGGAATTGGCTCCATTTCCTCAGATCTTCAGTAATTTTCAGTTCAAAACATTGACATTGATAGGACTATATAGTGGAGATAAACAGATGGCTTGTGCTACTGGTTCAATAGACAGGGCGAATAAAAGGGGAGAAATAGGGCATCCTTGTTGGGTACCACGAGATATTGAAAATGGGGAAGAGCAATTATTTCCGGCCATTATCATGGAAGAAGGGTTAGGATACAAGACTTTAACCTTATTGATAAAATTTTTCCCAAAACCCACAACCTCCATTACAGACCATAAATACCCCCATTATAATTTGTTGAACGCTTTGTCAGCATCAAAAGACAACAGGGCGCATCAGAGTAGCTATTCCAGGAGAAGCATCCAGAATGTGAAGTATATTCACATTCTGGATGTGAAGGAGGCAAGGCAGGTTTTGACAAATCCATGCATTTCAAATTGGAGGCAAGTACTTTGCCAAACACTTTCACATCAGGTCCAATTAAGGATACTGGATGGTAGCTGTTACATGAAGCAGGGTCTTTGTTTGCTTTTAGTAGGAGAGAGATAACTGCCATATTAATATCTCTGCAGAAGGAACCCTTTTCAATGGCTGTATTTATCATGGCCATCAATGGAGGATCTAACTTGAAGAAAAATGTAAGTAGAAATTCATATACCATCCATACCTGGGGCTTTGCTCTTTTTCATTGAAAGCAATGTGTCTTTTAGCTCAGTGAATGCTATTGGTTGACCTCGTAAACCCGCTTCCTCTGGAGACAGGCGTGGTAATTCTGATGTATTTAAAAAGTCCAAATGATCCAAACTATTTGTAAGTGTATTAGATTTATATAGTTGAGCATAACATTTTTGAAATATGGAATTAATCTGAGTGGGATCAGTAGTGTTCCATGAGAAGACAAAAAAACTGGAATATCAGAAATGTGCTCATTGTTACACACCTTGAGAGCTAAAAAAATGGCTGGGTTGGCTACCACAGAAATAATAGTGTTGTCAGACCCTATGCATGACAAATTCAGATCGCATTTTTATAGGTGAATTCAGTTCACTTTTGAAAGCTTGAGTTCAACTGCTGTGGATTCCTGAAAATTTAGTTGCTTTCTTTGTTCAAGACAAGGTCATTTATTTTCTATATTAATAATCTTTGCAAGTCTGGATTTGTTCAATTGAGAGGCACATACTGTGAATTTATCCTTGATTAAGCCTTTGATAGCTTCCCACAGAAGGCTATGGTCCGATACTGAGCCATGATTAATGCTCAAAAATGATCTCAGTCCAGAGTCAGATTTGGTGTAGAAATCATCATTGTGCAATAAGGTGTTTTGAAAACACAGACGAGGAGCCAGACAGGATAGTTTGTTCAATGGTAATCTTGATTTATTTGCATGATGGTCACAGAGAGACACGGGAAGAATCTCAGTGAACTGAACCCAAGACAGTAAGGAGTGTGACATGAGAATAAAATCAATTCTTGAAAATGTGTGGTGTTTGGTTAAAAAAAGGTATACTCTTGAACTGATGGGTTAACAGCATGCCACATGTCTACTAATGTCTGATCACGGATACATTTATCCAGGGCTAAAGCTGTCACTGGAACCATTAAGTGAATAGTTGGAAACTGCATTCATATCAGCACCTGAAACCACAGCAGAGTCAAATTTCAATATTTTCAAAATGTTCAATATTTGAAAGGGAATAACAAAATTCGGGGTCATAAACAGTCAATGCATAGACTGAAAGGAATACCAGTTTCTTCCCCATAAGGTTAGCTTCTAAATGTGAAATTCGTCCTGTCTGATCTGAGCCTGTAGATAAAATGGCCATCCCAAGAGTTCTACGTAAAACAGTTAAGGTACCGTTAGTTTTATTATTTTTTTTTCCGGCAAAGAAAGATTCTACATAATATATACTTATCAGCCAATCTAGGAATGTCTTGTTGCAAAAGATGAGACTCGTGTAGCATAGCTATGCCTATGTTTTTCCTGCACAAAAAAATCAAGATAACATGTTCTTTTGAAAAGAGAGTTCAGGCTGTGGACATCCGATGACAGAATAGATAGATCAATCATTATTGACATGTATTAGATTATATGTCAAACACTTAGGAAAACAAGAATGGACATACACTATGCCAGTGCAGAGATATGATGTGTGAATGTCATACCAGTCATATTAACCAGATAATGTACAAATAAAATAAAAAATGAATGATTAAACATAGACTGATAGGGTGCCATATTTCCTTAATCTCAAAATGAGGAACAAAAGAACTTTCCTTTTGCCCTCCCCCTGTGAAGCGAGAGATAACTCAAAACCCAGTTCCCTCTCAACTCCGGCCCCCCATATCAAATCCGTGCCGCATTTCCCACTGTGCATTTAATTGTGTGTTCTCAAGATTATTTGGGCACATTAAATAACACCATGTGAAATGTGATTATAAATACAGATAGCAATGCTCACACTGTCTTGAGCTCTCTGGATAATGGCTTGTACTGCCACTGGACGAGAGCCAATAGTCGTGAAGTGATTCCACTATTGTTTCCCATGCTAACGCCCTTTATTGTCAGTTGTATCATAGAAATACTCAATCTAATTTAATGGATTTCTGAGAAATAATAAGATATACAGTGTGTGCTATGTTTCCCTTATGTACAGAAGATTATAGGTGAATTGCATTGACTGTCAAGCTCATGAAACTGTGCAAACAAAAATAGCTCAGCAGTTGATTGAATTGAGCTACAAATAATTAAAAAATGGCAACAGCTGCAATAAATAATAAATAAATACATGAAAACATCATACAAGATCAAAGGAAAAATATGAATAATATGAAAGTAATTTATTAATGCATTTTAAAGTGCTTCTTCAGAGGACATTCCCTTTTCCCAAAATGAAATAGTAAAATAATAATATTAATCATAACTGCTGTACTCAATTATAATTTTGGTGCAACAAAAGCTTCATATGCAGATTGTCAGTCATTTATACAGGCAAATATTTACTAAAGCTATTCATTATGAGTGCCTTGCTCAAGGTGCCCCTGAAAATTCTACTGGCTTAGTAAACATAGTGGATGTGACTTAGGGCTGGCCTTCCATGGAGAACATTCTGAACACCCACTGGTGGTCTTCTGAACTATGTGGCACCCGTGTTTTGCAAATACTCCTTCAGGTCCTTTTGGGCGCATTGAGATGTGCAGTAAACCATAGCAAATGGTGCCTGTATGTGGAGCTGAGTGCGTATATGTGTGTATGTGTATGAATGATGCCAAACGTAACCATGACGCTGGGTTTTGAAGGTTAACTGCACTAAACGTCTACCAATGTGCAATATCGTGAAATATAAATGGACTGCTGATGTTTTCACACATACTTATTTCATAAACATATGATTTATCACTGCCAGGCAGCTATGACATATGAGCCCTTCAATGTATCTTTAAGCAGAGCCAAGAAGTTGGTCTTTAATCATAGACTATTGCAGTGGTCTCCCGTGCAATTTTTATGGCTTGGCCGCCACACTCTGTAGAGGTGATATTTAGATTAAAAGGTGTTACTGTCAGGCCTTTGTCTGGCTCACAGTGTAGAGCCATGTGTTTGTGCTGCTGTTGTGACTTACGTCGCAGCCACACAATTACGTGCTGTGGTTACAAGTTCACATGGGCGAGGCTCGATTGGCTCAGCCTTGCTGGAGAAAAATTAAAAGATAAGGCAGTTAAAATAATCTGTTTCATCACTCTCTAGTGCCCTCTTCTACCCATGCTGGGTGCCTGCAGGTTAGTTAACTAAATATAGTCCACAGACACATATGCAATATTGGTGTTGCATCTGCCATGTGAGAAGTAGTGAAGGCACATTGCCATGTAGATGTTATATTTGTTGCCCCTTCTTTATGTGTGGCGAGGAAACTGTGTGGGGCTGATACCACAATGTATTTTAGGTTGAATACATTTAAAATAAATAGTTACATTTTATAAAATGGAAGGTGACTGGCCACAGAGAGGACTTAAGTCTAAAACAGAGGTTCTCAATCCTTGTCCTTGTATGTCACATAGTATTAAGATTTCTTGGTTTGTTCCTATTAAAACCAGAATGCTAGTTAGACCCATGAACTGGGTATGGTGAGGTAACTGTTTAATCAGCTTCTTTAACTGACGGGTAAAGCGCGGAGCATCAGCAAAATGGGTGTACTCTGCCACCCACAAGGGCCAAGGCTGAGATTCCCCCAGTAGGGGAATGCTGGAGACACTGAACAGGCATGCTGCTCTGCTGTGCTACTGGACAGTGAATGGCACACACCTGCTCTTTCTCAGGGACGGAGAAAGACAATGAGATATGTTCATTACACTAAAATGTATCTGTTAGAGAGTCCATGCTCCCTTGCTATTTTTATCTTCCAGTAGTAGGCTAAAGTTACCATGTCCAATGAAATATGGATTTTTGACATAAGTCTTTACAATGCCCTCCCTGTTTATTGGCCAAGTGCCAGATGGCAAGTATAGCTAGTTGTAAAGACAGTTCACAGCAGTGGATGTTTCCAATGCTTATCAAAAATGTGTGCGTGTGTGTGTGTGTGTGTGTGTGTGTGTGTGTGTGTGTGTGGGGGGGTGGGTGGGTGGGAGTGTGTGTGTGGGGGTGGGTGTGAATGTGGAAAGATGTGAATGAAATGAAATTAATTCTGGTCTTAAGTTCACCATAAAGCATCTGAAAGATCTTCAGTATGTCTGGATAGTCTCTGAACAGATAGACAACAGAAGAGACAAAAGTAGAACTTTTGATTGACATGTTATGGACTGAACCAAAAATGTAATTTCACACTAAGAACCTCATACCAGCTGTACAGCATTGTGATGGTCATGTCATGGTTCAGGGATGCTTTGCTGCATCAGGACCTGGATAACTTGCCATCGTTAAATGAACCATGAATTCTGCCCTGCATCATAGAAATCTACTGGGGAGTATTGTATCCGTCTGTCCATAATCTGAAGGTGGCTCATTCAGGATTGCTATCATGTAGACGGCAGACATACGACTACAGCAAAGTGCTTGGTTAACAAGAAATGTGAGGCTTTGGAAGGGCCGGTTCAGCCACATTGAGATGAGGTGGAAGGACCTGAAATCCACGCAAATCCCTGATTCCTCCATGGTGCTGTGTGGCCAGATTTCTCCATAGTGCTGTGAGAAACTGGTCAATAACTGTAAGATGTCCTGCAATGCCTGCTGGAGGATGGTCTTGGCCATTGCTGCTAAAGGTCGATGTTACCATTGAGTCTGTGGGGGTGCTTTCTTGGGTATTTGTTCTTGAATAACTTTCTTCAAAAATCAAGTATCAGAATAGATGTTATTTCCTCACTTAGGCCCTTTTTTATCTAATGCCTGGTTTTGAAGACCTGATGTTAACATTCAATGTCCAAAATAGGCAGAAAGGCAGAAAATCATACAGGGGGCTAATAACTCTCCACTACATATTACAGGAGATAAAAAAAAAGCTTCAGCATGTTGGGAGAAGTCAAAAGTAATGTTACTCTGTTTCAAATCTGTTTTGTGCATTATGCTATTCAGATTTTACTATAAGCTGGTATAAAAAAATGTTTTCATGCATACATTCAGAGAAGTCTGCCCCTGAACTGGCAGTGTGCTTGTATTTCAGTTTTCATGGCAAAATGTAATTACTCTCAAAAATGACTGGCTCCAATAAATCAAGTATCAGCATGACTTCATTTGTGGTGCTTACAAATCAGTACAACTGACAGAACACCCTACTGAAAAATGTTTTCATTAGTGTGAACTTTTTTGATGAACTGAGTAAAGTCTGGCCCCTTTGTTGAAACCCCTGAGGGCACAAACTCTGCTCTGACTTAATCAGCTTGCTCTGCATCCCAACGCTACTGCAGAGTTAGCGCTCAAGCCTGGTTTTCATTTCTTATGCAACTGTTAAGATTGTCCGCATTAAGAGAGCATGGACTGTGCTTATTATATGTGGCTTTGTGTCTTTGACCAGTATAAATCTCATGTTTTAATTGTATTATATATGAAAGTCGTATTGGCCATATATGTGCAAGCTACGTACATTCCCCCGCAGGTCTCCTGCTCAGTGCCAAGTATGTATCAACCCTGTTTACAAGACACAGACACACAAAGTGAAGTAACTGACAGTTATTTTTTTAAATGCCCTTTCCTGACTGGCAGTCTGAGGATGGAGAGAGAAAACATCTGCAGCTGCAGTTTATGTGAGAGGCTGCTCTTTACAAACACAAGATAACACGTTTTTAAACAGACCCTACTTTCACAGCGTGATGATCCTACTACCTTAACAGCATCAGCCATTGTTAAACAAACCATTAAGTGATTAGACTGATTATCAGTTACTGATGAGGGGGTGCAAGGGTATAGCTATTGTAATAAAACAATGTTTCATTAGGGCTGGGGTAATGAATTGATCTATAATACCTTAATACCTATTACTTTACATACCTGTATATGTATATGAAAATCGTGCTTCAGTCAGCAGAAACAGGCCTGAAGGCATTTCACCTATGTAACTGACTCTAGTCTAACAGCACTGATGCTAATGAGGGATGACTACCATCACGTGCGTTATGTCTTGTGCCGCAGAAGTTAAGATTGTTTAGCTCAAGAACCTCTGCACACATGATATTTCCCCTCTCCTTACTCCCACTCTCCCACACCCCCACCCACATGGTCTTAAGCCAAGATGAGATCTATTTAGTGCTGCAGGGCTGGGAGCCTCCATTCAAACTAATCAGGGGGCTGCTCATTGTTTATTAGGAGTGAATTCTGGTACACAGGCGGGTATGTCTGTCTGGTCCTGAAATAGAACATCCTTGGAACAGGAGGTCTTCCCCTACATCCAGCGGCAGGTTTTCTGTTTACATATAAATGTGTCTTCTGGTTTTCAGACCCTGAAATATCTATCAGTGAGCTGTGAATTTTCACCCCGTAATTCACCCATGATGCTTCATCTCCAACAGAACTGAACCTTAGGAAGTACTGCAGCACCACCGCCACGGTCGCTCCCTAATCCTGCCACATGCCTCTACTTCATGATGTGATGCCAAGTCTTTCATTAAAATCTATAACAATTATGTTATTATAAGCCATTTCATGAATGACATTTTAAAAGTTAGTATTGTTTTTAAATTACCAGAACTGACCTTACGCGCTGTTTATTTCAATTTGATGTTATGTTGTTCGATTTGAAATCTGAATCATTTTGGGAAGCAAACTATTTTGATGAACAGCATATACATAAAATAAAAAAAACAAAATATTATTTTATGTGTATCTCTGATATTATGGCCTTTAGGTCCCATCATTTCTCATTATAAATACCCACAAGACAATGTTATGGAATAGAATTCCATAGAGACTGCTATAACCTGATACCTTATAATTTTGATTGATACCTAAAAACAGAGCATCAGTCAAAAGGAAAGTGGACTCACCAGCTTCTATGTGTAATTAAAATATTCAGCCACGAGGAAGTATTTTTGAGCGTGTCCTTGCTTTTCAGTGCACCATTGAAAAGGTGTTTTCAGACTGCAGACTGCAGCCTGAAGCCATACATACCATTCATTTTTTTTCAGCTAGAGAGCATATCAATGTTCAGTTCTTATGTTATTCAATCATCTAATTTCAGGCAGCACTGTCATTCTACATGGGACACTACAATAAAAACCAAATGCTTGGAACAATTCTTTCTGTTGCTACTAGGAAGAAACTGCTTACAAATAGCTTAAAATGGCAATGTTGTGGAATACCAGCTTTGGAGCTACACTGGAATGTGAGAGAAGAATTTGTGGATGACAGACTCGAATGTGGCTTAGTAAATTGGAAGGAGATGCACATGAGAACTGTTTTATAAAAGAGTGAATTCAGGGCTTCCCAACACAGAAATACAGAGGATTTCTATTTTATTTGATTTTAATACAAAAGATCAGTGTATGTACTCCAAATAAAAATGGAATTTGAATTTGGAGATAGGTCCAAGTTTCAAATTTCATTAAATTACCGATGCTAAGCTCAAATTTATGATGTTATAGTACAACTTTATGAAGTAAATATAACAAAGTTTTCAAAAAAAATGTTTCTCTCACTGTTATAAAATGGCATGCATGTCACAGAGTGCATATTGTAAATAGGTGAATAAATTATTTGCTGATTCACTAAATAACACATTACTTTTAAAGTGATTAAAAGTGTCATTTTTATTTTTTGTTATTTGAATGGAAAGCATTCAGAGCTAATGAATTACTTTACAAACTTAAAATTTGGTGATTAGACTGTTTCACATATAGCCACCAGACCCACTCATTAGTCACAATTAAAAAAAAAAAAAACAAAACTAAAAAAAGCGCCAATAGCATCCATATTATATATAATGTTAATAGTTTGTGTTTTCTGAAATTGAGTAATTTTCTGTATCCACTGTTAACATCTGTTCATTTTTAGTTTCAGTAGGATTATGAGCAATTGTGTGGTTCAGGGTTTTCTAGCTGTGGAGTTGCTCATTGCATGACATATAAAGTCTTTTCTTCACAGTAGAAGAAAAAGTTTGATCTTTTCTTTCTGGTTTATTTTCTCCTTTAACTGGGATTGTGCTAGCAGCAGGTCTGGATCCTCTCCTTGCAATTGACTGAAGATGTGCCACTGGTTGCTTTTACTGGCAAAAATTATTTTACTCAGCAAAGAGATCCTTAAATCTCCCAGCTTCATGCCCAAAGTATCCCACTGATCTCATTACATTTCTGATCTTGGCAGAATTTTTTATTATTTTTTTATTTAATTTGTATTATTTGAATGGACATGTCCACTATTACATGAGGCTGCCCCAAACACCATGGTGTTTGGATGAGGCCATGTGTGCCTACACTTTCACATGATAGGCTCTCAGCTACTTCATCTGTAGGTCGGGACGTTCTTACATCACTCTTTCTAACGTAGTGTGGCTTAAATGGGCGCATTATTCAGCAGTCAGATTGGTACAGTTCAGGGGCTGTAATTTTGGAACAAAAACCAGTATACACA
Source organism: Albula glossodonta (assembly GCA_019788955.1). Lineage (NCBI taxonomy): Eukaryota > Metazoa > Chordata > Actinopteri > Albuliformes > Albulidae > Albula > Albula glossodonta. Next base: position 2,960,489 of record JAFBMS010000032.1, read on the forward strand.
GAGAAACCTTAGGGTTGACTTTGAGAACTCATTGATATCAGAAAATAATTCTGTAGTTTAAAAAATGCCTCCTAATTGAAATTTGACTTCGTATGTAGTGGTTTACACCAATCAGTCAGTCAAAATGTACAAATCTGTAAATTCATGTAGTCCTTTATCATAATTTGCTACTTTCAGCAAAACAGCTCAACAAAATTGCATGTTGTTTCACATTAATCGCTGTTTTTAAAAGTAGCTTCCACAAATGAGTGATTTAATCCTTCGCTGGAGAGACAGAGAATGATGCAGAACCACCAACAGAAGAGGCTGCAGTCTAAAGATGCTCTTGTAAAACCAGTTCTACAGGGTGGATTCAATTACTCTAGCCTACAGATTATAAGCAATTATTATTTTTTTTTTTTTTATGTCCAGGGTCACATGCATATATCGTAATAAATAATCGTTACTGAAGAAAGGAAAAGGAAATACTTGTAAACAAATGCCTTATTTGTTTCTTGTCCTGTAACCACTGAAGCCTGAGGCTGATTACATCGCAAACCATAAAAATGGAAGGGGAAAAAAAAAAAAAAAAAATCACACTTCTGCCTCTGTTCTCTGTCCGATGAACACAAAGACTCGTAGCATACCTCTGCTAGCATGGCCATTGTTGTGAGGGGGCTTCTTAGACCATATAAACCACTTGTTCTGACAACCAGTGGCCTTCATCACCATATAGGGCTACTGAAATGAATAAAACATGTTCAGTACATCCACCCAGGGTCGGCTGTCCCCTTCATCTCTCGCCTTTATAAACATGAGAATTAAGCTTCCAGGAGCCCAAGCACTGGGCAATCAAAGACAGCCTTGGTAAATTGTATCTGACAAGCATTGCCTGGCCGGTGCACCTTTACTTTAGCTCTACCCATGGTCTGAATGATTATTACTCTATAAGACTAACATTACTATCAGGACAGGGCAAGGGATTCAGGTGCAGACAGATGTAAATTGAACTGTGGTTTATTGCAGCCAAGATCAAAACAAGTCCAAACTCAGGGTCAAAAACAGACAGAAGTCAAAACCAGGTAGACTCGGTAAGGGTACAAAAACACAATACAGAGAGGGAAGACAAGGAAACAGGCAAAGGTTCGATATCAGCAAAACTCAGCAATCAGACAAAATCAGAATCCAAAAATGAAAAAAACTGGAAAACAGGCAAAGTCACAACAGATAGTTAGGCAGGAACAGAAAGGCTCACAGCAGCACAGAGAGAATAAACCAAGAGAAACAAACTTGCGCAAAAGACAAAGCAGGGTATAAATGCAGACAGGTAATGAGCAAACGAGACACAGGTGTACAACAGGGCAGGTGAAACACATGAGCAATCAGGGAAACAAGGCGAATGGCGGGGCGGACACAAAAGGAAACACAGAAGCTAAGCAAATGGACTGGGAAAACGAAGGAAAATAAAAACAGACAAAAACAGCCAAACAAGAATGAAACAAAAATACATAACCAAACATGACAATACTGACACATTACCCTGTCTGCTTATTTTTCAATAACAAAGTACTTGAAAATTTTCAAACATAGGCTGTATAACTAGACAATAAATAATAATAACAGCAACTACAACTAACAACTTTCAAATGAGTGGGAGGGTTAACTGAATTAAACCAAGCTGAAACCCGAGTTTCCCAAAAATAAACCTGAGTTAAGTGGGTTTAAGTGAGAATGCTTTGTGTTGGCTTTGCTATATGATTAGTGGTGATTAGGATGGTTTATCCTCTTGTGCCAACCCTGAGGCTCTCAGCCCCTCTCAATCTATTAAGCTAAAAGCTTTTTATTAACCAACCTCAAGTGAAATCTAGAAACTATACCTCAGCAATGTGGAATCCATGTCTCCTGTGTTTATGTGAGAATGTTTTTGGATTATTTCTGAATCATTACCACACCTCATTCTGTTATGGATCTTCGCAGGTTAATCCCTTAAATGTTAAAGCTGAGCTTATTTTTTCCCAGCTGTGTTTGAAATTGTGATACATTTCCAGCATAAAATTATGAGTCGTTAAAAAGCTCAGCACACAATTAATCTCTTAAATCAGAAATGTACTGCTGGTAAAGCTGACACATTTTGAGGAGGCTGCCACAGGACTGGAGGAGGCAGAGCTGGCTTCTCATGGGGTATCGTTGTACAGGTCACCACCTCAGGACTTTGCAGCTGTTTTTGAGTCATGTACTGCTGTACACTGATGCTGCTCAAGAAAGCTTGCTGTTTACAGAAACCCTCATGCTCCTACTATACTGTAGCCTGACAAATCCACAGTTCTCATCATGTCAGTCATTACAACACTATGGCTGATATGGGTGAGGATGAATTTCATATATTATCATATACATGGCTCTATACAGCCACTGTAGCATTTTGATTGTACTGTTGCATTTGATTCCTTATCCCCCTCTTAAGTATAAAATGAAAATGTTATGATGTGTGAATTAAAACAAAAACCATTGTATCTGGCTTTAGATGTCTGCATATTGAAACAAACTATCAAAGTCAGAGACTTGGTAGGTTAGACTGTTTCATAATCAAAACTATGTATGCCAACTTTCTCATTATTATTATATTCATTGTATTCATCTCATAATTATATTTATATAGGTATATTTACATGGATTTCATCTTTTCTTTCATTGACTGCACACTTCCCTTACAAGGTCATAGAACTCCCAGCTTGTTACTTGTATTATGTTGTATTGTCTGCTGTATGAAGGCTTGAGTGCAATTTTTTTCAATCTGGTTTCAGAAAGGTTAGGTAACTTATTTACCATTAGGTAAATAACTTATGGTAATTACTGTCACACAATACAATTTTTAAATATCTGCAATCAACTTGTCTAAGTCTTGGTGTGGTGACACAGCCAGTGTTGACGAAAAGATGATCATGAAATAAAAGACTCAAGAATGCCGGAGGAAAACTCTGGAATGCTTCTGTGGAAAGCCTGTTAAAAATATTCTGTGACCCCTTCCCTACATACGTTATTTGCATTACCGACATGCATCCTCCAAACTGGGAATTTTTATTGAAGCGACCCCCTCCCTTGCCAGCATCCAGCATCCCTCGTCCACCACAGAGTACTTCATGTCCATTTTTTTTTTTGGGGGGGGGGGGGGGGGGGGCTACAAGAGTTATTTATTTTATTTATTTTTTTCTCACCATGCTCTTGTCAGTGATGAGCTCACTGGGATATGTATTTTTATCAGTAGGGAGCAATAGAATGTTGTGGGAAGATTACCTTTACAGTATTTAATATCTAAGAGGTGCCCTTAAAAAGACTACAGGCATATAAAAAGGAGGTTGCTGCCTCTTTGAACACAGACTTTTGGTCTTTAGGCCCCTCGTTCAAATTACAATCCAGTTATCAGGGGATGAGGGGTTAGCAGATGTTGTGGATATCAGTGTGATCCTGGAGATTGAAGTTAATAAGGATTGGCAGGCAGAACTGGCATACCAGTAGAGGTTGACTCCTCAGATGGTGCTCTGCTCTCTGTGCCTTATTAGTCACACCTGGGCTGTGTGTGCGCCTCACATCGCGGTATCATGAAGGTATAATCACCCCGATCATTTCCGACTGCTGTGTGGCGCTGCCAGATAGTGAATCTGCAATCCGCTCACATACTCATCCAATACACACATTGCAGTTCCCTTTTTTTGAGCAGTTTCCTTTATCTGCTGCAATTTTCACGGCATACATTTTGGATGTTACCCATTTTGGGTCTTATTGGATGTTACTACCTGAAACTTTCCAGTCAAGATTAAGTCGTAACTGCAGTTCCACACTTTAGTCTATATTCTGTAAATGGTATGCAGTAAATATATTATGTCTGTCCCATACATGTATTCCTTGAAGCCATATTTCTTATACTGCAGTGGTTATACAATATTTATGTGGAGAAAAGGATAACTATATCAATGTGCTAAAGCACAGCAGAAAATGGCAACTTTCAACACCTAAAGGGCTGGGAAGCCTTTTATCATGCAGGATAATGGGAAACCTTCAGCCACATGACTGTTTTTGATACCTTTGTTTTTCTAAAGGTTTAATTTGCCATTTACTCTGCTTGTGATAGTGGCAGCTTTTTCCCGTTACAGTCTAAGGTAATTTTGTGGACAAATATCTACTATCCATCATAACTTGTATAGCACTGTACTTGATCATGTGAAATAATCAGATTTAAAAATAATATTTGACACCAAAGACACAATTTGAGTAGCTTTTCTTTAAAGACAATTATAGTCCCCGTTAAGGGACTATTCCAGAGCACAGATGAGTTCCACGGATGGGTAATGAATATGGACCATGCTGATGCTGACTGTGGTCGGCATGCTTGCAGATCAATGCCTAGCTGAAGCTGAACGTAGAATGGCCCTGGGATGTCCATGTCTATTTGCTCAACAGTGACCCTTGCTGGTTAATTGGGCACCCGCAATCAACCTATGCAAAGATGTAGATGAAGTGTCTAAAAAATGTAGTATATGAGCATATAGAGTATAACTGCTGCCACAGGACCGGATTGGTGAGGTAGAAAAGAGGAAAACAAGTCCAGTTTAATTTTCTTGTGTGTGTGGTGAGCATAGTGTTGGAATTACAGAAGTGTTCATTATAGTCAGTATTCATTATGTCATTCACACAGGGAAAACATTGTATCACTGTTCTTGCAATTTCTGAGTCAACCCCATGTCATAAAGGACATTGCATTGGCTGTAGACAGTTACTGTCTGTAACTTAATGGAAACCACACTAGGGTTAGGCTATGAACTATCTACATTCATTGTAAAATTGATTATTTCTTGACACAGTTGTTTCCAAAAGACACTTATCAGGACTTCTAGTGCTCTGTGCCATGAGGGAAAGAGCTGTTTTGTTGGAGCTGTTCAGGAGAGAATAGTGATGTGTTATTTATAAATGGTATTTGGGAGCCGTGTGTGTGTGTGTGTGTGTGTGTGTGTGTGTGTGTGTAGAAAAATTATTCATGTGTCCATAAAAAGTAAAGATTAATAATGCATTCAGTATCAAAGGGAAGAGGAGATGCCCCAAATCTAAATCAGCAGAAAGCTGTCAAAAAAGGAGCGCTGTTTGACAAAAGCAAGATCAATGCAAGCAGTGGTGAGTGGGCTTTCACATGACTCCACGCCTTAGGTTACAAAAACCCTGTGTCCACCCAAAAAATCCCTCAGTATTAGCAGTGCATCGCAGAGTAGTGTATATGTCCATTTGACTTTATAGGCATACAAAATAAACCTGACTCCTCCATTCACTGTGAAACTCCATTTGTATTAAAGATTTCATTTTCATTGCAGAAATGTAAACTGTTCTTTCAGACAAGCTTATATATGGTTACACTGACTTATCACAGCTTCAAGTTAATTCATAGAATTCAATGCAAATTACTTGATTAGATGCATCTTTCAACTAGTTTTTAAATAAAATGAAGCTTAATATGTGCTTCTGTCTTACATTACAAAACGGTGTGATGCCTAGAAAATGAACAGAATAATTCATGGTGTGTTTCATCACCTTTCACTCTTAATCTCTTCTGCATCATTTGGAAATTAATCAGATGGGCCTACTTTGGTTTGTAAAAGCTGCCTCCACAAGAGGCTACTTTTTTGTTTCAATTTATCAGTGATCTCACATAAAAAAGTTGGGCTGGAACTCTGCCAAAACCAGAGTGACTAAAACCCATTGAGTCTGCCTTGTATCAGGTGTTAATGACATGCAATTGAAACACATGAGAAGAACTTAACTTCCATGACTTAGTACCATACATTAGAGCTCTACACAGGGAACATAGCATGAGCATTTTTATTTATTGATTTAATTAATGGCAGTTGCATTTTATTATCTTTTTTTATTAATATGGTTAGTTATTAATATGGTAGTGTTATGTGGTTTCATCAATATGGGGTTTTACCATTCTGTCATATTAATATTTTTATGTTGTATATTTCAGTTACATTTTGTATTTATTCTAGTGTATTTTGCTCTCTTTTTTGTCTGCCTGTCCTCTTATGTGAGTTATATATTCAGGATATAAAATGTGAGTTTTAATTTATAGGAGCCACAAACATACATCCTGTTCTGCATCATATGCTTGCTTTATTAGCATATCGTTTCTCTTGAGACTTAGTTCCCCTGTGTGTGTGTGTGTGTGTGTGTGAGCATGCATGCGCAAAGATTAATTTCCATAACTGAAAAAAACATAAGCACATCATAGACCTTTGATATCATACTCTTGTAGTATTCCTGTCAACTGGACCATTTTAGACAGTCCAGAAGTTCAGTCCTTAGATTTATAGACACATTTAATAACCTTTGAGCTGACTTCTTTCTATTTTCAAAGGAGGAGATTTTGAAATTATATTATATTATGATCACGTATCAAAAACTCAAGACTTCAGATAAGTTTCCTGACATACTCTGAGATCCAGAGTGAAAACAGATTTTTTAGAGAAATTCTATCAAATGAGTCCATAATATCTGTTCTCACATTATCAGTACAGCACATGACATGAGAATACGTCCTTAAAATCATGAGCTACTCCAACACTTTATTATATTGATATTGAAAATGTAGCATAATTAGGCTTATATTTATACAATAAGCTGCTACACAACTCACCAGTGGGGCTGGCACGAACGTATACGTGACATCACATTAGACTGATGAAAATACACATTTCCATTTATAAAACTTTCAAATAGAGTATATAACTAGGGTATCCAAGCATAAACAGAAATATACACACACTCTTTTAATATTTTTAATTCCTTTATTTACCCGTGAAGATAGCCAAGTAAGAGCCCAGGAATCCCTAGCAGATCTGTGCATAAAGAGACACATTATTTATAACAGCATCTGGAAATCAGAAATCTTAACATTTCTACAATGGAAAGCCCAAAAAGTTAAAAAGGTGGAACATTTGAGAAAGGTTCCTCACAGTATCATGGCTTGATATTTAACACTTAGTGATTTATCTGCACTATGATCTGTCACCACCTTAGCACGCTTAAAATTCTCTATATATGCTTGGTTGTGTCCCAAAAATGCTCATTACTTCCCAGATATCAACTACTATCACAAACTGAGAAATCTGGGAAGGTACTGCTGTCAAATCCTTATCTGTTTTTTTCTGTCACCATTAAATTCATCGCATTGTCCGCCAAAGCAATTTATTCCTTAGTGTCGGCTTGTTTAAAAAAGAATCTTAATTTAAGTCCAGGTTGCTGTAAATAGAGTCGGCCTAGAAAGGGGGTTGCCATCAATCTCTGGGTGTGTGAAGCCGAGGCAGGCAGCGCACGCCTCCGCACTGCGTGGTGATGTATGGCTTGCCTATGCAAGGCTGAAGCAGAATGGATAGTCCATTAGCACTGTAATAGTCCAGAGGTGTAATGTGTCCCTGCATCTATAAATAACAGCAGATGGCCATTTCCGGGTGTCACGGTGGGCTGCGTCGCCTCCTCGTCTCACCTCGTCTCTTTACCTGCTCTGGCAGAGGTTTTCTGGAAGCACTTCCTCATCTAATCTTCCCCTCCTGACCCTGTGACAAGGAGAAAAGAGGTGGGGGGTTCCCTTAGTAAAAGAATGCTTCTAAGGCAGTACTATGATCAAAACCAAAATTTTTGATGTACAAAGACTGTAGAAAAAGGCTTTGAGTTAGTCCATTGTATTCGTTTATTCTTAGATATTCCACCATAAGTCAGATCTTCAAATGAATTTTTGAGTATTTCATTTTTACCCAGATTTAAATCTTAAAATTAAAATCTAATTCAGAGTTTAAAGGTTGCTTCAGGACCATTACACAAAGGAAAACATATGTATATCTCAGCTGTATTTGTACATGCATGCTAAGTGAGTATATCATATAGTCATCCCTGCATTGTTATCTACACTTAAGTTAGTGCTGTTAACAATACTGCCACAATTCTCAATGTGTTGTGGTGCATGCAAAATTCATCCAGAAAAGTTTTGTGATGTCTTAGGAGTTAAAAAGAAAGTTTCCCACAGTCTGTAGTCAGGCATGACTTGTGCTCCTCTGGGTGAAGGGGAAAGCCAGAGGGATGAAAAACCCCTCTGCCTTAAGGCATCAGGAGTCACGTTTTCTGTGTCTCACACAGAAAAGGGCGGATGTCTGAGAGATCACAAACTTTTCCCTCTTTTAGGTATCATGACTTTTTATGCAACGATTCTTGCTCGTAAAGTATAGTGAGGTATGGGGACATTTGTTTTTTTTGTTTTTTTTTTTAAAGACAGCCAACCTAAATGTCATATGAAAATGACAAGGAGTCCCCAAAACTGTCTATGATTCACTTACTTTGTTTAAAAATAGTTGTGAATGTTCCTGACTTCATTTGAAGAATCAATTTTAAATTATTAATAACAGAATCCAAGATGACCTGCGATTTGTTGAGATTGGGTCAGACGAAAGAAAAAATCAGTTCAATTGACTGCAATATTGGCTGAGTTTGCCCCACTGCCCTTATTAAATGAAGGCATTTAATAAAGTTTATTCAATAAAGTTTATTCCAATATCGGGTAAGAGGAAACATAAGCAATGGAAACAGGTGGATGAAATGTATCAGATTTGTTCAATTTAAATGTCCAGGTGCCTAACAGTTGATCAGTTTTCCTGTTTGTGCTAGGGTTTGCTAAGATTCTATTAATCTTGAAGATTGTAGTAAACATAGTTCCTTTTTCATAACCCTGTTACATTATTAAAGTTCCATTCCTGTTTAAAACATGCTGTGTTAATGGTGAGCACACCTGGTCACTCTGCCTGCTCATTCATTTTCTTCCATAACAAAGTATCTAATTTAAGACCCAAGTGTTTTCACATACTGCTCTCAACACTATCTAGTCTCATAAGGCATAATTGTGTAACTGGTTTTGAATATAACACACCCCCCCCCCCCCCCCCACACACACACCCATATTAACATTCAACAGTTTTATGCAAAACATGTTTCTTATAATTATTTTATACCAATAATCTGAAAAAAAAAACTACATGTGCATACCCTTCAAATGGCCAAGCACATGTTCATGATTCCATGCAAACATTTCTGCATGCGAGCAAAGCCAAATACAATGAAACTTTGGAACAAAATGATGTTAAGGAATGCCTCAGGCATTTTTATCAGCATGCAGTTATCCATGCCTCAACTTCTAAATAAGGTTGTGCACCTCAGAGTCTACTGTTTGTGTGTAGAAGTTTGACTTGAGGTCGTGTAAGGAAATCTAAATGATTCCATGCTGTGGATGTAGCGTTCTCAGTAGGAATATAATCAGATGATTATAATTGGTGGTCACGACTTACTACATTTAGCTTCTTAGTGAGACAATCTCGGATAACCCTCAATTAATTGGGGGAAATCGTTCAATTAGGGTTTGGATTCTTTTATCTGCATTTCTGTTTTGGAACATATGGAAAGAGTTTTGGAACATATGCTTTATTGATTGGATCCTGTGAAATGTGGGAGTCCATATGAGAATATGGAGAAACGTGCATGGTTGGCCCTTTCAATTTAGGAATGCTTGGCTTCCTCAACAGCTGAAATACTTTTTTACTGCTCTCTGCCTTCTAGACCAAACAGAAACTCTTCAAAGATATATATATATAAAAAAAAAGATACCATATAGGTCATCCACAAATCCAATTTATTTCAACTGTAACATTCAGCTTACTTCTGAACTGAGGTGTCGGGACCTGTGCCCCTTTGTCCATGACAATTTCAGTTTCTTTCCAAAAGGATCAGTAACGGTTTCTGAGTAAGAAAGACGTTCACCTTTTTTTTTAAATCGATCTTTTGACATACAGTGATCTGATGCACTTTGATATAATTATTGTCCATCAAGAAAATTACTTATCCACTAATCCACGACAGGCCAGAAAAAAGCAGCTCAATGAGGACTGTTTATGAAGCAGGCATTGGAATGAGACGTTTCTGGTAAATGACATGTACTGATACGCATACATTACTCAATCATTAGAAACAATACAGCAAACCATTCATTTTTGTTTAATATTTAACCACATATTTAACCACCAGACTGAGATATTAGCCTGTAGTGGACAAATATCACATTTCCTAGAGATTTTGCTTGTTTGTGGAGTTTCGGGACATGACCTCCCATGACAGAAAGCAGGGGGTTTGGCCAGCATGGCGGGGAATACACATATCACACATTTTTATCAGTCAGAAAGATACTGAAACCTTTAATCAAATTAATACAACTGTATTAAGATAAAGCTAAACATAAAACATAAAAAAGAATCACTTAAAGGTAAAAATTACAATAAATAAATTGGGATAATGACAAGATGACTCATGCAATACATTTGGCCATTGAATCATGAGGCTAAGTAATTAGATGCTGAAGAAAGCCACAGCCTGCACTTTGATGGGTGAATTTGAACTTCTAAGCTTTAAACTAATCACATAAGGAGTTGCTAAGCAGCATGGACCGGTGCAGGATAATTCAGTTTCCTGCCAGTGCTGTGTGGGTGTTTGTGGGTGTTATCAGTGTACATCTCTAACATCAGTCATGCTAGGGAATTTCACTCTTTTGTGGTGTAATTCAGAGATAAAAGGCACTATCTCCCCTCAGCTCAGTCTGGATGAAGGTCAGTCTCACAGAAGATAAATAACTGACAAATATTGTTCCACATCCTCCTACTTACATTTTTGATACCATGAGTGGATATGGGCATTTAAAAACTATAGGAAAGATATTTCTGATATTTTGAGGACTATTTCATGAAATAGTATTTCATTACTATATCATGTGCGCAGATCCCATGACTCATCTGTGAAAGACACAACACTAATTAATGCATCTGAAACATCTAGTTCAGATAAGCTTGAAGAAACTGTAAATATTCTCTGGTGAAAAATTTTCTGATCATAGGAACAGAAAAAATGAAGCATCTTAAAATATGTATTATTGAAAATAATGCATTGTAAACACCTCTCTCATTAAAAATGTCCTAATATTTCATTGTGAGGTCCTCCTGACTTACACTGCCTATAATGCAGACCCAATTAAACCAACATTTGCCTGTTCAAATTGCAATCTCCTCTGATGCCAATAATGTTAATGCAATTTTGTGTCACGAAAAAATCTAATTTAGACAGTCAATTAGTCCAATCTGTCCTGTGGCAGGAATTTCTTTCACCTGTGAGCCTGCCAAGCAGTCTGTCCATAATTATTCATGAGAATAACATTAGGGGACAAAAACGAAGAAATAAATAAATAAGTCATAACATTATCAAATGTCCCCAGGATCTTCAGGATCATTAAGAGATTTTAAAACAAGCAGAGCATGTAAGTATTTTAAGTTCATCCAGCAGTCATTTCAGTTCATCATCAAAATGTCCGAATAACACAGCAGTGTGTGTAATGGATTGAGAACTTTCCTTTTTACTACTGCTTGATAAGAGGCACTTTTTCCAGAGGGTATTAGGTTGTATTCAACAGTGGAGCACTGGGTGCTTCAGCCAAAATGTGTCATTCTGTACGTAGTAAAATATGCATGATCCCTGATGTTACTCTGTTCGCTGAGTGTGATGTTTCTACAGCACAGCAGTAGGTGCCAGAGTAAATTTATGGCTGGAGAACTTGACCTGTAAATTTTAGGTTTAATTTTGAGGAGGGGTGCTGTCTGGAGCATCTGCAACAAATGCAGTGTAAATGACCCTGACCCAGAGCTGAACCCTGTCCTAACCGATGTTACAAATCAGAACTAGAGTGACTGATGTTTTCAAGTGAGAGGAAACTGAAATATATTGGCTATTTAATTGGTGTCTCTTAAGCCAATAAGCCATTTGATGTAAAGGATGTTTGCATGCGTGTACAGATACTAACATGTCACTTCTGAATGATGGAAACACTGTAATTATGGTTTATAGTATAATGTGTTCATGATATCATCTGCCTTACCTCAAGACACAGGCTTAAAGAGTGTAAATTATCTGTCCATTATAGTTGTTCAGCATCCCCTCTTTTGACCTGGGCTGACCTTTCTTACTTATAACTCTGCATTTAAAGTAAACACACACACACACACACACACACACATTCTTGTCTGAAATAATTCCTTGACATGGATGTGGGTGGTGACAGCTCTCATGAATGTTTCCTTGTCAGATGGAGGAGGACAGGCATTTGATGCCCGGTTAAAGGTTAAGCAAGCTGGAAAATGTGATTCTTTGCACTCGGCCTGCTGCCTTGTAAGTGGAAGAAGAGAGCGATTAGCATGCGCAGAGAGCAGAAACCTTCCCTTCCCTCTCACTGCCTCAGCCAAGAGCTCGCTCCCGCGCACTGAGGGCCGAACCACAGCAGGAATTCAGGGCAGTGTCACAAGCACTACGCTGTGGTACTGGTGGCCTTCTGACTCATGGTGGCAACCAGATAAGGGCATTTTGAAGTGCAAGGCCAGTTTGCAGAGACCCGTGTGTTCTGAAATCTACGCAGGTGAAAGCTCAAGCAGCCTGCCAATATCCTTGGATATAGCAGATATCTCAGAAAAAACAGTATCACAACTAATAATGACTTTGTAAAATGTCACAGTGAATTGTGTAAGGTTTGGCAGAATAACAATACAAAACAGGCTGTAGCACTTCAATATTCTGGGACAATGTACAGGGAGTGGATGATGTAATGGAAACCAGTATATTACTCCTGTGAATGCTGTTTTACAATCACAAACACTTTTCTGCATGTGTGAGATCTTACACTTACTGCCAGTACCTGTATACATTTATCTGCAATGTATTGCCATATCGATCTGATCTATACAATACATCTCAATTAAAGGTCAAATTAAAGCTAGCTATCTGGTTTATTATTATTAGCAGTAGTAGTAGTAGTTTTTGCAGCAGTAGCAGTAGACTTAAAACGTAGCAACATTACGATTAGCTTTGCACAATGCCATAGCAATGACAACATAATTCTGCATAAAACGTGCAGCGTTATTCAGAAGCGTATTGAATTTATGAATTAAAAAAAAATAAAACTTTTGGTCATGCTATTAAATATATTTCTTCAAATGAAACAGTTTAAATGCATGACAACTCAAGACAAATGAACTGAGCATAACAGTCTTTGAGACCAACATATGTATATTCATAAACAAATGTGCATGTACATTGGGGAACAAATGCGTTTTGAACTGAATAAATCTAGCTGAAATTACCTCTAATTTAATAACGCTTCTGCTTCTCCTGGATTTGTTGCAACGTGGCATTGGGGTATATGATAATTATAGAGCGTTGCTCAACCTGCCATCAGTCTCTGCACTGCTGCGGTGGAAATTTACCTGTTAAATGACAGGTATCTGAAACATAATGAGCTGCATCTAATCTAAGACAAAGATGGGCGGTGTAGAGCTGTCACTCACTGCTGCCAGAGAATGTCTCATTTCAGCACAATGCCTCAATCTGCATATTCAATTATGATAGGAAGCACAAAGCAGTCAGCTTAATCAGCTGGAAAATTTGATTTTTGCCCCCCCTCCCCCCCACCCCCGCCCCCGCCCCCAAAACCCCCATACCTCCATAGACAAACACTTCTTGACATCAGAAGATGGGCCAATGAGGCCTGGAACATGTGTGGCCTTCTTAAAAAGTACACGTGGGTCAGATGTTTCCATTTGAACCGTGACACTGATAAGAGTGATGGCACTGACTCCCACAGCTCTGACAATCACCTACATGAGATAGCCTTTGTTCCCAGACATTTATTTTATTACTAAACACACTTCAGAGCAGACTGAAAGTGTATACATTTTAACATTTTAACAGCTTTACCTAATTTTATCCAGACTGTCACATTGTATCCAGTGGCATAAGTTGAAAGTTTTGGTTTGAAGCAGGCCTTTCCTTAGTATAATCTTTTGGCTATTAATATTGTGTCCTACTTAAAGGACAATTCCAAAAAGAAATACAAAAACGTGGGCACACCTTTTCAGAGATGGTGGCACTGGAAATCCTTTCTAGCTCCCCCAGCATGACTACAAGGTTTTATACATATTTAAATTTGAATAAAAAAAAAAAAACTAATTATACAAGTATGCACAATGCTGGATACAAATGTGTCTCCTGAGTACTTGCGAATTGTGAGGGATTTAGGGAACATACAGAGCGAGAAGCAAAACAAATGTGTAGGAGGGAAGTCAAAGGCTTGGATTAGTCAGTGAATGACAGGAAATTACCCAAAGGGCTTCCTCCATGGCGATAACACGCTGGCCCTGGGCTATATTAGTGACAGCCTGTAAAGGCACTTATCCCCTCATGGAAGACGAATAGACTTTCCAGTTTTTAATGTGTAAAAAGGGTTTGCTTGTGACATTTTTTGGTGCCCATTTTATTCTTTCTTTCCTGTGTTCTGCTTGTGACAGGATATTCTTATCAATTACAAACTCCTCTTATTATTTAAAAAGACATGAGTACATTTCATAATTGGCTGTCAAGTGTGTTTCAGCTAGAAAGTATGGGAAGAAAGTATAGAATCGTGACTGTAGATGAGTGATTGAAAAAATACACAGATAATCATTTCGGTAATTTTAATTGCAGATGTGTTTCAGCCTCATGTTTTGTCATTTGGATGCAGTCAGTTCAAGCTCTGAGGTTGTTTACTTCCCTGCGTTTTGACATATTAAATTATAGTTATCCATATCCAAAGTTATTCTCTGAAAAATTCATAAATTTAAAAATAAACAATGGACCTGTTTATACCTGTAAAATAAACAATACATGAGTTAATTGTGATGGATGTAGCAGCTCAACTTCTCCATCATTCTACCCAGGGCAGTGAATGATGCAGATGCTTAGCATTACCCTACAGAAATGTTTGCTGTAATTTTAACCAGAAGCTCAAACCTTTGCTCCCTTGAGCATTAAAGCAGTCCTCACAAATCAGGTAATATGTCAGTGTAGATTATGGATATGTCATTGTATATTATGAGTCTGCATCTGCAAAAGGTTTGGGCCTTGTCCTTGACTCTTTTTTTACAAGTCATATGCTTGCATAACATATTTCTTGTGCTGATATGTTAATCTAAATGCATCTGTAGCACCAAATAAGACAAGAACTCTTGGATCCTTGGTTTCCTGTTATTTCACAAAAGCTGCCAAGACAGACACCTGTGAAAACCACATGCCACAAAGCAGAGTCGTGTGTGGGACTGGCAGCCACAGCTCCTTTCATGTTCAGGTCATTAGTCAAATACTTATCCAGGAGATTAATAATTTGCATGATACCACCTGCATTGGCAGAGTAGGTATATGACTGTAACTGCACAGACATGGTATGATTCAAATAAATTCACCATTTTTATAAAAAACTAATGGTTTTAATTACCCTGCACCATTTTCAAATATTTTCTTTGATTATACCGCTAATAACACTTTGAAAGGAATGCTCCTTTTGATTAAAAACAAATGTGCATCACGTGTGTCGATGTCGCTGTGCATGGATGTATTTGTGTGTGTGTGTGTTTATGTGTGTGTGTATACAGAGTTCCCCAAAAAGAGTTTTATAGCCGTACTGTACCACAATATCCCCTTTATAGCTAGATTATGCAATTTTCATTGTTAATTAATGTGGCTGACAACAAAAAAGGTATATACACTGGAGTGAAAATCACTTTTTACTGTATACTATATCCATCAATATATCACCAGTTGTAAGGCAGAAATACCAGAATGCCACCACATTTTGCTAATGCAGTATTACAGTGTTCCTGTGCCTATTATAATCCTACTTCTGGGTTTTGAAGAAGTGATGCGAAATCTGTGAGGAGAAGAATGTGTGAGACTGGGAGAAACATGCCCTTACTTTCAGGGGCATCAGCGTACTTAATGACGTAGAGTGGCTTGTTTGGCAAACACGTGCACAGTCATTTTGTGCAATAGCCTGTCCGCACATCACCTCAGCTCTTGATCAAGCATCAGTCTCCCTGTGCCAAATGAAAGGGTTTCCACAAAAGGGACAGTGATGTCACAGGCTTATCACACCCAGGCAGGCATGTTGAATTTTTGCAAGTGGAACATGTACCGGCTGTAAGGACCCACTCTTAGCTTTGCCTGCATGGAAATCCAGCCAACAGAAACATCCTGTTGCAACCAGCTTACGATAGGTTGTTAACTAATTTTAATTCATTAAACACTGAAAGGTACAGGGGGTTGGCAGCACATTATTTACTTATTTTTAAAGGGATAGTACACACAATGTTTATTCTCTTCATTCATGTCACCTGAAAGAAGAAAATGAAAATATTAGTCTCTACACCTGAAACAAAATGAAACTCATTGCCCTCATCAATATCCACTAATCTGCATGCATAACAAAAGTCATTGTAACCTCAACCCATACTGGTTACATAAGCAAACTCAAAGGGATAAATATTATAACTGAGAGGTGCAAAGTTTCCTTATTATTAAAGAATACTCAAAATATTCTTAAATGTATATCCCCACATCTCGAAAAAAAGACTGAATGAGTTCCTAAAAAAACCAGGTGGATTGATTTTAACTTGATGCACAGCACACTGGGGCTGAGAAAACTGTGTATCTCCATTTAGTTGTAAGTGTGAAACATGAATCACATTTAAGAAAATTGTTATGGCAATTTAACTTCAGTCTGGTGGGCTATTCAGACTACAAGGGCAGAATTGATGGAAGTCATTATTCCCTATGAGAGCTTAGTGGCAGGAGTTAGTGACGATAAGTGTAAACAAACAAGCTCCTGGAATGACAAGCAGTGTGCCCAGGAGTGCAACCAAAACAAATTTCAGCTCTCACCGTTTGTGCAGTAACGTAATATTTTGGAAATTGACCCTGGCAGTTCATGTCATTTTCAGATGAAACAGAATGAGACAGAGAGGAGAAACTCTACCTGTTCAGTTTTTTCTTTTACTGGGCAGATGAACTAAAGCAAGAATCATTCAAACCTGTTATCATTGTAACACCAGATGATTCCTGATGACTTCTACAGTTGGATTTTCCCCTGCAAAAAACATTTTAACTTACAGTTATAATTGCTATTTACTGTGCAGATTTAAGGATAACAGCTTGAATGGAAAACATTCCTTTTAACCATTCAGAATCATGATCCTGAGACATGAATTCCTGCATTTTGTTAAATTGTTGACCTTTGTTCACTTCCTTGTTCACATATGGTTCAATTCTACATATTTGGACATAATGAGAGAACGCTGAAATCTGAAAATGTCATTTGTTAACATGCATGCTTTTATGAAGAAATATTTGTGCTTGCCAATGACAAGTAAGGATTAACCTTTCACTCTAGCAAATACTGGACAGCTCCCGTCAACAACACATAAACAAAACTGCAGTGGAGCTGTCAACCTCAATAAAGACCAAAATGGTGAAGACAAGACCAGCAACTCCCACTTTGAGCACAAGAAAATACAATGAAGTTTTAGTATTTAAGCGGGATACTATTCCAAAATCATATTCAGCAACCTGCAAATGTAAGTCAGTCATCGGTGATCAAGCCGTGTTTAATATAATAGCAATCACTTACAATCAGATGTGCTCCTGGCATTGAAAAACATACAGGAAGAGCTATTAGAAACTTATTAAAAATGTCAATAGATTCAAATATATTCAGAGATTTTATGTCAAGATGTTTTGCCTGAAAAATATATAATAATATTCAATAATTATATTTTAATTCAAATGAGGAATTGCAGTACTTTTCCTGAATAGATTGAACTGTAATGGAATCTATCCATGGCCATAACTCTTGTAACTACAGCTCATTATAACACCTTAACAAGCCTCAGATTTGGTACAAATTGTCAGTTTAGTTATAACAGGCACATCAAAGTACACTTTGACCAGAAGTGTATGTAATACATTCCATGCTGTTGGTTAAGCTAGAGTCTGGAACTTCTAAAATACAATATTCAAATCAGCAGGGAAACCTTCCCTTAGCATATTCCATTAAAAAAAAAACAAAAAAAAAAAACTGCACAGTTAAACTATTACTTCATTTACATCTTTGGAGCTGAATTGTGGCTTCTTTTCCAAGTGGGTCACCTGCAGTTTCCACAGCAGTTGCTTAAGTACCAGAGAAATTGCAAAAATAATGTCTGGCCAGCACTTGGAAGGGAGATGAAGAGGACTGATTTGTTTGACCAGTGTGGATGTCAGAATTAAAAAATGGCACAGCATTTTACATTGAAAAATGGTTCGTGATTAATAACTCTTAAATGTTTAATTGTTCCAATACATGCCTAATGCAGCTGGTGCAGCTATTTATCAGGATGACAGCTTACTTACAGCAGTCCTGCTCACAACATATTTGCATTACATGTTCATAATAAAGGAAAAAGTAGCTAATCAGGCAGATCTAAATTTTGATTTCCAAAAAGTGAGTCGTAATGGATAACTTCTGTTTGTATGCAAGTGGCATACCATATCCATGTTCAGTTCTGTGCTGTCAGAATTACAATACTGAAATAATTTTTGGATACCAGTTCTGTTTTTGTCAAATGCATTGCCTTAAATGCCTGCACTCTGTAAAGTTTTAGGGTAACAGTTAAAATACAGTGTGGCTTTTCAGAGGAACAGGAACATGGCTTGTCCATCCATGTTGTCTATCACCTGTAACTCTGTAAACCTGTAAGTTTACATTTGTGTTCCTGCAGTGTCTCATACCTCAAACCTGACCCTGCAATCTGGAACCAAAGCACATACCAAAAGAGGCTTAGTACATGGACAAACAAATTCACAGATTCACTGATTTTTTGTGATCGAACAACAGCACAGCATGGGGCATGGAGCTGACACAGAGCATATTGGGAAATGATTCTGTCTTTGTCAAAATATCCTTTTTTTCTCTGGGAATAGGAGTATAGAATCCATTATAGAGCAGTGGTTTCCAAGTTTTTTTTTTTCCTTTTGCCTTTTCTTTGCCATCTCTTTTCCTTGCCAATTATGGAATTCCAAGCTCCTTATATGGTATTTATATAGGGCGTTGATTTATGCTAATCACAAGTTCTGTGAACCTGTTTCTCATTTACAATTTATTGGTATTTATCAACATACACACATGGATACGAACAAATGCTGTGTCTATGTGTGCTTGATAAATCCAGTGGAATTTGTTAGTTCATATCTGTTGACACGTAAATTACACACAGTTTATGAAAATATTGATAAATGTGGCCCAATGTGAATATAGGAGCTTTTTCTTCATGACATGCATAGCTATAATGGCAAATTACCTCTCTAATCATGAAAAGCATGAACAATGGAACAATTATGAACAATTAACAGCTTGTTAAGATTCTGGGGTTGCAGTTGTGGTTGGAATAAATGCCAGCGTATACAGTGGGCCCCAGGATTGCCATTGGGAACCACTGCTTTAAATAATGGAATAAAAAATGCAATTTTTGTCATTTAAATTAATTCCACAAATAAGTGGTCAAAAAAGCACCGCTACAAAAGAGCTGCTTGAGAACAAGCACCCCTTCAGCTTGCAGTCATTATTATATACTGGAGTTCATTGGATTGGTGCTGAAACCACGAGTAATGTGGACTTGTCAATAACATACTCTGCTGAATAGTTTTCCAACTTTAATCAAACTTATCTGCATTTTAACTTCTAATAACACAGCTGCAACATTCTACCTGTTTAAAATGAGCAATGCATAAGAATACATCTGTTAGCAGTCACATATGTAAGAACATGCTGTGGTTGAATTAAGTAGGTGTTGAATATGTATGTGGAAATGCAATGTTCTAAGGTTTTCTTTTTTGGATATGAGGTGAACTCATATTTTAATATCATTGACCATCTCTTTTCCAAAACTTGATGAGTTGTTAGCTCTCTTGGTAGTGATGGGTTTGGCATGTATCTCCTCTATCTAAATGTAAATGCTGCAAATCTATTCTCCTCTACCCACAGATGGTATTTTATGTATTCTAATTTTTTTTTTTTTTTTCTGCATGTCTCTCAGGCCCAAACTGCAGCGTAATGAGCTTGGCTTAATAAACTAGAACAGTACTGTGTTCAAGTTATTGAACCTGAGTCCAAGTTGAGTCTCATGTCAAGGGTGTTTGAATGTGTCTGAATCTGAGTCACCATGGTAAGGTCTGAGGTGAGTCTCAAGTCTCCAGTGTCTCTCACTTCCTGGAACAGTTCAGAACTCTCATTAAAATCAGATGGTTATTCACGTCTGTTCCAAACGAAGCTACCAGATTCACTCAGGGAAATCCAGATCCATAATGGACCGGCTCATCATCTAACTTTGAGTCCAAGTCCATGTCCTGGATGATCAGGTCTGAAATTGTGCCTCAAATGCTTAAAAGTTGTGCCAAAACCAAATTTTACACATCTTTAATAAAAATTCCAATAAATAAATGCATAAATAAAACAATGCCACAGATACATGGATTCCCAGGCTACATTGATTGATACTATTTGAAACAAAGAAGGAGTTGTGAATTTTTTTCACAATTCATACTCATTGTTGCAAACTCTCTTTACTCTATACATTACACAGCAGGGCTGCCAGTCAGCACTAGCACAGTTCAATAAAAAAAAACACAACTTAAACAGTGTCTGAACAGGAAAAGCCATATATGATGCCATGATATCTGGTTTTGTGGGTCTGAATTGGTTGCAAGATTTTTTATAAAAGGAGAAAACGAACCAGCATGCTCTGCAGGACAGGGGTGGCCACCCTTGGTGTATAATGTATCATTTTTCCTTTGAAAAAGAATGGTAAAATTAGGGACTTAGAGAAGTTATTTTTTCCCCAACTTTTAAACTGCTTTGCCTCAGAATAATTAGTGATGATTTATATTTTCTTAGTGTTTAATTGAGCTCTTATTTGATTTACAGTAATTTAATATGTTTATCATCAACTAATTAAAATTATGTTCTCATGTATTTCTCATTTATTTTCAAATCTATTCTGAGATAATTTTTTTGTATTGTTATTTCAGCTTGATAAGTATAAAAACACATTCTCTGTAAAACTGTGTTGGCAAAGTGTCAGTCTGAGCAGTTATTTCTCAGGAGTAATTAAACTGAAGAAAGGATGCCCAGAAGTAGCAGCTGGTGCCTCTAAAGGATACAGGTAAAAACTGTGAGCTGGAGGTTTTGTGGGTGTCAGTAACCCCCTCTTTTACACGGGAGAGACCCATCTTTCACATCCATCTGTTAGGTGTTCATCTCTCCTGTATTTGTGCGTATGTAGTCTCAATGGGGAGAGTGCAGTTAACAAACCTGTGCGCTTTATGGATGCTCGGTTTCCTCTTTGTGAGGATAAATATTTCCTCATAAGCACTGGCTTAACGGCATTTTGCACTGTTTACATTCCACTGATGAAAGCTAGAATTTGCATCGTGAACAGTGGCCCTGTACCAGAGCCTATGGGAAAGTCCTGCAGTACACCATTAGGTGTGCCGCTTCATTCAGACCCAGCTGGTCAGAGAGGAGAAGACAGGGAAGCATGGCTCTCCGGACAGGGGATAAGATTATCTCTAAATGTAAATTCAGTTAACACGCAACAAAATAAATCACTTGATGATTTTGACCAATTCCAAACAATCACATATTGCAGTGGGGTGTGAAGAACTTTCAACTAGTTCAGCTGGTGCACGCTGCTGGGTCCAAACTCAGTTCCTCAGATAGTTTTCTATGCAAACGCATCAGTTTTTTGCACTCAACTGCCAAAGTCCACCGTCCTATTTAGTTGCTATGTTTAAAGTGCTCTCAGTCTTATTATTTAATGGAGATGTATTGATGTGATGTATTGCAGAAGCAATTTTGGTTTGCAGCCAGCCATGACAGGTCAGAGCTCGTCAAAAATTAATGTCCTGTAGATACACAAATACCATTGGGTGGTTTCAATAATGATTATATTGAATGTCAACAACATTTCAAAATACATTTTGAATGTCTTCATTCCCATTCATCATTTATGATGTGACACAGAGTCAAGAATGTCTAATTTCAGCCTTTTCTTTAAGAATATTTTAAAAAAGAGGCACTGGCATTTAGTGGAACCTTTACACAAGCTCAGAATTTTGTGATAATATACTTCTGTTCACTGGATAGATGGTAGACAGTGACACGAAGGTCACTGTGTAAGAGGAGCTCGTACTGTCATTACTTTTCTGCTTGTTGATGTTTTGACCTTTGTGCATAAATATTAGTTATAGAATGACTGACCCTAAGCAGAGGGAGCTATATCCTAACAGTCCTCCTCTTGCAATCTCTTTTTTTCTCTCTCACTATCTCTCCTCTTCACTCACTGATTGACACACACACACACACGCACACACACACACACACACACACACACACACACACACACACACACACACAGAGTAAATTAGCTCAGTTAACAAACACAAAGAACACTGAATTAAAAATGACTTGAACATTAAAACAACGGCACCATCAAACACAGTAGGGACTTAAGAAACAGCAACAGACTCTTTTGTGATGCAGATATAATTGCACCCATTGTCTGTCATGTCTCCTTTAATTTATCCTTCACAAAGGTAGCTCCACACAGCCTATATTAAGTTCTTATGATTGCTATTCTCTGTTAATTATTTGTGTAGTTCTATTCATCCATCTATTTTACATGATGGTAGAATGTAGGTGGTAACAGCCAGCACTCTAAGAGTTTGTTTTTGGTCATGGTTGCAGATTTTCATGTAACATGATGCAGGCCCCTGCATTCCAGCGGTTCTCGGGCCCCTGGGGGAAGTCTCCAGGTCCAGATAAAGGCTCACACCTGCAGTGGGCAGATAAACATTTTGTGCTGCTGGTGGTGGACGCCTAGGATGGCAGTGAAGTGCAGCGTGTCAGAAAACCTTCATATACCGCCAGAGGGGAAGCTTGGCTTCTAATAACATTACACTTGTGTTACAAAAGTACCATGGTAATGCACTTTAAGGCTAGGGTTATGGCTGGCCATGTAGTGAAATGAACATGGTGTGAACCTGAACTGATGGGGAAAAGGAAGAGAAACTAGTGAGACAAAAGTGCATGTATTGTCTGTCTGGATAATTAATATTTCATATTTAATATTTAATGTTGTCTTCTTAGCATATGAATATAAAAAATTGAATAACAGCAGCCAGTGACTTCACAAAAAGAAACCATAACAACATATCAGACAGTTGTCTGTATTGAGTCTGTATTGTGTATTCTAATTCATTACCATCATTTATTGCTGTTAAAGATTTTGAAAAATTTGTTTTGATCTGGTCATTAGAAACAGTACAATCATTCATTCATCGTATTTATTTATTTATGTATTTATTTATCTATTTTTAAGAATGTAAAGAGTGGGGTCATTCCAAATTTTTGTTCAAAGGCCACTGTATCATCACAATTACTAAAGCATTTCATGCTCTTATGTTCCTCTTAATTCACACAAAAAGCTCAGGTGTTACAGGTGAAACATGCTTATGAATACCTGACTGGAAAGACAGGTATGTACTGAATGAGACGCCTCAGCACAGCAAATCACACCGCAGGCTGAGTGCAGCACAGATTGATGGGGAAGATTTACAATATGAGTACAAATAAATATATGCATTGCTGTCTTTTAAATCTCCAACCCCTTGTCATAGCATGACAAAAGGGACTGGACTGAAAAGATTATCAAACAGCATCGGAGCAGCACCGTCTTTTACCTTTGTCTGAGAGCATTCTGTTTTTCTGACAACAGACATTTGTTAAACGATGAAGAAATAAACAGAAAAAAAATGTTTGATCCTTCATCAGAACACTGTGAAAGTTAGCGTGGTGTAGTCAACCTGTTTAGGCCTTAAACAAAGGTTTATCAAAGTTTAACAAAACTGTATTTGACCTCACAAAGTGACACTATGCTAAC
Source organism: Albula glossodonta (assembly GCA_019788955.1). NCBI lineage: Eukaryota > Metazoa > Chordata > Actinopteri > Albuliformes > Albulidae > Albula > Albula glossodonta. The sequence continues at coordinate 2,984,422 of JAFBMS010000032.1, forward strand.
CATGCAGCTGGGGAGATTAGGTAAACTAGCATCTGTTTACTCTCAATCCACTGTAGCATTAAATGAAAGGGTAATAGTGCCATTTAAAATGGAAGCTGTTGTTAGAAAGTGAAAGGTTATTAGATTATGGTATGATGTCACTGGACAGTAATGCCTGATGAGGAAGGGTGTTGTGAATACATTTGGACGAACTGACTGAGGCTGACTCACTGGCTGTGATTTGGCAAGGTGTGCCTCATATTTGCCATGCTAGTCTTTTGTTACGTTGTAGACTACCGCAAGAGCAAAAAGTTTTCCACAAATAATGGAAAATTGTAGTAGTCAGTGTCTAAAATAACTCTGTTTATTAGCCCTGCAGCAAAATTTCAGTCAACACTATGCATTCTGGCTTATTTTGAGTGACTTTCTAAGAATGGCACCTGGTAAACACTTCTTAAATACTTGTCAAACATATGAAAAACTGCCAAAATCACATAAAATGCAAGGAGCTTCCAACTAAAGAGCAATGGGTCACAGACACATTGCCAAAATATATTGAGGATGGATTGAACTTGGCCAAAAGTGATACATCAACAGCTGTATCTTATGAAATTAATGTCTTTTCATGCCTCAGTGGTACGCATGCCTTGCCAAACGAGGTCTTGTGGGGCTTGCATTTACTCACAGCGAGGCCAAGACCAGCGCTACGCTTTTCAGTCCCATTAAAGTCAAAGACCAAATCCTGGCGTGCCGGCTCAGAATGGTAAGATTAAGGTCCCTGCTGGCTCATATCCACTCCTCAGGGTGACAGAGCTTCCTTTAAGCGTGTCCCTTAAAGGAAGGGAACTGGCAATTCAGGTAAGCTTTAGCTTCACACATGGGTGGTGACAGAGTCCATAAACAGCCGTGGAGGAGGATAGATGTCCCCACGAGATGCCATTGAAGCTGACAGATAGAGTGAGATAAAAGTAGGAAAAAAAATGATCTGTGTTATCTACACTCAGAGTGTGCACTGGATTTCCCATCAAAGGACTTAGAGAAACTGATTCTGTGGCTCCTTAAATGGACAACTAGACAACTTTAAACAAGTCAACAATGATCAATGCCAGAGCAGTGTCAGTGAGCCAGACCTACGCTGATTTAGGAACATTGATCATTTTTGACACTTTTGACAAGTGGTGGAGAAGGACATTAATACATGCAATTAATATTGCATATAATGTAATATTAATTTTAAAAATATTATTAATTACCTTGCAACAACAAAATGCAATGGATCTAATGAGGCCTGTCAACACAACAAGCTCTTGTCACAACATTGCTATTCTTCCATGTGAAAATGTATTTAAATTGATTATGGCAACATCAAAGAATCTTTTCTTTGAAGCATTTTTTAGTTGCATTTCTGATGTGTGTAGTAATATAGGTGGCTACAGTGAAAACAGATAATAATATTATTATCAGCACATAATATTCATTCTGCATACTGTTGTCTACAAATTGATGACATAAGACCAGATCACCAGGAAACACAGTTTTTAGCACTTTCATAAAGTTATTTTGAATTTTTTTTTTTTTATTATTATTTTGTCTTGATTCCTTAAAGGGTGTTTCTTTACTCAGTGATTGGATGAAAACATGCTTAGTAGAATCTGTATGGCATTATGTTTATAATGTCTGACTGGTCATCATAAGACAATTTACTATTCATACAAGAAGCATCTGACACACACTAGTGTTATACCTGAGGAAAACTACATTAAAACACCAAAGCAAAGCCATTTTACCTACATGTGACATTAACAACATAATGCTGACTGAGCACTGAGTGCATATAAGATAAGGTAGCTTTACTGACACTGTAAGATTCCCTTCAGTACAGTATAATAATGTAAAGAAGGATATGTCACTCCGTTATCCACAGGGAAAACAGAGAACTGACAAGGGTTTTCCCTCTGACCTATTTACGCAGGTGAAACGGAGAATGGATTCCTTGGTGAAGGCTGTCATTGGTATGTTTTACTAGAAAATATAAGAACCCCAAATTCTGTCTTGTTTAATAAATTTTGCTTTCACTTATTTTTTTAAACATGTTTATGTTTGTATTTAATGTTTTAAACTGTTATTCTTACTGATGCTATTTCTAAATTGCTTTTAAGTTACCTTTAATGTTATTTCTTTTCATTTGTCTTGTACTTCTAGTTAATTATTCACTGTTTTCTATTTTATCTTTAAAACACTTTAAAACAACAAAACAACGTTATACAACTAAACATTATGAAAGGATTTTTGTACTCCAGAAAAGTTACATGGTCATTTTATCATTTTTCTTTTGCTTTTCAATACAACGTTAAATTTTTTTTTTTTACACAAAGAAACACAATGCCTACTTGATTATGTGTCTATGTAATTATGTGCCTGGCATCAGAAAATCACAGTAGTGCATTGTTTCACAGTGTTCTTCTGAAGAACAAACCTGATTTGTCTTTTGGTTCGAGATTGCAATCAACTGCAATCAAAGTTATTTTTTTCTTGGCTCCGGGTGGCTCAGCCTGTTTACTTGCCCTCAGTCGGGGGGAGTTATCCTTCTCAGAAGGGTCACTCTGCCCTCAAGTGACAGCTCATTCAAACCCTTATAATCCTGATTTAAAAATATGTTATTTAAACTCTGCAGACCTGTCGATTTGATAAATTTCATAAATACTTATAGTACCATCCTCTTCCACTTGTTGCATGTCAAACCCCCACCCCAGCTGGGACTCTGCTCTGTGTCATATCCTTCCTGTCCATAGTTCCCTTCTTGACAGAGAGAAGGGAACTATGGATCACCATTTATGCTCAACTTTTACCTTTGATTCAGAATAAATTCAAGTGTCACCACTGTGTTTGGACAAAGAGTTTAACAAGTTGATTCATATCATTCCAAACTGTGTTTTTGCGGGCAAAAAATAAAAGATTAGAGTTTAATTGTGAATGAAAGGCAGGAAATATTATTTATTGAATTCTGGCCACTGTTTCTGAGACAGTTATAGGTTAATAATCACAGGTGAATGATAGGTGACACGTAAGTAAAAGTAAGGAGGAGAGTTATTTATTAATGTCACATATTTGTTTTGTCTTGTTTTTTCTGTATACCCTACTGGGATCCCATGTAACACTATTGTATGGGGTTTTGAATTATTCAGTTCGAATTTAGGCTTTATAGATTGTCGTGGTTGTAGCCCTTTTCTCATATGAAGCTGGCTGAGCTCCAAAAGGTTGGTGTTGTACACATTGTAATTCCTAACCCCTCAGCCCCATAATGATTAGATCTGTGTATTGAACTAGACTCATCTGCACCTACATGATGAGCTAGCTGCTGTAGCTCACCCCCGATGTCTTACTGTCATTATGTACCCGTTTGGTTGGCTGAGTAGAAGCTGAACAAGTCAATATGCTTCATAAATAAAATTTAGTTGTTGCAGTTTTTAAAATTCCACAAATTGCAAAGTGTATTGTGCAATCTTGGTTTGATATTGTTTGACATAAAATAGTATTGACTCATGTGAGGCATCTCTCAGTTGCAGAAAGCCTAACAATGCAACTTGAATATTTGCTGTAACTTTTTTTATTTTTTCGCCAGAAGTCGTAGTGCCCCCCAGGGCTTTGGAAAATAAAGTATGAAGTTCTTCCTTTAATGTGTAACAATGTAATGTAATGCCCGTCTATGGATTACTACTTCCTTTAAGAATAATGGCTCCTTTGTTGGCCTTGTATAATGAAAAATGGCATATGTTCCCCCTGCAAAGCACATACATTCTGTCGCAATAATAAAGATAGAGTGAAGTAAAGGTGAACAGGGACACGCTTGTCTGTAATGATGAGGCTCTCAGGGACTTTCTGCCTGTATGATGGAGATAGAGATGTACTGTAATGGATGTGCTTTAGCTGTTGGGCATCTTTTAATGTGGTGTCCATTAATTCATCTTCACTCCATCTGCACTGAGATCCCCAGTCACTGCAGTATTCTATGGCTAGTCAGATCTTTCCTCACAAAATGGTCGTGTAAATAGTTAAACCAGATGACTTCTGTGACAATACTATTAAGAGTGAATGTTTACATACCTTTGACCTGACAGTGTGATATTACACAAGAATGTCTATCCATGTTATCCATGGCCAAGAGAGTCCGCCGAACCCACACTAGAGAGGCTGTAGATCTCCTCGTGGTTTAAGTTCACTCTCTTTCTGATGACTCAAAACATAAGACTGGACTTTCTTGAACTTCACAATTTTTGCTGATTTGCTGTTCCATTCTGAAAAACATTTTGATGAATATCATTTTGGACAAAATGTTCAGTGGAAGTCCTCTCTGTATTTAATGGTTTACACCTTATTTTCTGGTGCATTAATTCAAACCAGTCACAAATCTAGTGATTGATTACCATTTAGTTTACTTGGAAGAGGCTCCAGTCAAACACCCTCAATGTCTTCAATCACCAGATCTAAACATTACTGGACCTATATGGAAAGTTCTGGAGCACAAGGTGTGGTTGTCACCTCCTTCATGTCTTGAACAACTAGAGGCTTTCCATTTTGAAGAATGATGTAATCCCACCTTCAGGACAATAACAGTATTCTAACAAGGACTGAAGCTGTTCTGGTGAGGTAGAAAAGCACAGCAAATACATGTCAGCAAAGAAATGTTTATATATTGTTAACTGAATCTTTTTCTACTACATACGTATGTACAGGATAATGATGATACAGAATCTGGAGCAGTATTCCCAGAAGAGCAGCATCAAAGCAGACATTCTCCTCCAGGCTACACAAGCCTGTCTCCTCACCCACTCATGACCCAGTCCATTTATTTTCTTCAGGACACGGAACGTGTGTGCTCCAAGGAGATGAATACCTCAGGATGTCAAATTCTGCACAACACTTCCTGGAAGCCATTGCACTGTGTGAATTTGATTATTCCTTTTCATTAAATGCATTATTTCTGAGAGGCAGTAGTTTCACATGAAGATCTCAGTTCATGGGTGAGTTACTTTGAGTGCTGCGTCATGCATAGTGCTTTATTATGTATGTACTGTATAGCAAATGTATACCTATACTTCTACGTATGAATGACAAGTAGGACAATATATTATTAGCATGCTTATAGTAAAATTCGTGGATGATTTCTGTATTTATTTATGTGTGTGTTCGTGTAAGTTTGAATGTGATTGAGGGATATACAGTAGATTTGAAAGTGAATTGGTTAGATTTGGTTCATGAATAGAGTTTCGACTGACAATGCTCAAATGATTCTGATTCATGATGCTCCATGATGATTCTGTGGCTTATTCCAAATCAGGCACTGATTTACGCAAAGCACTATGAATGAATTCTGTCCTAACTGAACACATATGATTGTTTTCAGAGAGTTCATAAGGGCACACAACATTCCTTACCAAATATCGCAACTGAGATGAAAAAGAGCTCCCCTGGGATAGACTGTCAGGGAGAGAGACAGCTCTTTGAGACTCTACATTCTCTCTCCCTGTGCAGTGAGGGGTGCCAACTCTGAACTACTGTTTGTGCTCAGAGTGAAGCTTCCCGGGCCCTTGCTGTCACATCTGTAGGCTATTTTCACATGCTATCTGCTCCCTTCAAGAAAACTTTGGACTTGTTCTCAAGTACAAATGAAACTGAATTTCAACTTTATAAATGATGGGGTGGTGCTAATTCATTATATATTAATGGATTGTTTTTCAAATGCAGAATTTGTATTTATCAAACAATTTTCCAATTTTTATTTATCACAAAATATGCAAATTATCCAATCAGAATAAGCATGACACAGAGATGCAAAAAAATTCTGTGGAGCTCCTGTATTTGAGATTGACCCTCACAGTTTGGTCTAAAATCCAGACCAAATGTCATTGTTGCCTGGCAGCCCCACACATCTAAACGTGAACCTTAATTGATGGTGCCCCAATTAAAAACTGTTTTGCAAAGTGTACAAGAAGTCATGTTTTGCAGTTGCGAGGAAAGCATCTGTTGTAATATATTACCATAGTGATTATGTGTCCATTCCAAGACCCCTTTAATGAGTCTGCCTTATTGTTTCACATTTGTACATATGTTTAATCTATTTCATACTGGTGTAGGCTACATTATATAAATGCCTTGAACAATACACAGTCTGGTGGGGTTCTTGAAAGATCAATACCATAATGATTTTACAGAAGCTTTATAGCTGAAGAATGTTTCCATTAATTACATTTTGGGTAAGTAATGTATTCCATTATTGCTGATTTCTGCCATTGACAAAGTTTATACAAAAGAGGTTGCATATATTGGACATAATAAGTTGCCATTAGAATCAATGACAGATGGATTTTACAGCCCCAGCTATATGTTTGGTGGAGCAGAGTCAACATTATTGAACAGCATAATTAGATCATAACAGAAAGGAGCATAATTGTGTGATATAAATGATAAAGGCTGTGTTCAAATCAATATGTGTATTCATTTGTTAGAAAGGCAGTTTGTATGTTTTTAAAGCTTTGAAAACATTGAAGCTGTATTTCAAGCCAATCTGTATATGCTTACAACAAGATCATCTCAATTTCAGGATTTTCTCATACTGAAAAAGAGACACAAGGAAAATACCCTTCCAGTTTCAACGTATTTTCAAAAGCAATTAAATTGTTGTGTGCAAATCAATGCTCCCTATTACCCTGTTTAAACCAAGTGCCCTGATTGAATCAAAACCTATGATCCAAGTTGTCCATTATAACTCTGCTGCTGTTGGGGTCATTAATCTTCTTGTTGCAGAAAATATGCATCATAAATTCTGCAAAGGAATTTTAAATGCATATAGCTCATTGTAAATGTCAGAGACACCCCAAACAGGAAATATGGCTCTACCTGATTATCCATAGGATGCTGTTGTCAATAAAGTTGGCCAATGGCCAATTAAATGTGTTCAAGGTTCTGTGTGCCTTTCCTAGTATCTATAATAAGAGCTGTTTGACTGAACCATTGTCTAACATCAACCATTAACCAATGGTCATGATTAACTCTGGGTCATTATGTCCATAGGACACACCAGTTATTATTTTGCTGGCAGGAACACTGGAAATAATAACTTTTAGTTCTGGGGTGATAGTATTAAGAGCTATCATAACTGTGGCCCCATGGATGAAATTACAGTGTTCATTTATTGGTTACTTGACAATTAATTTACTCTGGACAATAAGCAAATTACATTAAGATTGTAGCCTCTCTTATTTTATTTTATTTTGATCCATACTTTAGCAAACAAAAATCTGACAGAAGAAATAAACAATGAATGACATCTACAATTGTTTAAATAATCGAGGGGTTACCTGGATGGGAATCTTTCTCAGGAAAGCAGTACATGGTATAGTAACCTCTGTTACTCTCTTAAAATGGCCTTAGTTGATGAGGTTTTCATCTTAACTGTATGATATTTCCTGTGGTGCTTAGTGTTCATATCAGATTGCTACACCTCATCTCTCACCCTTCACTCTCCGCAATTAGCCTTGTAATCAGTCTAATCCAAAGCATTTTCCATTAGTCCAACACATCAGGAAAGAAAAGCAATGTGGCCCACAGTCAGAAGGCTGAAAGAATAATTACTGTTTATTATTACCATGTTAAACCTTTTAGACATCAGACTCTTAAGGTCATCCTCTGCAGTCATTAATCTTTCTGTGATCACCTTTAATCAAAGCTGGACATGTGTGGCGGAAAATACGTGTTTCATTTTCACTTGCAGGAACACCATGCCTGAGTGTACAATTCACAGGTGAGGCAACGTTTGGAAATGGTCAATGTTATTTTCTTGTTTCTGGGCCTGCACCACCTGCATTGTGATGTCACGACAGGGTTAGCTTTTTTTGGTTTTCACAGGCACAGTACAGGCTTCTGTGCACGGTAAAATATTCAGTGTTATACCATCTCAAATATTCAGCGTACGCCACTCAAATAGACTACATGTGATCCCTGTTGGGCTCAGATTCTGCACCACCAAGGTCCTAGCCCTTTTCATTTTTGAGGTGGGTGCACAGGCTATAATTTGTCCCTGAACCAAAGAAAAAAAAGCAGAACACGACAACTCTTCCTTTTTTCCTTCAATGTACATGTCATTTCTACAAAGAAATGTCTGCAAACATTTGATTTGTCCTCTAACCCCCAGTTAATAAGGACAATATTAAAAAGGAGCAAACGTCTTCCCGCCAGCCTTTTCATTTCTTATTTGTAGAATTTGCAAATGGTTTGATTACCTCTGCTGCTATGGCATAATCGATATGTCATGCTCGGGTTTCTGAACAGCCTCTCTCATCTGCGGCTGCAGTTGATAAAACTGTACAAGCAGACGATTTCATGGTCAGAAATCTGGTCTCAGAATGGAACATGTGGTTAGAAAAGCTTGAAGTGCTGATGGAGAATTATGGGAAAAAAGTTGCATTGGTTGGGATTGAGGGCACTGTTTATGTAGGTCCTCTTCTGATGACATTCATGTGGAAGAATAAAAGCCTTTTCTCCAGCTCAAAGGCTGAATTATTTTTCTATCTGGAATGTCACCAATGTTCTCATTCTAGCATTTCAATAGTTTAAATTATTTTCCCATCCAGTCCACTTCATGTTTCGCTCACACACAAACACGCATTTCCACATTCACACATGCATACTCACAAGCATGCTTGCACACACACATACACACACACACACACACACACACACACACACACACACACACACAAATTCCCAGCATCTTTCCTGGTAAAACAAGCCACTCCTCTCAGGAAATGTCTGAGGGCTATATTAGAATAAATGATTCCTCAGATAATTGCGTTTTTAGTTGATTGATTTTTGCCATTAGGTGATTACTCTACTGATTAATTGGTTTACATCTCACATGACAAGTCAGGGTTTATATTGATGATGATTTTGTAGACTATAGTACTGCAGATGTGGTAACACTGGGCAGAGTACATTATTACTAATTACAGAGGCTCTTATCCAGAGCGACTCTTAAAGCTTCCATGGAAAGAAAACAAACAGGAGTGGCTCTCAGTTTGCCATATTGGAGACAGAAGTCACTTGGTTAAAAGCATCAGCTGGGGGAAAGCATTATAAACATAACCTTGTAAGTCATCCTGAATGAGAATGTAGAAGAACATAGACGGATATAAAATTATTTGATACTTTATCTGTGTATATATCTGAGTGTCCTTTAACTGGACACCAATTCAAAGCGTTGAACAGAAGTGTGCCTGTTTGGGAAATGAGAAACGAGGAGGATTCTCAACAGACTAAGGTTAATTTTCCGGCCTTATGGCATACCAGCTGTGCATTTTCACATTTCACCTGGAATTCCATCCTCTGAACGCCATTAATTAACGGCTGCAGCCACATGAACAGAAGTTTTCTATGAGATCGGTTTCCAAATGGTTGCTTTTAAAAGGTTATACCAACTGTGTCTCAGATATGAGTCTTTTCCTGGATGTTCCTCACATTTGTCTTGAGATGACCTGCAACAGAATAAATATGCTCAAGTACAGGTAATACCACTTTCCAAATGGCAGTGATTTAGTGTCCATTTTTCATTTTTCCATTTTCAATAAAAAAGGATCTATGACTATATTGTTAAAGTGTACAGATATGTTGCATTATTTGCTATTTGTTTTTTAGTGGCACAAAGCATAGTTAAGCAGCCAAGCTGAATACCTCTGAAAAAGCATGTATGAAAAAAAAAAAACTATTCATTTCACTCAAGCTGCTGAGTGTTGGTGGTGGGGGGGGGGGGGCGGGTATTGGGGTTGGTTAAATATGATTGGTCTATTGACATGAAGTCTGTTTGTGATGTCACAACTGGAGCTTCTTTCAAACCACTTGTAAAATGGCTCTGGATTTTGTAATGGTTACCTTTATTAAACAATGCAGATTTCAGTCCACTAACTTAAACTGTGTTTTGTTAAAACCGCTTTGCACACAAAGTATATACAGTATGGAAAAAAGTTTTAGTTCATTGAAATGCAGTTGCATTGAAAATGCATTATTTCTTCAGAATGCAATCAAGGGAACTGACCTTTGGCTGTATGACAGTATCACCTCCGCCTATTTTACTTCCATTTTCCCTTCAAGTGGTGACTTTGCAGAATTCCAGTAAGCAGGCATTTCTTAGAGCACAAAGCCCCAAACTGACAATGCACGGTAACTTTCGACTGAAATCAAAATTCATCTGAACTGCCTTTCAGGCGAATCCACAGGAAGTCCTCTCTTTTTGAATCACAGCCCATGTGAGATTTGCATTGCTTCCAATCCATCAAAGAGGACATTCAGTGAAGTGTACCAATGCAATGTCTGTAAAGAAAGATTATTTGACATTGTGGGTACTGTACAAAAACAAAAACACTTTTAATCTGAATTCTATTGATTTATTTACATTCCAGTGTGATTGATAAAGCTCTAATATAAGAAAACAAACACATTCACTAAGAAAATCCTGAGTCACTTTAACACCAGATGTTCTAGAAAATGCTGTATTGTTTTCTTTTGTGTCTGTCCACCTGACAATTCATACCAGATAAATTTGGCACCACCTGACAGATACAACAGAACTTTTAATATTGCTTCTAACTGGGAAATGACAGATGTTTGGCACACAATGGTAAAACTTTCATAAGTAAAACTGAATCTGTCTGTAATTTTGTAATAAAACAATGAAGCGTTTAATTGTAAAAATGGAGGAAATCATATGATATAGCAGTTAGTGAAGTGATGCCATGTCATGTTTCCTATCTGGATTTCTGAATGTGAATGATAATGTTAAGCATAGATGTACTCAAGCTATTGAGAAATGCCTGCCTGAGGTGTGGGTAGGTAGTGATTTGAAGCTGAAGGCCATTAGATGTTGGCAGTTCTTCATAATCAAACACTGTTTATGCAATTGAAAGGCAGAATCTCATTGACAGGCCTGACTCCAGGAGAGAACACACAATCATTTATTTCAGAGGACAAATCATGAATCACATTCATTTAACAGCACAAGAGTGGTTAGGGTTTTCTTACCAATTACATGATCAACTCCACAGTGTCTGTCTGGGTGTCCAAAGCAACAGCCTCAAGATCATCATGAAGAAAGTATGACATACAGAGACTCTGCTGGCATCCCAGCTAGGTAGTGGGTCTTTTCACATCAACCCACATGGCACTATGTACCTGAAAAATAGTAACTCACTGCCCAAAAACTTAAATACTAAAAATAATAGCTCAGGTTTGTGCTAGTAAGTGTTCAGTGACTGTTTACACATAGACCGTTTCCAGGAAAACTGTCAAATTTGGCTCCAGTTTGCTTTGATGTTATAGAAACTAAAAAAAAAAAAAGCCCTTTACGAAATATATAATTGCATAAGTAATACACTGAAGTAAAAAAAAAAAAGCAGCATTTGATTTTAATCAATGCAGCATAGGCTAATCAATTTCATTTTTTCAAACCTTTCATAATACCACAATGTTCCCTCTTCCCTCATTACAATTTCATCAGACGAATCATCCCATGGTGGTCGAGCCTACAGGCATTCATTATTAAACCTGGAGTAAATGTGTGCATCTGTGTCAGTACAGGAGAGACCTGTACCAGAGGTATGGAAAAGAAAGTTTTCTTTTATGCAGAAAAATAGAGTTGATAGTCTCACTTCTGCATTTCTCTGCACATGATGAATAATGCAGAAATGTTACCTGAAATTGGCTTGGATTTAAAGTCCAGCCCTCACCAGCCTCTTACGGTACACTGGGGATTCAGTCCCACCGGATAAACAGCCTCAGAAGTGTGATATGCAGAATAACCAGCAGGTAGAGATTTGGTGTGACGCAGGACATGATCCGATAGATCTCGTTTGCGTCCCATGAGATCTTCAATCACGTCGTCATGGTCCTCCCAACTGCCCACATGCACATAACATCTGCCTGTGACGCACATACTGTCTTTGTCATTCAAAAAACATTACCATCTCCATGGCTGTCATTTTTGAGGTTGATACATTACTTTGAATGTTTGCATCATCACTTATGTTCTGATTCATTTCATGAGTGAAATGTATTGAGAACCATTACTATATGACTACAACTTCACTAATTTAATGAAATGTAATAATATGCAGTTTTCCATTTCCTGCAAGTTAATGTCATTTGGGAATAGTGTTAACTATGGTATCAAGTCTTTCTCTAGCTCAGAGAAAAAACCAGTGGCCCTCTCAAAAATAATTCTAGACTGAAGATTAACTGCCCATGTATTTACATGTGGAACATGTTTAAACTTAAGTGGATTCAGTTAAGCTTCCCCTAATTTAAATATCATAACGTTAACAAAATTCCCAACCAGAGACAATTCATTTGATTCCTGGATCTTGAATGATACGATTTCAGAGACTGTCTTTTCACTTTCACAGTTGTTTTAAGGGATGTTATCCTAACCTCTGTGGTTTCCTGTGGCTTTGCTTTGACAGGCCGTCTGTCACACTTCACCCATGCATAAAGCGGTCTGAGATGAAAATCACGCCCATCACATTGATCAGGCAGCTCACGGGTAAAATTCATATTTACATGAAAAGATGTCAGTCAAAACGACACAGATTCGCAGAGAGCTGAAGGCACTGGCTCAAGATAAGCTCCTGTCATTGTCTCTGACAGGAGACAGGCAGCCATTTTTAAATTATCAGGCTCTAAAATGTGAAAAAGTGGCAAACATTGTTGGCTACAAGTGGTTTTACAGGTGGGATGCAAGGCCCCTCTCACAGCCTTCTCATTTGCCCTCCTTTAACGTTTTTGTTGCATAGATAGATGTACCTCTTTCCCAAACTGTCAAAGATTGACATATATCACAGCACCTGTTGTTTGTTCTCGGTTTGTTTCAATCAATATTGGACTGGAATCCATCAACAATAATGGCCTGGATTCATTCTACGGATGCTTCATTCTACTGAGATTCAGTCAGTTGATCTTAATTCATTTCAGTGTCCTGAAACTGTTGGAAAGTTGAACAGTCACCTGTAATCAAATCAAAAAAATTAACTTAGTGTGTGATGAAAATCTGTGCTTTAAAAAAAATGCAAAAACAAGAAATAAAAGCTGGGAGGGGAGTTTTACACATATGCCAAAAGTTTTGACATTTCTTGAATTCATTTCCTATTTGCATCTGCATTTTTTTAATTTGAGGGACAACTATTGACTGAGTCCAGATCAGTGTCAGTACTTGAGTTCTGCAGGCACTGCTAAGTGACTGAATATTAAAGCAGTTGTGTTTAGGTTCCATCTGTGATGAGTACGCAGGTTACAAACACATCAGTGTGCTGCGCAGAATCTCTTCTGCTCTCATCTGCTTCACTCCAGAGGCCAGGTCTTTGCTCTACAGCAAAAGCCACAGCAATTGCGCTGGAAGGAAGCAACTACACCACTAATTTACACACCACAGGATTTCAGGGAATCCCCCGCAATTAATCAGAGCCTTGCTGATTAATTAATACCGAATTAAATGTGCAGTGTTCATTATGAAATGGCTGCGACTGCATTTGAAGCCACTGGTGCAAATTAAAAATTTGTTCAATCATCCATGAGCACAGAGACCAAGTGTGACAAACAAAAACCACAGCTACAGATTGTGTTAACCCATCAGACTGGAATCACACACATGCACATATACTCAAGCATATGATTAATGAAACCATGTCACATATAATTTGATGACCCATTAACATATATTTTGCTGCTATTGAAATGTTTATAAATATTTCTCTTGACACATTTGAAAAATCTGGACAGCCACAGTTCTAGTTCTGGAAGCCAGACATTTTCAATTAAGTTAATACCAAATAATGACTTCAGCTAAGCAATTAAGCACTGTGGAGAGAGCAAGCAGATACTGTTGCTCTCGACAGCAGGAACATCCTTGAACACATGGCTATCTGCTTTATACCGCTAAATCTCAGGCAAAAACAACTGCCCATTACTGCCATCTGCTGTCAAAACCTTGAGCTTCTTGTCACAAAAATGAATTGATTGCTTTGGTAATGACCTGGTAAATTATTTCAGATTTACTGTGTGTCCATTAGAAGCCTGGACCCATTGCCCTCTGCTGTCATCTTCTGATGGCTGCTGTACTATATTCAGACCAATCATAATGTAGATCAAACTCAATTAGTTCATTTTCTCGCCTCCTCATTCTCCCATTTGATAATCACCAATGCATCCAGGTGATTCATTAATCATTTTGACATGACAAAAAGTACAGTTTAGCTAGCAATGATAATGATTTCAGCACAAAGAAATCATCTGAACATGTTGCTTTGCAAAAGTTTACAAAAATGTCCTTTAATTCCTGTAAGCACATTTTTCCCAATTGTAAAAAAAAGAGGGGGCTGGACACAACTGTTGGACAATTTTTTATACAATGCAACTGCACAACAGGGTTAGGTTAGCCAGCTCCCCTGGGAACAAAATCGCTTATAATTCCACATTTAAAGTTTGAATCGATTTGCTGTGAACCCAGAAGCATGTTGGTCTGAGATAAGTGTAACTATGTAATGCTGCTCATTTTTCAATAGACTGCCTGTAAGCAGTAACACCGGATTATGCAGGAGGCCAAGATGCGGGAGCGGGAACCTGTGTATTTACTGAGAGTCCTGCTCCAGGACAGGGTGCACTGTCATTGTTAGGTGGTGCATCCTTCACGCAAACTTTTCCGGTACACTGAAAAGAATATCTAGTCGATTCTCATTCAGTTCTGAGATAGAATTCTGACACTTTCCCCAGTCTCTGGCTCATTGTATTGTCAAAGATCTGTCAAAGCCAAAGAAAAATTGCTCCAGGAAAATAATAATGTTCAATGGACATCTGTGGTGATATATTAATGTTAAAAGTTGAGCAAGTAGAAAATAACCCTGTTGAAGAATCTGATTTGTTACTGGTGGCCAGTTTGAAAATAGCTATTGATTTAAACAATACTGCATAGTGGTGACATGACAGAATGAGTAAATGTTTCACCAGCTGTACTGCATATAAACTTTATCAGTACTTCTGATGTGGTCTACCAGTTCATTACAAGGTCACCACCAACTGGACCATCCCCAGACCAAAGCAGGTGAGCTCAAACTGGTCTACAGTTGAATATTCAGGATGGAGAGCTTGTGCAACTACAGTCTGCAAGCTGTTGTACAAAGTTTTCAGCACTAAATTCAACCCTCTTTCGGCATGTTCAAAATGTCTCTCCTCTCGTGTAAAGTCTTTGTTCTTCCCTGTACTTTGTATTCCACTCACTTGCAGTTTATATTGCACTTGTTCAATTCATTCAGCGTGTGTGCTGGGTTGGATTTCTTCTCTCTGCAGTTAAACTTTTTCAGCTTTTTAAGTTACTGCCAAAACAGTAGTCAATAAACTTTACTGAAACACAGTTGTCCAAGTGTAATCACCAAATCAAATTATTGATTCCCTCTCACAAATGTCCTTGAGTTGGAGTCAGGAATGGTGGCACAATTAGAGATGCCTTCCTTTCTATGCCAATGAGTAAATGCAGTGTTCAGTTTTGAATTCCAAAACGACCTGGTTTGGTCCATATATGTTCCAATATATAAACACAGCATTACAGAGGGACAGAAAAAAGCTCAATTTATGCAGATATTGCTGATGTGGCATGGATTTCCATTCTGTATCAATTATATAAAATGCATCCACCCAAAACAATTGTTATGCTTGGAAAAGTGTATGGTATCATGAACATTAAGCTGCACATGGAGCCCTATGCAAATAACGATAATAATTAATAATGACACTAACTTTCATTCACCTTCAGAGATGTAAAACATTTGGAGAAACCTCTCCTAGTATTGTGTTCTGCTGTCCAAGGTCAATCTCTTGATAGATTTAGTCACCCTCTGTAGATGTTTTTAAAGTTATGGCTACTAGACAGGCCAATTTGAGGAAGTGAACATTGAACTGAGAAGGATGAATGAATTAGGAAGTTTAAGTTAAAGTTCAATGACTCCAAAATGATTTATGAATCTTATATTCAGTAATATATCTCATTCTTATGGCAAAGGTGGTATGCAATTAACATATCACTGATTCTCTCCATGTTCCTTTAATTCTTTGTTATATAATTACATTTCCTCCCACAGTCTTACATTTTACTAAGCAGAGTTATAAGTTTAATGGGGTAAAATATTGATAATCTCTGGGAGATCTGTATTGCACACATACTTTCCTGATGAAATTTTCAGCTCCCTGCTCTTTTCTGAGCCATTTTTCACATTTTTTTTCTCCCTGGAATGGACAGTCAGAACCTTTTATGATGCTTCCAGTCCACCTGCAAAAAACAGGCTCTGAAAAAACAGACTGAAGCTACAATCCCTTTATTAGTGAACAACACAAAACATCACATTAATAAGTATACTTTGCCACCTTAAATGTCATTGTTGTCATAATGGAGCAGGATGGGGAACAACATTTTCTTTGATAAATCATATTTCTTACTTTCAGACATACAATTTCTTCTGAGATGGCATATTCACCTCTGATCTTTTTCAAGACCCAATCACAATATAAAAATAAAATATATTCCATAAAGGTTCAGCACAATATTGTTTTTCATGGTTTTCCTAGAGCTGTAAATTGAACCTTAGCAAAATATGAAACATCTATAATGTAGGAAAGATGCAGTTTTTTGCTTTATCTGTATATTTCACTATGTTTTCTCTCTGTAACCTGTCCAAGCACTTCCCATAAAAGAGAAAAAAATAGATTTTGTTCTTAGATGTGGAACAATACATACATTATCATATGGAAACTCCTCAGAACTCCTGAAAAAAAATATTTTGTGACTTGCTCAAACATTGTTTTTCAGCTGCCCTAGGCAAACTTGAGAGAATACACTAACGCTAGTACAGGTGATGCACAAATATTCAGTAATATAATTAATTATAAAATGAATACTACTGAAGTTACATTTTGGTAATGACTTCAGAAGTATGGAAATTATAAAGGTAATTCACTGCATATTTTCATGCTGTATTTTGCAGTACCTGATGGGATACTCTGAGCTCTGGCCAGTCAGAAATGAGAGAAGAAAAACACATCAGAGAAGATAACACTTGGGTCAGCATATTTTCTTAATTTAGGTATTTATGTTTACCTTCATCCCTCCTAAAATCAGGACTGAAGCTGGGCCATCACCACTTGTGGATGGAGGACTGACTTGGACTCCTCTGTCAATGAAATTGGTCATAACACAGATCTCTGTGCAGTCTCCATAAGACTGGGAATAGATAAACTCCTCTCTCTGAAAGTCTGGAGCCAGGCTTCGAGGGAAATATGCTCATAACAGATTAGCCAGTAAGGCAGCCACTTTATGTAATTAGCTGGCGTATGGATCCTCTCTTCAAATTCCAGAAAATCATACTCATCCATCTGAGAAAAGGGACTAGCTCCTCTGGGGTCCTATTTTATGATAACGTTAGCCTTGTTGGATACTATAATCAAGCTTTCATTTAGCCCCAAACACTGCAAACCTCCCCCTCAGACTCAAAAATGATCAGCCACACACAAGCTAAAGGTCTGTTTTTACTGAATAGTATATGCCTGTAAAGATACTTAAGTCTGGTAATTAATAAATTGATTAAATCCAGTCATTTCATATTTGTGAATCCAAAGCTTAAATCATTTTCAGATGCAGTTGGGTAGCTCAGAAACCCAATGTAATATTTAAGTCTGCAGTGATTTAAATACACAATGTTCATTATGCATTCAAATTTTGTTCACCTGTATTATTTGATATTCCCCCAAGCTGAAGAAAACATAAAAAAGCACAACATAAAAAAGCACACAATCACCTCACTTCACAAGTGTCTTACTATACCTGTTGGTAAAACCTGTGGTTTTGAAAGGAAAAAAGCTCTGCAGAGATCCAGATTTTTTCTAACTTTAAAGTCATCGAAGACAATGTCTTGATGGTCCTCTGGTCCAGTGACCTTGGATGTAGCCCATCTTGCCTGCTGGGGTAATACAGCCTTGTGTGGAATATTCTAACCCACAACAGTTTATTTGCTAAATTATGCGTATTAACTCTGCTTTCACTGAATAAGATATGCCCTTAAAGAGCCTAGGTATGTAATTGGACCCCATCAAAATGTTAAATTATCAAATAATTGAAAATCACCATGTTTAAGAGCTGCACAGCAAACAAAATTAAACATGTAGAGAGGTGCAAATTTTGTAGTTAAAAATTAGCCTGTTACAATGCACAGCATGACCTTTCAGAGGGGAATAATGAATTTTAGGCCTGTCGCTGAGCCATTTCTCACCCCTTCCAGAAGACACGACTCTAACAGCGTGGCATTGCTGGCAGCCAAATGCTTGATTAACTTAGCCCTGCTGAAATGCTACTGCGAACCAGGCTGTGAACTCCCAGTCCCTGGCAGGACAGCCCTGTCAGCCTGATGGATGTGTCAGAAAGCTGGGGGGGGGGGCGTAGAAGCATGGTCTGTGAAGTGTTGAGTTATTGCTCCTCTATTCTTATTTTCTGTCTATGTCTTTGTATCTCATTTTGACTTTTAGATGTCTGGTCATGACCTCTGAACTAATTCTTGGTTAGTAAAACAAGAGTTACTTGACTGTTCATACCTATTTTGATGTCCCATTTTTTTACTAATATGGTTAAATACCTTTTCACCTATGGTCACAAATAGTTAATTCTGCTATAAGCATGATTAAAACAGTCCCCACAAATTATACCTCCTCCTGGAGGATGCAAGCACATTTTTTTAATCAGTCATATCAATACGGAGAAGGCAGGTCTAACGAGAAGGCTGCACTTTGAACATAAACTATAAGACAAAGCATCCCTCTGTTGTGATATATCTAATGCCACAATCCCTCTGGTAACAACCTGTGTGAAATGTTATTGATAGCTAAGCCACCACATCCCTGATTGCGTGATCGCCACTCAGGTAATCACTGCTCAAAGACGTTTAGATGAGAATGTTTTGATCTGGCTACTCATAATGTAATGATGTTTGCTGAATACTCTCTAAGGTCTTCACCTCTCATTTAACAAAAGTGCATTTTCCCATTTTGCAGTGCCTGTTCCTATCCACAGATATATAACAAAGATGACAAAGATTCACCAAGACCTGAGGGTAACAGCACATGAACAAATGGACCTTGAGGCAACTCAGAAACTCACACAGACAAAGCACAAAGACTTTCCTTACAAATCCATTCACTGCTGAAAATGAAAAATGAATACAACAACTTTGAGACACATTCAGACATTTCAAGATTAAATCCCAAAAGAATAAAGCTTTTTCATTTCTCAATGTCAGCAGTGATTTTCCGAAAGGCATACGTCTTCTTCATAAGATGTATAATAGGGACAGCCAAAATTTGTAAAGCATCCAAAAAACATTAATTATTGATATTCATATCAATATCATATGGATATAATAGTTAATGTGTATTCATCTTTATTTTCTTTGTTTATTCTCAGCCTAAATAAACATGGCTTAAAGACAGCAAACATGATGAAGAATAGAGTCACAGTATGGCATTGGGCAAATCAAAAGGTTTTTAGTTTAGTAATTTTAATCCATAAGGACTTCACCAGTATATAGAGTTCAGCCAAATATTTTTATAGTGCAAAGAAACAACCGCAACATTGTTGAACTGGATACAATTTTCACAGTGAACATCCTTTAGTGAAAACCATTATTAAAAAAACAGTTCCCACTTATCAAAGAGGTCCACATTTACTCCTCCGTCAAGTCAGTCAAAAGCAGAGGTGTGTGAGGGAAAGGGTCGCAGCTGGATAAAGCCCACTGAACTGACTAATGCTGCTGTTATTAACCTTCATGATAATGCTACAAAAACTATTCCAGTTAGAGTGAAACAATCATAAATCACATCAAACGCGCACCTAGATGACTGGGACAGAAATGCAAACACACAAAAGTCAGAGGAGGTGATGGCAGAAAATAGCCTGGAATACCAATGAACTGCAAAAAATACAGGATAGAAGCAGATTCTGACCAAAAATCTCAGTGATGCCTTTTAAATTCTTCTCTGTGTGACACAAATTTAACTTCTCTAACACTGCCATGAAAAGGGCAGGAGGCATGACCCAACAGTAAGAAAGGAGCCAATAGCACAACTAGTGGATCAGAACATTGCATCAATTGTCAGGCTAAGTAATTTCACAATCCAGTTTACCCCACCCAAGTTCCCTGGAAGAGCTGAACCGATAAATAACTGGAAAATGACAAGAGAAACGTACTCAGCTGAAAATAACTCTTGTAGTTTAAAGGGTTAAGCCAAAATATAAAAAATGAAAATGAAATCAGACAAGTACTCACTTGTTGATAATAATAGAGTTTTTAATAGTGGTGGTGAAATTATTATTTCCTGACACGCATATTTCAGCTAAAGCATATCTGAGTGTGTATAGGGGACAGCTGACTAGCAATCTCTTTTAACCTCTGTTTACACTCATTTCAACTAGGACACAGAGCATCAATTAGCAGACACTTCATTTTCCCTTATTAGCATTTCATTTAACAACAACGTATGTTAATTGAACTAAAGCCATGCCCCCAAAGCAATTGCAATGTTTTAAAAGCAAATATATCCTTATGGATGTGAATGAACACAAAGAGTAATACCTGCCAAGCATTTCAAATGTTGAGGTCCATATTAATCCAGGGGCCAGTAAATGCCACTTATAAAGTACTATCCCATAACTCTGACCTTCACCAATTCTGCTGCAATTTATATGTTGGCTAAATAAATAAATTAAATAAATGTAAAAATGAAAATATAATATGTTACATGCATTCACACAATTTTTGAGGTCTGTGTATTGATCTTTTATAAATTAAATTTTCATTTTTTGTAGCACATGCAGTACAGTATATGCACAATGCAATCAAACAATATGTATATCACCTTTTATTTTTTATTCTCTATGCACTGGAAACATGTTTTTTGTTTAGGCTGTAATGGTCATAAAAGAAATAAAAAAATTATTTCCCTTGGAATGGACCTTCAACACTTGGATGAATTGAAGGCACAAAATGCACTGAAAGCAATGGCCCATGAAGTATCCTCCTCTGCAGATTTCCAGCTCTTAAGTGTGTCCTCTCCTCAAGATTTAGCTCTCCAGGGAGTCAGAAGGTAGTTGTGACTGAGCTTCTTGGTTGAAAGCTACAGGCAGATCACTTAGAAATGCATTTTCAAGAAAACTCTTGGAGGATGCATAGCTGCTTTTTGGAAGTAGCACATTTGCTAGACATCACTTCGATATATTGAATTTTCAACATGTAGAAATAGGAAATTAGAAATAGAAATAATAATAAATAATATAGAAAATAGAATGGGCTAATAATAGAAAATAGAAAATGTTTTACAAATATTGTGTAGATTTTATTCAGAATGATAAATCGCTAAGTGTACAGAAGAGTGAAGCCTCTTCAACTCCTATAATGAAGGGTGGGGTCTGAGGGTTACAGTTCCAGTATAGGCCAGGGTCACCATGAGGGTCACCACCAGCACTTCCCTGGTGTGGCAAGCATTGGAAAAGTACAGACCCCAGATCTGGTGAGAAGGTGAGAAAGTCTTAATATCTCTAGAAATTTGACCTATGTATTGAGAGTATATTGGGTGTCACATTCCCTGAAAACTAACCAGAAGGTATCACTCCTCATCAAGAAGTACCTGCTGCCATTTTTCCAGTGACTGCCCTGCCCTTAACAGACTCATTTTATTCTTCAAGGTAGTTTGCCATAACTAGCCCCATCCAGAGGCTTCTAAGGCTGCGGTGGAGCTACTAAACTACTGCAAGCTAGTTGTAGTTGTAGTAGTAGCACACGCATTTCACTATAATGTCCATGTCTGTCACAGTATCTAGCTAGCAGTGGTGCAGTGGCTCCTATTGGAGTCATGTCTGGACAGTCCTTTGTATATTTGTGGAGAGCCCCACACTCCCATTACACTGCAGTAGAACAGGCTTAGAGAGAGAGGGCAGAAGTGAAAAAGATGCAATCAACAAACAACTACAAATCCTCCACAAAAAGCATTGGAATTGGAGAAAGCAGTTAAGACATCACAAAGATCTTTAAATAAGATTACCCTGATCAGCCACCAAAGCACACCTCCTGTTGAATGCCTTGGCCTGATTGTGAATTGTCAATCAGATTCGGCCAGAAGCTGTGCTCTGCACAGACTGATTGACAGGTATCATGATGGTATCATTTTTACAGCCCAGCCCTGGCCTCTCATTAGTGATCCTAAAGGGCATCATCTCGGCTGTCTGGAGCAAATGACCCAGCTCAGCTCTGCAATCCTTAGTGATTACTGGACCTGCAACCCTCAGCTTTATCTGTGCAAGACAGAGAGACATTTGAGTGAAATGTAATGTAATCATATAATTTTTTTTTTTTTTCTCATTTCCTTCAATGTAGTCTTGTAGGTAATATGATTTTTATGATGCAAATAATGGGATAATTCAACAATAACCATAACCATAAAAATGATAATACCCACAGGTGGGAGCTCATCCTATTGTAGACAGATCAGATGTCGAACATGCAAGGGTATGCTCACAGTAAAGTGCTGTCAGATATTTTTCCAGTGCTCATAAAAACCTATAGAGTCCAGTGAGGACAGAAAGGAGCTCTAAACCAGCCATGTGTGACTTACTGATGACAGACAAACATTTCACAGGCAGCCTTCCACCCTGATCCACATGCTCAAATATACAGTAATTACAAATAAGTTCAGTGAACATTTTCACTCATGCAAAAATAAGTATTGATATTTGATAATTCTGAGAGCTGAACAAAGTGTTTAGTTTAGTTCTCTGTTTAAGTCTGGCATGGATATTGAAGCACAGCCCTGGAGTCCAGAAGGCACAGTAAAAGAGACGATAAGCTTGCTGAGCTAAAAATGAAGGTCTCCAAAGCGGGGGAGTAATCATTCTGCTGGACAGGCTCCAGAGGGTGACGTCACCTTCACAGCAGACACTTTCATGGTAACGCATGCCACTGAGCTGGGATAGATAAAATGACACCTGGGAGTGGCTGGCTGTGTGAGGGTTTAGAAACTGCAAATTACTGAAAGTTTTGTGAAAGCCATTGAACACTCATAATCTCAATTCAGATGTCATCTATTGGAAGTTATGTAAATGAAGATAACCACAACTGCCATCATCAATTTAAATGTTGCTAGTGGCTATCAACATGCCATTTTGTGGAAGGGCCGAGCAGCACACATGTACAAATATGGCCTTCATGGCTTCAGTGGATTCATAAATAGACTCATAAACTGTGAAAATGAGGGACAGCTTATTTCCATTACTCACAGATTATGTTTTAAATGTTTCATACAAACACATAAAACAGTCTTAAGTGATCAGTCATGACCTTCCCATTAAATGTAGCAAAAATTTCAGATGGTATAAATGATTAGCCTAAATGAAGATGGTTATACTGAATCTTAACTTACATCTCCTCTCCCTCCTCTGTTCTTTCTGACAAACAGCCTGCACAACTACTGCAGGTGTCCCTTCTGAAACTCCACCTGCCTTGACATTCCACCAACCTATTGGATCATATTGACATTTGGCTTTGTAGAATGGTGTAAAAGTTTTAAATCAAATTCTTCCTGAACCCAAAAGGGCTTTCTCTTTCTTAGATAAATACTGCAAACTACTTTAACGATATTGAGATAAAGTGGATGTCTTCATTTCCAATATTGAATTTGTGGAAGAAAATGACATTGGGTGACAATGTATTTCACTCTTCTCTTATACAAATTACCAAAGGAAAAGGGCTTGACAGAGTAGCGTCAGTTGGATTTCTGCTTTTTCAGCTCTGTTCTATTAATCGGCTTAGGAAGTTGCAGAGCTACATGCTTCATAGACCATGGGCCGCTCTGTTTGCCCTGGCAGAACCTCCCCACTCTGGGGCCTGTAATTTCCCTGGGCACGCAAGGTTTGGCCATTTTTTGGCAGACAGAGCCGGACATGTTGAGACATGCAAACAAGGGCACACAATAACGGACAGACACATAAAGAGGAATACAACTAATAAAACAAACACAGTTTGCTGTCATCCAGCATTTTGTCCTCGCTATCTCTCCAATGCAATATAGGCTTGATGAAAATACCATTTAATTCTGTACATGTGAGTTATATGTGATTTATCAACATTTCACAAGGGCATTAAATGTATACTACACATTTCCACATGCATATCAGGCAATGTGTCATATATGTATCATGTGATATTCATTTAATTTACAGATAGTCATCCATGATCACGTATGTGTTTTTATCTTCATAAGTTGGCATGTTATTCACACGGAGTTCCATGTGACTTTTCTCAAAGAGGTGCTGGGTGTGGATGGACCCCAGCGTCTGTATTCAGACTCAGCTCAGTGATTCCTGGGTCCAGCCTCTGTGTTAGCTGTAGCATCCCCCAGGAAGGCAGGGATGCCCATGTTTCACCGCTAACCAGTGACCCCTGCTGGTTAATTAGCTGCCACCACATAGCACATAAAGTGGCTTCTTATGACTCATGTCTACAGGCTTATCTGGAAGGCTGTGGTGTTAAAATAAACAGCAGCTTGACGGGCATGTCTGAGCTCTCACTCATTGACAGCAGAAGCTCCTGCTTTGGGAAGAGGTGTCTGAATATGATTGGGCATCCCATATTGTGAGTAACGGGGGGTGAAGAAATAAAGAACCGGTAATGGAGGGTAATAAAAAAACAGTGATAAGCAGCAGCAATCTGGTTCAATGGTACTTTAACAGCATTGAAGAAGCTGTGAAAGTGCTGCAGGAAATATGTTTCATTATGAACTTCCTCATCTATTCAATAATTTATTTTGCCTGCAGAGTCCCGGGTACATTTAAAATGACTGGGTTGTAAAAGAACACACCGAAAAACAATTGAAACATTTAACATTAACGCAACATGACAGTTGAATGGAATACAATACATAGGAAAATACTTAAATTGAGTAGATTGGCAACCATAAGACGACATGTAGATGACGTGTACAAAAATTCACATACCAATATAACAATATTAAAAATGTCATTTTAAACCTAAGAGGTCATTTTAAATGTTTTTATTCTGAATTCTGGGTGACATTGTAATGTAGAAAAAATGAAATCAAGTTATGTTATATCCTCTGGTACGCTGTTGGGATGTAATTAATTGTTTACTGTAAGAATGTGAAACCAGCTATGTTACAAAAGAGGCAAAATCATGACACTGTAAAGCTGTGACTGCTTTTTTCAGTTTTTTTTTTTTTTGCCCAACTTGTCACCTACACTCCACTACCTATTTGGCCCAGCGATTCACACAGTTACGCATGTTTCACACCACCTCACATGACCAGAAATGCATCGCTATCTTTTCCGTTATCTCACAGTAGATTTAAAGCAGCATATGTTGGAATAGTGTTATTTGTGTGTGGCATTCTGACAAAGAAATAGAATTTATAAGAGATCTCTAATGTTCACTGACGTAGAGCGGTGTGGCTAGCACTTGAGAAAAAATAGCAGACGACATGTATCTGAGATTTCACAGGGTTTAGGAAGCATCTATCTTCACCTGTGGAGGTGGCCTTGTAATGTTCTATTACTTTTTCTTACAAGCCACTGAGGAAAGTGTATATTTTTCTGCTGAGAGCAGAAGGATTGTGGACAGGAAACAGGAAATGATTGCTGAAGCTCCGGTCACTCGAGGACGGAGTCATATGAAACCGAGAGGCTTAGCACTGGTGCTGAACCCTGGATTTCACAGGTTCCATGCTCTTCCAAAATAATGGCCTCATTTTCATTTTGCTACATCATATTTCTGTCTGTATTTTATTCTGACATTCATAAATTGGACCCAACTGCTCGATGTCTCTCTAAGCAATAACAATCTCATCATCATTGTCTGTTTCAATAGACTGTACACTAAATTTGTTCATATTTATTTTACTGATATTATCAGAACAGTTCTTGTATAAAGGTTTATATGGGATTAATTGGTAATTTAGCAATTGCCAAAAAGCTGCTGGCAATGTTACAGTATAATTCTGCCAGTATAATAAATTTATATTAAAATATAATATCTTCATATCCTTCTGAATATATTTATTTTGGCACAGACTCCATTTTACAATTTAATGTGTAATAACTAGTTTATAAAGTAAGACATGTGCCAAATAACTTTTTTATAGCATGTTTTCTCACACTTTATAGTTCCCTGATATGAAAAAAAAATAATATACTCGAGTATTAAAAGTGATATTTTTTTTTTTTCAAAAATTAAATGATACAGGTATTTTACAGAAATTTTAAAAAAGTTTTATCTTAATGCATTACAATATCTGAAATGTAGTCATTTACATATTGTGTCCATGTATTGTGGAGTGTAGTACTAATGAGTGTATTTCTAATGAGTTATTCATCATTTACCCTGTATTTTACCCACATGTGTATCTCTTAATGAAGCCTATCACATCTTGAATGTTAATACTGATGACAAAAATTATATAATGAACAGAATTTTCAGAATAAACAGAATCTCACCCTAATTCTAAAGAAAACCAGTGACACAGCAGTGCCATCTGCTGACTGACATTCAAAATGTACTTGCAGTCAAAAATTAGTGCTAGATCAGAGCAGTCTTCCTAATCTTATAAGATCTAGGCAGACTGTAAACTGTTCAGTGCACATTTCTTTCATCTTAATGTATAACCTCTGTGTGGTTTATGCCTAAAATTGAATATGTATCTAATTTCAGTTTAGGGTAATTATTTGAGATTACTTACCACTGCTTACCAATGGGCTGAAGCAGATTGTATCCGTCCACACATGTACAGCGCTTATCTACTCTCTGAGGACATGGTGATACAGACTGCTCAGCTCTCTAAATTCTGGTGCCTTCTATGGGGATCAACATTAAAAAGCGCAAAGGCTTGTAAATAGCTAATGATCACAATGTCCAAAAACTATTAAACAGCCATTATATAATATGGTTATTCCTCTGCTTCTGTTGCCCTCTATTAAGGTACACAGGTTTGTTAGGTGACTCCATCTCCACAATTCTCACAGAAAAAAATGACATACCTAGTTGTTATTTGGTCTCTATTGTTTGGCATTTTCAAATTAAACATGGCAATGCTATGAATGTATTTGGTCTTATTATAGGTAAAGGTTTTATTTCAGACTGCTCCTGAGAAAAAAAATAAATAAATAAATAAAAAAAAAGCTCTACTTGTGAAGAATGGAACGTGCCGGATCTGGAGCTTCTCAGCCCAACATAAAAACACAATGCAGCGTTTCAACAGCTCCCAATACTTCAGTCAGACAGGGGTGCTCCGATATGGAAGTCTGAATCTGGAAAACTACTGCTGGTGAGAGTCAC
The DNA here is from genome assembly GCA_019788955.1 of Albula glossodonta. Taxonomy (NCBI): domain Eukaryota; kingdom Metazoa; phylum Chordata; class Actinopteri; order Albuliformes; family Albulidae; genus Albula; species Albula glossodonta. Next base: position 3,011,865 of record JAFBMS010000032.1, read on the forward strand.
CTGTCCCATCCATTCTCCACACCCTGTACATTCCCAGCACTGTTCCAGGGTCAAACTGACCCTAATGCTGCTCTGTGATGTCATTCGACAGCGCTGTCACACACGTGTCTGAGAATGCTGCACTTACTCATATGCAGTCTGGACAATGGATATTAGACAGAAAAATGAAGAGAAAAGGAGAAGGCAAGCTTCAAGATAATCAGTTTATCTAATTATCTAAGGCACATGTAGACCAAGAAGCTTTTGTTATGTGTGTTTTTTTTTTTTTTTAACCAAATGTCCACCTTCGAACGAAAAATAAGAAAACTTGAATTTGTAACAAAACCTGATGTTGCAGTCTCAATAAATCAATGTGCATCTTGTGTAACCTTTGGAAATAAATTATGTGGTTTCATTAAGGTGGTTTCTTTTTTGATACATAAAATGTTTTCAACACTTAAACTAAATAGTATATGCATCCAAATTTAAAATCAGACAGAATTAACTAAAACTAAACATTACAATGTCACAGTGGTAGAAATATCAAATATTGAGTTTTACTGAAAGGAACCTTCACATCTGGCCAGATCCATTACATGCCTTGTAAATAACACACAGCAGCTATAAGATCTATTCATATCTCTGTGGTGTCTAAGGAAAACATCCCAACAGTCGGCATCCCATTCCATTCCTAACCTTTTCACTCATCTAACTCACAGAGAAGAGGACAGAGGCAACACAGTCACACTGTCTCCACTCCACATTCCTGTGGCAATGACAAAGGTAAGAACATTTCAGTAGATCATAAATGTGTGAGAGTGAGAATTACCATAACGTTTCTGCACACCAGTGACACTCTCAGAGGCTGGGATAGCTTTTCTGTTTCTCTCTCTCTTTCCAGGCAAAACCATTGATCTCCTAGACAAAACCACTAAAACTGCCAAGATGTAAAGCAAAAACAGTTTATTTTTGAGTAAATGCCACTACATTTTCTTTGCTGTCTGCATATAAAATATATTTTTCTCTTCTTCACTGTTGAATTTTATTGTGCATACATGTCACTGTCTCATTCATGTCACATTTTGATGCAGCGACTGCATTGTACAACATATTGGAATGCAAGTCATAAGCATGAAGTAACTCAAAGCATAAACAAGTACTGCAGTACCCATTCAATAAGGCCTCTACAATTCCATGGAACCCTCTGAAGAAAGAATTCAGAGAACTTTTAGAATAATCAAGTTTATTTGATGTCTGAAACACAGGAAAAGTACAAAGAAACTGGGGTATATTTTACAATGTGCCCAAAGCATTCATAAAGATTAATACATAACTGTGGAAATTATCATTGACTTCAGCTCCAAAGTTAACAATGTCAGTTTCCCAAACCACAATTCAGATGCAGTTGAAGCATTAGTATACCAAAAGCATCAACATACACATCACAGAGCCCCTCTGCAAAATCTGTTCGGGAAGTAGGGTAGCACCCTTATGTATTTGAGAAACTCCATGCTCAAATGACAAAGGAAGAGTAAGCATAACCAAAAACAACATGCGTTACATGTACACACCTGTGTCCTTGCAGCCTTAACACTGATAAGCACAATGCATTCCCTTGACACAATTGACACAAATCAGTGTTGTTCACCCAAATGGCCCTGCTCATTGTGGAGTCAGCTTGTTCATATTTAATTATTGTTCACCCTTCCAGCTGTTAATTCTGAAATATTCATACATCTTTTGCACATTCCAAAAGCCCTATTCATTTGTAATAGATGCTCTAAGTGAACTAAATGTCAGATTTTAAAATTCTGTCACATTAACAGACAATCTATATGATTCAATTCCACTTTGTATCAGTAGATGAGAAAAAAACATATTTAATTCAGGTGATTTGCAACCGCAATGGTTAGTGTGTCACAAACTGTAAGTATATATTATCTACATAATACACTACATTGTCACACCGGTCTCTTGCACTGTATAGCTCCCTAGCATATGGTGCATTTTGGCTGTCTCAGGGTAATTGGAATCTGATTCCGAGAGCTTCCGGCAGCAGACTCTGTGTGAGGTCAAAGGTCACTCTCTCCGTAGAGGGCGGTGGAGAAGGAGGTGTAGTCCAGAGCTCCCTCCACTGCTCCAGGCCCAGTGTAGGGTGGCATCCTGGAAATGCAGTACTCAGCCTGGTCGGGGGGAAGCTCCCTCTGCAGCTCCTCCACCAGGATGTAGGGCTGTGGGGGGGCGACAGACAAATTTGGGTCTCTGTAAGCTAGAACAGCCCCTACCAAAGCATTTACTTCTCCTTTGTAAAATTTAATATATTGATATAATGCTTTGTACAGATCTACTAAGCAGTGTTACATGGACTCTGAGCCTGAACTCTGCCCACTCCCGCAAAGAGCAAACCTGGGGCAACGAAAATCCTCCAGGCTAGAAAGACAGAAACGATTAGAAGAACCTGGCTTAGAGGGATGGCGCATATGCTTCAGGCCAGCACCAGGGCAATTCAAAGGTCTACAAAGGGGCGTATAGTAGCACAATCTGTCTGCTCAGTAGAGGCCAGCAGGGAGGCCCAGTTTCTTGCATGGACAGGCAGGAGAGCCGGGCAGTTTGAGTTGCTTGATCAGGTGCTACCAGGAATAGCTCCAGGCAGGATCCCAGAACAAAGTTATACAGAGGAAGTTCATGTTAAGTGCATTACTCAAGGGTACAATGGCAGTGTCCTTCCTGGAAATCTAACCTGCAACCTATGAATTACAGGCCCAGCTCCCTAACCATTATGCTACACCCAAAATCAATGTAAGGGTATTTGTTTCCTGTTCAATACCCTCCCTGGCGATGTTGTGAGTGTGTGACCTTTGAGGTGTCAGGCAGTAGCCCCACAGGGTGAAGCCCACCTTATCGGTAGCCAGGATCCTGAAGGAAGCCACCACCTGCTCTGCCGTGTCCGTGTCTGCAGTCTCCCGGGTCATGAAGTCGATGAAGGACTGGAAGGACACCACCCCGGTCCCATTGGGATCCACCATCAACATGATACGGGCAAATTCCACCTCACCCTGGCCCGGGGAACGCCCAGGTTTAAAAAAGGGGGTAATGTTAAAGGCCATTACAGATCATTCTCTCAATGCAGGGGTGTCCAGTCCTATCTGAGAAAGAAACAAGGTTCGCAGAGCTTTTTATTCTCATGCAGCACTGAAACACCTGATTCAACAAATCAATTGATTATGCTGTTCAATCAGGACCTGGAATAGTTGAATCAAACAGTTCATTTCTGGTCTGGAACAAATGACCACACACACGTCTTTCTCTGATAGTAATGAACACCCAGGATTCAAAGGGAAAGGGAAAGATATCTGAAGTATCTGCGGGACTGAATTCACCAGCATCTAAGATGATGCTTTGATTTGTTTTGCAACATTGAGCATAATGGAATTCTTTTAGTTGATATTGTTCCATAAATTCAGTGTTATTCTACTTTATGCTTGAGCATATTTGTCAAAAAAAAAAAACAATATGCATGAATCTGTTGTACATTTTCCACACTGTTAACCGCAGCCATCTCCTCCTCCACCAGCTGCTTCCCTCCTCTCTGACCAGTCTTCACTGTCAGATGGGCAGACGGCAGCAGCTGGTGGTAAAGGATGAGAGAGAAGCGCTGTATTCCCTGACTACAGCATTCTTCCTGTCTGAAGCCCTGCCAGCTCCACAGGTTTATGAGTAATGCTGCTTCAGACAAACAGCTCTGTGTATTGTGTGCTTTGTGAAACCTGGTCTGCGTGAGATACCACATTTTCAATTCACTCAAAAACAACAGTTCCACTTTGCATTAAGTGATCCTTCATAAGTACACTGTGTCTAAAGAGGTATACAGGATATGCTGTGAATACAGTATTCACAAAATTACAACATTTTATGCTTTTGAATGTTTTAAGATGCTAATATGATTGTGGACAAAAACTGAATTGATTTGCTAGCTTTCACTTAATGACTGCTTAATTAAAAAACAGCTACTTAAGTAGAAAACCAGATCTGAAAACCAGCCACAAACAGGTTTTACTGGTGTAATGTAATCTAATAATGCAGTGAGCTCCCCATGAAGTCAATGTGAGAGAGGAGAACATAGCGGTACTGTGCCACTGAGCAGTCTTTGAAAGGAACAATGTGTACATATGTATCTCTATGTCAGATAAAATGTTTTTATTACATTCATTCATCTTGTTTCTTTATGTTATATATTGCTATGTTAACATATATTTCTTTGTGAGATTGCCTATTACCCTACCAAATCATAGCCCATGGAGATTAAGCAGGCCCTAAAGTCATCTGCCTCCATTCCACCGTTCTTCTTCTGCAGGGCATGATGGGTAGGAGGAGGCAGGTATTTGGTGGGGGAGTCAGGGAGGATGATGCAGGAGAGGGGTGCCGGGGTGAAAGGGAGGCCCAGAATCGGAGCGTCCATCCCAGGCGGAGTAAGACAACACGCAGAGAACACACAGGACAGCACAAGGACATGACGTGTAGGGACAACAGCCATATGCATTACAGACAAGTAAGAGAAAAAAGGTTTAAGGGGCCACTGTGACTACAGCTCCACAGTACAGAGACAATGGGTGCTGCCTCCTGCTGAAATGAATTGGTATTTGCACTTAGAATAAGTCAGTTTGAGCCAGATTCTGAGTGAACAGGATGTCTTTACTGTGACAGCAAGGGGCAGCACTCAAGGCGGGGGGCTGTCTGGAGCAGGGGGAGGAGGCTCACAGCGTGTTCTGAGCATGCTCAGAAGGCCTCTGCCCAGAGAGTACCTGCTTGTCATTCCCCACGAGGCCCAGGCTGATCAGACACGCCCTAAACTCGTCCCGCCGCAGTTTACTCAGCTCATCCTGCGGCCGCGAACAAGAGCAACACACAGGCATCCATCACACACAGCCTCAGCAGAGTGCAATTACAGATGCACTAAGGAGTGGTTTCTCAAATCCGTTGATAAATTAGTCAGTTAGTTGACAAAAATAACTCATTTTCCCCAATGTCATAAAAAGAAGATAACAGATGTGAACAGGTACTTCAGCAATGATGGAAATAGGTAATCTATCATTTTATAACTGGTGAGACTATAAAAAATGGAACACAAGAGAATGTTCTATCCTTACATTCACATAGTACCTATGGTAGTTAATGTTTCACATAACACATAATAGGGCTCAAAAATGTTTCTTTTTCAGCAGAATGCAGGATGGAACATTCTAAGTTACCATCTTTCATTAAAGTGAAAAAAAAAACTGTACACTAGAACACACATAGGAAAGGTTAGTGTAGCCTATGCAAACACATAGCCAGAGTAATATGGCAGAGTAATAGTTACTAGTCTACAGTAAGTATAACAATGATAGAATGTACTGTAAACTACTACGAAAGCAGTACAGGTACAATACTTTGAATAGGATTACATTGCATCTATATTGAATCTGCGACATATTATAAGCCAGCAGCTGTAGCTATTTACCTCTTTCTCCTTCAGCAGCCTCTAAATGAATTAAAGCATCAAATTATCAGGAAAAATACAGAATCATAACTGTCCATATACTCTTGAAAATGCATCCTATCACAGATAATCACAGGACACACAGACAATCTAATCTGTTCATAACAGTCGCAAGGCCAAAGCCATTTTATCTTTCCATGTTCCCAAAAATTGCAATGCCTGGCTTTTCTAATATGTAGTTATGATTGAATTCTGCTTTTCCATCATCAATATCACAATGCAAAACTATTTTAAATTGTTCCAAAGATTTGCAGAAAAAGGGGGTTGTGTTTCAAATTGTATCAACTTTTAATTATGTATGAAGGTATGTATCTATTTCATACTATCCCTGAATACTGAATGCTATCCAGCCCTGTACCATCAGATATTTAGATACTATTGGCCTTGTCAAAAAAAAAACAAAAAAAAACATTTTGATGTCTGTGTCTGATACAGATGTAATGCTTCCTCAGTTGTGTATTGTCAATGTTTCATGTATCTGTATGCTTATTCAAATCACCATATTCACTGTATACATTAGATAATTACATAATTTCCTAAACATGCGTTTTTTTGCCGATCCAAGGTTGATTTTTTAGCACTGACGCAAGGAGCAAGGCTCACACATACAGACTCTTTCTCACACACACACACACACACACACACAAATACAAATACAAACACACATATACACACCCATCTCACTAAGAGGGATGAAGTTAGGTTATTAGTTAAGGACCACAAGTTGACCACTGAGCACTGTGGAACACTGTACCCGGTCAAAGTGGTTGAAGGAGGACCGGAACTCATTCATCTGCTCCTGGCTGATGCCCTTGGCATCTCGGGTCAGAATCTGGGTCTCGATCTCATTGATGGTTCTGGCGATGGTGGTAAGGAGGAGTTCCCATCCTACACGAATGTGCTGCGGGAGAGAAACAGCACAGTGGTCACTATGACTGCCAGACTGTGATATTACCATGCCAGTGGTCAATGTGACTGCAAGACCTTGATTAAAACAAGCTTGTAAATGGTTAAAATGACTGCTAGTTTGATGTAAGAAAGCTTGCACAGCATGTAATATGACAACAACACCACAGTACAAAATTCTGTTGGCAATCAACATGACCACAAGACTGCAGAACAGAAGGCTGCCAGCATCCATGTATAGGAAAAAAAGCAAGGGAAAAAGCATGCCTCGCAAGGCTAGCAACAGAGTAACAAGACCTTCCTGTGACACGAGGGTGACCGGTAGCCTGTGAAAGGACAGTGACCTATAGCCTGTGGCTGGATAGTGACAGATGTACTGTCAGGAACAGTGGCGTACCTCCATGGTGTAGTTGGTGTGCTTGTTGTCAAAGATGAGGGACTCCTGGATGAGTTGGTGATCTCCCTCGAGCGTGTCGATGTTGGGCTTGTAGCTGACGATGAGGTGCTCCTGCTGCTTGAGCTGCGTCATCTGGTCCTCCAGAGTCTCACTCACCGTCATGGTGCTGTTGCCAATTTCCTGTTGGGCACAAGCATGGACAGATTTAACAATGGTAGAGTTAGGCTTGGGTGAAGCTACAGTTACCTTTCACTTGTTGCTGAAATGAAATTCAGTCGCTTCAAGTGCATTCAAATGAATCAATCAATGTTTGAGCTTGATATTTACAGAATGGCCATTTAAGAACCTTAATGTACAATTGATTTGTTATTTTCTGAGAGCAGAAAAAGTGAAACTGTTCAAGGCTGATGCTTTTGGAGGTAGTTTTGTTTCTGCCTATTCTCAGCCAGGTGGTTTTGACAATCCTTTTTGTAACTCTTTGACATGTCCTTTGCATGGAGATAATTAAGATGTCAGTATCCTGTAATAGGGGCAGGAAGAGACAACTCTGTGGAGCTCTCTGACCTCCATGCGTGTCTGTATCCAGGGCCCGATGAGGTTGGCCTGAGCAGCAAACTGCCGTCTGAGACGTTCATGAGACTGCTGCCGAGCCAACTCTTCCTGCAGTGAGCCATCTCTCTGAGGCACCAGCTGCTTCACCTGGGGGCAGGAGTAAACATGGGTTACACACACACACACGCACGCACACTGATGCATGCACATGCACACACACAAACACATGCACACACACAATATTTTGGATATAATATAATATAATATAATATATAATATAATATAATATAATATAATATAATATAATATAATATAATATAATATAATATAATAAAGTGGAATGGCTACCTGGTTCCACTTGGGGCAGATTTGATTGGTGGTGAGGGTGCTCTCTGCAAATACATTTTGGTCATATTGCTAAGCTCCCGAGGATTAAAGGCTACCTGATCCCACCTGGAGCATATTGTCTCTGTGGTGACTGTGCTGTATGTTGGTCTGGTCATTTTCCCTGACTCCGAATTGATATCTGCTAACTGTTCCATTGAGCTGCAAACTGCCTGCTTCCTACAGCACATCGCTGAGCCCCAGTGGAGAATGAAGGGCTACCTGGTCCCACTTGGCGCTGATTTGCTCAATGGTGAGGGTGCTGTAGGGGTTGTGCAGGTCAGGGCTGATGCTGTAGCTCTGGGCAATTTTCTGCACTTCGGCCTGGATTCCCAGGATGGCCTGCCGCTCTCCGTCTGCCTCTGGCAGTGTGGCTTTAAACTGCTCATGAGCCGCGATCAGACTCTGGGGAAAAACAGGGGACACCATTACTGCACAGACTTGAGAGACAATGAGACAGACCTGCAGACAAGCAGGCATAAACACACGTACACAAGCACGGCTGCAGATTGACACAATGAAGCTATTGACCACTGGTTTACTTGCAAAGCACATCTCTGGAACTTGTGAAAAACTCTACTACATCGGAGTGCAAAGGCTGTTGGCCCGTAGTTAATTCAACAAACACATGACAGTGTAAATGTGTGAATGCAGAACTGAGGGTACCTGGACCTCCTCGACGGTGTGCACAATGAACATATCCTGCAGATCCTCCATGGCTCCTTCCATCCAGTTGTTAAAGGGCGCCGCCCTCTTAGCAAACTCCAGGAAAAGCTGATCAATGGTCTCCAAGAGTTTCTCAGTCCTCTAGAGGTGAGGAAATAAGCATGTCTCAGTAACCACATTTCCCAGAGTTTTCAAGTATTTTTAACTGACAAGTACGTACACACACCACCTCCAGTTTATCAATAACCATAACTGATGGTTATTGATAAGATTCTTTTTTTAATGAAAGCTAGAAATATTCAAATAAAGCTTTTTTTTAAATAAATAAAGGCAGTTGCAAGTCTTAACATTTTTTCAGTTACTCTGCATGCTTCATGGACCTTGCCCTCCCTTCTGTAAACCTAAAAATATAAATCTTCAGTGTTGACAAGGTGATAAATTGTTCAATTGTTAGCTGGCAGTAAGAATTGTTCTAACAACCTAACAGTATCACTCCATCACCTGGACTGTTTACCTTGTGATTTCCTAACCAAACATTACTTACACTGCCTTTCTAAAGGCACTGTTCTCTTATTAATGAGGAGTTACATGTAAACAATGCAGATCAAGGATAAAACAACTGTGCCCCAACTGGGACCTGCAGTTTTAATGTTCTAGTTTATAAATCCAGAATGCAACTCGTCAGGATGCAACAAGTTTTATATGGTTCCGCCCCGTTTGCACACTGAGGTTTTAGCAGCTTACAGCAGACGGGTGTGGGTATGAGGGTAAAGTGACAGCCCGTATCAGCCCCAGTAATCCCAGGCCTTGGCCTGATCCTCCCACATTTACAGGCCCGGTGCTGGGGGTGGATGGGGGTGGAGGGAGTGGGCAGTATGGAATCTGGGCCTTGGCCTGATCCTCCCACATTTACAGGCCCATTGCTGGGGGTGGATGGGGGTGGAGGGAGTGGGCAGTATGGAATCTGGGCCCCAGCCAGCCAGAATCCTGAATGATTGAAGCCCCTGCTGTTGTTGTGTGTTTGTGTAATATTAAAATTGTTTTTTCAAACATCTTTATTTTGTGAGTTTAGCTGCCTTATGATATTGTTGTCATGATCATTCTCATGAATGGGCTACTCATAGTCTGCTCCTATAAACCATTGGGTTTACATTTGCTAATAATTAAACCAGAAGTAGTCAGTAATCCAGATCACCATAGACCATAATGTATCAGAAGTTATGATTATTAATATTTGTCCTGTCACTCATACCTCCAGCGCCTCCCTCCTCTTTTGAGTTAGTGTTCCGAGCTGATCCCACAGGTCACAGATCTTCTGGCACCTCTCATTGACCGCTGCAGCATCGTGGTAGTCCAGCTCACTGCAGACGGTAGGGGGATTATGGGATATGTCCTGCTGCTGCCCAAAGTCTTGCATGTCAACTCACAGAGACACGGCTTTACCAACATGGAAGTCCTGTGTGATTTATATGCCCAGTACTAATGCCTGTGCTCAAATACTTTAAGTCCCTACAGAATACAGTTTCATCTGTCTGTAATATACAGTAAATGCTTTTAAAACTGTCTGTTCAAGTTTCAGCTGAAAGCTTTCTGCAAAAGATGACATGTGCTGCTACCATGAGCCACTCTCATAAACATGGAGCTAAAACAGCCAAGATAACAAAGTTTGGTTGCAAATATTCCTGTGAAAATAATGGTAAACAATCTCAGAATGTAAATCTCTTCAGTTTCCAGATTTTACTTCAAAGTTTATTTTTCCAAGAGAATCTAATGTGACACAGTCTGTTTGGATCAATAAGATGTCCAAGGACGGTTTCTGGAACATTTTTAAAAGTAAACTGAGAAGAACAGCAATTCAGCATTAAGAGAATGCCATTGGCCTTTAGAGGGTGTATCATATCCTCGGCCTCACTTGCATGGAAACAACAGGATAACACACACCACTGTGAAGTTTCTCAATCAGAATATTCCTGATAATTATGAGTTATGATTAAGATTACATCATTACATGTCTATATTACCTCACTTTCAAAGGCCTGCATACCTCTTATAAGACGTTCATGTAATAATATATGGCAAAATGTACTGCATGATTTCAGTAAAATTAAACGTATATTGTTAAATATATAAATTATTGCCAGTTGATTATACAATTTATGTATGTCCAGTTTTTTCACAAAAAGGATGAAAGTGATTCCACTCATAATATGAAGCAGGAGAAGATTAATTCCCTCCTAAATGTTTTACCTTCTCAGAGAATCCCTGTCTCATGTCTCACAAAGAGTACCCCTGATTTTGCTGTGGCCTCATATTACATGTGTGTAATGCATGTCTCTACCAGATGAAGGTCACTGGCATACCTATAGAACATGGAGCACCCCTAAATAAGGCCCACCTCCCCTCCACTGAAAAACTGCTGCCCCTGTGGGCCAGTGAGATGTGTGTTTCAGGCAGGGACAGAAACACAAAGACCCCTAGGACATGAGCCAACCCTGCAAACATAAATAGCAAATAGAAAATAGCTTGACATTATATTATTATGGGTAGGGAACTGGCTAGATTGCAGGTTAAAACTGCTGGCAAGGCACTGCCCTTGTATCCTTGTGTAAGGCACTTTAAGCATGACTGCAACACTTTGGCAATTCAACTCTTTCTCCAAAATGAATAACCTGAAATTGCAATAGTACCACAGGGGTTTTCTACCCTAGCTAAGTAAATGAAAGTGCTTAATTACTAAAATGGATCCTTTTATTCTTTCAACCTTTAGACTTGCAAGAAATACTACACATTGCTACAGCAATGTTACATTTTCAAATTATATTCAAGGCGCATTAAGGAAATGTAAGCATTGGGAATATATGCCCTAACTTCTGGGAAATGTTTTGGGAAACAGCTTTTCTCTTGGAGAGCCCTGGGCTATTCACAATTCATGTGCTTGCACAGGGTAGTTTGTCTTTCTCCAACTTGAGTACTCCACATTACTGTAAAAACCTCCTTGTGCCAGATGGCCTATATGGAGTATGTCACCTCTGTCAGCTGACGAAGTAACTTACCTACACATAAAAACTTTTGAATATGCAAAGAAACATTATCTGAATGTTTTCAAGTGCACAGTGTGAGTATTTGAAGGAAGTGTTGTAATTACACTGGACTGTACAGGAAGAAAAATAGCACCTAATGCCATGGGCGTTGCAGCCATGGGGCACATTTTCTGGAGTTCTCTGGACAATTCCTTTCTCGTGCTGATATCTTGAGACGCATTTTAAAACGTGTAGGCTAGGCTAGTTATAGCATTCGTGTTTGTGCGGGGAAAGTATGCAAAGAGTCAGCGAACAGTGAGCTACTCACAGCTTCACTCACCCCCCCCCCCCCTACTGTAAGAATGCTTTATATGCCCTTGCCTAATGCAATTACACATGTGCACATATGAACATCCCCTTATACCCTATGGCATGTCCACATGACTGTCTAAAATAAGCACTGCCGAACAGCTCTCTCAAAAGCTAAGTGTGTCACCTTTTTTTTTCTACAAACAGCTTTTCAGTAAATCTTTTACTTTTTATGTACTTTCCACCTCTATTTTAGTATCCCTATTTGCATATTTATAGATGTTATTACAATGTTTTAAAATTCATATGTTTCAAATTCAATTCTTCAATTGACCAGATGCTGTACATAACTAAAATAAATAACCCATTATAGTCAATTTGTATGGCAGATCTCATTTCATTTCACTTACACTGTACTGTTGTTAATTGTGTTGTTATTACTGGCTTGTATCATTCTTATTTTTATATAGTTATTATAACACATTTGTATATATGATATAACTACTTATAGAACTGTTTATATAGCTAATAAGTTTTGTTCTGTCAATACAGTTAAGTTAAATCAGTGGTGTTTCCTTTAATTATCACCTGACTTTACATCATTTCAAATTCCCTGTTAAGAAGTCATTTGGTATTTGTAAACGTATAGAAGGAAGTGTTTATTTGAAGTGTACACATACTTGGCGCATCCTCAATATTATTGCCATTAGTATAATATGTAAAATTGGGATATGGGCAGTGGAATCCTTATCTGAGCTCTGTAATCCAACGTCAACACTTCGTTTTATGAATACAGGTCCCGCACTACAGCAAAAGCTTGCATTCCTACTCCACACTGGCCAATTGACAGGGAAGATTGGACATAGCTATTTTAGATCCAGTGTGAAAGGATCCTGGCCCTCACAGCCTGTTGGGTCACAGCCACATGGAGCACAGTAATAAAGGATTATGAGGTGGCAAGAAGCTGGACAGGCGTGTAATCCAAAGGTGACACAAGCACCCATCTGAGCTGGGGGAGGGTTGTAGCTGAGCTAGAGGTCTGCTGGAGCTACACAGCAGAGGCTGGCCTACAAATAGAAGGATGAAGACAAACAAGCGACGCATAAAACAGAGGTAACTGGGATCAGTGTCTGGTGTCACCTGTTGGTCGCAGGCCTGAGCTTTGAGCTGGACAGCTACCGCTGTCACACGGTGAAAATGTCAGTCATCCGCCCAGGGCTCTGTGTATTTATAGCTCTGAGACACACAGGCAAGGAGTTAGCCAGGCTCTCAGTTTATTCACGCTACAACACTGCCTGTGGCAGTCCAATACCTTTCTGTCACATTTGCCTATTTTTAACAACCTGTTTTATTTAAAGTTAACTTAAGCTGTCTTACTAAATTATGCATGTTATGTCAGTATGTTATTTTTTCTATCTATACTATTTTTGCTTTGGAACTAAGGTATGAAAAATACTATTCTAATAAAAGTTACAAAACCTTTCTGGACCTGCCCAAGCTTTAATGCACTTTGCTGAACCATGAGTAAGTCATCACTAGATGTCTGTTAAAAATAATTGTGTTGCTATTCTCTACACTGCAAGTCAAAGGAAATTGCACGCAAATCCAAAAGTGTGGAACAGGTGCTGGGAGAATGAGAGAGAGCTGTGAGAAATAGAGACATCCAAACACTGATTTAATTGCTCCCAATGGTGAATCAATATAAATAACACACTGATTTACATGAAGGCTGATCAATTAGGTAAATTTAACACTCAAGAGCTGGAACACACCAAACCCCAGCACTGTAGGCTCATGATGAACCGAGATGGGCTAAATGGTCCACTCTGCTCACTAAGTTGCATGTATTGTTGTGTTTGGCAGGACATACTTGAGCTCCTGAGCGATGGCAGCAATCTGCTCCACTCTGTCCTGGTGTGCAGCCAGGTCACTTTCAAAGGCTTCGTGTTTCCTTAGCATAGCTCGAACTTCAGTGAGGGACGCTGAATCATAGTCCTTCAGAGACAGAAGCTCATCCTTGCCTGTGTATCACCCATAAAGAAACCCCCTCCATCATCTTTGCAGTCAGGTCTCATGTATGCTCTTATATAATACATATATATTGTGTCTGGTCAATAATGCCAAAGGAATGTTTGTGGACAGACACACTGTATGCACAATGCATGATTCCCTAAGTATTCTGATTAGGTCAGGGTAAAGATTCACAATTTGTAAATGTACTCAGCTTCCTGGATGTACCTTGAATATTGTATGTATTGTATTGGATGTACCTGGAAAAGGCTCCAGCAAATGTTTGATAGTACATTTGGTTTAGGCAAATTATCATTTCACACATCCACTCTACTGAGAGTTTCTTCAGAAGCAGTAAATAATCAGCAAAACACATCCCCAGGTGTTTTGGCAGAGTCATTGTTCTGCAGAAATGCAGAAGTTACGAGGCTGGCAAGTGAAGGTCGTGAGCAGATTAAAAATGAAGCTGTGAGATGTTGAGACTTCTGAAGCTGTAGGGAGTTTAAGACTAACCTGCAGCCCAGGTCTCGTGGGTGGTGGCTTTCTGGCGGAACTTCTCTGCCAGGTGGTCCAGACGCTGCAGTCTCCGAATTTCATTCAGCAACCACTCCTCATAGCCCTTCTCAGCTTGCTCCAGGCCCTGCCAGGCACTCGCAATGTCCTAAAAACAAGCACCAAGTGTGTGAGATATGACCAGGTGAAGTATATCTTCTTAATGGTCAGCAATCTGGGGACATGTACTTCATTCATATTACTTCAGGTCTTCTGATATGCAGTAAATACCCTGCAGATAACGAAATGAAATAACTATTTTTAGTTCATATGAGTGTACAGGTTGGTAAGTCACCAAATTTAAAATTACCAAGGATCTACTGGTGAGTTTTCAAATCTTAAAGGTGTGGCATCAGAAACCGAGTAATCCATAAAATTGCATAGTCCCATGGCTACCCAACACTGGACATGTGGAGATCATCACTCAGAATCAGTAATGCATGTTTACATTAACTACTTGCTGACTGATTACTGTCTAACTGGTTTCATGGCATGACAAATGAGGTTGAACTGCCATATGCTTGTAGCTGAACCAATCATGGTGCTTTCTGAGGAAAGCAAAATCTTTGGATTTTTGGGTTCATGAAATCTCCTTCTGTGATCTCCACTGGATGGCCATATTGAATGAGTTGAGCCGTTGCTGTGATACTCACTGACACCATCTTGCCCTCGGAGGGCATGAAGGTGGGGCGGTTACTGATGCGCAGTTTGGTCTGCAGGGTGTTGAAGTTGATCTCCAGCTGGCACTTCTCCTGCACTTTGGGTGGTTTATGCATACGGCGGTAGTCCCGGAAATCCTCCAGCTTCTGCTGCATCTCTGCCATCGTCTTTTCCGGAACCCGGTTCTCCAGCCATGGGGTGGTGCGGCGAATCCATTCCAGCAGCTTAGGGGAGTGGAGAGCTTATTTTAATTACACATTATTTCACCAACTATTTAGGCAGAGAATGACAAAAATTAACAATCTGTAGACATAGAAAAAATGAAGATCCAGAGTTAAGAACCAACAAATGTTGGTTCCAAGAACATTCCCAGAAGCTTGAAGTGTCCTGTACCTCACTGGCCAGCTTCTCATACTCCTCCATCATCTTCTCATTTTCCTGGTTCACACCCAGCACTTTACAGATCCTGTTGGCTGCTGTCTCTGCCTGTAGATGGAAAGGGAGCGGAAGCGTAAGATTAATCAACGACAGGGAGCATGTACAATTCTTTCAGACAGGTTCATGAACACTTTTAACACTCCTTACACCTTCCTTTGCAGGTCACTCTCAGTGCCAAACTATATCAATGCATCATCAAGTATCAATTTAATGAAAGTAATTTGTAGTCTTATAGCCATGTTGAATGTATTCACTTGTAAATTGTTCTGAATAAGAGCATCTGCAAGTATAAGTATGTAATTTGAATTTGATGAAAAACATAATAAAAAATATATAGAATAGTACAATTCAGAAAGTACCTGTTCCGCTCCAGCAAAAGCATGATAGAAGCAGGACACATAGGTCATGATAGCTCTTTCATCTGGCTTGGGGGTGTTGACAATGTCTAGAGAGGTGGGAAGAGGACAGAGCTGAGGAGAGGTAGGGAGGAGAAGGGTGAGGGGAGGAGAGGAGGAAGCCTGAGAGAACAGCTGCTAGACTCTGCCAGTATAGCCAGGGACCAAGGGAGCACTACAGGGAGAAATATCCATGACTAAACAGGGAAACAACAGGAGGCTTTTTAGAAGAGGACCATGACCTCCTCAAAGCCAGGAGCCAACCTTCGCAAGGACCGAGTCCAAGTGGAAAAAGAAAATGCAGATTAAGCCATAATTTTCTGGTCAGTCTGGTCTGCTAGCTGGAAAGAAACAATATTGACCTCTTTTCCAGCATTTATTCTTTCAGGGAGAGAAGCAGAGAATGAAATCTGTGCTGCTTTCCATCTCACAAACAGCAGTACCTTTCACTTACAAATTTAATGTCATTCTCAGACCTCATTAGAAAAGACAAATAAATCCCAATTAGGCTTGAACTTTAGATGGGTGGTGAAGGTGGACCAGGAAGGTGATGGTGTCTAAAAACAAAAGAGAAATAGAGGCAAAACTGGGGTGAAGAGGGCACACTGCTTCAACCAGCCCTCACCTTGGGAATACCCGCAAATGCGTGATAGTAACAGGACACATAAGTCATAATGGCCCTTTCATCAGGTCTGCCCGTGTTTGCTATATCTGTATGGAGAGAGCAAGGTCAGCCATTCAGGTCAATCAGCGTTTACAGCTGTAGATTTTTGGACACCCTTTGAATTTCATACTAAGTCATTTAAATGAGTAACTGTCACTACATTATTTACTGCAAATCACTTAAAAGCACAGGTCATTTGTGTTTGTCTACAGAAAGAGAATTTAGCTTTATGAATTAACTGATATACTTATGCAGTGAATCAGAAACACAGCGTAATTTGTGAAAGCTTGTAACTAAAAATAACCAATAAAAAGATTGAGTAACTCTTCCAAACAGTCATGTCAAGCAATAGCTTAATCTTAGCTAAGCATGTTAGTATTAATACGCCCATCATGTAGTGCTACAGAATTGCTCCACCTGGCCAATATAAATTCTTGTAATCCTTTCAGATTTAGATCCAAATGGCTTCCGTCCTTCAATGACATAACACATGGCCCATTATTAGGCAGGGCTCCTTGACAAACAGCATCCTTAACATTCAAGAATGAACTCACCTTCAGCATCCAACATCTTGGGGATGTCAAGGTGCTTTTCTGCTATATCTAAGGCAAGGTTCAGGTTACCAATGGGGTCATCCTAAATAGGTAACAAGGAAGTTAGCTTTAGGGAATGAAAGACAATTTTATTATGATTTGTGCATGTGATTACATCATAAGCCTAACTCAATGATTCCACTTATTCCATCATTACAAAAATAAGAGAGGAACATTGGTAATAACCTATGAGTACAACAAGAAATTTTTGCCTCATACCTACATTTTTGTTCTTGATCAGTATATGAGATGTATTTGTTTTAGTGCCAAATATCTCAATTTTTATAGAAAGATATGATTGACCATCAGCCACTCTGAACTGAATAAAAGTAAAAGAAGTGTTAAAATGTTTCACCTTTATCTCCTCAATAAAGACAACTTATACTTCTATTTGTCTGTAACAATGGCTGTCTGTCTTCACGCACCTTAGTATAAGTACAAATGAGTTTAGTTCTTTCTCAAAGCAAACCACTGTCTCATACCACATATGCTGAAAGCTCATGTTAGGACTGAGGGGTACATGGATGTTCACTCTTCCAATTTTCCACACCCCACCTAGAACTTATGCTCAGCTGATTGTAATTGATTGACTATTAGGAACTAAGAGGATAGGGGTGGGTGCTGCATGCTAATAGGAAGGAGTCAGTAGTCACAGCACACAATTACGTGTACAGCCACACTTCCACTGATCTGCCATGGCTACAAGTCAGCTTTAGTGGAGGAATGCTAGAAAGGGTTTCCTCAGAAATTTGGCCTGGGCTGGCAAATACAGTGGCCAACACCATACCAGAAATAACAAATAACAACATGCCAGAGCCAGAAATAAAACACCATGGTTCTTTTTATGATGCTAGCTGCTGAGCATCGCTGTCCAAGTGAAATGGCATGAAGTTGGCAGGAGACCCCACTCATTTATTTACTAACACAATATAACCTGGGGTCAGTGGTACAGAGTTCATAGCTAAATATGATCTGGGGTCTACAGCACTGTAAATACTGTCGTGAAGCTTTGCTGTGTCATAATGCAAACCAACCTAAAGGGCTGCACTAGAGCAGAGCACAAGTAGCGGCAGGTCAGTGGAAAACATGCTAATGTAGCACATAGCATTAGCTCCATTCTTTTCACTTTGATATTTTCTAAAACAAAGCGAGGCATGTGAACATTTGTGCACAGAGGTGATGTTCCACGGCGTGGAATGCGGCATTAAATTGAACAAAAAAAAATGAAGTTCTGGCATGTGATGAGTCACCGCATGAGCTGGGGGGAGGCAATTTAAACACTGAGCATACTTTGTCATGCCCCTTGGTTCCACTTGCTACCCCTCCCTCCCACCCCTCTCCTGCCCTAGGGAGCAAACCTGATTCTTGGACTAAGGCAGCTGCAGATTCTTTGGGCTGCTGATTCTATAGCTTCTGGCCTGTTATCTCCACAGAGGTATCTCATTTGGGCCTCAGGACCTCTGCCTCCACAGAGGCGTCTCATTTGGGTCAGCTGCAGTGGTGGTAAGACCACTGTCTGCACCTGAGAGGAGCCTGACCCATTGGGGGTGTTTAATTTAAGTCATGGTTCGACTAAATTTTCCAATGAGAATCCACACCCTTCATTGGCAGCTGAGTGAAAGCAAACTACACCTCAGCTATTTAGGACCAGAGTCATGCACCTCAAATTTAAGGGTCTTCGTTTGTATAATTTTTTATCAATTCATGTTTTTAATCGATTTCTACATTTTTAAAATTAAGTCATTAATTGTATGTGGCTTTACAGAAGTTATACCAATACAATAAACTAGGTAAGTAATCATTATATTAAAAAAGAATTCAGTCACGTGAATATTTGTATGTTGTTGGCCCCACCCACCTAGCCTCCCTCCACAGGGCAAGACGTCTAATGTTCAAAGATTTCTTGGTCTTTATATCTGTATTGGGGACATTTTGGCAAGTCCTCTGAGCACATGTGCTGAACAAATCTGTCATTTATGGGCTGTTCTTAAGTTGGAATGGTATATCAAAAAAATATCAACAGGTCATTAATCATTTTCACCCCGCACTGCTTTTCACAGATATTTTGCCACTGTAAAAAAGCATCCTACTCTGCTCTCTATAACCCAAAGCTGGCCTCCAATACCCATCTTCCAACAGTGGCTGAGGAGGGACCAATAGAAATGCAATAATCCAGAGCTCTCCAGGGGTATGACTCACATTTCCAAATCTATTCTGGTATCCTAACAATGTTCTCTCCCATTCTCTTGTTTTCTCCTCTACCTTTCCTTTCCATTTCCTGAAAGTATCATCGTCACACATCATATGGTTATATCACTGTAATAAATGCATAGTCTGCTCTACTATTATGTATTGTGGTTTTACACAACCCACACTATACTAGAATATGCCATTGTTCAGTACAGCACAGCAAACAGCGGAAATCTAAATCAATAATAGCACAGCTTAAGCAATATATATATATGCAGCATGACATATAACTGTAAAGCTACAGGGTGGAGCTGACATAGAAGACATACAAGGATGTCTAGCATACACTCTTTCTGGAGAAACAAAAGGTTTTTCCTGAACCATAAGGGTTAAATGGGCAGGCTAAAGCATACAAATACCTTCAGACTGTGAAAGTCAAGCAGGTCAGGCCTGTGTCTGTGGATGAGTGCGCACAAGGCAAGCCCATCTTTCCAGCTACACATACAATGACAAGGTTAGCATGAGCATGAGAATATGAGCTGGAGAGAATGAGCCTAGTTAGCCATACTTATGACTTTTTTATATTTTTGTACTGTAGTGAAGTTGTGAAAGCTTTGTGTTTGCATGATTTTGTTGGGTTGTAGACATGCCTTTTCCTGGGGGAAAAAGTTGGGCTTGGGGTAGAAAAAAGAAATGTCTGCAAAGCTGTAATTCACCACAACCTCACATAGCATTATCACTAAACTTTAAAAAGCTGCAGGAACTTCTTTGCTCGCTAGGAATGAACAGTGATACAGTGTAGAGTTTTTTCAGGTCAAGTGGCTTCTCCAAACAGTAAAGTGTAAGGTGTGGGTTAGTATGGTTTCCCTATGGTAAGTGTGCAGTCTAGGCTGGCAGTATGTCTGCAGGCCTGTAGTCCACTCCCATGCATTTTGGGATAGCATGCAGTTGAGCACACTGTAGACCTTGTTCAGCTTGGCGTAGTCGATCAGGTCTGGCCGGTGCCTGTGTATCAGAGCGCAGAACGCCAAACCGTCCTTCCAGCTTCACGTCCCAGGGAGAGAACACGCAGTCAGAACTTTGGGAGCACTTGGTCAGAGAATTGGCGGAACATTGTCTGAGCGTTGCTCAACGCAGATTTGAGGACAACCTAACTGTATCCTTTGGGGTAATTCAAAAAGATCTTTCTTGCCAATTAAAGTAAAAAGTGGGGGCAAAAAGGTTTGAAAATCCATTGGATTCAGGTTAAAGTAACACCTAGAATTCGATACCAGTTCGGAGGTATTTGACAGGTGAGGTATAATGGTTGGACAGCAAACTGGTTGGGCTGGTAACTCAAAGGTGGCAAGTTCTCTTGAGTGAGGCACTTACCTTAAACTGCTACATTAAATATACTGCTCGTTAAAGGGACAGTGTATAAGCATGTAAGCTGTGTAATACAGTCTGCCTAAGACTTTAATGTAAATGCAGACACTGTAAATCAGGCAGACCTTGAGGCATCACAGACTAAGTGGAAACTTTAATTACACTACCACATCATCAAACTGTCATGCTCACATCCTGCCAGGCCAGCCACCAGGGGGCCTAAAAGCTTAAAACAGTGCTGACAGTGAATAATGACTCAAACATTACTCATATAGGGAAGAATGAAAAATCCTCTTTTTATCTCTTTGTCAAAAAATGAGAAGCTAATCTATCATCTTTTACTGAAGTGACTTAGGTATTCAAATGAAAAAGGGATACCATAATTGCAGTACATGAAAAAAATTAAAGCATTTAATTCAATATTCAATCATTTCTGATCCTCCAAATCCATATGATTCACCATCACTTGTTAATTGTATATAGTCCTTTGACAGCCACATGTTTAAGGTGATGCATTATTTTCTGCTAGTTGTGCACAAATCAAGAGTAAAAAAGGGCAGGGTAAAAGGCTATACACATGATGACAGCAGGGACATTTTGTTACAGGTGCACACTGACCAACTGTTTATCTATAGACACTGTCAGGTATGGTTTCAGCTGGTATTGTTTCAGTATGTACAGGCATGTAGCAGAGTTCCTGAGCTATGCAATATGATACCAAAGAGAAAAATAAATGTCTTTGTGACATTAACACTCTGTCAAGTGTGGAGTCAAGTGTAAAATATCTAAGCAAACATCTGGACTCCATCACTTCCCTTTTTTAAGACATTTATTTAAGGCAATCAAATTGGATACAAAAGAATTGTTTACAGCCCACTCCATTTCCTTTTTTCATTAGAAATACTGCCATTATCTCTTAAAAGTGACATTTGTAATATGAGCTGTATTTTGCAATGGTTGCTGAATTGCATTCAGACACATCACACACACATGTGAATTCCATAACCAAATCCAGAGGCAACATTGCAATATTAGAATTCTGTGTAATCCCCTTCAGTACCCGTCACAAAAAAACGGACTACTTTTTCTACAAACACTTATGACCTCATTATGTAATAGCTCCAGGGAGATATCCACTCTCATTTTACGCATTGGTTATCAAGAATACACACAAAGATAGAGTGCAGACATTTTGTGAAAGCACAGAACATATAGAGGGTAAGGTGACCCTGAATCAGTAAATATTTTAGAATGTGTCAGATATTAAGTTATATCCTGGGGCCCAACTTTTCAAACATCCCCCTTGGTCACTCTTGATGAAGGTGGTTAGGGTTTGCATGCAGTAATCTTCTTCACATTTAGCAGATGCCAGAGATATCAGTTGTCACTCTCAAGAATAATTTTCTCATTCCAGTGTCTGAGATTAGCTGTTTGCAAGAGTGATTATACTGTTCAGAATAATATAGGCAGAGTACTTCCTTTCCATTTTTATAGGGGGCTAAGACCTTTTTAACACCTGCAACCAAAAGAATCATTAATAAATATGTGTCTTTACAAAGCTTTAGGTCATATTACTGGTTTATCATTTCTGAAAAGTTGTTTTTAAGAGTTTAATGCTAAGCAGAATGAAATTATTCATGTGTTTCCTTTTCCAGGCAGTGACACAGCAGCTTTTGCTTGACTGGGCTCACCTGACATGGAAGTTCTGGACATTGACATTCCTGTAGGGGGCAGTCTTTCTCTGGCACCACAAAAGAAGGCCTTCCTTCGCAGATGTTTCTAGAAGAGGTCAGACTTAATGTTACTGATGATTGTGTTGATTCTTGATATTGTTTGCTGAGTAGCTATCTTGGATAATATAATACGAGTTAAACATTATAATGAAATGTACACCTACTGATTTGGACTGTACTTAGTCTTGGTCCCTCTTACCTTCAACTGAAATGTCCTGGATGGCGAAGCGAAGGATTATAGTCCAAATCATCCCAAGTGTCATCTTAACATTCCCATCTACAATCTCTGCAAAATGGAGGCCACAGAGAACATTTTTATTGCCATCACTTATTATAAAATCATTAATGTTACTGATGTCTGTCTGACTCATACTTTCAAAGATCAGCATGGTTCTGTAGATAGATATTCATGGGTATAATGTAGTTACATGATTAGACGCTCATAGTTACAATTCATAGTTAAAATGTAAAGATATCAGCTGTCACGCCAGGGTCTGTCAGTTGCAGACAGAGAAATGGTTATTCTCCTTCAATCACAGATACACCAACAATGTGACAAAGTACATAAATGCATTACCTTCAGCCCCAATGGAAACCAGTTTCACGCCTTTGCTTGTAATGAAGTCCAGGGCTTTGTTGACATTGGCTATTTTGTGAAAACGCATTTTTCCTCTGTCGGGTTTGGGTAGTCTTTCACCTGAAAAACAGCAGGACTGTGGACTGTGTGTGGACTGTAGTAATGTCAGACTGACTCTGTGTGGCATACTGCACCGGGGGCACATTATGCTGTTTGCAGTCTGAAGCCTCCATCCTCCTTATGAACTGAAGATAAATTTGCAAGTCAAAACACATCTCTTTTTTTCCCTGCCAGAAAATATTTGAGCTCTAGATTTTTTTCTTGAATTTTGTTTGTCTTTGTACATCATATGAAGACACACATCTACTGACTTCGGTGAATTTATTTCGTGGAAACCACTTAGCTTGTTCCATCCTCCTTTTACATTATTAATATTTTTTTTTTTCTGTAAAGCGGTTTTGTGTGTTAAAGATGCTCTTTAACTACATAAATAATTTAGTTAATAAAATGTAGCTGAGTGTGACAAGGCCTGGTCACTTGCATACATGTTGATACCTGAAATGACTTCCAGCAGCAGCATGAGTTTGAGGCCGTTCCTGAAGTCCTCCTCTATGTTCTCAATCTGCGTTCCTGCTTTCCTCAGGTGGGAATTACACCAGGCTGTGAACGTCTACAAAGCAGGGAACAAGTGGCTACACTGTGTTTACTCAAAGACTGTTCATTATCTCAACTACTATAAATAAACATATATCATTAGTGAAATTAGTTCTCTCACTTTCACCTGTTCTATAGAAAAAAAGCAAACACAAAATGGAAAATCTAATTCAGAATGCAGAGACTGCAGACGCAAGCAGCCATGCCTCAGGCCTTTTCAAATTAGGGAATGTTGGAGCATAGCTCTAAAGTTCACTACCTTTCACCAAAGCAATTACAGCTCATCTTTAATACTTTACAGCACTTCACAAACATAAAATTGCTTTTCTTGGCAAAGTGCTGCTGGGGGAAGAAAAAAAATGATCAAATGCATGTGCATCCAGCCTAGATATAATTCACAGATGTAATACTAACCCATAATATGAAGTGTAAGATACAGCACTATTAGTTCTATCTCTGGGATAGAACTAAAAGTGCTTTAACAATCGGTTGCACAAAGTGCTATTCCAGGTGAAAGATCAACAGCATTCATAGGTTTTTTTCCATATGAATGAATGTGCATATTTGTGTATGTACAGTATCTCTCTGTGTTTGTGTGTGTGTGTGTATGTGTGTGTGAGTGTGTGAGTGTGTGTGTGTGTGTATGTGTGTGTGTGAGAGTGTACAGATTGTGAGACTTCCTGTGTGCTGCCTCTAAGTCAAGTGTTCTCAGCAGCCTATTTAAACAGCTTAGTGCTCGCTAAAACACAGTTCAGAGAGATGACAGGTTAACAGCACTTAATAGACCTCAAATTAAATTATGCATCATATCCATGTCAACATTTAGGCATATGTTAAATTCCTAAATACCAGACAAAGTGACAGTAAATAAGTTAGACTGTAAACAAACTAGAGTTACCACTTTAATTGCTCATATATATAGTTACCACATGCAATGGCAGTCACTTCGTATTTATAGCTCATGAGGCAATTCAAGTTATTTATTATTTATTTTCAAAAATCTTACTGTACGTCCAATGAAAATTAACTGTAGATCAATCAAAATTACAATAAAACATTGCATTCATTACCCCTGCCAAGCTGACAGAAAAGAGAGCCATGGTCCACTATAATATTTTTTTTTCTAAAACAAACTTTTAAATTGATATGTTTTGCAAATCATAAGCCTAATCTCTCACTTATATGGCACCATATACATTGTTCCACATATCAGATATCTATCAGATTGCATATTGATGAGATACATTAACATGAAATTCAGCAACTTTTTGAGAAGACAGTCATCCTTTATTTCGATCATTTCATTCTGACTTAAGGCTACAAAATGGACATTCCAATACTTCAACAGTCCAGCAGTATGCATTTGGAAAAACATGAACTGGAACTTGTCCATTGATGTCATATTACACGTACAACCCATTCTACACTTTGTATTTTATACTTTTCCCTCATATTTGTATATGAATATTTGAACATGTTTGTTAATTGCATTATTTGTCTGGCTTTCCTCATTGACACTTGAAACATTACGGCCAAGTTCTCTTAATAACAGAGCAGAGATAAAGGCCTTCTGTGCGCAGTTTACATTCCAGCAGATACAGGGCTTAAATTTAGCAGAGGCTTGTAGGCCTCAACAAAGTGCACAGCGAGGGAAGAATACACAGCTGGAACTATGTATAACATAGTTTCAGCAGTGTGTTTAGAGGGAATACTCCTTTCAAACTTCAACATCATCACCCCCTTTTTCTGTAATAAGAAACAATATGGCATAACAACATTCTTCAAAAACTGTTCTTGTGTTATATGCTGAGGACACAAATATATAATTATAATCTAAATTCTCAGGCCTGGTTGTGAATTTCCACAGCAAATGCCTGGTTGACATTTTATACACAACATAAAACGCAAATGTACAGGAGGACCACAAATATTAAACCTATAGTTGTACATTGACTGACTGGTCTTGCATAGTCATGGGGCAATATGCTTTCATGAAACCCCAAGGTAGCATGTAGGACTTCCTCAGCTGTGAGATCCAACAATTTTCCCCATCTCAGATAGTAAATACTGATGACTGGTTGACAACAGTGATTGACAGCTACCTGCGTCTCCTCCTATTCTGTAGCTGATGGCAAAGGAACACAATACAAAGGAACATTTTTATAAAGGTTTGCATTCCTTCAGACATATATCTGAAAGGAGGCCTTTAAATCAAATGCCTTTTCCTAGGGCAGTGTGTGAACATTTTCCTAAAGTTGTGAGTAGCGTGTCAGCCTCCAGGAAGCAATTCCCCTTTAGAAAGTACAAGCCAGTGCTGAAATGTTCACATTTCATGTCTAGTATAACGCATCTGGCAAAAATAACATTTCCCAAGAATGAAACTTGGCAGGTCTTTCCTGTGAAAGAATAAAGTGCCAACATAGATACTTGAAAATGTAAAAATAAGGCTGAAGACATTTTATTCCATTAATAAGGTTGCTTTCTGGATGCTACTATTGTCATTCTTCACATTTTATTTGGTTTTACAGTTTTTTTTATTTTCATTCAGTTTTACAGTACATTGCTTTTTACTTTTAATGTATCCTTTCTTTATTAACACTTATTCAGTTTTACTTATTCTATTTCAGATTCTATTTGTATATTATTTATGACCTTTATTCTTCTCTTTTTTTCCATCCTTTTTTCCTTCCAAGTGTGCATAACACTTTGAACTAATTTCTGTAAGATACGGTGTTATATAAATGAAGAAAAAGCCTTGTTTGTAAATTGTAAAATATTGAATGACAGAGCAGATTAGTTAACAGGACTGTAACAGTGCCACACAGGCAAGAATAACATTCAGCTCAATTAGCAAACAGCCCGTACTGACCTTCAGCAGCAAAGGGACTCATCATGTTACTGCAGAAATGCTTATCAGAGGAACCATAGGGTGTACTTCCTCCCCAGCTGTCAGAACAGACTCTATCAATGCTCCCCACCACATATTAATAAAGGGCTTATTACAGTTTTTCTTTATCACATTTTCCAATCATTATTAACTTTTCAAAAACAGCAATTGTGACATATTTGGCAGTAGTGGGCCTTTACGATTGAGCCAAGCCTCTCTCATTGACAGGCCATGACAGGGTCAGTGTTTTTGGAATGAACTTCACTGGAAATATGCTCTTCATCTTCCCCTTAGAGCCTCTACGGTACAGCATAGCCAAACCCTTCCTTTTCTCCTCTGCCACCAGCATAGGTGACTTTTTAATAATGACTAATGAGTGATAGCTGGTTTAACTATTATGCATGGAGGTCTTGCACACATGCAGTGGAGGTTCACAATTATGGGCATAATTGCTATCACAGAAGGTCTTATTTCCCTTTGGTCTAATTTCCTTTAACCGTCTTTAAATGTGTTCCATATTTAGGAGTTGTATCTACTTCTTTGCAAAAAAAAGAGCTTAGCATTTGCAGTTTATGTGAAACTCACTTAAAACGACAGACTAGCAGACAGAAGCAAAATTTGCAAATGTCTGCAAATTTAAGTTATGGCTGTGATCTCATGTTCAAAGCTTCTTTCTTTCTGAATTAGCATTTTTAATACACTCTCTCCTGTGCTGGAATAAAGTATATAGTTTATTTGACAGCTAAATAGTGAAGGGTATTCCACACACTCTGCTAAACATAATCAGCACATTGGTATGAGGTCCAGGAGAAAGATATCTTATATAATAACTCAACAAATTCCTTAAAATTGGTTTGTGTTTGCTTGTTTTAATGGCATCTCAATTTCCTATTTAATTCAAGTACCACTCATAGCTTTGCACACTTTATGCAGTTTTCGTATCTGAGTATCAATTTCACTTTCACACTAACTGTTCATGTGTCTCAAACCACGATGCAGAGTCTCATAGGGCATGTACCTCCATGCAATGGTCAAGTGGGCAGAAATCTATAAGGCTGGCTGGGGTTAGTAAAATTAAGCAGAATAAAAACAGTCCAAAATAAGTAGAAGGGAATATAGTGGTCTGTAATATTCTTAAATTCTTAGAGCCGGTGGCAGCCGGGTTAATGCCACACCCTGACGCTCTTCCACAGGGGGTCAGGCTAATTTGGGAATATCAGTTGCTTCAAAATGAGGGCTGCATACCAGCTGACAAAAAAAGTGCAGGTGACATTGAACTGCTGGCCTTTAAAAGTGAGGCAGACGTAATGTCTTAGCCCTGCCCTGACACTGATATGTTAATGAACAACTTGCAAACAGGACACCTCAGAAACCACAGCACACCTGTCATTCTTTTTATTACAGCACACTGGTTCCAAACTTTCTCCATTTAAAATTGAAGTAGTGAACCAATGCATATTCTACAGCATGCCTGTCAGTAATGCTGTCTGATGTTGTGTTTTTGTTTTGGTTTCCATGTCCATGTGCTTTTGTTTTCATTCCCCCTTGTGTCTGCCCCGCCTTCCTTGTTACCTGCCCAGTTGATTACCCATTTGTTTCACCTGCCCTATTGTGCACCTGTGTCTCGTTGGCTCGTTAGTCTGTGCATTTAAACCCTGTCTTGTGTTTGTTCTGTGCGAGTTCGATTCTGTATTCCCTGTGATCAGTTGTGCTATGAGCCTTTCCTTGTTCTGACCTGCCTGTTTTTGATTCCTGCCTGTTCAACTGATTTCTGATTTTTGGATTGTGTCTCTGCCTGATTGCTGTGTTTACCTGGTTTGGACTTTGCCTGATTTTGGCCTCTTCTTTGGATTCTGTTTTTGCCCTGACACCGTAATCTTCTGGTTTGACCCTGTGCCTGTTTTTGACTCTGTTTTTGGATTTGCCCTATTGAATAAACTCTGGTTAATCTCATCCCTGTCTGCACTTGAGTTCATACTGTGCCCTGACAATGCCCTTTATTACAAGGTATGGGAATTATTCAATTGTTACTAAAACAATTGTTGTCTCCCTCATCCTGTTTACTGCCAATAAGTTCAAAGTGAAGCATTATGTTAATTTGGACATGTCACTCTTTTTTTGGGATGAGTGTAGAACAGGGGTGTCAAACTCCAGTCCTGGAGGGCCGCAGTGTCTGCGGGTTTTTGATCTTTCCTTTCGATTGGCAGCCATTTTAGGCCTTGGAAACCAGGTGTGTGGACTCTTTAGCCAACCAGTCATTTTAATTAAGTGCTAAAACACACCAAAAACCAGCTACCACTGCGGCCCTCCAGGACTGCAGTTTGACACTCCTTGTGTAGAAGTATGGCAGCATGAGAGGTACTATGAGGCAATATGTGAACAATGGCTCATAGCCAATAGGGCAAGGAGTACAGACAGCATCTGGACATGGGCAAAATGAAAGACTGGTGGCTTTTATGGTAGGAAAGCAGTTGTCTTTCTGAAACATCATCTGAAAAGTTATCAAGATAAAATCAACTCTCAACACAGAGTGTATGTGTGTGTGTGTGTGTGTGTCTAAGTGCAAGTGTATATTCTTGTAAGTGGTATCCACAATTAGCAGAGAAGGTTGCAGAAGTGACTACAAATTGGATATTCCCAACTGGAGAATAACATGGGTCATAATTCCAGTTTGATTCACCTTTTATCGCAATTCTAATTCAATTGCAGTGACATTTCTTGCTCATGTCTTTTCCCCACATATTTCACTGACACACAAAGATCTCAGGCTGACTCAAATTAGGAAGGTCTTTTCTCTCTTCCTCTGGGTGCGTAAGAGGATTACTGATCCAGACAATGATTAGGGAAATACTGCGTACCACAAGATCAAGAATAAACTGACTGGAACTGTGTTAACATCTGGAGGGATTTTGAATTCTTACATGAACACAGACCCTCAGACCTAGAGGCCAAGTGTCAGTTCAAAGCTTCTGCAGAATTACAGATTCATGAATACACTGTGTACCAGATTAGTGACATGGAAAAAAAAATATGAAACATAAATGCCCTGAATATCAGCCAATGAGATGTGATCATGACTTATTGATATTTAATCAGTTGCTATGCAAAACAAATAAACAGTGACTGGACCTTTAGATCTATTTTTAGTTGTATGACTTCATTCCTTTGGTCAGTGTGAATTAACAAAAAAACACTGCAAGACCCCTGGGATACACATGTATATCTTCAGTTCTCATTCCTCAACGGGGTACACAGAGCAGCTCATCTAATTGTGGAAAGGGATTTGAGAGCCGGCTCCTTCGTTTAATCTTTCCTCCTTATTTACAGGATAGCGTAGGTAGCGTTAGGTATACTAATATACAGTAGCTCAGTATTGGTTCCTGTGGTTTCTCCAAACAAAGGAATTCCAGACCAAGGACATTGGATTAGGAGACAATAATGCCCTTCGGTCTGTAGTTAAAATTAGATATAGCACCCATTCTAATCCTAAGGACGTCATCGTGTGTTACAACCATCTGTTGACAGCTCTCATACCACGCGTATCAATGGAATGCCAAAAGTCTCCAGAGCCGCCGGTTGAGCTATTCCTGGCTGATACCCGCTGCATCCTTTCATAGAATACGCACGTTACGAGTCTTGACTAAATTTCACAAATTCTTAAATCAGTTTAATGTATTCACTATTTAACAGAGTTCAAAATTACTTTTACATGATCGGCAAGCCGGATCTAGGTGAGATATACAAATACGTAATTTTCGCCTAAAACTGTTTTTAAAAACTTTTCTGAAATGTGAAGTTTATTCTGAAAGCACATTTTGCCTCGAAGCTCACGGACAATTTCATTGGCAGAATTGCTACTGGAAATGTAGTTTGTCTGACCTTCCTCTGCTGTTTTTCCCACGCCGGGTCCAGCAGCAGGTCCCTATCCCATTCTTCCTCCTGCATCATGTACTCGTCCTCTTCATATCCATTGCTGTATTCCACCGTTGTCTCTACTTGGGTCATGGTTCTGGTGATCTGTGTGACAAGTTCACTTCGTAATTGTGTCAACGGACTGTAAAGAGTTAGTTGATGGACTGACTAAGAAGTTTTTGTTTTCTTGTATTGTTCGAGTAACTGTAAATTGCGTTGTCCCACTGGTTCGAGATTGTGCAGGGAATAACACGAATATGATTCTGAGCTATACTTCTGATATTACCCTCTGGTTCTTTTTCTTTCGTAACTTCTCACTCCTTCCCTCTCTTTGGTCTTTGAGTCCCTTGTCCCCCTACTGCCTGGCCGCAGTCACCCAGTCAGGACAAGCGACGGTATCAATTAATACTGCCATGCCACGTGACAGCCCGCAGCACACACCCACACACGCGCGCAGGCATGGACGAGGCATGTTTACAGTATGACAGACGCATAGGTTTAATCATTCTCCTGTCCATCTACATTATGTGATGTTCGCTGATTTGTTTATGAAAGTAGACTAACTTATTTAATATGAAATGACAATTTACGATTTAACTTGACTTCAGAAACCAAGAGTGGAAAGTTGTTACGGCAGTATATAAATAATCGGGATTAAAGGATGATCCAGTTTAAAAAAAACGAACTGGTCTGATTGAATTGCCACGAAACTAACTTTTCCTGGACAAACGCAAATTCAGATTCTCACATAAATGATGCAACATTTTTTTTCAGTACTATACGGTCTTATCTATGTTGCTTCACAAAAGTAAGGCATTTATTTAATCCACTCAAAGACTGATGAAAGATGAATGAATGCAAAGTGAAATACAAAATCAGGATTATCTCCTTCGTAATAAATCAATGTGTTGGCATTGCTCTTTATGGAATTTAATACTAAGCCTATGTATGCAGGCAATTTTATTAATGTGAAAACGTCACATATTTAAGATCACTCCCAATTCTAATCTGTAGCACTGTCACACGCATTTTCATCAGCTCTCAGGTATTTGTAAAAAGTAATACTTAGATGCTTGGTGTAAGTACATGCTCCCTCAAGTCTCTGACATCTTTAGCCTTTGCTGATTTAATGGGGAAAAACTCACACAGAGTACATACACATCAGTGAGTCTATGCAGCGGACAACTAAATCAAGCCTAAAGACCAGTATGAGAAGTTGTCAATAAAAATGCATGAGCTTGCATTGCCTCACATAGACAAAGGATACCCTTTATACTGTGGAAAAAAGCAAAATATGCACAGTATCTATTAATAACTTGGCAGGGAAATGAAGGGCATGCATGGAATAAGCTTCAATTCAGGCAAAATCAAATGAAATCAATGTGATGCAATTACATCTTTAGCCACACGATGTCACCACTCCAAAAAAGTTCTGCAATCGTTTGGTCATCTAGAGACATTACCTGTAATACATGCACTGTTGCCTAGATCACTTTTACATTTTTGCAATCCATTGATTAGGAATTACATGACAAAAAGAATTATAATCTGTTCTCTAATTACATTAAAAGGGAAGGGGGGGACTGATGTGTACATACTTCCTAAGTGTACAATAGGAATATTTTACTGACAGGACTCAGTTATATTTAAAAATTATTATCTTAAATTCTTATTCTGAAATGTGATTTATAGGGAAGCTGAGACAATGTCTTAATAGCACATTTTAACAGTCTGTTCCACTTGGTTTCAACCTGCAAACAATATGGAACTGCATCCTACGTTTAAGGACATGCTCATGATCCTTTAAGCACAAAGCCAAATTGTTCAAATTGGTAACTTGCATAAACATCTAAGTTTAAAGGGACGTTACATTCTCAGTGTGAGACAGGAACAGCAGCCTATGTGTGGTGTTATTTTCATTATATGCAATAACATACAAGCCATATCTAATGCAGTGTTTTTTTTTTTTTATGTGAACAATACAAGTCACTTCCTGAATGGGGGAAACTTCAATGCTGTCAACACCGCTTCCTCCAGGGTGTGTACATGTCCTGATGTGACCCCTGAGGCACCTTCCTAGTGGGAACCCAACCTCATGCATGACTTTCGCTGAATGTAAGAGCTTAGCCACACCAGAGTGTCTCCTGGAGCTCAGACACACCAGAGACACTTTCACTGCCTACAGAAAAGGCACCAGGATTAATAGAACTTTACTGATTAATAGATATTGTATTTATGCAGCTGGACCGATGAAGTGCCATGTTCAAGGGTACAACTGCTGTGTCCCTACTGTCAATCAAACCTGCAACCTTTCCATAACTACAGTACTATGCTGCCATAGAAGGACATCAGGATGTAAAACTAGAAAAACAAACCCATCAGGAAGGCTGAGTGACTTCTTCAGAATCACATCTCTATACAGACAATATGACAGAATACAGATTATGGTGTCAGTTTAAAGAAAGCCATGAAACAACTTTGACATGATTTTCTAAAAAAATCTGTTCAATTGCATTATCATCACGAACAAAGAATTTATTTGTCTCAAACATTAATTTCACATGTCTGCATCATTCCAACACAGTTTTCCAAACAAATAAAACTTGCTTTATGAGTATATAAATAGTATTTTTCCACAGAAATCCCAAGTGTTTTAGGGGACAGACAGAGGTGCCCAGGGTTGAATTGTAGAGGGCCTAGTCAGAGAAGAACCCCTCCAATGGAGTGAATATCCATTCCAGGTCATTCCTTGTAACAGCCAAGAAAGAGAGGAACTTTCCACTTCATCATGACCACAGAAAAAAGCATGAGCCAATAACCTTCTCCCACATCACTGATCCAAGGACCTGCAATTCATTCAACATCCTTAAAGCTTCAGTAGGTTAGAATTTTATGTTTCAATATGATCAAAGCATAGCTAGTGGTCAAAGATACTAGTCAAGGATCCTCTGTGCAAAATTTCAGGTCTACACAGTATTGTATTCTCCTTTGTAAAAGCAGGTCTAAAGACCAGCAATAACTAGCCAATCATGCTTATTGCTCTTCCAATCAAATTGTGCCTGTGCATACTTAAATCAGAATGATTAGGTAGAAGGCTTGAGGGAGGGCAGAGGTGTGACTGAATTAAGAATAGCAAGATTCCTTCCTACTGTAGCTCTAGCTTTACAAGTAAATGCAAGCATTCTTTTTTCAACAACACCGTTTGACACGTTAACTTTTGCAATTCCAGAATGTGTCAACAAGTGTTTTGTGAACAAAAATAAGAACTTGTTAGCTTAGATGTGAATTAGTTGTGACATTATTTGGTTGAACTCAGGACAAGGTTCATGGAAAAGGGAAAGGGGGAGTGGAAAAGGCACAAAACAGAAGATTGAAAAGGAGAGCAAACATGTACAGTGTACTCATAACTATACATCTCCAACAACATTTTTTTTTTTAGTTTTCCCCATCTACCAGCACAATGCTATGGTAAAATCACCTGG
The DNA here is from genome assembly GCA_019788955.1 of Albula glossodonta. Taxonomy (NCBI): domain Eukaryota; kingdom Metazoa; phylum Chordata; class Actinopteri; order Albuliformes; family Albulidae; genus Albula; species Albula glossodonta. Next base: position 3,045,729 of record JAFBMS010000032.1, read on the forward strand.
GGTTATGAACTTTCTTAATTACTTACTGACCGATGGCATATTTTCAGCAAGTAAAGCTAAATGAGAAATGCAATTGACTTATTTTGTGCATGGAGTGAGTTTGCCTATGCTTTATGAATGTACAGTAAATGATGCATGACAATTCAACATAACTGTGATGGAACAACCAACAAATATGGCACTGCCAATAAATGATTGGTGAGTCCCAAGAGTGCTGGATGGTTAGTGCTTTGTTTGCACAGTTACAGCCAGCATTTGGCATTGTTCGTACAGACTAACTCATACAACTATGCATTATTCACATACATGTTTGCTCTCCTTTTTCTGGTGAAGTTTGCCCATGTGTGGCCATATGGCTTGTTCTCTTCCCACTTCCTTTTTAAAGCAGCAAAGAGCAGGAAAAAATAACCTTCTGGAGGTATATTTTGGGAGTTTTCTGATTTTACAACGGACAACAACTTCATTATTTATTATTATCACAATAATAAAACGAACACACAATTTGAAATCCCTGCACAATCTAAAATCCTGTACAAAGTTTTACGAAATAAAACAAAAATGACATCTAATGAAAACAGTAAAAACAAAAACACTTATATCTCTGCCTGAGACAATACTACTGGTCTGGGGAGACCAAGTATTCACTTTTGGTGATTGTAGAAATACTTCTTGTTTGATTGTAGAAAATCTTTTGGTGTGATTGTCTAAACGTTTTTTTGGTGTGATTGTTGAAACTCTCTTGGTATCATTGTGTAAATGTTGATGTGATTATAGAAGTACTTTTTGGATTGATTCAAAAACACGTTTGGAGTGACTGTACAAATTGATTTAAAAATTAGGTGTGGCTAGAGGATGTCTTCGGATTGATTTTAAAAATGCTGCTTGGTATGAATAGGACCTTTTAAGGATATACTACATTTCTCACTGGCAACCCATGTCTGAATTAAAGAATTGGCCACATTTTCTATATTTATTTAGCCAATTAACACTTTGTAAAGTAGGACTCCAGAGTTGCTCATCTAGTTCAGACACTGAACTAGTGCAGAGTAGTGATTCATCCTATGGCCCAGAATAAGCACAGACCTTGCCATTTCCTACTGTGGGCTTGAGTCCCGTAGAATGGCCTTGGCAATACCCAGTCAGTGGGAGTTTTACCTAGCAGGGTTTAGAACTGCCACATCATTCACTAGCTTCTAGCACATTAGCTGCTGTGGCTCATCTGGCATATTGGAAATTCTAATGGAAGATCATGCTGATGCTATCGTAATGCTAATGCTAAAAGTAAACAGGCAAAATGGGGTGAAATTCCACCATAGCTAGCAAGTTGTTTTAGCAGGGATAGCTAGAAATCAGGCAGTATTGACTAGTTTCTGTCCAGTCGTGGGAAATTCAATGAGTGGCTCCCAAGTAAAATCTGTGAATATAAACTGAATGTAGCTAGTGTTGGCTCACTACTCATATAAATAAATTCTACACCATACAGCTAGCTTGCAAGCAAAAGGTCTTCATGTTGATATTAGCTAAATGCGTTTGCCATGCATGGGTATGTTTGATAAGACTTGGAGTTTACAGGGTAAAGAGTGTTGATGGAGTGCAAGACACACATGCTATGGTGTAAACAGAGGGTATCAGTGAAAGGACCTCCAGGGTCAGAGGTGATTTATGACTGTTTCAGGGGAGCCCTAACAAAATCAAAAGCAGCACTCAGAGTAATGCTCTCTTTAGCTAGTCCCCCAAACTGAGAGGGTAATGGAGAGGGAGAGAGAGAGAGAGGATGACATTTACAGACAGACAGGAAAAAAGTCATGGCCATCTAGAGAGCAGAGACTGCATTGTCCACTGCATGAAACTAAGACTCACTGTTATCCTGCACAAAATATAAAACAATACATTAAAAATATTTACTACAATATGAAAAATATTACACTTCTTACCAATGTACAAAAGTCCCACACTATTGGGAGAAAAACATATGTATCTGGCAGGAAATATGAGTCACATCCTAGTGTCACTGAGGGACAGTGGGTAAACAAATGAAAAAGTGAGCGAGTGCATTTGAAAGTATGTCAGCATGAGAGAGAGAAGAGAGAGAGGAGTGAAAACATGAGAGAAGTAGAGAGAATGAGGATTCATATGGTCAGTATGACAGTGGTGATGTACATAAGTCCCACTTCTTTTGCTGAGCCTGCTAAATTCCTCACTCTGTTTTCTATGTCCCCCTGAACCTGGGCTATCTGTGGGAAAAGGAACAGGGCCACGAGGAATGGAGGGTGGAAAAGTATGCTGGATAGTGTGCATATGGTGTGTGGTGTGACTGAGAGCGGTGGTATCATTGCTAGTGTATTATTGAGAAGCACTGGATCAGACCTGTATTCACCTCCAATGAGCAAGGCGCTATCATAGCTAGCATCAGCCGCAGCTAATGTTTTGTTCACAGTAAGAACAGTTCTTTGTTTACAGATGAAAAAGACCACTGTGGAAACCATGCAGTTGAGGGCATACACACATGGCCTCAAATTCTTTAAAAACCCCTCAATGTAAATTAAAGTTCTCCTGTTGCTCAGGGCCTAGAGGATTGTGGGTAGAATGCAGCAGATCCTGGGCTCGGAGGTGAATACAGGCCAGGAGACGAGTGGTGGACGCCGGTCGCAGTTCTTGGCCCGATGACTGGAGGGTGGATGAAAACGGGGGTTTGGGGGCTGTGAAGAGGAGGATGGCCTTCATCGGTCTGCCTCCCTGAGGCTGCACGGCCGTCTGAACTCCTGACCCCGCTCGTGGATCCATTTGTTGGATACTGCAGGAGGAGAGGAACATGGAGAAGGCTCTCAGAGGACAGAGCTAGCGTGTTATCATCTCAGAATCAGTAGCTAGTTAAAAGCTAGCCTCATTTGTTAGATTTGTAATGATGAGGCTGACACATCTTTTGTTTTAACTTCAGTGTGATACCTCAGCCTATGGGGAAGTGTTTTACAACTGAGCCGATGGTCAGTCACAATTTCTGATCAATTTCAAGGGTCAGGGGTAGGTGTGTGAAACGATAAACAGCCTAAGCAAACCAAATCAATACTGTAGCCTCAAATCAGTGAGCAGAATGCTGAGGCCAGAAAAGTTAACACAGCCATCATGATGCTCTCTCAGAGCTTGCATTTCTAGTATCGAGGCTAATTTAGACCTAACAATCAAGGAGAGGTGAATTAACTGCTTGATCAATTAACTACTAAGTAATAACTAAATCCAACTGTACTGTTCAAACTTTTCATGACTGTGCATCTTCAGAGAATTCTGGTTGAAAGGGCTACAGTTGGGAGTCTGCAGAGGTAACAGTGTAGGAGCAGTGACTCAGTAAGGGCAGTTAAATGGATGTTAGGACATTTACCCCATTTGTTTCCCACAAGGACAGGGCAAGCAGCATGTCTTGTACTGTAATCTCCCTCACCACTTGGAAACAGGTTGTACCAGAAAACTGCTGTACCCTGAAACACAAGCATACACCTCAAATTTCTCCATAACTAGCACTGATCAATATACACATATACACACATTAAATACTCACCAGACCGAATGACTAAATCTGATCTGCCCACAAACACACACACTCACAGACCTGAAAATGTACCACCTTGAATAGCTACCACAGATCATTAAACCAAAATACACATACACTATTAAAAGTTGCCATTCTGATTAACTTAAACTAAACAACCCACCAACACACACACACACACACACACACATGCGCACGCACATTACCTTTTTGGGCCACACTGCAGCACCCACGTCTACAAATACTGTGGCGCCCCCTGCTGATACATCACTCATCTGCAGCAGAGATGAAGACAACTTAACATTCACGTAGCAAAACAATGCAAGCAAACTTACTAAAATCCATAGGGATGTTTTGAAGGATAATTGAGAAAAATATGAATGACAGTCAACAAGAGAGTATAAGGAGGGGAGTCACACTGACATAGAACAGCCAGGTTGCGATGCGATTTCCTGTGCCTAGCTCTTTGAAAGCATCTGGTTCATCTTTCTGTGCAGAAACACAACCACAGAGAGTGACGTCAAGCAGGCTCATATTACGTCAAGTCATGACCTTATTTATGAGCAGAACTGATATGTACACCACAGACACACACACTACCTTTACTACGCTGCACACACCCTTCAAACATGTCACCGCACACAAACACAACATGGACCTGGCCACATTCATACATATCTCATGACACGCACTCATACCAGACAAATGTGCATGCATGGACACAGACATACAAATGTACAGTCCTCACAGGAAACAAACAAATATGCATATGGATGAATACAAATGTACACAGACGCATACAAAAGACAAACACATGTATTTTCCATATTACCAGACCATGTGGTAAAACACACTGAATTCACTGACAGCAGCAGGCAAGGCTCACCCTTCCAAAATCAAAGTGTGGCTCGTACTGTCCACCCACGCCGTAATTAGCCACCTAATGAGAGAAAGACAGACAAACTGAAAGAGGCATCCAGCAGATGCTCTTACCCAGAGCAGCTTATGCAAGTGCTTACAGAACAGTTACACAAAGAGCAGAGACGATACTAAGTTATTAGTGTCACAACAAATAAGAGTGCTCGTCTTTAGATAAGACGCAGACAGGATATTGCAGTGTGTGCCAGTGCACTTACATTCTAAACAGGGGAAAAATGTGTATGAGAAATGACCCCTCCTAAACTACCAGACAATAATATGGTGCAAGTTACAAACTCCAACCCCTATAATTAACCTGTGACTTCTCACCTGTAGCTCTTCAGCTGTGTTCACGTCCAAGCCAGTGATGGTCTCAATGCGGTGGTTAATCTTATCCACTACAGGGTGTTCGTAGCCTGTCAGCCAGGCACTGTGAAAGGACAAGAGGCCAGGGTTAAAATAACAAGGAAGGCAGGGAGTGGAGAGAGCGAGGCAAAGGTTAGAGCAGAAAAAGGCATGGTGCAATGAAGAGGGAAGTGGGCATGAAAGGTTAAAACAGCAGCAAGATTGACGGCCAGATGAAGCAGGGCATGGACGGACACAAGGAATTATAATTAGCATTACAAATGTGTCAGTCTGATCTGGGTTAACATTTCTCAAGCATGTGGCAACTACCCCAAAAGAAATTAAGTATACCGCAATATATTAAAAATGTATGAGCTTTTTGATAAACATAAGGATATATATTTCACATATTTTGTACATTTCAATATCTGAAACCCAGTTATTTATTTCTGCCCATATTTAGTAAAAAGGTTGCATTATCTGTTCTAATCTCGATAATATATCGAGATTATATTTTCATTTAAATATATTTTAATGTACTTAATTTCCATTAGGGTATGGTGAAAGCAAAGGAAAGGAGAATGAAAACCAGGGTACCAAGGTATGACACTGGGGTACAGGTACTACGGGGACGATATTCTCTACCATTAGTATTAAATTCATTTTTCCAATGGAAGTAATAACAGCCTTAATTTATTTGCTTTCAATGTTAACAAATTTACTATACAGTTACGCTGACATGTCTCAATAACGCTGACTTCACAATAAAATGGTGAATAATATTTCAGAGAAATATTACTGAATCTCAGTTTGTGTTAAAATAGTTTCCAACTGAACAAAATCTTAGTTTGTGTGTGGTACAAGAGTTCTGACATGCAAAAAAGTGGAATGTCAACAAAACCATTTGTGCTCAATCTGGCGAATAATGTTTGCTGAGCCAAATCTACCCCCCACCTTTCAGACAACCAAATGGTTTCCTTTACAATTATTCCTGCCAGCTCAGGAAGTAAGGTGTGTGAGCTCTTTAGCCAGTCAGCAGCATAAATATTTATAAAGACGACACAAGGTAGCATGCATCAAGCCCAAAACGGAACATGTGGCAGAGGCTGGGATTTGGGAGTACTGGACATCCAATCAGTTGGCAGAACAAGGAGATATATGTATTCAGTATACACGAGAGCTTTCCCACAGGCAGTGTCACAAATCATGGGAGAACCTTTGACAGTGAAGTCAAGAGCGTGTGAATTAGAATAGTGTTTGAAGGGCTCTGGACTCCAACTCCCATCAGTCACTCTGTGAAGTGGTTAGCAGTATCCTGCCAACAGAATGCATCCCAGATGTGTGGCTCTGGGGCTCAGGCAGTGTGAGACGTGTAAGAGGTCACGTTCTCGCATGTTACCGCACTGTCTGTGGCCACGAGGGCCCTGCCTGTCATTCTCCAGCCAAACACAACACACGCCAAACACACCCTTCTTCAGCTCACAGCCTGGGGAAGCCACATGCTACCACATTACATACCTCCAACTAGGTTGTCTCTGTCTCAATGCTATGTGTGAATTTACATTTAAGCATTTAGCAGACACTCTTATCCAGAGCTTACAACAATCCCTTATCCAGAGTTCTTTCGAAATGTCCTAGATACAGATCTAGAAAGCCAAAAATCACGCTCTCGCATGTTATGACATCACATCAGATCTGGGTCAGATACATATTTTAGATATTTTTCCTTTAGCTCTTTGTAAAAAAAAAAAAAAAAAAAGAAAGAAGTAAAAAACTCCAGAGAATCCCCAGTAAATATTCCTGGCAATTTTCAACAAAACCATATTACTTCAAAAAACGTTAAAGCCCATTCAGAAAGAACTTTTTTCTAAATATTGCTGAAACTATGAGTTTAATTTAAATCTTAAGAGATATCAACAGGGATTTTACTGGCACATAAACAGTTACAGTGCTTCAAATAAAGTGTCTGGACCTGGTCTGAATCACATGGCGTATCGAAGGGTGAGTCAAACTCAAACACACTGCAATGTCCAGTCCACGCCTCCAAACTTCAGCCTCCAATTACAACAGACCCAAAAGAATTAAGCCCTCCTCATGCTCTCTGTGTCCTCCTGAAGACCAGACAATCAACAGCAAGAAAAACAGCAGCTTCTCCTCAGCATTGCTGCTTTTTAAGGGCTTTACTCCTTTCCTGCACTGCAGTCTTACCACTCTCTATGACCCATTCTCTTTCTCTTATTTTTTCAAACATTTGAACATTTATTTTTATGTTTGCTCATATATTTGTTGGCTACATTTATATTAATCATTGCTTTGCTAACACCATTCTCTGGCACTCTTGGTACAGCTCTGTGCAGCTGTCATATTGTGCAGAGTTCAGTGCTTAACTCAATGTGATGGACTGGCTGTCAGGGTGTTTATTCAGTCTTTGCCAGTGGGGTGTTATGAGGTGTAATTTTACACAGTGTTTCCGGGAAAAGACCTCATTTCCAGTTGAAAGAGAAGCCAAGCCACAGCTCAAAACATCTGCTCTTTTTAGTTACTGTTTTATGGGCAAAGCTGTGGAATTTATGACTTATTTCAGTTATGGAACCATTTCTCTCACAGCTCATCCTTTTTAGAATGAAAGAGCGGGATTCTTTAAAATCAATTACTACAAGCAACCTGACAGCAAAAACACGCTTAGTTGCTGACTGATAATAATTAATGTGAAACAATGCACAAGGCCAGAAAAATGTCCTAGTAAAAATGTAATAAGCAGGTGAACCCCTAGCGCACACGTGCACACACACACACACACAGCCAAGCTGATTGTATTTTCTTCTACAAATCGATTCATACCCCCAGCTCATGGCCCACTTGACTCACAGGATACAATTCAGCTCTAGATATGGCTACGACAGAGTCCAGGCAGCTGTCCTTTCTGTGTGCATCCATAGTAAGCAGTACAGAATGATACTGCAAAATCACACACAAAAGCACTACACATGGTTCCTTATCAGAATTCTGACAAGACTGTACATGTCAGAGTTTAGGTTAATATCCTCTCGACCTCACACACCTGCTAACACACACACAGACACGCACAAACTTCAAGTAAACAAGCCTCCATCTCTTTTCATCCCCATCTTTGCCTGATGTTAGTCTGATACATGAATAGAAACTTCATATTGCCAGATGAAAAATACCATGAAAGTTCCATGATTCTGTGATGTACAGCATTTATTTATGACGCGTGTGAGGAACATTTGGCTAATTTCCTACAATGTAATCTTTTTGGCAGTAAAGTAATTACTGTATTAAAAGGATGGCTAAAAGCTGCATGTGTCCTGTGGGTGATGGTAATCTCCATTTCAGTTCTCTAACAAATAAGATGAGACTATAAGCATACAATCACATACACAATAAACACACTCTGTCTGCTGAAGCACCACACCCAAGAACCCAGCCTCTGAACACAAGCAGTTGGACAGACAGACAGAGAGACAGATATATTATGGGTTGCTGAAAGAGGAAAAGAAAGCCACAGAAATGCATGGTGGGAGAAAAGAATTACAAGAAGCCTATTTTTAAAGCTTTAAATTCAGTGAAAATGGAGTTTAGTGGTGAAGATTAGGAGGCTAGTTCACAGTCTATTTAGGTAACCATTACAGGCTTCTTATAAACAGCTACGCTATTACACCAATTCAGCCACACATATATCTCCCCTTTTCACTATAAACACTTCTGGATAAATGTTGCCTTATTTCATCAAATAAATGTGCTCCACACTGCATTGGTGATTTTTTGGTTTGTGCTGCAGTGAATTATTTATTATGGATATAGATGCTATGGTTACTGATGTTCTCATTCACAAACCATTGTGAAAAAAAAATGATTAAAAATAAAAATTATATATATATATTTTTTTTTTGTTTGTCTATTTTTTTTTTTTTTTTTCCAGATTCCAGACTGCTGAATTTTCCTCATGTAGCCACATTTTTTTGTGGGAGCTGGTGAGCATGGGTGTGTGAATGCTTTCACTGTTTGTCCAGCAGAGGGCGGTAATTACACATTTCAACGGAAGGCATAGACACTTCTGGAAAGTGTAATCTGAGCCCACGCCTCAAAGGGCTGCCAGAGTTACTCTTGTGACGCAGCTTCATTCGATGGTTTTCAGAGACTGAGCAGGGGATGTTGAGGAGGTTTCCATCCTACAGTATGCCCACCCTAAAAACATGCACTGAGAGCACTGAAAAGCTAATATCATGAGACGACAATGACCAGTAGAACAGTCAAGTAGAGTTTGTTTTCCTAAGTGGAGCTAGAAGAGGTTAAAAAACATTTTTAAATATTTCCAATATGTCATTTACCTGCCACTGCTGCAGTACAATTACCTGACATGGAGGGAGGAGGCAGACAACCTGGGTTTAGCAGTAGTGTGCCCTGACAGACTATAAATTACCTTGCTCAACAGGTACAAAACACCTTGAGCTAGATCTTCAGGCGCTCTTTACCTATTCCAGGCCAAAAAGTACCAGATGAATTTGAGACTCTCACTGTGTCCATTCACCAAAGGCCAGGGGGCTTCAGAACTTGGGAAGTGACCTCTGTGATTTGTGACCCTGACCCCTTACCTCTTGGAGACTCTGTACTGGGCGGTGGTGAGTTTCCCAGTTTGGGGGTCATGCACCGTGGCGCGCCTTAGCTACTTCCCGGGACACCGAAACAGAGAGACAGAGAGAAAAAGAGAGGGATACAGCCGGTCACATGCTGGCTTTTCAATCAATGCTAGCGTTAGCCAGCAGGAACCACTGGGACAGCCTTCAGACCGCCACTCCCTCTTCACCACACCACTTTGAAATAACCTTTTATTGGTGCCATACACCTGATCACTGTGCCAAACCACCAGTGCCTATTTCCACCAAAACCACAGAGAGTGACGTCTTACCACCCCTGTCGTACCAAGGCACCATGGCCACAATGTTAATTCCGGAAGGTGAAAAAATGTTGATATTTTTTCTTCCCCTCTCTATGCTAAAATCCAGAGTAGAGTCAGTTCTCCTCAGCAGAAACAGTGACCAACCAGGGAATGGATTTGGCAGCCATTACAAACAGAGGTGATACATTATCAGTGCCTTCTTTCCCAAATGCTAGAGACTCCAGCCTTGGAAGGCCATGAGTAAAAAATTAAGGGCAAACGCTGCATTAAATCCTGAGACAGGTACAGCCCTCCATCCTTACCCTGGCTGTAGAATGTCTCCTAGAAAAATGCAGCTGACATTGAAGGAGTAGTCTCATGTGGACACGTTTTTGGTTTTTGCTGAGTGAGCTGGTCCAAGCTTGCAGAGGGTAGTCAGTGGAGCATGGGATGGGGGGTTAGGTGGGTTAACAGGGCTCATAGCTGCGTTAAAGTGTCTGCAGTAGCCCCGCCCCTCCCCCCCGGGGCCTTACCTCTTGCTGATGCGATAGTGGGCGGTCTCTAGCACGCCAGTGATGGGGTTGGAGATGGTGGCTCTGCGTAGCTGTGGAGGAGAGGGGGTTACACAGCACCTACACACCACCTACTCTCTTCTCTGTGCACCACCATCTCTCTCTCTACACATCACCTACTCTCTCTCTACACCCCACCTACTAACACTCTGTCTTCCCTATCTACAGACACCCTCTGTACTGCATTAACACATCCCTGACACCCTGCCCATTCTCTCTCTACACACTGCCTACTCCCCCTCTACACACTGCATACTTTCTTTCTACATACTGCCAGCTCCCTCTCTACACATTCTACACTGTCTACTTCCTCCAGCATTAAGGGGGTTAATGGTGTTTTTGTAGAATCTTCAGAGCCCCTCAATCACCTTAGCTACATAATATTCATCTTTGCTATGCCTTTACAGTTCTGATACAACCCTGATCTAAACCACAGCACCAATTAATCTCAATTAATCAGTCATTAGTCATGCACCTGACATTCCCCACAACCTGTGAACCTGCTTTCCCTAAGTAACAAGCCCAGAACACACCGCCTTCCTCACCACACTGGCTGTTCTCCCCCCCCCGGACCCTTCCACAGTTCTGTAGGGACATTAGAGTGAGAGCCCACCCTAAGGCCCACAGTCATAAAGTATCTCAGAGTATAAGTGCTGATCAGAAATGATCTAAAATCATTCCCCATAGATAAATCCCATTCTTATCAACCAGGAGCAAAAACTAAAAAAAAAACATCCTTCATAAGCACTCTTCACATGAATGCTTCATGAATACAGTCTTAGGTTTACAGAAAGAAATTGGTGCAGCCACGGTCGACGCAAAAACTCCACTACACTCTCAGAGCGGCACACATACAGCCTTTTACAGTCATGGTTTCCAGATCCAACAGGGCCGAAACTCTATTCAGAATGCATTTCAAATCTGAGCCAATAATCTAATCACTCCAACCCAGACCTAAGCCTCATAAGTACTTGAAATACTTAAGATCTTGAGATACCAATAAAAATTGAAAACACCCCTGCAGATTCCTGAGAATTTCTGAGTAATCTGCAGAAAATGTCCTTTCTCATGAGGGATTTAAGAATTTCAAACACTTACAAGATCCAGATCTGCTCCAATGTCATATCCAACCCCCTGCCAATCATCCTTTGATATCCCCTTTGCATCACCCTCTGGCCCCGCCCACATGTGAGACAACTCACCCTGGGCTTGGCAAGCTCTTTGACCTTCTCGATCTCGCTGTCGAAGATGATGTCATGGTAACGCACGATGTGAGGGCGGTCCCACTCGTCCTCCTGTTTGACTGGGCCCAGTATAAGAAAGGGGTGGCGGTTGTTGTCAAAGTAACGGCAGAAAAGACGCTTCCTTCTACGTGCAGTCTGAGACAAGGGAGACGGATAGACAAATTCAGAAACATAAGCTCACGGAAGTACACAAACATAAATTCACAAACACAGGCACGTACAAACTCACATACATAGTCACATAATAAAAAACTGTCACATTTACACACACATATATACACTCACACACCAATAAGTACATACAATTATGTACACTAACATGTCTAGGAACATATGCTGAATCACTTCCATATATACAAATGTAAACACACACACACACAGACATACACACACACAAAGACAGAGGCACGGCACGTGCACATAACAGGCATGTGCTTTATTACTAAGTATACAGCAGTACATAAACAGCTGGGAGAGCAGCAGAGCGAGCTGAATCAGTGGGCAGCAGGTTGTTGGCAAGCTGGGCAGGGAAATGCCAGGGAATTCCTGGGTCAATGCCAACACTGCCTGGCAGCTCAGCTCAGCTCAGCTCTGCAGCCCACAGCTACTGTCTGCAAAAACTGTCCACTCATGATCTACAGGGAGAAACTATCCTCTCTCAGTCTATAGACAGAAATGACAGACGGAAACGCCTGTCACCTCCCACTCCATGGAGAGAAGTGCAGTGCTTCTCACCATTTTGATTCCTTCACCGCGGCACAGCTGCTCATACTTCTTCCTCTCTGGCAGGGGGTCGTTCAGGTTCCTCCTGTCATCTGCCTGCACCTTTTGCTCTGCCCCACCCTGTTCCATAGCTGCCTTCTGTTTCTCTAGCTGTTGTTCAAAGTACACCACGTTTCCCCTGGCACGCTGGTGATCAGGGTCTGGACACATGGGACGCAAGAGAGTCACCAACACTTCTCATACAGTAGGATCCAAAAGTCTGAGAACACTTTCCCATTTTGGTACATTTGCACCAAAACACTGTCAGTCTGCCCCCAATTAACAAGGTGGAAACTGCTTTACAAACTACCAATCACTATGGTAGAGACTTACCCAGTTTGAGCAGCTGCTTGGTGAGTTCCAGGGCCCTGTCTAGCTGCCCCTGCTGGTATAGGGAGTAGCTGAGGTAGTCCAGCACAAGGGCTTTGCTGATGGGTGACTCCTCACCCTGCTCCAGCTGCCTGAGAGCCTGGGACATCCACAGCTGGGTGTGGTAATAATCTGCCTCGGTGTAGGCCACCTTGCCCAGGTCAAAGCAGTCCTCCACAGTCATAGGGTTATTATACCTCACACCTGTTGGAGGACCAGTGAGAAGACACACATACACCTTTATACTAAAATGCAATTATGTGGTACACTTACATTGTATTAAAATTCAGTGGTCATTGTGTTGAGGTGTACTTAGAGTTGTGACTGTAACTATATATGTTTCTCACTAGGCAGGCTCCCTGAAGACTTTGTGTTTGTGTGGTACGTAGGAGTGTGTTCAGAAGGTGTGCATATTTCTCACCTGGTAGGTTCCCTGTAGAGATGGTGTTTGAGTCCAGCTTGTAGGTGTCTTGCAGCCTCAGCAGAGCTTTGGCCGCTCCAATCTGATCTTCATCACCAGGGAAGTGCTGCCGCTGGACAGTCAGGTTGGATATGAATCCTAAAGGTTTAGGGGTCATAGGTCAAGGTCACATGTGAAGTCACATGTGTCATATGTTTTTCTTTTAGATCCCTTCGATCTGTTAACGAAAACCTACCAATGTAAACATACAATCTGGATAGAGTACAATTGGATATTGGTGAATGGTAAAAAAGACACATCCCTGACTAAGTGAAAATGTGTGTGACGTGTGAGGTTCTGACCATTGGATGTGTCCTTCAGCACCAGGCTCTCCAGGTTCCCCCATTCTGTGTTCAGTCTCTTCATCAGTTTGAAGGCATTGACTGGGTGTCCCAGAAAGCCCTCTGGGTCTTGTGTGGCAGTAGCTGTCAAAATGTCCAATTGTTCTGCCCACCTAATGGAATAACACACAGACAGGGAACGCCCTCTATTCAGGCAATCATCCATCACCAAAGTACAGTGTGTAAAAAAATAGCTTGTCTATGATTTAGCCTAAAAGGATAAGGCATGTTGCAGGTGAGGGCCACAGGGTGGACTGGTTTTAGTTTTAATTCAACTGACCTCTTAAGTGACCTCTTAAGTGCTGAAAGAACCTGTGGCCCCTGCAGCCCACCAGGATCAGGGTTAGCCACTGGCGGGCCCAGGTCCACAGAATGTAGTGATAACCACATACACGAAAGCAGTATTCACTCATGCCATTGGGCTGGGATCCTCAAACATAAAAATTCAGATAAAACAATGCTGTAAGAGTAGGAGCTGGGTCCCTGGGAAGGGGACAGGACACTCACTTCTTCACCTGCTCCAGCTTGCTCTCCTCTGCCTGGATATAGTCCTTCAGAGAGGTGACCAGGTCCTTCTCTGTGTAGACCAGATCTGTCATCTGACCTGGAGAACACAGACATATTCACACACAGAAACCACAAACAGTCTAACATCGACACCATGATTGACACTAGCTAGTGACATGACTGTGTAACCAGGCAGGTGGCATGTCATTCATTTTGGTTTGTGTGTTCATTGAAAGGAACTAATACAATGAACAGTAACAACAGTGAAACTGCCAATTTCCAAATGCATCTATCATAGTGTCACTGTATACAACATTGTGAAAATATCTGAAAGCAAGTAAGAAAGCAATTACTTTCCTTGAATATGTTTCAACTAGTCTTGCTAGCACATACATCTATACTGACTGGTATAGTGCTGTATATGGGTTTGTTTTAGAAAAAAAAATGTCAGAAGTTCACCATGTCACTGAGGATTAAAAATATGCTCTCCCACAGCTTAATCTTTTTTGTACATCATGTTACATTAATACATTTTGTTACATTAACGTAAATGTTTCTTAAAAGTTAACACACAGGGCTAGAGGCCACAGCTGAAGTGTGCCCCCTAGTGGCAATTTGGAACAGGACCACACTCCTCCAGAGCAACACTTTTTTGTGTTACCAGGAAAAACTAAAATCTTAAGCAGATTCTAATATATAACATGATGGCTTGTTTCCTCCTGTGTTTTCCTTTATTTCAAGCGTGCATTATCAGGAAAGTGTCTACCAATCTGTGATAGGGCAGTTTAGTCCAATATTACTGGTGCCCTACTATAGCAGTTCAGCTTCTTAACATAACCCAATCATGTGCCAAGTGCACTGACCCCAACTGGCATGTCCAGGGCATAGCAGGCATTGTGCAGCGAGAAACTGGCACACTGTCAGAGGAGCTACCATTGTTTGAAAGCAAAAAGCAGATAATCCATGTCTGAGACTGGCTTACACATACAGCTGGGTCTTTTTTTCCGGTTGGTTCTGACTCTTCCAGCAGCCTTGTTATACTGCTGACATACTAATAGTGCTGTGAGGATTCATGAACCCATGAATCATGAACCACCACCCATAATGGGTGAAGATACGTTCAGCTGTCAATCACACACTAAATTAAACGAATCTAAAGACTTTACTGTCCAACAATATTGGACAATATTGGAGCAACAATATTCAGGACTGAATCTCCCAGACAGTGTGAAGACTCACCAGTGGAGGTGAAGAAGTCAGCATGTGCAGAAGATGGCTGAAACATTAAGGTCAGCAGCACAAGGCAGCACACTCCACCCAGCATCATCCTGGGTCTGCAGAGAGAGAGAGAGAGAGATGAGGGACATAGCTGACACCCACCCACACATACATGCATATGTATGCATTCAGTCATACCAACACACACTCAAACATGTGTCCATGAGCACACAGGAAGACAGGCAAACGTACATGCATGCATACATGTACATACATGCATAAATGCACAAATGCATACACACGCATACATATATTATACATACATAAACACATACATTCACTGTATAACAGGACTCCTTACCTGGACCCATGCAGATTTGGTGTCTCTCTGATGGTGATAGCTATGTACTAATATTATGCATAATGGACATTTGCCAGAAGCAAAAAAAACGTATAAAAAAAACTACCCATTTCAATTACTTTGGAAAAAGTATGTTGGTAACAAAAATGACGCTTACAAATGCTAACAGAGGGTTTGTAAACCAGTACTTACTGGCAACACTGACGAAGTAGTTTTTGAATACTTAGGTCAGTTATGTACAATTACGGCAAGCTACAAAGGCAGCTCAGAACCCTCTAATCTGGGTCTACCCTTTTTTTCAGTGACCAGGTGTCATCCATTCACACACTTGAGAAATCAGAATTGGAAACTTACTGTTTCACTGTGGTCATGTGACTCATTAACTGCGTCTCAACTGAGACTTGTCTTAATCTATGGTAAGTGCACATTTATAAAGTGTACATTGATTATATGTCTGTGGAATTGTTGCAGCCTTCATTCAAGATAAGCAAAGCTTTAGGATACTTGGGTACTCTTATGTTGACGACATCACTGTATGTGTTCCAGTTTAAACATACAGCTGGAAATTCCTGATGTAGAAAAACTTAGTGTTTATACTATGTGATAATGTGGGACAGCAATCTGTTTACATCCGTCAGCATTATGCTGTAGTTTTTTTTACACAAAGTAAATTTCTGAAGACTTCTAAAAGTTTATAAAGCTGCAAAAATGAATCTAATTGTATAAAAGGAGAGATGGTCAAGAAAATCCAATATATCCTAAACTTTCCCTAAGGAGACAGATGCTAACAGTTTTTTTAAGACTGCTAATATACAATATATGCTATTATTTTTGATGGTTTTCAAAGAAAAATGAATATGTTTCAGGAAATCTGTAACTGCACACTTTTCAGCCACTCAGTACAGTTGAGTAGGTGTGAACAGGTTGGAGGCGAAGATGCCAAAACCCACCCATGACCCTGACGACACGGCGGCAGCTCAGGTGCTGGAGCTGCTGTGAGCATTGGCTACAGACACACTGGACTGACCCAGATCTGCACCCTGGCTAAGCCACCACTACAGCTCCCATTTCCTGACATTTAGATTCTGTGTGCAGCATTGTAGTGTGGCCTACTGTTGTAGACGGTTTACAAAGCATGGTTTTGGCAGCAAGTTCACGCAATCTTTTCTTGGTAAAATAATCAGACCAACTAATATCAAATACCTCAAAGGTGGCAAAGAAATATTTTGTCACACAAAGAAGATCAGACATTTTTTCACAACTAAGTCACACATGAGATCAGTGGGCTGAAAATTTAAGTAAAACGTGTGAAAAGACGACTGTTTTGATTGAAATAACATATATGAATATCTAGCAATCGGAATAGTTTGGAATACTGGCAGGCAAAAGGCGGTACCACCTCACAACAGACACATAAGAAGATTACCAGACCAACTTTGAAAAAAGCAGATAATAGATAATGGAGCAAACATAAAAAGTTAAACAGTCCCTTTCATTTTTTTTTTTTCCCAAAAGTAAGCACCTATATCCTTCTTACAGGCATCACAATGGAAACATGGACTCCTGAAGCCCTGGACCAGCATTGTCCAGTCCTGCTGGGCTGCAGTCTTTGCAGGTTTTTGTTGTTTCTTTACAATCAGCAGCTGTTGTAGGCCTTGGAAACCATGTGCATGGACTCTGTGGGCAGTCATTGATTAAAAATAATGAATAAGTGCTGAAACACACCAAAAACCAGCAGACACTGAGGCCCTCCAGGACCTGAGTTTGACATCATTGCCCTAGAACTGGGATTTTCAATTAATATTGTTGGTGGGCCACTTTTGCGTTTGTGAATAGAGTGGTGGGCCAGTTGGGCACAAAGCATATAATAATATTATACCATATCATAGGCCTATAATATAATATACTGTAATTTAATACAGTTCAATGTAATATAATGTAATGCTTTTATAAAACAATGCTAACATGTCCATTAGTAATCCATAAACTGTAGTAAATTTGGACTTGTAGCTTACGACTTACCAATGAGATGTGAGCATGATTGAGAAAACAGAAAATTTAATATTGAATTAAACTGACGATGGTATTTGTTGTATAATCTGTGACTGTTTTGTGTTTTTTTTTTTTTTTTTTGGTCATGACAAAGTACTTCATCTAACATGCACGTCTTCACCAACTCAAAGTCTACAAAAGGCTATTTGCTTTTGGAGAGGCGCAGCCACCGAGTTCTCTTCAGCGGATGCGGTTTTGTGGATGGTACTGATGGGTTGCAAGAGGTTAACAGAGACTCAATTTTACCTTTACGGTCCGCACACTCGGTGGGAAGTTGGCATTGAATCCAGTGTGTTTGGTCTCGGAGTGTCGCTGCATTTTTGGAATTACTAGCAATTACATTAATTTTATTTTCATTGTCAAAATAAAAGTTTATTCAGTCCGTATGTAAGATGCGCTGCTCGTTATCGCTGTTGTGATAGCAGTCGGAAACACCTAATTTATACGGGCTAGTTTCACGATAGTAGTAGAAAAAGACGCTGCACAAATACAAAGGCATGTGAAACGCTCTCGGGCCGGATGAAAATGCTCCGCGGGCCGCCTATTGAAAATCACTGCCCTAGACTCTTTACCAGGGTCACAAGTAGGATTTCAGGTAAGTGATGTTTCAAACTGCTGGATTTCGTACGCACAAGTATGAAAAGATGTTAAACTAAAGTGAGCACTTATACTCAGACAGAATGAAAGTCAGCACACTTTTAAAAGCTGAAATATCAAAATACAAACTGTCCTAAATAATATAATTTCACATAATTTCACAACGTATCCCTCATATTAAACAACAATTGCAATACCGCATACATGAAGCTTATGGTTGAACCATCATTTCCCTATATAGCTGGGAATATTTCTGTTATTAACAATTAACGTGGTCTCAAATTTAAATAAATAGACACGAGTAACCATAGATTTGGTCACTTTGAAGACTAAACGCCAGCAAGTTGCTGTAACCAGTCATCCTTAGGAATAGACTGCCACGTCTTCGCCCCTCCCCCAGAATTACTCTGGGACCAGAGCGCAAAAGTTCAACCTGCTGCCAGGCAAACGGCATTTTAGGCAGGATGAGTACGGTTGTGATACAAACATTCGTCAACTGAACCATATCACGTCAGTTCGATTCAGACTGATTCTGTATTTAGTTTGAAAAATTCCTAACATGTGATTTACACGTTATGGCGTGCGTGAAATTCTTAACCTGCTACCGCAACACTCGCAGATTCTTCATTATTTGATAATGAATATGATGTTAAGTAAGCAGAAGTAAATGACAGATGTACAGATAAAAGGAGATACATTAATTTTACGATTATAACACAGAACCTGCATCATTTAATAACTTTAATTTAAAAAAAAAAAAAAAAAAACTAGTTGCTAGTGACGGGACACTTGTATTGATGCAACTGTGCGTTAAAAGTGACATGACACTTTCTATCCATCTATCTATGGTGCGTGTGTGCGCTCGTGTGGTGTTTTTGTAAATCCTTGCTAATAATTGGTTCAATAATTGGTTTAATGGAAAAAAAAAATAAAAAAGTGCAGTCACACAACACAGAACTGTTAAGAAAAGGCTTATCTTGTTCAAACAAAGCGGATCGTAAAACTTGTGACCTCCTGTTTCGAATAAACGTATTGATACGCCGACTTAGTATTTCTTATACATGGCGTTGTATGTTGTTAGCAGAACAGAGGAGCAATAACAAGCAAACCGTGTCATGAGGTTACCACTGATATGCAGTATACTAACGCCCCAGTCCCGCACTGCATTCAGCAGAAAGTACAGTTGAATCCACGGTCTGTTGCAGAACTTTCTGGCAACTTTTCCCGCTAGCCTCAGAATCACTTCTGAAAAGAAAATAACTTTGACAGCACTGCACATAGGGAACAATAGCCGTTAAAAACAGCAAGACAAGACCTTACCTGTCTATTAAGTGATCTGTGTTTGAAATCTACGTTCACTGGGGTACACCACGAGGACTGGGTTGCCTCCGCTCTGACCTCTCCGGTGAGAAGAACTACAATGTCCCGCTTGCGGGGTCCTGTTTAGTTTTTGCTGTCCTCGCCGTTAACCCAGCCTTAACGCCATCTGGCGGCAGAATCTAAGAGCGCTACGTGCAGGAGCTCACACACTCACATTTTTGGGAAGTCCTGGAGGCATTGAGCATGCGTTTACAAATTTGAGACTCCGTGGCAAGGTTTTCCCCCTCAAATATTTTGGCACGTAGTCCTTCAAGCAGTTAAAAAAAAAAGATCAGTTTAGGTGATGTGGACACAAGACCATAAGGTCTGGAAAATAAAAGTTAATATCGTTGCCAAATAGGCTATGCCAAATCAATTCATTGCCAGTAAAATTTGGTACAAATGTCGCTGCCTTTATATTAGACTGCTTTTGAATTGAATTGTGTTAAAGGAAATTGTTAACCTCTTAACAAGTGTATAATGATTTGTGTTCTGCTATGAAAACACAAGTACTGCTAGCAAATTTCACAAAGCTACTTGAGCATTTTTATTGATACTTTACAAATAAGTATTTGTGAAATGCGTATGTGTGCCCGCCTGTTGTGAACAGTAAAATGTCCAGTGTTCATTTAACAGAGTTCAGCATGCGGTAACCCAGTATCTAATGGATCCTTATTTTCGAAATCAGGAGGAAAGCCTGCGTACACTGGACTGCTATAATCCCGGGCAGCTCTTACGCACAGCATTGATCACACGAGTGCTAATCCCACAGCAACCGCTGAACAAATAAGAAGCAGCTGCATCAAATAATCGCCAAAAGTCAATAAACAAAAAGGACCGTAAACAAACACTGCAGACAGATGGGCCTAAATCCACTATTTAAGACATTCACATTGTACTTCGATGTTGTGCCAATCTAAAAGATTCCTTTGTAAACTCAGTATGTATTCAAAAGACCACTACTCCCTGTTATTTGGCATACCCAAAGTTTCTGGTCATTATTTTTAGTTACTGTTTAGAAGAGATAACAGGCCATTCATCCCATCTTGTCTCATCTTTTATCCATAGTATATTGAGCATCTAACATTGTGCCAAGCCCAAGATACTGGCAACATCATACTGTAATCTCCGTTAAATCAGTATTGTTTATGGTGATATGCCATGGTTAATATTTCAGTTTTTATATTCCAAATCTACATTCTAAATTATTTTCCTGTTGAATTTGCAACTCTTGTAAATATCCAGTTGTATAAACAGATACTATGTAAAAATGCAAAATATGTTTCTCTGAGTAAAGGCATTTACTAAATATCTGTAATGTATTTTCAAGAGATGAATTCAAATGTACATACTACTACTACTTCTACTACTACTAATAATAATAATAATAATAATGACAACAACAATAATAATGATGAAATTATTTTTATTATTACTATTATTATTATCATCATTGTTGTTGTTGTTCTATTCTGAACTGTAGTCTAGAGGGTATAATGTCAGACCTTTGCCAACTTCCCACAGGTCCTGCTAGGCCTTGCCCATTAGGTTGTCTCATCTTATGTATGTGGGGGGTCTGCTGCTGTACATCTCTTACACTGTCTTGCACTCTTTTCCCAAGTCCAATTTAAGGACACCTTATTTCTTAAGTTCAGTCTGAAGGAGATAGTTGTAATGATATAAATACTATTGAACATATGCAAGGGATATATTAGTAATTATTGCTTCCCATTTCTTTGGACATTTCTTTGAATTACAAGCTTTGGTTAGAACGTATGTGTTAAAATAACCATGTTTATTTCCTTTTGCTGTACAATAGACTAAACACCAGAGACAGCATTTTTCAATGCCAAATACATCATATCTCAAATCTTATAAATCTAATCACAACCCATACATCTAATATTATAAATATAATCAAATATTCATTGAGTTGGTTGTAGATATTCTGTGCCTTTAAAAACCACAGTTATACAATACATTATTGTTTTTATTTATGGACTTAATTATGGCCATTATAAGTGTTATAAAGCCTTTCTCTATTCAGACACCTCCTTGTGTTTCACAGTTCATATCTGAATCAAGCTGTATCACTGCCTGTGCTATAGAAAAACCTTCATAGTGTTGAAGTGGATGGCTAGAAAATATCTGTTATGACCTGAAAAGTAGGTGGGGTTATCACTTTGAATTCTATTACTCTCCTCATTGCCAACACATATAATCTTTGTACTGAAGATCTGATGAGTACAGATAACTGGTGCTGTCTCACTGAAAAGATTTTACAATGTAGCAGCAATATCATATGATAGCAGCAAGCTAAACCTATGTACACTCACTCATACAACCCCACTATTTGTGTGTCTAGCATTTGCCTGTGCGTTTTATGTGGCTGCGTGGGTGGACAGAATGTTTAGTGTCACTTCTACAGAAGCAACACGCCTTTCTGTGTAAGGTGCACTAAAAATATACATTGTCTTGAACACATCATCTCCAGCAGGAGGGATAGTGACGGGGTTAAAGAGGAAGCTGCTACAGAGGGGTGGATCAGTTCTATTCCGGGAGAGCTGGGGTCCTGCAGGCTGCAGTTGCGTTTTAATTGCTGGCTGAATTACAGCTGCTGCACCCAGCTGACTCCCTTGTCTAAATAATGACTCTAATTTGGCAGTTAAGAGCTGAGGCAGAACAGATGCCAACAGATCCTTCAGCCTTACTGAGGCAGGATTGTGCAACATATCTCTGCAGCATGGTGCCTGGTAGCCTGACTTTTAGATGTCCTTCTTGGTTACCTGGGACACCAGCACCAGTCCATAGAATCACACAGGTGTGGTGCACACCACTCCCTCACACATGTGTGTTTCAAAACACCCATAAATCTAGTGCATTGCAGGAATTTCTAATATGTTACACAAGCAGTTCAAAAATGTATTCTCTAAAGCAGTACTGAATAGTGTTTGGTTTCTTTGATTGTCAGTCAGAAACGGGAAGGAGAAAGGAGATTGCCACTCATTAATGATCCACAGGAATGCAAACAAGTGTGTGCATTTATACACACACATACAATTCAACAGGATAGTTTCAATACATATGTTGCTCAACTGCTTTGTGCTATTTCAGAATATATTATAAAATGCAGACAGAACAGATTAATTTCATTTACTATTCTCAAACGATATACAGAACTGTCAGTACATTAAACTGTTGACAACGTGGTTATGAGACATGGAACTTGTAAAAATATCTGCAATAAGTTATCTTAAATTAGGCAAGGCAAAATTGATGAGTGTTGTTTCTTGAACAGGTTCTTTTGTGTCTCTCAGCTCCATATTTTAAACTTTGTCTAAATGTGCGTGTCTGTACTGCAGTATAGCATTGGAAATTCATATTACAAAGTGAAACCTTTTTTAGTTAGAGAGAAACAAGGAAGGAAGATGCTCAGCAGCTGAGTGATTGGTCAGTGTTAAAGAATTAGTGGTTCTTGTAGAGAAAGGCCTTGTAAATTAAATGGACAACCCCATACACTGTGGGTCTCTCAGCCATATACCATAACAAATCATTTTTATCAAGGTGAGAGCAAATACTGTCAATGTCATTGGACATTAATTATGGATGGGATAAAATCTAAACAATATACAAAAGATCCCAGACTGGATTACCTTGTTTTCATCAAACAGAATACCTGCAGGATTTTTGTTAGTTTAAAGGGTCAATGAACTGGAATACCACAGCAGACAGCTGGGCTAAAGTGATAGGATATGGTTCTGTGCTTTTGAGCTCTCATGATTAGTGATAATCTGTGCATCCATTCTGTGAAATCATATTTTACTGTGTCACACTGAATTTATGAAGCCTGCAAGTGCACACAGGCTGCTGCGATCAACACTGGTCCCCCTTCAGCATGGATCGCAATATTCACTAACACATAAAAATGATGCCATGCATCTCAGTGATAGCCCAAACAAACAGCAGCCACAAGGAGAGGGGGATAGTTCATATCTCCTTTGATATGTGATAAAACTTTATTGTTTTTATAATCATTCCCCTTTTTGAAAACCCAAATTTAACAATGCAATCAGTCAAACTACGAACAGAGTCTTAAGTGAAAGCATCCTCACCTGACCAGCACTGCTGGGACCTGAACTCCCAGCATTGAGGCACAGCCACAGCATACACTTGTCTTTCCTCTGTGCACCACCAGATGGCCAAATGGGCTTGTGTTGTCAGGGTAACTGAAATCCTTCTTTTCAGTCATATCTTCTTTCAGTTCATTTGCCTGCTGTCAGTGATATAGCTGGGAAAACATTGGCAAAAAAAAATTCTCCCCGGTCAGATTAATTACATCAGAGACAGCCAGATCATTACTATATTGACCTGACCAAGGGAGCAGTTTTGGAGAAATTTCTTTCTATTCTTTCTGCAAGAAAACCTGAGTAAGACAGCTAGCAACATAATCAGCTTCATAAAAGCTCCATCATAGGAGTTAACTGGTGCAGACAGGACCTTGTCAATAAAATGTAAGATTTTGCAACCTTTATAATCTTTCAGGGTTTTAGATTTGTGAAACACTACTCAGATATAGGACTCATTGCTGCCATTATTAAAAGCTCAAGTCTTAACATTCCAACCTTGGGTAAACGCTCAGGTGTTTGGGAAGCTATATAATGCATGAGGCTAGGGACCTGTTTTATTTTTCTGATTCTTGTGTGATTCTTAAAGATTTACACACTCATTTAAAACTGAAACATGATCACAAATCTCCATAATATTACAGTGCTTTTGAGACTCTCTTCTCAAACCACAACATGCTTCATTCCAAAGCCTCTTTTGCACCATCAAGAAAATAAAACAAACATGTCCGTGGTGGAAGGTAAATGATTTTCCAAACTTCAAGGCAAGCCCATGTTAGCAAGTGGACTGACATCTAGTGATAGTTTTGAAAGTTGCTATTGGGTGACTTACATTTACAGTTCTAAGCTGTTTTTTAACAATGCTTTGTATATAACTGAGGAATATAAAAAAAGTTTTTCTCCATCTAAGCCACTATTTTTAGAATGCTGCCTCCTCATAATATCTTCACTTAAAAAAGGTTTTCTGGGCCTGATATTCCACTGGAAGCTGGTAGGTGCAGTGTGCATGATAAATTTCTCAATTTGAAATAGGTTTTTGTCTCAAGTCAAGGCACATTATAATGATTGTTGCTTGTGAGCTAACTGCTTTGTGCAGGATCAACAAAGCTGCATTAAAACTGGTACATGCGAGTTCATTCATGCACTATTTGGTCTGAAAATCTTCACTGTTCTGAGGCTGTGCACAAGTCCTTCAGGGATGGTTGTGGGTACTGCCTAACCAGGGTTTTGATGGCCAGCTCCATTTTAATTCAGTCAGTTCAGGAGATTCAATGAAATTAAGTGCCCAGTTTACTACATTTGTGTAAATTCATATGCCAAACTGTCACCATGCACAAAGAAGTTAGTCCCACAGATTTCATGTCTTCAAATTTAAAAATAGAATATAGATTGTGGATTATAGGGGATGGTGCAAATAGGTTACATTTCTAATGTGATTTACCAGGCCTGAAAGAAGTCATGGGTACGGTAACTATATGCAAATTGGCCAGGGAGGTATTAACCAGGCACAATTCAATAGACTACAATGTAGACTGAAATGTTTACTGAATGTCAGAGAAAAAATAATAAAGACACACCACCTCTCTAGTGATGCAATTTCCCAGCTTTTAATTGAGGAATGACTTGAACTACATTTCCACACATCTGCTCCAATTCTGCCACATTCCTTTATGTACTGAATAGAACAGAAAGATTAAATGTATTCCTTGAGAAAACAATCCCCATAAATTGTAAAAAACCATTAAAACAGCATCTTTTTTCAATTTACAAATTGAATGTCATTTTCTGCCACTGAACTGACTGAATTAAAATGGGATTAGCCCTGACACTAAACCCTGCAGGCCACAGACAGGTGGCTTTCCTCACAGATGGATGTCTTCTAATGCTGTGAGCTTCTGGCCAAAGAGCTGCACCTCATAGGTGGAGAGCTGGCGCAGGAAGCCCGCATTGGGGGCGGCACAGGCCCGCCGCTCCTTCAGCCAGCGGAAGGCGTCCAACAGTGTCCAGCGGCGGTGCACCATGAGGAAGGCAATGGTGAGCACAGAGCTGCGGCTGCGGCCCAAGCTGCAGTGAACCAGCACCCGGCCCACGCCGCCATCCAGCGCCCCCGTGATGAAGCTGGCCGCCCGCGGGAGCGCCTCACTCAGGTCCTGCTGCGAGTCGTCGCTCAGGCGGAGTCGCAGGTAGTGCAGAACGCTGGGGAAGGCGTTGGGGCAGTCGGCTGTAGCGTTGACCACATGTGTGACATGCAGGTTCTTGATGATGCGGTAGTTCTGGGCCTGCTCGGCCGTGCCCTGGTACAGAGCCCCCTCCAGGATCTCAGAGGGGTAGATGGAGAGGGCGCGGCGCTCGGGTTCCAGCAGGACCATGCGGGGCGTGCACAGGAAGGGGTAGAGCTGGTGGAATGCTGAAAAACCCCCCAGGAGGATGACTGGGTCCATGCCCATGGCACTCAGCTGGAAGAAACAGTGCTGCAGGGAAGGAGAGTCGGCCCTGGCCCCCTCACTGCCCACTGAAACACACATTCACACGCACACACACACACACAGACATGATGTAAGCTGCACTGTCAGTCATAGATATTAATCTACAAATGTATACTGAAGGAACAGGGTACAATATATCAAGTTTTAACATGTTTAAAAAAAATGGCTATTTCATGTCATGCATGAAATGAAATTTTCCATGTTAAAACATTTTTTTTTTAAATAAAAATGTCAGATTATCCCTCACCCCCTTCTTTCATTACTTATTTTACTATCTACTATGTAGGTCAACTGATACCTCAATTCTCATTTGTGGTGAACATCTGGGGATTCAAAGTGGGTGGGGAATTTCAGGAATGGAACAACCAAGTAGCAATCCAGGTGAAGATGAGGACTGGGTGCCCCGACGTAGAGAGGCAGTTTTTATGTAATCATGACCAGGACCTTGGGTTTGGTGCCCCTGATATTTCTGTCTCACATCGACATGCACGTCCATCCTGACAGATGCACAGAGCTGTCACTCTGTCTGTATAGGACAATGTTTCCCTTGGGGTGTTACCTGGGCTGTGTCCCTTCTCTGCATACAGAAGGATGATTGAGAACTCCTGCAGCTGCGCGCAGCTGATCAGACAGCCCAGCTCTGGGTGCATCACGGTTACACTCGCTCTGGCTGTTACCAGGTGGCTCTGCTTGTACCTGTCACAGCATGAATAGAGAGCATTCAGAGAGCAATATGCACCTACCCACACACAGACACATCCTTGCACACACAAACATAACACATGAATACACACACACACACACACACACACACACACACGAACACAACAAATAAAACAATCAAACTTGACAGAAATCCACCAGAGGAATGTTGAAGAAATCACAGAGAACACCAGACATGATCATACGTTAACACACACATGCACATGCACATGCACACACATAAACACACATGCTCAGCTGCATGTCAACACTGCAGCACAGTACTGAGCACCTCTGAACATGACAGCATGAATATGAAAACATGAAAATGACTGGGAGAGCATGACCAGGTGAAAATAGTCAGAGCAATAAAAGCAGCTATTGTATCTCCTTTGGTCATTGTTGGAACTTGATGCATAAAAAGTCACCTCTCTGCACTGCGGCAGTCCAGGATGAGGATGTAGTCAGGGTTGTACAGGGCCGGTTCTCCTGCCTCGGCATTCAGGAGATTGTAAACCTGCTGGGGTGTCACATAGCCCCGCTCCACATCCATCCGCTCTTGCAAAGAGGGGATCAGCACCTTCTCCAAGCCTGGCTCACACACAGCTTCACGCACACACACACACACACACACACACATACACAACCATGCAGTTCAGGTATTCAGCAAACCCTTGTTGCAGACTTTGATGACATTTGAAATTAGCTCATTTTAGCTCTTTAGATGCAGGTAGAGTTTGAAATCACCCTGATTCCTTAAGAATTTCCGAATAAGCATTGTATGTGCAAGATGTACACTTAAATAGAAGAATACCTTTGATCTGGATTTTATTGATTGTCTGTAAGTTTGTATTTTAATTCGATAAATGCATGGTGTAACAGCAAAAAATAAAGAATGCAGTTAAATATTCCTATGGCTATTATAATTAAAAATGGGTTATGGTGGGTCAGACAAGTTGAGTTAGCCTACCCTGAGTGTGGCACTGTGCAGGCAGCAGGGCTGAGGAGTGTGCGCTGTTGCCAGTGCCATTGGCCGCCTTGTAGGGGGCACTGTGTGTGGTCGGCCAGGTGTTATGATACACTCTGGAGGGTGCTACTCGATTGTTTCCAACTCTGAAGAAAACACACCATCTATCTGAGACCACATGTACAGAACTCCAGGCTAACATGGTACCACATGTGCTATGGAATAATTTCTGTGTTACCTAATCTAATAGTCTATAATACATGTACAATAGGCCAGTGACATGGATGACACCCGGTGGAAAAGTCACACAACAATGAATTCCTCAGGCTTACTTGCTTCAGCACAGCCTCCGCAGATAACGGAATGGAACGGTGAATTCCGAACTCACCTGGACAACACAACACCCATGGTTCTGGGGGGAAGACATTCAGGACGCGCAGGTATAACCTCACAGTTGCAGTGTTAGAGGAGGGACATATAACCTGGCAGTGATTGCCATAAGGATCACATGCAGGCACCCTCAGTGTTCCTTCCTTGAGTCAAATTCATGGATGTGAACCAGTAAAATTCCAGTCTGGCTGCCAAGCAAAAGAAAATATCCAAAATACAATCTTCACAAAACCCCCATTACTTGGTGCTACCATTACTTGTGTGAGGAAGACAACTGTCTTAGTTTTTTTTTTTTTTTGCTTCTTTCCTCCCCCTCTTTGTCTGGGCCTTATTTTAGCGTGTTGCCTAGGTGATGTGCTGGCCTGAAGTGCTCTAGATGGTTGCAGGAGAGCTGGCTGTGACAGGTGGGTGTAAACTATGGTCAAAGCGTAGAGACACTCACTCCTACCCACCCACACCTTGCGTGTGAGCACAGATCAACAGCAGACAACATCTGCCAGAAACACCTCTGCCACCAACAACTCCCCCATCCTCCCCCACCCCTGGATTTGTCACATCTGTTTAATGTGCCTCATCTCCTGTCACCCCCATCCTTATTCAATACAGCCCCAACCTCCATGTTGTTGGCAAACCACTGCACTGAGGCTGTTGCAGTGAACTTAACACAATGCATTTTCCTCCAAAAAGGTCCAATATACTGAGATATCTTCCTCTTTGCCATTATGGATGAGCAAAGTTTATGGAGATCTAGAGTGTACATCCGTATACTATGTCTGGCATCGATTTCATTTAGAAAATCAGCCTTAACACTACAGCTGGTAAATTCTCTCAAGTCTGACCACCTAAATCTGACCTATATTTGTCATGGGAAAAATCGGTCTTCCAGAAATGGTCAGCATTTTTTTCACATATAAAAAGCATAACATGTCAAGACGCCACCAGATACCAAGTGATGCATCTGGCCCCGCTGTATTTGCACATATTGACTGAGAGCTTCTAGCCCCTCACACACTCAAAGAGGCATATTTGCTCTGAGTGCTTGCTCCAGATGGCCATTCTGTATTGTCAGCTGAAGGTGCTGTGTGATTGGCTGTTAAAGCACGGTAGCATGTTTACTCTGACAAGCAAACAATTTCAGGCAGGGACTCACGCATGTGGGGAGAAAAAGTTGAAAAATATTTTTTTAAATGACTTACTCTGTACAGAGGTGAATGTAGGCAATGGATGCCTCAATAGTATATTAGTTATCGCATGACTTACATATGGGGGAGTTGAAGCAAAGTTGAAAGGGCACATAGAAACAGATTAAAAGAGAGAGAAAAAGAGACAGAGAGAGAGAGAGAGAGAGAGAGAAAGCATTGCATTTAGTAGATGCAAATGTCATCCGCAGATGTCCAGATCTATAAATAGCTGTCCGACAAATACATATTAATGGCTAATATATGGACAGTCACTGTGTCTGTCTTGTTAAAATGTCTTTGTTAAAATGTCATGGAAGAAAAGGGCAAACCTCAGAATTATGAGCTATATTTTTTATTTGGCTAGCTAATGCCCCCAAAGGGAGTCAAAGACAACATTTTGACCAGGCATATCTTATACCAGACAAACCTGAATGAAAGAGGAACACACCGGGAAAAGCAGTTTGCATAAAAGAACAAGGTGCATGAAAAATTCTCTAGTGTCTTTGTCTAATTTATTGCAGGATTAAAATAAGCAACATTAACTTTAGTTACAACATATTCATCAAACATTTGGATAGCCTATTGTTATTTTAAATTCATGAATTTGATAATGATTGAAATAATAACACAGAATGACAGATACTGTATCTTGTATCATCAACATTTGATATGGTTAATGTGGTAATTTTAGTCTTAAACTTCAAATCCAAATGGTAATATAAAGTGTTGCATGCTGCTAGGAATCAGAATAAATTCACTAAATAGACTATCAAGGCTGAAATATAACAGATATAAAAATGAATCAAAACACAATGTAGTAAATATACATGTAATGTGCACAAAAAAGAGAAAGATTATTAACTCTTCTCCAGGTTTTCCAAAGTAATTTCAGCTTTCATGGTGAAATAATTCTGAAACATAAATAAGCAGTCTTCATTCTAAAAGAATAAAATAAGAGTGTTACTGGTTGAATGCAAGTAAGGCTGAACAGTTAGTTGATCGGGGTAAAGTATAGAACCATGAACTTTGACTCATGGTACTGAGCTATGAGTGATAACATTAAGTGATCACAGGTCTTGATTCATTCAGCCATGGTAAAAATATCAGAAAATCTGCATGAAAAGAAGAAAAAGAAAAATAGTGGTAACAGGTATTGGTATTAATGGGAGATCAGTGTTTCGACTCCCTTGCATTGTAATGTTTGTACTTGAGTCCTTTTCCTCTGATATAAATATAAATATAACTCAGTATGTATATTTGTTTAAACATCCATAAGGAAGTGAAATGAGGCCTTCTTTTGAATTGAAGGTATTTTTGTAGTGGGGCTGCCTCTGCCCCATTGTTCTCATTTGCAAGAGATGAGGAAATACGTGACATATGAAATGAGTTATCTATATCTGGACAGCCAAGAGTTATTACTGAATAACTCAGGCGAAAAAAGATAACTCAGGAACCTAAGCAAAATGAAGCATTACCCCAGTTGTCTGTAATTATTAACACGTTAACAAGTCACTTGTGTCTCAAAATTCACATTGCAAAGATACTGAACAAAGATTTATATTTATGTCTAGACTTAACTGACGACATTTAGTCTGTGTGACAGTAACTTGCATAGTTACACAAAGGAGATGGATTTGAAATTAAGGAGATGGATTAAATAATGTGTTCCATTAATCATCAGTTTGGTAGTGCTTGAGTGGAATACAGTCCCATGGAATGCATAAAGTAAACACAGGCGTCTGAATTCATACCGTGACCATCTCACAGGCAGTGTGTGAATTAGCTTACAGGTTACCAGTAAAAGGGGAAGGGACACAAGGTGGTCAAAGTCCACTCTGACAGCCAGGTTTGCTCCTTCAGGTTATAGCCATCTCTCACTACTCCAGTGCACGGCACAGGAGCACCGCCAGTCCCTGATGGCAGTGACAGGAATAAATGCTGGGCTGAAATGTTGGGCTGAAAAGAGTTGTTAGAGGCAGAAGAGTTAGAGTGGGCATCCTATGGACGTAGGGGCAGAAGCCTGACCCACTGCTGAAGGGACGCCCCTGCAGAGGGACTGAGGGTCAGCAGCCACCTTATTTCAATACCAGGAGAGGGGAGGCTAGGGAGCAGCATGTATCTCCAAAAGACCTACACACAGAGGATTCTCATAAGGGAATGGTATGCTTTTCCCCCTCAATGTTCTGATTAATACATTTCTCTTCAAATGCATACTATATTATATTGACAATTATATCCTGTTTTCAGTATTGTTATTTTCTGGTGAGCAACGATTCTTAACTGCAGTTGAATGTTACATGGAATAAAATTGTCATGTTGTAATGCATCTTATTTATTATAATAATAATTATAACAATAACAATAATGAATTAATAATTATGGAAGTAAAAATATAAATTGTATTAAGAAGCGCATTGCTTAAAATTATGATGGAAAACTGTATCAGGAATGAGGATAAGTGGTCACAAGTTGAAGCTTACCTACAGTCTTATAAACTCATTTGCAACAGGAGGGTAGGTAAAAATCACAAAATAAGTCTCACATGAGCTGAAAGTACATCTCTATGACCCAGTCTCAACAAATACTCCCAAACAGGAATCTTGTCTTTGGCTCAGGGAAAAGACCGGGCCTTGTGGAAGGTGATGTGATACTGTCGTTCTCTTTACCACAGCCACAGTGGGTTCAGGAGGAAATGTCCCTGCATTGTCAAAGTGCTCCAGCCTGACAGATGGAAATCCCTGGCCCCTCTTGTTTACTTTGGTGCTGCCGTGTTGGCTGTGGTTATCTACTCAATGTCTAATGTGCTCTACGGCTTTCTGTCACGAATCTTCATTCCTCAGTATCGATATCCCTACATGGTGCCCCTCACTTTCACCCAGGTAAGATTAAAGGAATGACTCAGAATAAGACAAAAAAGTTTTTTTTTTTTGTTTTATTTCCCTAAGGGTATTAAAATGATTGCCTTTTCTCATATTAAGTGTAATATGTATGGTATCTGTGCATGCCCTCACAGGTTAGGGTGTGTCACAGGCTTGTCAGAGTGGCAGATGCACGGGTGTACTGATGTACCATGTGATAATGAGCTCAGGTTTGATAGTGTGTTCATGCGTGAAGGGCTGCTGATAGGGTGTAAACCACACTGTAAAGCTGTATAATATTACCTTTACCAAAGAGCAACCATTTATTATTAGTGTTCCTTAGTTCAACAAGTATCTATTATAAATAAATAATTTTGAATGCAATGTACATCATAAATATGCATAAATATCATGTATACTCTGTTTTATGGTATACTGTACTTCCGATCCACATCTAGGCCACAGAATGATGTGCAAAGTTGGCTATATCCTGCATTTTCAGATTCAGACGAACAAATAGTCTACATCATTTAGCCTGCATATTTGTTTTTTAGAGGAATGAGCAACTTTTAAAATGCAATTTTCTGTAGTCCATTGTGAGAATGAAGAATTAATTCTGAGGTATGAGGGTTAGATAAACTGGAACTCACACTGTTAAACTTTTTTCCTTGCACACAAGCATTTACACAATTGTGTAAAATGTATAATTCACACATATACTGAAGCTATTTAGGTCAAGTATGTTACTGAAGGGTAAAAATACATCATGCTACCAGGGCACTGAGCTGTTAACCTCATAGTTATATGTACACCTCTCTCACCATTATATTTGACTATGGGAACAACAAATTGGGAGAAAAATTGTTAAATACATGAAAATGAATTACATGTTATTATGATAACTGATATAACAAAGACCTTCAGAAATCCATTCTGCTGGAATGCTTAGAGTATATCTGACCTGCCTTGTACTACTAATGATAATGAAGCTAGTTTGTATGTGGGTGTTTGTTCTTGTGTACATACATAATACCAATTGTGTATATGTGTCCATCTGTGTGTTGTAATCACATGTGTTTCTGTATATGTATACAGTATATATTTACTGTATGTAGGCATGTATTTGTGTGTCTTTAGGTGTGCATGTGTGCACGTACATGTGTGCCTTTGTGCTGGTCTGTGCAATACCGTGTCTGTGCGTTATGTCGGTAGGTAGTGTTGACCCTGCTGGTGTTGCTGGCTCTACATGCCGTAGGGCTCGTCACACTGTCACCATACTCACTTCAGCTTGGGGAGAGGCTGCTGGTGCCATCCGTCTGTGACAGCGTCCAGTCCGTGCTGGCTCTGTGGGCGGAGGTTAATGCCTCTGCTGGGCTCTACCCCCTTGTCATGCGCTTGCTTCCCCTCATCAGTGTGGGCTGGACCTATGCCCTGGGCCTGGCACCGTCCCCTTCCAAACACACCACCTTCCTGCTGTCCGCCATCACCGTCATATCACTCACCATCACAGGTACCCACAATGCATCACTGAGCATTACTGAATCAAATTACCCAGAGTTGGCTTAGTTTTGTTTTTTTTTTGTTTGTTTACTAAGCAATTCAAGCGTGAGTTGTTTTATTCGCAGTGATTACTGGGGGAGGCAGTGTGGGTGGATAATTATTGGATTCTTTAGCCAATCAGATGCTGTTGCAATGAGCTTCCCATTTTTTGGCCTCATGACACCATGTTCTTCCATCATTACCTGCTTCGCTTCATTAGTTTGACATTAAAGCTATTAAAAGGGCTTTAGTCAAGCTGTGATCACATTAAACACCTATGCCTGGGAGCATTTTTACCTGGGGTTCAGTTCATCATTGCCTTTATGGAGACAGGGAATGATGTATCAGCTTCCCCTAAATCGGTTCAATCAGGTCTTTCTTTTTTTCTTGATCCAATTAATCCATTAATAAATGATTCATTCATTCATTTTTTTTTTACTTTTTAACTGCACCATTCACAAAAAGGTTGCTATGAGACACATAGTGCTATGTGATAACCTCTTTGGAAATAGTGTGAGACAAAAGTACAGATCAAAAGGTTGATAAGCCTTGGGGAAATGCAAATGCTATAGAACCAACTGAAGCGTATGAGTGCAGTTTGTTTATTGGTTTTTGAGTTGAGCTACTTAATTTTACTGCACTGCAGTAAACGGCTTTTGAGTGGCTCTGTAAACAGCAGTGAC
Organism: Albula glossodonta; assembly: GCA_019788955.1. NCBI lineage: Eukaryota > Metazoa > Chordata > Actinopteri > Albuliformes > Albulidae > Albula > Albula glossodonta. The sequence continues at coordinate 3,080,208 of JAFBMS010000032.1, forward strand.
AGCGTGAACAGCTGCTTCTCTGTTTTGCCTTCCAGAGCTCATGTTCGTTTAACAGAGAGAAGAGTTAGTGCAGCTTTCAACACATGCAGCCTATTATAAACTACTGGTATCAGGGTAATAAATCATGATTGTGGGTAGAGTGGAATGCAAACAGAGACAAACAAGCCATCAGGTGTGTTTTCTCAGCAATTAGTTATTCCAGCCCCCCTTGTACAAAGAATGAAAACACAATAAAACGTTCAAACTGTCATGTGACTAGAACTTGTCTAATGTAATGTAATGTAATTTCACAAAGCTGTTCTTCTCAAATGTGTACAATATGTACTCTCCCTGCTGACAGGCAATGACTTCCCTAATGTTCCATCTTTTCCAGCTCTGAAGGGATTCCCTATGGCCCAGTCATTGAGCTTCTTCTATTCCCCCCTTAGCTTACTCTTGCACAGCCTCTCTCTCACTTGGCTGGCAAAAGTTGGTGAGTCAGAAAAGAGAGTGGCAAAGAATCGGGTATCCCTTCTGGACATCTACTTCTGCCTGACTGTTAACAAGTGCCTGGTGCTGGGGTTCCTCTGCCTGCTGCATCCAGACAGCCAACGCATGCTGGTCGAGGGAAGCTGGCACAGCCTCATCTTCCACGGGTACCTGCTGGGTCTGCTGCTGCTCGGGGGTGTGCAGCGCCTCCTTTTGGCCATCACTGCACTGCACTACTCACCACTGGCTGCTGCCCTTCTGACCTCAGCGCATCAGCTGGCTAAGCCCTTCAGCAGCCTGCTGTAACTCTGGACTAATGTTGGGCAGTAAAATATCTCTCATGGACCAAAGCCGAACCTTAATAACCTTCCATACTTTCCTTTTATATCAATCTAAATGTTGTTATATGTATTTAACTAGACAGGTCAACTGAGATTTGTGGGTAGGAAATTGAAGGGACTGTGTAGCCTGGCAGCTGTGGGGTGTAATTAGATAGCCAGAAAGGTAATGAAGCAATTATGTTTGAATTTGGCCTAGATGCTACTGTTAACACCCATGCTCTTCCAAAGTGCTACAAAGTATGATCTTTAATGACCACAGTGAGTTACATTATTTAGTTTAGCCTCTATCTCTGTACAAAAATGCGGAACACATTGACAGTTACGTAATGAAATATCACCAAGGATGTGAGCAACATCAAAAAAATGACATTATGAAGCTGAGGACAAAGCAGCATGCCTGACTCAGCGACATGGACATTCCTTCTTGTACCTTTGGACACTGACAAATGCTACAAAAATATAACACACTTTAAAGGGCGTTCAAGTTGCCAATATTTTTGCAAACTAAAAATATTCCATCTAGGGAAGTGCTCATGTCACTGCTGTGCCTGGTGCATGTCAATTGTACAGTAACTTGTGAAACAAATAAATTACACATAAATATATGTGTATGTGTAAACATTTTTCATTCGCAAATCGAATGTCTGCTCAAAGCCAACATAAGCAGTTTCCACAAATATGTAAACTGAGGAAAAGTTTACAGCAACAGCAATGTTACGAACAGATGGAGTTGGCTTAAAGCAGGGGTGGGAAACCCAGTTCCTGGATCTCTTGCCAGTATCAGCTCTTAATTATGTAATCAGAGCAGTAATTTAATGTGATATTTTAGCTTCATTTATTAAGCTCTATGAATGACAGCTGAAACTGCTCTTCATATGAACCATATTACAGAGAACTATCTAGAAACTATTACTGTGCCGCAGGAACACATTTCTCCACCCATGGATTAAAGAATGGAATTTCAGTGAGTGATGTTGATGGGGGACAGGGGCATTGAACTCCACAAATTAAGCTTAATTTCTTTCACAAAATAGTTTCTTTATTTAACATTTAATGTGCCTCACTGCACAAAACATATATACACATGGTACCAAACTGTCCTTTACACACCACCTTTAAAGGGCATGAATTTTGTTGAGTACTGCTCTCCTCAGCATAGTTTTTCCTCACATGAAGAAGCTTTCAGGTATGTGATTCAAGGTTCCCTGCCTGTGTGATCATGTTAATCCAGAATGGAGGACAGCAGATGTATAAAGGTATGTTCATATTATGCTTCTCCATATTCTTTCTTTTGTATTTTCTCCTTCATGGTGCAGTACGAGTTTTGTGTCTGCCACCCACTGAAAACAGTAACAACCAGCTGCATGTATGTGTGCTGATGTGACTGTATTATAAAATTACATTTATGATTTTCATCAAGAGGAATTCCCCCCTATAATGCCTTCAATTTGAAGAAAGACTAAGTGTGGGAATAGACAATGTGGGTGTGTGTTTAGTGACTGGGAGCGTTTTAATGTATGTTAAAAAAAACAAATTGCATTGTAAATAAAATTAGGTAAGTGGCACATACATTGGGTACAATTACTGGTGTGCATCAGCAGCATGGGGCAGGTAGTTTAAATCTGGAGGAATTCATTTCTAATGCTATATTTGACTCAAGTTCTGTCCGATAGTGTGTGTGAGTGTGAATGTGTGTGTGTGAGTTCAGTGGTCTGCGTTGGGAGGCAGGTGGAGCCCCAGACTCTGCAGCAAGTTGGAGGCGGGGCCAGCCAGCCCTGCCTGAGAGCTGAGGGACTCCAGCAGGTTGGTGACCAGATTCAGATCCACATCTAGTGGCTGGATCTCCTCTTCACTGCCCCCGGTGGCAGGAACTGTCTCTTTAGCAGGATCCACACTGTCGCCACCCTGCTGGAGAGATGACCATAAGCCAATCATTTTATACTTAGACTTGCTCTGTTCAGCATGTGAAGCTCAATCCAGCTACTCTGTATTTCTCACTTGTGGCTTCTTAATTTCATTATCTGCAAAGCGCATTTGGGCTATTGAATAAATGGCATTCTCAGATTCTCAGAGGGTGGTTTGAGGAAATGTGATGTATTTGATATACATCTGGCATGTATCATTGACACACATCACAGAGGTATAACAGCTATGGATATTTAAAAAAAAAAAAAACGTGCACTGAAATGAGAGACTCTCCACTCACAGTGAAACTCTTCCCGATGTTGGTGTCCTTCAACTCCTGATCCATTTTATCCATGTACCTCCTGAGACTCCCCAAAGCCTCTGCTCCTGCCTCTCGTTCAGGTATCGTGCCTTCGCCCATAGAGTCAACAGACACTACTTCATCATCTTCATCATCATCATCGTCATCATCATCCAGATCATCTGAATCCAGCTCCTGTTCTGGCCCACCTGTGGGATCATGAATTAATCCAGAGAATTTCTGATGGAGAGAATCACATCTTTTACAGCATCCAAAAACTCGTTAACTCACAACCTGTCTTCCTTCCATCCAGATCTACAGAGGATGGATATGTGAGGGCAATATGGCTGAAACCTGACCAAGGCAGTTAACAGACGTTTCACATGCAGATCAGTGAAATGATGAAGAGATGGAGGGGGAGGACTAGAACAAGGACTACCTCTAGTGTGAATAGTTGCTATGGCAGCACACAACCACTGAGACTGGGCTGATTTTTCAGGGCAACTTTACCAAGTAGTCTTTCCAATGCGGTGGCCATGGAGTTTGGATCAAAGCTGAACGGCTCATTTGAATGGGACCTGAAACCAAGAGAGAAATTACTGTACGATATACAGACATGCTATCAAGCACATGCACACGCATACACAAATGCGGTCGCATCAAAATTACTTTCATCAATTTTTTAATTCCCTAAACTGCTGTATAAAAGATGAGGGTAAAGCTGCATAAAAAGCTCTCAACAAATCAAAGCCACTGATGGCTTTATTCTGCACTTCAAGTAGAGCAGAGAAAGGGGGCTCCAGGACAGACTCTTTATATTCACCAGTTCAGATTCACTCAAATGACATAATTCTTCCATCCACAGCTTGTGCTTCTGTGTTTTATTGTAATATCACTAATGTCATTACAAATGCAATCCTTAATGGATTTTCAGAAGATGCATGTGATTGGGTTTCAATCGTCGAAAGCCATTACTGTAAATGTTTAGAACACTGTTCGCTGTACAGGATTGAGCATTCAGTCATCTATTCTCCCAGCAGGCATTGCTCCACTCACCAGGGCAGTTCAGCTCCCTCGTGTGAAGAGACCGTGTTGATGAAGTTCTTCATGCCCTTTGTCACTGCCACCAGGCTGTAGCCAGCCTCCTGCTCATTGGCTGTCTGTGTCCGGGCACCCTGGTCCAGGTTTGAGTAGCCTGGGGCCCGCCCTGCTGCTTCCTCCAACATACGCTCCAGGTCCTGGGGTGTGATGTCCAGCCAGCTGTCACCTGCACGCGCGCACACACACACACGTATGCACACGCAGACACGCACGCACGCACACACACACACACACAAACACACCACAGACACACACACATAAACAAACACCACACACACACACACAAATACAAATACAAACACACACACACACACACACACACACACACACACACACACACACACACACACACACACACACACACAAAAAAGTCACATTTTGTGGAAACATCTTTTGTTATTGTTTTGCTATGTATTTACTAAACAATGATATTTGGTTTACAACCTTCTAGAACTGTACTGGTGACTAGTGGAAGGAACCAAATGGCAGAGAAATCACGCAAATCATTGCCATGCCCTGGGGTACTGACACACCATAGGGTTCTCCATTTACAGATTCATGTGGTGTGTTGGGGTCCCCTAGCTCTGCAGTAGTGCTGTTATGTGTCCTGTGAAGTGTGTGCTGGGCTGAACTCACTGTCCTCAGGGGGAAGATGAGCCTCCTGCTCTCTGAGCTCCTCCAAGCTGAACGGACAGCTCTGCAGAACCTGTAGCACCTCCTCCCCTGGGGACCGGACACTGGAGACACACAGACACAGTCACATTTACACAAAACACGAACATGCATGCACACATACACATACGCAAGCATATACATACACACACATTCATGCAGGTATGCACTCGTATACAGACATACAGACATCAGTAAACGCACACCTTGGTAAACATTTCTGGGTACATCCTTATCTTCCTACTGGCCACATGAAAGACTATTCAATAAACATGTTCAAAGGCTCAGTGGCACGTGTGTTCCTTTTCCAACGATCCCCTTTGCTTGACCTGAACCACATCCCACACCCACCAGCAGGGCAGAGCCACCTGTACACACCTGTTAGGCATGGACACTGACTGCCTGAAGAAGTTCTCAGCAGAAGCCATCACCTCTTTGAAGTGTGAAGACCCCTCCAACTCCCCCTGTCAAGCACAAGAGAGGCTTCAGCAACCAGGCAGAGCGAGAAAAAAACCCACTGCAGCTCCACATGGTTCACACGTCCCAGACACTCACCCTGAAATAATCCTTCTTCTTCAGGCTCTCAAGGAACCCTTTCCAGAGGGGGCTGCAGCTGACTGGTGCATCCAGATCAGAAGATGGCTGCCTGCACTTGGAGCACAGGATCTCAAACCCATGGGCCTGGAACAATCCGGAACAGACACAGAACAGTCAGGAGAGGCAGTAATGGATGTGAGAGTTAAGGAACTGGGCTTAAAACTTGGATTTAATGGCCTTCATCTGACTCCCAGGTGGGGCACTTCAACTGTGTCCTTGAGGGATTTAACAAGAGCTATGGCAATAAACTGTATAAATGGTCTATGTATATTAAATATCAAAACTAAATGCAAGTATTTTTAAAAATGATAAGTAATGTAGGAGACTAGCCGCATTGATGCCCAACTCACCAGCTTCATGCCCAGCTCATGGGCACGGTACTGTGGATGGGACGGAGCAGGCAGTGTGAATCCGCTACGCCGGTCAGGAGTGAAGCACTGCTGCTGCAGCTGAGCATACAGACACCGCGTGAACTTCACCTGCAGATACACACAAAATACTTAACTCACTGATCCCAGGTCAGTGACTGCACAAACAATGCCAAAACAGTACCCTTAAATGCACATGCAACATTGTTATGAATAATTGGGTGGTTTCTACTACAGTTCCACAAGCTTGGCATGTCAAAACAGAGCCCAAGGCATCAGCATTAGGTGTACCAAGGTAAGGACACAGGTCTCTGGGGGGAAAGTGCTGAAGGTTCGACAGGCCTGGAGGTCCACTGGGTCCCTCAGATAGAAGGCTGACACTGCCGGTGCCAGAAGGTCTGGTCGCCGAGACAGGACCGCTGCGATGCCCGCCGGCACAAAGCAGTGGGCATGGTGTAGGCTGGCATGGATCTTTCCAGGATATCTAAGAACACAGAACAGCTTGGTGAGGAGCACAGACTCCCTTGATCATGGAGTCCATGACTGTGCGGACTTACTGATATGCTTTTCTGGTCATTTTTTTGCTGTGTTGCTGTGTTTCTACAGGCTCAAAACAAGTCACACGACTTCAGTATGAATGCACCTGCAAAAATTTTACATCAATATAATGTGTGCACACTTAGGGTAGGGTACTCAAGGCTGAGACAGCACTGAATGCAGCGTGTGTGCTGCATAAGTGAGTGCAAGGCCTGCAAACATGATGTTGAATCATACAAACTTGTATGCAGCCTTCTTAAGCCTACTGTCACCATTACTTTACACTACATTAGCACCAGTAAGTAAACATAACATAAAACACTGGGAAAATGTGCTGTTGTTCCAAGACCTTGAAAAATTACACAAAATCTCACTGACAAGCTGCAAACAAAGGGACAGAAATAACTCACAGAAACTTTCACAAGGCCTCCCATTTTATCTGACAATGCAGATAAAACTCACATGGCACTACTGATCTTTCTTACCCCTCCAGCCGCTTTGCCACAGAGGATCGTATCCTGTGATTGGCCAGGCAGGCTTCTTTGTGGACGGAAAGGAATGCAAGGGATTGAGTAACACTGGGTGTGACATCACGGGGCAGGCCTACATCTCCTGCTTGTGAAGGAGTGGGAAGGATGTGCAGCTCTCCCTGATACAGGAACACCTAACACAGTGCATATGTACCGGCCATAAGAATTACAGTCTCATTTTCCACTCGATCAAGTTCAGCTGAGTATGGACAGTGATCAGACAAACACATGCAGCTCTTACCCTGTTTTCACTACTTTCTGGGTTTAGCCACTTAGGAAGGTAATTGGCTGCTTCAATTAACAGGAACTGGCCATCACTGTCCTCGACACTGCAATATAAACATATATAAATGTGTGTGTGTGTGTGTGTGTAAGAGAGAATCAACAACAGCATCATCCAAAATGAATATAATCCACAGTTTTATACAAGAAAAATAGCAATCCTTAGGGTTGAGAATATCAATATCAACAAATGTCATCCCAGGATGTATAATGAAGAACATGATGATAATCAAGTGTTTATGCACTGCCTCTGGTGGTCAGGAGGGATGAAATACCACCATTACAGGGCACTAGGCCTGAGCCTCTGTCAATACAGCTGATCTTCATGTCTTTTGTGCCTGTATCCTTTGAGTATTTGCAAGGTATTTCTTTTTGAGATTAGATTATGTTCTAATGGTGTTAGTGTAGATGTACCTGGCTGCGAGCTTGGGGAAGGCACATGTGATCTGCTGAAGGAGGTACACAATGAACCACTCATCCTCCACATTGTCCCCAAACTGGGTTGATCCTCCAATGTGTGCTGGAACGCCCCCTGGTGGCACCAACAGAAGAGGTAGGATCAGTGATGGCTGCTTTACAAAAGACCTCAGACTTAAATCCTGGAGAGGCACAGTATATGATAGTTTACACTGTGTTTAAGGATTTGAATAATTTTATTAGCTAAAGAGTTCACACTGCTTGTTTCAAAGGCCTAAACTGGCTGCTAATTGAAAGGAAATCACAAAAGCATGCAGACAATTTGATCCTCTAGCCTGGTAAAATCTGAAAGTTTGTAGGTATGTCTGGAATGTAGGACAAACTGTAAAGAAGGGATGGCTTCTTTTGAGCATTTATACATAATTTATTTACACAGATATGCAAAATAAAAACAATACATATAAATGCAGTAATACGAGCAAAAATGTCCAAAACTAGATAAATATTCAGACTAACGTGTGGCTTCTGATTCACGGATACGCAACATTATGTCTGAACATACAAGGAAAAAAGTACATTTGCGGGGTCACAAAGAGGAACTGCTGGGTTACCTTTCTCAGGATAGAACTTCAAATTAAATGGCTGGTGTTGCCAGATATACTGCACGAGGAGCGGAGCAACCTCTGCCAGGATCCTCTCCACCATCGGCTGCAGGGACTGCTCAGTTGGCTGATCATCCAGTGATTCGGGCTGAACCAGAAACAGATGGTATGACACCGCATCCTCGGGAACAGCAGGCCGTCTCAGAGCATCCATAGCAACGGTGGCAATGTGCCCGTGAGCCTGCAACCAAAAACGGATAGCCAATGATATTTTACATTTACACCAGGAACGGCAGCAATGAAGCAAGCAAGCTGACTGGTTGAGTAGCCTGACTGATGATCAAGTGAGGTACGGTTAAACATGTCTATTTTTCAAAAAAGACCTGTAAGATGAGCTAAGAAGAGAGTTACTCTAAGTAAATAGTTTGTCAAATAAACGGTAAATTAAACCTGTGAACCGAGAGCAGCACGCTAGCTGCGGTTAGCCACACGTTGCTGACATATACTGACTGCGGCACTGAAAAATATATATAGGTTGAAAGCTTGCTAGTTCTAAACTACATCTGACTGCTACCTGGCTTACGCTTTTATCCCACTTCTCGCCAGTAGATTTAACGTCGCTAGCTCAGTGGAAAGCCAGTGAAATTGCTGGAGACAGAAACAAACTATGTCATGTAGAGCCACCTAGCCGCATTCGCAATACTGTCATCTTAAACCGGAAAGGTCCGTTCTCTATTTTTGTCCTCCAGGAAAACACGTTCCAAATCTCTCGTCTGGTGAACAGATTTGCTAAACCTAGGTTCCGTACTAAAAAGCCTTGTCTCCGCGAGGATTCTGCGCAGGCGGTTCCAGGTACCTTAGAGAAATTTCCGTTTAATGACCACATTCCACATAAGTGTGTCAGGTGCCATCTCATTGTGTACAGTAAGAACCTGTACAGATTGAGTCGATCTATTCCAGAGGAAAGAGCAAATGTTTTTAAACAACCTGGGCTCTGTGATTAAATGGGGGATATACAATTATAAACGTATTGTTACTTTGTTAAATAATCTGATCCTGAATGATATGTCTATATTAATCCATGCAGCTAAAATTTTATGCTACTTAAACTCAGGCCTAACTGAATAAAAAAGTCACACTAAGAGATGGGAGAGTGAAATGTTGTCAATCTCACAATGAGTTGAGCTACAATGAGTTGTTGACTTACATGAACCAATGGAAATATTTTTATGTACAGAAATGTCTGTATTTTTCTGGAAATATTGAGGAAAAACTCATCATTAGTATGATTATTCAACATGCTTGTGTTTGGTTCTCACTAGATAAGAAATGCTACAGAAGCTTATTGGTCTAAGATGGGAAACAATTTAAAGCCATGAAGACTTTCACTGAGAATGTTAGGCGTTAGGAAGATGCCTCTTCAGATGAACATTTGAAAATAGTTCAAGAGGGAAGAAAGAAGTGAAGCAATCTGGGTAGTGTGAGAGATTCCCAAATCTGTCAGGGGGTTGGAGCATCTATCTGCAGGGTCATGACTTGTCCAGAGAGATCATAAAGGAGAGCACTTTCATGAAAGTCTGTATGGTAAAACATTGAAATAAGGGGGAAAGGAGAGGATGCAGGTAATTTCTTATACAGTTACAATTATTTGTGTACAAATAAAATTCACACATCTTACAAATGACAATTATAGATTTAGTTTCAGAATATCTGTGCTGTCAGCAATGTCTGTACATTTATATCTTCTATTGGTCCAAACATTTTGCAGATACTGCACAGCCTCACTGATCTTTAAACCATAACTAACAAAAAATGAGTACACATTTGTCTGGCTCATTGGTCTTTAAAATCAGCCTAAACAAATGAAAATATTCATTTTACTGTACAGGATGTGCTCTAGATCGGTGCCTGCGAACAGACATATAATGTGAACCGGGTACAATTCTGCGTGGATGAACGCCTGTACTACATTTCCCGGTGCAGTTTTTGTCGAATATTTGCAGTGAATGTTGGGAAATTAAGTTCTCTATCAAGCACCTGCAGATTTTAAATCTGTCAGATGTAGAGGACATTACTTTGAAATAAAAATACTTCTCCCAAGAGTCTTTGCGGTGAGAAGTTGCGTATCCATGACAGCCTGGTTGTTGTTGTTATTGTGGCGCTAATCCTATGTTAGGCTTTATGGATGTAAACATTTCAAAGGATTTCTGTAGTTTTCCGTCTACTTTGCTGGTAGTGGAATTACGACGAAAATAGGCACATTTTATCTAATATAAATACATATGTTGCGTCTTATCAGTTTACGTAAATGTGTACATTTCGGGGCTGTGGTAGATATTTTTACTTTACCAGGTTATCTTGTTAGATAGGCCTCTAACTGGCTGAGAACATATTTAACGGTAGCTTTGCTAGCCTAGCTAGCTAGCTAGCAAGCGGTAGTTAGCGATTCGTGAATGCAATAGAACGATGCTTAAACCCCGGCAAAAGAGTCATCGGGGCTGGGGATCAGAAGCGAGTCAGATAAGGGAACACCAGAAAATCATAATGTATCGATGAAAATAGAACGGTAGCAAAGATGATTTCACGATACACCAGACGGCCGGTATCACATAATCTAGAGATGTGAGTATTTCGGACTGCCGTGCAGCAAGTTATATTTAACATACTTGGTAGTTAGGCGGAATATACACAAAGGACATATATAGCATTGGTTGCTTGCTAGTTAACGTATCTTGATACTTAAACTATCTGGTCGTCAGTTAACTGGTCTTCACCTTGTTAATTTGTTTACCAGGTTGCTAGCTAAAACACTTGCAAACGCAAATGACTAACATAAATCGTTAGCAAGCCAGCTAACAATTGGCATAGCTACACATTGATGTTTTGGTATTCATGTACCTAGCCAGGTTATATGTATTGCCAGCTATCTTCTTCATTTGCAAGAGCTCTGTGACGATCACAAAACAGTCTGTATTCCCACTGCAAAGAAAGCAATTCACAAGGTCACAACATTCCTAACATTTGACACGAAAACAAAGTAATACTGTACATCTAAAGTAGGCAAGCACCGTTAAATCAGTTCCATTCACAATAAGCTATCGCAATACTATTTAAAATTCCATTTGCAATTCCTGTATTCCAATTCCATTTTTACTACAATTCGAACCTGTCAATTATAATTAGACCCATGTTAAATTCCCAGTTTTGACTGTGGTCTTCAACATTCCAGTTCAGTGTCCACTCCAGTTCCACCACTGTATAATCTGTCTGTAAAGAATGACAGCTCATTAATTCGATGCTGTACATTGCACGATGTAATACATATATATGTGTGTGTGTGCGTATATATATATATATATATATATATATATATATATATATATATATATACACAATGAGACTCTGTGCCCATGTCAGCATACATTAAAGTAGTATACTATATCACAAACCTTTGTTTGCGACATTGTATAGTTTCATTTATTTTTGACTTGTTGGTCCAATCTTTTAAATCATATATCTTTCACATATTTTGCCTGCTACGTTGAAAGGCCTTCCAGTAGGTGTTGAACAATACATCACAATTACAGCCTTTTATTGATTCATAAGAAAAGTTTGTAAAGCTTTGAGTCCAGTAGATTTACCTGAGCCCACACCCAAATTCATATTCATAGGCTTTCATTGTGTGGAACATCACAAATTACCCCAGATCATAGAGTTTTTTTCCTGTTTGTCTTTGGAGCCGTGGGTTGTCGCGAACCAGTCTAGATCATCACCCCCTTCCAGAGGAGGCCGATGATGATTACCTACCTCAGCACCTCCTCCATGACCTGCAGGAGGCAGTCTCCACTTACAACAGGTAATCACCATCCTACCTGGAATGAAAGAGTAACAATATAATCCACAACTGCAAATTTACAAAGCACCTTTCTTAAACTCAAAGCACGTCACAGAAAATAGAAAGAAATGTTGAGCTTGAGTACAAAAAAATGGCATGTATAAAATAAGATAAAACATAGTGTAGCAAAGTAGTTGTATGTAAGTACCAGCCCATACACAGCCCATATGAGTTATATTTTTGCTGACTTCCATATTTTCCCCTGAAACCCTCCCATAGAATAATTATGCAAGCTAATGACATTTTTTTCTGAAATCCTGACTTTTTCCTGAAATCAAAATGAAAGACACTCAAAGAATAGTGTCATACTATAAAGAGGTTAAAATGATGACATGTTGTGATACATGAGCATATATACAAGGCCTCTGCTATCACAGCATCCTTTTGGTGGCATACTTCCTTCGGTAACCAAATTGTACACATGAGAATACAAAGAAACCCATATCAAGTATTTCCTGAGTTTGTGTGAGACAGTTTAAAATGTCATTCACAATTTCCCTGTTGGAGTAGTATTTTAGCAGTATTTAAGCATTTTTTGGTGCCACATAAAACAGTATGTGTAGTGCAGTATGCATGGGCACCTGTGAAGGTTAACATAAAGCTAGAAGACAGATTTGATTATCTCTTGAACCTTAGCATGTTAGAGACACTAAGAGTGGAGTGATTATTTGGTTAGGATAGCAATGGATAACTATCATACCCAGGTCTCCCTTGAAAAGGTAATTAATAGGATTAACCTGGATGATGAAATACAATGAAATAATCAAATAAAACAATTCATAAGTAGTAGCTACTAAGATCCTAATAAGTTGGGACTTTTTCTCTGTGGGTTGTCAATTTTGTATTCCACTTTTGGTGTCCTCTCCGAAATCATCCACAGCTCAGAGGCATCAGGGGCTTCTGGGAGATCACGCTGTCCGACTGGCACCACTGGCGACACAGGAAGGTCATGGTCTGGAATTAACAGCTACACCGGCACAGGAATTTCCACAGAGCGCAGCTCTGTATTCTCCTGGGGCTATGATGTGAGTCCCACCTGGACAGTTTGCACACACATGTTTGAGACATTGTTTATGACAGCAACTTATACAGCTCCTATTGTATTACATAGAATCCAGTTACATAGTTTGAAACTTTCACTTCAGCAACACAGGTTAACTACCACTAAGGCAAAATGGCAGAGAAGAGACTTTCATAAATAGTCTAGGTACAGAACATCCAGATTTTCAATTCCACACATGAGAGTGTGTAATGAATATATAAACACTCCACTAGGTTAAGCAATCAGTTAAGTAGGGCATTGAGTACAGAAAAAAATGAGCAGCAGCACTCAGCCTGGTCAAGTACATGGAACTTTCATGAATTCATTTGAACTGCCTCACTGTTCTCCAGGTACTCAACAGTGCTTCAGTGAAAAACACATTCCTCTTACATTTAACACCATTCACAATTTCTCTGTTGGAACAAACATTTCATCATTTTAAAAACTACCCCAGTATGTTATTGGAGTGCACAGGGGGTATATGTCTCCCCATTACAGCACAGTGGTATCTTTGAATTGCTGTGGCACTGCTGTGCTTTTCAGCTTCAGCTCTGAAGATCCATCAACATTTTTCTTTTTCAGATCCAACAAACACCCTATGATTTATTTACAAATAAGTCTGTCCTCATACTGCCTTTAAAAATCTCATACACACTGGATCTTGTGGGAGTTGTTCATGGAACCAGCCTTGAGTGAGAAACCAAAAGGCAGTGCACTGCTAATAATTGATGAGCGGTTAGAAAAAGCATAGCTTCGTAGTGGAAGTGGTGTCTGTGGGCAAAGTCTGGGGTGCAGGAGCAGGCGGGGGCACGGTGCAGCGTTCGGGGGGGGGGGGGGGGGGGGGGGGGGGGGGGGGGGGGGTGTTCAGGTGGTGGACAGGGTTGCAATGCACAAGACGCAGTGGTGGCTGGGGAGTGGGGGTCATGTGCTTACAGTGACACCATACTGCGTCATGGAAGGAGATATGTAACTGCCACTTAAAATGGTTGCATTCGTTAACTTTAATGGCCTAGGCTACCTGCAATGTGATTGGTGCCAGAGGATTTCTGAAGGCAGATCTGATTACCATTTCATGAACCCACCTTGAGATTAGTGATGCATGAAAAGTACTGACCATTTGTTTGTTAGCAAAGCACATCCCCAAAAGTAGGACAGTGTTCAGAAGTTATTCAGGATCAAGTTTATGAACCAGAAAAGTAAGATTATAACAGTCAGATGCGGGAGTTGTGTGAAAGGAGACCAGATGTAGGGTTTGCATCCATTTCTTGGTTTGCTTTTCTACATTCCCTTCCCTTTGTTCTGGGTTGGAATCCCTGTTTTACCTGGATGTAAGATTGCATTCTGGTGCGAGATTCCATTCTATGTTGGGATGCCGTAACCCCAACCCAGTGGAATGTCACTGTGGCCCTCCCTCTGTCCTGCAGGAGTTTGACAGGGCCGCTTCACGGCAGGTGCAGCAGATGTTCGAGGAGATTGAGGAGGAGCTGTATGAGGGGCGGGGCAGTGGCCAGCTTCGGGGCCTGCAGGAGGAGTGCCGGCAGTGGGCATCTAGGTTCCCTCACCTGCGGTACGTCCCCCTACCCTAAGCAGGGGACCCTCCCACCACACAGAAACCCACTGTTCTGTCCTTTTAGGACAGTCAAGGAGGTAGCACACATTGTGCCGACCAGAGGTGGCCAACCAGTTGAATAACTGGCCTGTAGAATTGATCTCTGCTGGTGTCTGTCACATGACCTGTGTTTTTCTGCTGTCTTAGGATTCTGGGATCTCAGCTGGTGTGTCCCACTGATGAGGGCTTCCAGTGGTTTGCCACCACAGGCAAAGGAGCAACCACTAGCACAGCAGCCAAGGACAACAGGGAAAAGGGCAGCATGGAGTGAGTGTGGCTCTCTGGCTGTTCAAGCATGTGCTCCCTTTCTAATTCAAAAAAAAAAAAACACACACAACTTTGCATCTGCCCTCACATAAGATGGCATTTACTTAACAGCACAACATGGATACACACATTTAAACTTTGTCAATAGGGTATTAGGCCACCAATGTTTTAAGCTTAAAATTGTTTGTGTGTGTGTTATTGTTCTGGAGATGAATCTCAGTGCTGAGGTGAAGGTGTGTGTTTGTGTTTGTGTGCAGGTTAAGTGTGCAGGGCAGGAAGGCAGTGCTGTCCAGGCCATATGGAGAGGGGGATCACAGGCCAGGGTCCCCCAGTGGCTCCAGGAGCGAGGACTCCAGCAGGGTGATAGTGGCAGAGGGGCTGATGGAGGAGTATTTGGCCTTTGACTGCCGGGACATGTGAGCTGTGTTATATTGCATCTGTGCATGCCATCATCCTGGGATCTCTTCACTTGTGCTTCCATTTCACTCAAAGAGTGGCTGATATCGTCATGATATTCTTTATATTTTTTCATGTATCTTGGTAAAACCTTGGTATTACTTTTCTGACGTCTTTGTGTATGTGTGGGGCAGGGATGAGGAGTGGGAGTACTGTCACACTGGGAGGCATCGGCGCTCTCTGCCCCCAGTCTCTCCATACCGCTGCAGGCGGCAGGCCGTTCTGGACCTGCTGTTTGATGATGTGTGGAGGGAGCTGGTGGGCTGGATGGAGGAGCTGGTGCGGCGACACTGGGAGGGCTGTGTCTCTGGTAGGCCAAACCACTATACTAGTCTAGAGTTCAGACCCTTAACCATATCACTGGTGAACTAGCAATGCTAAAGGGCCTAGAAAATGGCACCCAGACCTGTAGTCATACCACCACTGAGATAGCAATGCTAAAGGGCCCAGAAATAATGCTCAAACCCTTGGTCAGTACCACTAGCATGCCAGCAGTGACTAAAGAGTCACAAGAATCTGCTTTTTATTTTAAAATGAATCTTAGCACTTTAGAATGTTTAAAAATTATTTGTCAGTCACTGGCTTGTTTTAACTACTAATCAATTGTTGCATACTGTTTATGATGAAAAGTAAAAACTAATTCAGATGAATGATGTAATGGTGTCATATCCATGGATTTGGGGTCATGGTTCCCCAGTTATCCATCACTGCCTCATAGTGAGCTACAGGAGGCTGAGCTGTATGGTTTCCTTGTGCAGATGAGGAGAAGAATGCAGCCGCCCTGAGCCCCATGCACCCTGACTCTCATAACCCCTTCCTGCTCCTCTCCACCCTGCCCGCAGTTCTGCCTCGGCTGGGTCACACCAGGGTGCCCCAGCTCACAGCCAGCCTACAGCCACAGGTCAGTACTTTGCCCTGGGAGCATTCAGCAGGGAGGACAATCCAGTCTATGCCAAGCACTAAAGGTTTTGCACTTTTTGTCAGCTTGTAGCAGGTGCAACTTTTCAACAGTAAACCAAAAATCAGTATTTCCTGACGATCCATTCCTGGTTAAACATCTCTGGTTTTTACAGAAAAAAATGGACTAACCAGTGGAAATTGGGAATTAATATGACATATAGAGCCAGCATCAATTCAATTCCAGGACATTAACTTAAACTCCACTTCATAAAATCCTCATAGAATGTTATGGGGAGATTTTGGGCAAAATTTGGACACATCCTCAATTTCAGTTAATTTTCCTGACCTGAAATGGAATTTACCGCCAACCCTGATAGTAAGCATTGCATTCATAGGTGTTGCATGGTGGTTCCATCCCAGCGTGACATCCTGTCCAATCAGATGGCTACCTTGAGTCATACCAGTGATGTCATAAACTTTACTGCTCTGCACTACACTTCATGATGTTAAATGATGGTCTTACTACTGTCGGTATTTCTTTTCACTCTGCTTTTCTGGGCTTTTCGATACATTAACTTCTCCTTTTTCTTTCTTTCCTTTTTCCCCCCTTTTCTTCTCACTTGTCCCCCGGTCTACTCCTCACCCATCGTGCCACTTTCCTTATATTTGTTCCTCCTCTCCCTTGTTCCTTGTCTTGTTTCCCAAGAGCACAAAGTCAAGGGGCTCAAAGCACAAGTCCAGGCGGAAATCCAAAAAGCAGAGAAAGCCTTCTACTGTATGTAAATCTTTGATGGAGACTGGCTAACAGGGAAATGACCGTTGGCAGCATGTTGTCCATTCATCGGTCATGCCTGTGCTTGACAAATAACACAGTATATCCTTCTTTCTAACAGGAATGCATTGCTTACATACATCACAGATGTTCTCTTCTCATTGATGTAATGTAAAAAAGAGAGCTTCTTTTTTTTTGCTTTTTGCTCTGATTGATTTGAGATGAATGAGTAATGTTTTTGAAAGGTGAGGCCCTCCAAAATGATTCTCATGTGTACAAAAACTGTAACTGATAACACTGTATTTCCCTGAAGTCACCGCTGCAATTGCTGATGTAAAACCCCCATGTGAATAAGACATGGAATAAGAGATACAGTTGTGCATTTATAATTTATTTAACATTTTGTTATTTTAGTGTTAATCTAATTTGAAACCATGTAATATTTGGACCGTAAAATCAACAGGGCTTACCATTGCTTTAGCACTGTGTACGCAAACGCTGCTCAGTTACTAATTATCTCTCTCTCTCTCTTTCTCTCTCCCTTCCCCCCTCTCTCACCCCCTCTCACTCCTGCCCTCCCTCTCTCTCTCTCCTTCTCTCATATCACAGTCCAGTCGAGTCCCAGTAGGGGCGGCAGTTACACATCACAATCTCAATGACCTCATTGTCATCCATGGCATCCCGCTGCAGCAGAGGAACCTGGGAGTGCTGGACAAAACACAGTATGACGATTCTTGCTTAAAAACACGACTGTAAATGTTGCCCGTGTGGAAAAATCATTGTGTGTGTGTGTGTGTTATGTTACTGTTCTTAGGAGCTTGTGTAAACGAAGTAAACAATTGATTACACAATCTTTTATGTTTATCGACAATGGGTAGATACACGTACGTTCCCAACATCAAAAAATGTTCTTCCCTTTGTTGTGAAGTCCAGTCTCAAATAAAGAATGAACATGTCTGTGAGGTATTAATCAGTCTGCAGTCATAGAGTTTTCTCTCACTAACTCCTGTCAGGGACCCTGAGGAGCGGGCATCCCATCGGCCAGGCTCCAGTGTGGTCCCTTCTGGAAAGCCACGTCCCCGCAGGGCCCTGGAGCAGAGCTCCTCCTCCCTGTCCCGCCCCCCACAATCAGCTCGCCGCCGGAACCCCCCTCCTCGCACCCTCCTTCCCCTGGTACCCAGCCTTGCCCAGTCCAGCGCAGCAGGGTCCATGGATGAGGTCATCCGCGGGACACGCCTGTGAGACACCCTGCCTGGGGGGTGGGGGGTTTGTGTGAAATTATCTGAAAAGTTTGTGGGAGGTTTTTTTTTTTTTTTTTGCTCAGTGGCAAAAAAAACTTTCTTTGAAAAAAAATGACATGCCTTTGAAATTCATGCCCTGTGGTCCCAATTTGATTAGCTTATATGAGGTGAGTTGAATGCAGCAAGATACAAGTAAACTGAAAGTAGCCAAGGCTACCTCTGCATGAACTTTTGCTGTGAAGTTGAATTACGAAGTACTTTTAAAATGGAATAGGCGTGGCCAGTTTAAGTTTTACAGTTTGCTGGTTTTCATAGAACAAGCAACAAATTCACATCAGAGACATGGCTGTAATGGTAGTAGAATTATTTTTAATGATGGCTGGAAAGCATTGAGCTGTCAGTTACTGAATTCTTTGGACAAGTCAAAATGTGCCAAAAAACCTGATATACAAAGCCTCCCTGCCCCCCCCCCCCCAGATGTAAAGTCACCAACCCTACAGGTAAAACCTGTAGGCATCCTAGCAGTGTAAGGCACTGCACAGCGCCCTCTATGGATCTGACCACTTGTCTCCTTTCTCTCAGACCTACAGCAAGCGACCGCCTAGCCTCTCCACCGATGCCCCTGAGCCGCAACACCCTCCTACCTCCCATCAGCACCGGAGAGCTGGAGCCCACCCACACGGGACAGCACCCTCGACCCGCACAGGTGACTGTCCTCCATGCACATGTGTGTGAGCACACACATACACACACACACACACACACACAAGTTAGTGATTTTGTTTCTATGATTTTGGTTTTGTTATGGAATGTAACATTGTATTGATGGGTTGTGTTACAGCTTTGATTAGCATCGCACACTTGCATTGTTACTTAGTAATGCTGCTTATGTACCTGCTGATCTGCAAATACGGTTAGCCAAGGTTTGGCTTCATTGCTCATGTAATTAGTAGGACGCACTTATGTTCTCCCCCACTGATTGTTGCTCTGCTCAACGTCTGCAAAATGATTGTAATGTAATAAACACAAACACAAATGCACATACATGGGCACATGACTGCAATCGCAAATGTACACAAGGTATGCACTGCAGCAACAGTCTGTCTAGTTACTGAATTGCAATGTGTTTGTTGGTCAAGTGTCAGGTTTGGGGACAGCGCAAGGGTAGGTGACACTGGTCCTGGAGCTCTGCATATGGTTGTGGTTTTTGCTCTATGTAAACAGCTAACTTCATTATCTTATTAGATATTAGGCGAAATTGTTGGGCATCTGGCCTTGTTTGTAGGTTCAAATGACATGTTTTTGCCTTGCACAGGGTACTACAAGTTGCATTGCTTCAGTTTATATCCAGCTGTATGAATGTTTAATGTTTTATGTGTGAAACGTTGGGCGACTGTGTTTTTGTGGGCTCAGCGCCAGAGGGGGTCCTCCAGCCGGGCTCACAGTGCTGTTACGGACGAGGCGGGCTGCCTACTGCCCAGGGATAGGCTGCACCTGCTCGATGTCTTCTCCCGCCCTAATACGACCCACACCTTCAGAGTAAGAACCAACCACTCCTTTCTTCTGCCCCAACACGACCCACACCTTCAGAATAAGAACCGACCAAGTACCTGATTCAACTAATCAACCTCTAGATTGAAGGCCATGGTTATTTTAGTCAGGTGTTTGGTGCTTTGGACAGACCACAAGCCTGTGTCCATATTGGTATAAGGTATGACCAGACAACCTGGGGGAAGTTGAGATGGAAACAAAAACCAGTGTTCCCTTTGGCTCTCCAGAACAAGGGGTGGTCACCCCTGATACAAAAGCTACAGAACTGTGGAGATTAAGTTTAGAATAATATGCACACCATTCCTTTCATGGCTTTCAAGATGGAACAATCTAAGGAATTGGTAGTTTAAGCATTTTAATTTCTGGCTGTAAATGCTTACTGCTTTATGCAATACTGCATTTTCTGCCTATATTTCAGTCCGACACTCCATATCGTCGTTCCTTTACTGTACTGGACAATATTGCACAGGGCCGTCCTGGGAGAGCGTCGGTGGGCACAGGTGAGTTTAAACTCCTGCTGTAGATAATACAGAAATCATGCAGGTCTGGAGTCTCCAGACCCACACCTTGTTTGCTTCCCATTGCTACTGTAAACCAATCTTACTCTGTGTTTTACAATTTAATTCATACATTAAAACAGTTTGATGGATGAGAAGTAGTTGCTGAATTTAAAGTAAAAACAAAAACCCAGCAGCTCTCATGGAGTAGGTTTGGGGACCACTGATTTAGGCAAATGATGTTACTGTAGTACTGTGTACTTGTAGTGTGTTACTTGTAATCATGATATTAAAGAAAGCAAGAAACCACCCTCATGCTTTATCAAAAAGAGAACTACTTCTGCACAAAATGCAGAAATTGTGGTTTTATTTTCATGTACATTTGGGTGAATTATCTTGGTGTGGAAAAATTTACTTGAGCATCTACCAAGCAAAAAACACTGCCACGCATAAATATTTATCAACCTTAAACAGCATCTGCCAGAGTTTGATCGGTTACTGCAGTTAGATTCACTGAAGTCACTGACAGGCTATATATGGAAATTGAAAGGAAGCCACTAAAACCTGAAGACACTGTGGCCCTCCAGGACTGGAGGTTGACACCTTTGATCTTTATGTGCACATTAATGTGCATAGATGTACCAGTCTCATTGTTCCTCTCTCCTGGCAGACTCTCTGGGCATAGGGGTCACGGGCATTAGCCTTGGCATCAGCAGCTCCTCTTTCCTCGACTCGTTTACCCACCATGCACTTGGCCACTCGCCCATTGAAGACGAGGAAGAGCCTGACGCACAGGCACCGCCCCCAGGTCAGTCAGGGAGCTGGCGAGAGTGAGACTTCGTCCTTCACCATCCATAAAAGACAAGGAGGGGGGATTAGATTGTGACTCTTAATTATTTGTTTGAGATGGGAAGATCATTGCCTCAGGATGGCAACAAGGAACTAATTATATTTAATGAGGAATTTATATTTAATGAGGATTTCATGCATATGTATACTTGTTAAAAAGCCATTTTCCCTGTTTTTTTGCTATGTCTGCTTACCCTCCCCTCCAGCATTGCTCGTGCCTCTCTCTGTCCCGTCTCGATCTCACAACCGGGGCAGCCTCACATCACGGAGTAGCAGACAGGGGCTGTAGCCGCCCCCCCCCTTCCAGAACCAAACACCTCTTCACTACTGCACACCTCTGAGCCAAGCCATCAGCGTTGGATCCAACTCCTCCAGTGGCCAGACACTTTGTAACACAACTCTTTTATACACGGATTGTTTGGCCATCAGTTTTATTTTATTTTCTAGAGCCCTATTTTTGTATGTATGTTTGAACTTTCAGCTTACACGGCTGCCAAAGACAGCATTGCTGTCTGATACGTTAACCGCCTGCTTCCACTCCACAATCCGTCCGTCCTGGACGGATAGTTGCCTGCCCTCCTTGCTGCACAGGGCAACACAAACCGAAACCCAACAGGGAGGAACAAAGAGCCATCAATTCCACAGCAGCAGTTTTTTTGTATGCAGCTAGGTTTTTTATTTTCTTTGGAATGGACATGTTAACCTCCAATCCTGTTTGCAGGTAATAACGAGCACACTATTATGGCATTTGCACAAGAGTAGCATTCTTTGACTGAAACATGCAGACTACAGCTGGAGAGGACAAGGATTCCTCTGCGATTCTGTCTTAGTGACTGAATGTTTGTCCTTTCTCATGAGTAGGGACACTGCGGGAGTGCACAACTTCAGTCCTGGTGAGCCAGTGTGTATGCTGGTTTTTGATGCGCCAGCACTTAAGCATTTAATGGAAGGACTGGCTAAAGGATTCACCCTGAGACCCATCAGGTCTGCAGTTATTCACCACAAAAACCTGCAGACGCTGTGGCCCTCCGGGACTGGAATACTGTGAATGTATGAGCACACAACTGTGGGGGTGTTGTAGAGTCAGGCTCTCTGCTTCCCTTCTGACTCATACTTCACAATACTGCAGACAACAATGCACATTCACAAACAAGGGAGGCTTTGTATTGCTTCAGCCTATCAGTAACCAATCATTCTACTGAATGGGCTAAATGAGGCTCAACACAAACCTTTGCTCTGTGATGAACTCCCAGTTGATGAAATACCCTTCTTTATGCATTTTGTAAATAAAAAAAATAAATGTGTACAAACATGACTTGAGTATGGGTTTTTATTTGTTTCAGGTTAAAGGTAACAATACAGTATGAACAAAACATTTATAAGTACATGAAGAGCAATACATACATTACAAAATGATATAATGAAACCATGACAGGGTTTGCGGAGTATCCATAGTAAAATCCCTCTAAATGCCATGTCAGTGGAGCTTCCATGATGCATCTTCTGTGTGATGGTCGCACGCTTGCAATTCACATGTCAGTGCAGACTCTTCCTTTTTCACAGAATCAAAGAAAGGGGCTGGGTGATATGCAAAATAGTTCCTTCTGCAAATACCTCAAGAGCAGTCTCCACCTGAGAAATGACACCCACAAGCAATATACCACTCTCTTCGCCTGTTTTTTAATGTGGGAAATGTTTGCCCCCAAAAACATAAACTTGTAATTCAATTTGGGCATGGGCACCTGTCATAGCAACCCTAAAGAAACAACATGACGCAAAGCATTAAAATAAACTACTTCCAGATTCTGTTCCAAATAGTTTTGTCTGAAGTGCATAATTGTCTTGGGATCACTTGGGGCTGAATGAACATTTAATGCTGATGAATATTTAACCATTCAATCCAGAACTTTCCACCAGCAGTCTGCAGCCACGGGGTGACAAGAGCTTTCTTAATGTGAAAATCTTTCATTATTCACAAAATCAGGCCTCCGTTCTTCACTTCTTCCCTCTCTTCCCTGAGCTGACTTTTCCTCCCTTTTTTGAGTATTTTGCCTCCAGGTTGGACAAGAAAGAATCAAAGCCCAGCTCTCTGGACTTCTGCCTTTGCTACAATCAAAAAGGGGGAAAAAAATATAAGTTTAAGCATTTAGCAGTCACTCACCCCTCCCATCTCCCAGACAGGACGTCAGTTTCTCACCTTCAGCATCTGCACCAGGCTGTCCTCAGCTCCCAGTCCCAGTTCTTTCTGCACCTCTTCTGCTTCCTTTTGCTCCTTGTCAGCCTAGAAATAAATAAGCTGTTTCAGTCCTTCCATACTGTCACAGACAAAAAAGACCCAAGAACATGTCAAAGGCAAGTGCTGACAGTGAGCTCAGCAGGGGCCATGTTTTGGGTCTTGAGTGAAATTTGGGACTCGGAATCAGCCTGTCCGGTGGTATATTATGCACTGGTCAACAACCTATTAGGGCTCATGTTTGGGACAGGATACCTTCTGCTTTCGTGCACGCTTCTTCTTGTCACTCTCATGGGTGAAGGCTCGGAAGGCAGGCAGCTCGTTGGCCTCGACGGCAGCCTGAATCAGGCCGGTGAGGCGGGGTTCATCCTCCTGAGTGCAGCACAGCGTGGATGCCATGATGCTGTCCATGTCTCCTTCATGCTGCAGGTACAGCTGATACACATCCTGCCTCTCCTCATCACTGCCCTTGTACTTCGTCTCAAACTCCACAATGTCTGCCAGAGTAACCTTAGGTCAGACAGAGAGACTAAACCTCAGTGTTAATGATACGTGGCTTGCAGACTGAAAACAGAGGTTACTGGAGTGTGCAGGTTCTAGACTCAAATCCAGATGCTCAAAACTACTGTAAATAGCCATATTCAGACTGACACACCCTCTCATTAATTCCAGATTCCAAGGGTACAGTAGCAACTACAGAAAAAAGAAAACAATGACCATGAAAGGACAGTTTTTGATGTATGAATGTGACATGGAACTGCAGTACACTCAGCACATGTTTCACAGTTGTGGGTAATTCTTGTTCCTGGACAACTGGTGTCCATGCTTTACTCTGGCTCAGTAGGCCAATTAGATGCGCACAACAATGTCAGTTCACTTGCAGATTAGTGCAAAGTAAAATGTCTCACATAAGGACACAAAAAGTCTTTAGCTGTCATTAATAAGCTAAAAAATAAATATAGATATAATGCCAGATAACACAAATAATTAAGCTGATTAAAAAATAAAGAACAGATATGAGCCTGAAATTGAGAGTCAGTTACGGGCCCCCTTGTTCACCTTGGGGAACAGCAGTCTCCAATAATCTGCCCAGCTGCGGTCCTGTCCCAGGGGGTCCGAGTCTTCATCCACGATACCCTGCTCGTCGTACACCGCCCTCTGCTCTTCATCACTTAACACAGAGTACAACCGCCCCAAGGCCTGCCAACACAAGAGCATGACACCGCAACACTGCCTCTCACTATCTGACCACACGTATGAGAATCAGGGATGGATGTACCTCAAAGCCAATGGCAAAACCTTACAAGAATGTTTGTAATGACTGTAAGAATACACATGATGTCAGCTGTGGATGCAGAGATAATACAAAGTGTGAGCGGAAACTGCTCAACATGTGTTTCAAGATATCCAGTGTTAGTAGATTTGGATCAAATGCTGTGAATGGAATTTTGGGCTTTTTCAAACCTAAAATTTGTATTAGTGCTGGTATTTCAAAAATACAACATTCGCAAACAATGGTTTTGCTGCCAAGCTGTCGTCCTGAATTAATCAAGAGTCCATGTTTACAAATAATGTAACTGACGTTGGTGTGATGTTAGCTATAATAGTATGCTTGATGTCTGTTGGAGGTAAGCTTTGGCAAAACAGAAGAAATCAGTAAAGGCATTTATACGTTAAACGTAGTTTTTTTTTTTGCTTAATACTGCCGGTCAGTAATGTAAAATTAAACGTTTGAAAAAAATCATCAGACTGACGTTGGAATGCACATGATACTTAATTCATGGTATGACCATGGTCCTAAATTTTATACCGTTTAAGTGTTCATACTTGAAATTTCTCGGTAGCTTTCTGATCATCGGGAGCTCTGTCCGGATGAACTTGAAGGGACACTTTATAGTAGCCGCGGCGGACCTCCGCATCCGATGCTTCCTTTGCGACGCCTAGCACCTCGTAGAGGTTTGATGTCTTGAAGAGGTCTTTGCATTGCTCTAATAAGCCCATTGTCTATTTAGTACACTGTTAAGAGAAAAACAAAAGTTTTTTAGGAATAAAAAGTACTGCAAGATAAGCTGGTCAAGTTCAGTCATCAAAATTTATGGCTAACATTAGCTATTTTTGCTTTTGTAAATTCACGGGTTATTTATGCATCTAAATAATCTTTCCCTAGATTCACATAGCATAACAACAACAAGTGACCCTTCTGTCTTGACGTAACATAACCTTTCTTTATTCATCACATTAAACAAGGTATCTTTTCAGATCAACTACTTAACGTTTAATAGCGTAAATTTTCTAAGGTTTTCATTTAAAGTTTTGCTAAATGCAATTTACAGCGTATTGATTATCTATTGAAAACGCAAAACTGCCTTAAACCTTAAAATACGACATACCAATTTGCTGGCCAAGAAATTCCACTCTCTTCTCGCAAATTTCTTCTAGCAGCCTATTGTATGACCGTTCCACTCCCTGAATTTGGCGCGATACGTGCTTACGTAGTTGAAAACGTTTGCACGTACATATACGTGCGCCTTGCCATTTGCTACACAGTTTGCGAGGTCTCTGCCCTTCTCCCCAGTTAAGAACGGGTTTTTACTTACACCTACATGACAACACTTATATTTAACAGGAGAGAAAAGGATTAGTTCCATTTCTGTTAAATAACTGATAAATGGATTAAAATATAGAGATATTGTAGGCACAAATGGTATTATTTCTTGCCCTTTAATTTGAGTTAAAATTGAATACAAAATGTACTCAATTAATTCATGTAAAGATAATTATAGTTAAACCAAATGAATAATTTCACTGGTCTTGAGTGTGTAGTGCAACCTGAGTTTTAAAGCTTTCTATTTATCCTGGCTGTCTGTTGCTTGAATTTGTATTATTTGTATTAAATTATCTTGATTTCCCTGAATTATGGAATTATCCCAGCCTTTATTCTCGAGTAAAAATATGCCAGTCTCATTCGCTGAGGTAAATCACTGTCCTGTTGCATTCCACGGGGGAGGAAAAAAACCCTGCAGGCAACAAATAAACTGCATTGCAAAAGTAAGATGTTCAATGAATTTTACATGTCATAACCTTATGCTGTATACATATCTATGCTCAATATTATAATTGATGCAGCTGCTCTAGTTCACTGGGGTAATGAATTATTCATAGTATTATTGAAAATGTATGACAAAGAAACCTTCAGCTTGCAATAATAATGCTACCATAGATTTGTTGTATTTATGTTTAATAGGAATAACAAAGGGGTTTCGCAGACACATTGACACAACCTGGGCAGTTTTAGAAGGGAGTGGTATAGAGAAAACAGGAAAATAAGAATAGTCGGCTGAAGCCATAATTAAATCTACATCTATGAGAATAAAAAATAACTGTACAGAGGTATTGAATTAAAGATTACTGTTCTTCATACAAAGAAAAAATAGCACATGAAAGTATCCTAGTACAGTACAGTACAGTAGTTGAAACATATGCTTATACTTTAACATAATAGTTATAACAGAACCATGCATTCAACTAATGTTTTATATTTCATGTTCAACTTTGAAAATATTGGACATATTACACTTTTCTAATGTAATGAGGCCTACATTACATACTAGACTTGATATAAGATACTGTATTTTCTCATAATGTGTTATTTTCTTAGTTATATATTTACAAATTTTGAAATTTTCATGAGATTCAGTGTCATACAAGGAAATACAAGTAATAAAGAAACCTTTTGCCTATTTATTGGTTGTGTTTCTTTACAGAGAAGGTTGAAGGCATGTTATGTTTGTGTGATATGCTGGTACATAATACAGATAACCAATGTGTTTTATTGGTGCATGACAGCATAGCACATGATTGCATCTAGGGTAGTAAAGCGAATGGGTAGCCCCCCCACACTGCTGCATGCTAAAGAAAAGCACAGGATATAAACTGACTTCCCACTGAGGCCATTGCTCTGCATTGTTCTCACTTTGTAGTGTAACCAAGGTTCATACATGATATATGTGCTAACAAAGACATTAATCATGTCTGAAACTGTGTCATTCCCTATGTCAGCTCTCTTCTGCATTATCATAGCTTAATTAAGAATGCATTTTAGCATGTTTGGCACAGCCTTGTACGAAGTTAAACTGAAACTTTCATTTTGTTAGTTGGTTTTAGGCACAGAATAAGAACTGCCAGATAAACATCAAAGCATTAGCAAAAATATACATCAATGAAAGAGAGAAATCAGCCCATTATGTGAGAATGGTTGTTGCTGGGGTTCTCCACTTCTTTTACAAGTGTTGATTGCTTGTTGTGAAACCGACAATGAGGGGCATCAAAAAAATCTCCAACTATGTGAGAACCTTTTTCAAACGTCTTGGACAATGATTATTTTAAATGTTGAGTCCATTGTTTAAAACTGGGAGGCTGCTGTTGGAGGCACTCAGCACTCTTTCCTGGTGCGCACAGTTTTGCTGTTGTATTTTATGGGGATCCCCCAGCGTCTCATTAGATACACATCAAACACGTAGGCCGCTCCAGGCTCCAGGCCTGAGATAGTGGCCGTGGTGACGGCTCTTCGAGGGTTGAGCTCCTGGAAGTACTTACAGAGGATCCTCTCTGTTTTGCTGCGTGACTCTGGCCCCAGGCACCTATCTGTGGCTCCAGGGGCCTGCTCTCCATCACCCAGCCTCCGCTGGTAGACGCAATACAGGCTTCTCTCCTCTGTGCCCAGCCAGGCCAGGGTGACAGAGCTGCAGCGCCGTAGCTTGTTGAAGGACTTGATCTGAAGGGTGGCGGGTAGAGCAGGCGGGGCCTGCCGATGGTAGGCAGAGGAAGCCTGCAGCTTAACAGCCGGACTGGATGCCATGGAGCTCTGCGAAGCAGGAGCTCCACCCTCCAGATGAATGAGGTACGAGGACTTCCCCTGGAGCCAGATCTGGGCCACCTCCTGGCCCACTGGCTGAGATGCCAGGGTTTGCCCTTTGCTGGAGATGGTGACCTTCACCCCCACAGCACCACAACTCTGAAGTGTGAGTAGGGCACTCTGCTGCCACCCACGGGGACGGAAGCTGAACAGCTGGCTGCCCGGGCGACCATTTCCCTGGAGAGGAACCCACCTGAGCTCACCCTCTCCTAGCGGGGTCACTGCAGGTCGTGCTTCCTCGTGTGTGCGAGCAAAGGTGCCTGTGTAAGCCATGCTTGTGCCATTTCGCTCATCGATGACAAAGACGTCAAAGTAGTACTGTGTGTCAGGGGTGAGCTCAGATACCGTGCAAACACTCTCCGTTCCCTTGCAGGCGCATTGCACGTCTGAAGGGCTGTCCGGCAGGGGTGCTGGAGGCCCATCCCCCTCCTCGAAGGAATCCCACTGCTGCCACCACCACTCTTTGAGAATGGGCCATGTGGTAACTTTCTGCGCTTTCTCCTTCTCCTTCTTCTTCTCCCTCTTCCTATCCTTCTTCAGGGCCTCCTGGGCAGCACACAGGCTCCGGTAGTTGTGCTTTCGGTTGACCAGCACGCAGTATTGGTAGCCGTAGACATTTGATGGGTGTGTTAGGATGGAGTTGCTCGGCGCCCAACTGAGGGTGACACTGGTCATCCCCACCCCGACTGTGTGGACCCGGGGGTCAAGGGGCAGCTCTGGGAATGCCCACAGAGTCCCGCCCCCCTCCTGCAGGTACACAGAAGCTTTGGTGTCCTGCTCCCTGGATCTAAGCTTCAGGATGTAGATGGAGGCTGGAGCATAGGCCAGGCCTCTAAAGGTGTCCACTGCATTGCCGGTGTAGGTGTACATCTTTGCCTCAGTGCCAGGACCCCTCCACCACACTTCTGGCATGCTCTTCTTGGAGCTCCCTGTTGGGAGAGGACTGTTTACTCATAGAGCATTTAAAAAAAAATCAGTCTCCCTTGGTTAGTCCTGGCTAGGATTCTACAGGGGGCTTACATTTTGTTGCACACACACATAATCACTCTCTTTTGCAATGATAATTTTGTCACACTTTGAAAAATGAAAGGACCTAATGTTATGCAATCAAAGTGAATTATTGATACTGCCAATGGGGACCTTGAAACACCCTAAAAGATTTATGTGTCATCATAAGACTGTTTTTCCTCCACAGTATTTATCCTTCCTGAAAATGCATTTGGAATAAAATGTGTGACTTGGCTCATAATGAGATATTTATGCAGATAAAACCATCGTGCGGTAAAGCGCTTTGCAGTGCTTTTTTTCCCCTGCTTTCTAATTATCGCTCAGATGGTTAAGCAGGTGAATCGCATGCCAAGTCATCACATCGTGAAAATCAGCGCTCACATACTAAGCCAGGCTTCTCCCCTGCGACCTGCTGACCTTGGCTTCTCTTCCATGTGGCCCTCACTGAACAGTGCTCTAAGGTTTCAGAGCAGGAGCACCACGACCAGAAACAAACATGGCCAGGCATCCAATCACATATGAACCAAAGTACCCTGTATTTCTTCATAACAAATCACCAACTCGGACAAACCATGTAGGTAGATAACCTTACTCTATATTCTTGCATGCTACTGTACTTTTTTGTAAAGCAGGTATATTGAATGAGTGATAAATACAATCTTAGTCAAGTTTCCAAAAATACCAGGATGTTTCAGGAAATGTCACTAAAGCTGATGGCTTTTTCACCACTGCACTGCTTGAATTCGATAGGGTCTGTGATTATGTATGTGAAGTTTTCAGATCATGGGTATCATGAGTGGAAAAGGCAAGGTCATACATCCCATCTCATCACAATGACCTTCACGACTCATTTAGCTCTCACAACAGAAGATGACTGGAACACTGACATTAAATGGGAACAGCCGGAATCACGGCCATGCAGCCTCTGATTGTTCACATTAAAAAAGGCAAATAGATGAGACAGAGAGTCATGACAAAGGAAGCTGAAGATTACGTCAATCCAATAGTTGCTTCAAAAATGCCACAGTCCAAAGATTGATTTATCTCTGGCTGTGAGGCAGTGGCATTCTCTCTCACTGTTCATCACTGAAATGAAAGATTAGGGAATGTATTGTAATATACTACCTAACCGCTGTGGATGTCCACATGCACTATTCCTGTGAGAGTTTAAGTGGAGGTTCCCCTGATTTGAATGGCAGTCAAGTCTGGGACTTTATAATACGTTATTGTTCAGGCACTCTGTCTGGATCCAAATCAATCCAGATATGAAATTGAGGTGAGCTGAGCTATCAGGAGTAGGAGCTGAAACCTGTAATGCAATTGAGCATTACACATTCTGGTGTGTCATGGCCGCTTCCAGTCACTAAGATGACCAGGTGCCCCATGCAGCCCTTTTTGGAATAGTCCCATATGTTGTCCTCCTGTTCATTATTCCACAACAATGGGCAACATCCCACGTAATCAGCAACCCACCTCCATGCTTCCCTCTCATCCCAGCTCTACAACACCATCAGTCAACAACAGTCCTGTCCTCCCAGGACTGCAGTTCTAGACACATCCCACAACATTCTGAAAATTGATCCAAATAGCCCTGCATTTGGGCTCTGTGAATTTGTTCTATCTGACACTCACAGTGCAGACTCTTAGAGGGCTTGTCCTTTAGAGTCCTGGCACTTAGGGTCCACTCAATGGGCACGTCACAGGGGCTGACCGTGATGGACATGGTGGTGCTCGTCTTCTTTAGGGTGAAGTACAGCCTGCAGGGAATATAAAAAAGGATCACAGCTATCTACCAGCCATGCTGTATCAAGGAAAGTCTATCAGCTCTGCTAACAAGTCTGACAGACTAATTAGTATACAGGGCCAGAACTATCTAATGCTGAGCGCATTATAGCGAACATAATCGTGTTCAAGCGCTGTTTCTAGACATGGACAGTTCGGGAATTCATCTGCAATACCGCTATTATTACACAGACAGGCTTAAGACTCAGAAAAGCCAGAAGCGTCCACATTTGATGGAAAAAAGTACAGACTATGAGGTTTATCATTGTAGCTACAGTTTCTCAGTCACTTAGAGATCCATTCCTGAATTTAGCTTTCTCACAGCAGCTTATTCATTAAGATGAATTAATTCATAAATACACCATGCCAAAGTCTGAAATAGATGTTAAAAAATATTATTATTATTATTATTATTATTATGCTAGAAATTGTGGCTTACTGATCAGCATCCATGACTGAAACTGGCTGTTAATAAATGTTCAAAATGCAGGGATACCAGTGTACCAGTGAAGGAAACTGAACAGGGTGGTTCACCTCAACGTGAGGGGACAGATTTACAGATGTTGTCACCGCGCATGGGTAGATCATGTCAATCTAGGATGAGACTTCTAGGGACGGCCGAAGACTGATCCTTCATAAGGCTTGCCAATCTTTTCAGCTGATTAAATCTTAGCGGACTGAGATCATGCCTGGATCAGGAATAAGGAGGTCGCTCGTTACAGCTCAAAGCTGCACTGCTCTCATTAATACTCTGACATGATCACATTTTTCTCTCCCACGTGCAGTTACATTGTGTCAGTTATATAAGATTGGCAATTATATTTTTCAGTCCAACATGTGTTTGCATTTCAATATCTTATAAAACGTTAAAGAACAGTGGTTTCTCAATTGGCTTGTTCGTCCTGAGATTGTTGGTATCCACTGTTTATTCTGTTTAATTGTATTTATTTTATTTTTTAATAAGTTTTTGCTGCTGCAGCCAGATATTTCTTAAATGAACATTTTGTCCAAATGAGAAAAGCTAATTCAATATCAGAAAAATTAAAAAGAGAAAAATGACCCCTCAGGAGTATGTGTGGCAGTTAAAGCTCTGTCCACCATTCATTAGTCTAAAAATGACTCAGCCATTCTGCTCTACCCGTGCTCCCCTACCTTCGGGTTCGGTCCTTTGGCAGATGAATGGTAGTGATCTGGGAATCTGGCAACCAGGAAGTGGGCCGAAGAGGAACCTCATTCTCTGGGGCCAGAGCCGAACGGGTGAGGGCCCATGCAGAGCTGCAGAGGAGGACCGCCACCAGGCTGCTACCCCAGAGCAGAGTCATCTCTGCCAGAGTCTGGCTCACCTGAGGGAGGGAAACACACACATTAGAGCAGGCCTTTTCAGCTGGTGGCCTGCGGGCCATGTCTGACATATGAGTATTCTCTTGGTGGCCCACATGCTGGGCTCACAATCATTTGAAACAGAGTAGCAATAGAAGACTAAAAGTTTTCTTTTTTTTTTTTATAAATAGACTCATGTGCTTCATTGCATCTCCCCAAAATCACTTTTCTTTGAGCACAAAGACACACAACGCTCTGTCCAGAAACAGCCTACAGTTAAAAAACATTGTTATTTCTTACCACAAAACTGTCTGGCCCAACTATGTTTATTGTTTTTCCAAACATAGCCCATTTGAATTTGCCCAGTAGGCCCAATACAGGACAACAACTTACTCTCATAATCTAAACTCAATGTTGTTAAGCAATTGCACAAATATTTAATCTAGTGCCAATGGGCCGCTGATGACAGCTGTCTGGACATTTCAAAACTCTTTAATTGTGGTTTTTGTTAACAATTATAATAATGGAACAGTAACCAGACAAACATATAGCAACCTGAATTTGGTTATTAGTGTTGTGGTTCAATAATTGCAAACTATGAGACAAAATGCATACTGCGTGGGATAGACAGGCATTTCTGGCTGAAGGACAGGACATCCCAGCTAATGTGAAACTGTTTTCCTGGCAATCCTAACTGAAGAAAGCACAGGGAAAAAGAACAGACTGAATCCTTCGCTGTCTGTGGCTTCACTTGACATCTTGATCCCCACCCCATCACCTCCTGTTTTGGGAGAGCACTGGAGACTTTATATCCAGTTGATGATTCACTGATATGAGAAATAGCTTATTTTTTATTCAGAGGGAATTATTCATGTGTAGAATAAATTGACATGCTGTATTACTCTGGGATCTTCATAACATAGCTTGGCAGTTGGAGAGAATCACTCACAAGATGACTTTCAAAGCGCCAAGTGGGTGCAAATATCACTCAGGAGCAAATTCCTTTGAAAGTAAATCTATTTACAGCAACAGAGTTCAAGTAGGATTGTACTCTGAATAGAACTTTTTTTTCCTTGCTGCATTTCAAGTCAGCAAATATCAGTATAAAGTAAGCTCTTTTTTTGAGAAGAAAAACATTCAAGCTCAGGTATAAAACAGAGCTCTCGGTTTGCCAGCTGACACACTGACAGTGGATTCTGTCCTGTGTTGCCAAAGACAAGAAATACCCTGTGTTGTTTCTGCTCAAAAGGCTGTTCCAGGTTTACAGAGCTCATTTCCATAGAGGACATGGGTTCAAAGCTACAATCATTGCAACACATTTTCCCTACCATGGCATCTGTTCTTAACCATTGCAGCTATGCCTGCACTGGCTCACCAATCACCTAAATGAAATAAGAATGGTGTGAGTATTGCCTCATTGCCTCAGGTTCAACTATCAGTTCACAAGCTCAGAGCAGCTGAGATTACAAGTTACAGAACATCTCATTACCCTTGAAAGGATGCCAGAGATGGAGACAGCGAGCTGGGAGAGAGTGATGGAGGATGAGAGCGAGGAGAGGGAGAGGAAGAGACTGAAAGAGAAAGAGGTGAGGGGAAGAGAGAGAGAGAGGAAGAGGAAAGCAAAAGAGAGTCATCTATGTATTTTAATGCTTTTGCAACTCAAGTTTACTTGTCATGTAAATAAAGCATATTTGAATTTGAATTTGAGAGAGGGGGAGAAAGCGAAGGAGACTGGGAGAGAGAGTGAGAGCTCTTGGTAGCAGTGAGAGAAAAGAGAGGGAGAAAGGAATACAAATAGAGTTGATTAGTATTTACTTCCACCCCATGGTGAATGGGTCCTTAAACACCTCACACACACGTCACCAAAGCGGTGAGAGAGGACTGCGTATTTACCC
Source organism: Albula glossodonta (assembly GCA_019788955.1). Taxonomy (NCBI): domain Eukaryota; kingdom Metazoa; phylum Chordata; class Actinopteri; order Albuliformes; family Albulidae; genus Albula; species Albula glossodonta. The sequence continues at coordinate 3,114,561 of JAFBMS010000032.1, forward strand.
CTGATAAAGAGAATCTGGGGGAATTGAGTCACAGTTGTTTTTTTTACCCTCAAAATGCGCCTTCGCATTAAATATGCATAAGTCTCCTCAGCAATTATAGCCGATTGCATTTTCATAAGCCAAAGACCCAGCTGTAGGCTTACTTAACTTAAACAACAATCTATAAATAACCTTCTCCTCACAAAGCATGGCAGGAGCTTGAGCCGTGCACAAGTCACCAGGGTCTTTCCATTAGAAAGCATCACTTCATCAGGGGTATGGAGCCTGTCGATATTTTTCTTTGGATATGACCACACGGAGGGGGTGTCAGGTTGCACCCTGGTTCTCAAAGGGATCCCATCCCATCTGCACACACCCTCCCCACACACACACCCCCGAGTGCTACGGAGAGATTAAATACCATGAAGACGGGAAAAAAAATCATCCCAAAAGGATTTTGCACACCCTTATCAAGCCCCAACCCTGCCTCCTTGAGAACTTCAGAGAGCACTGAGCGTGTGCAGAGAGCGGGCGGGTGTTGAGCCTTTATGGGATTTGGTACGGCTGATTTCCTCCCATTTTTTCAGCGTGTCTCGTGTGTCAGCCCTTCTCTCTCTTTCTCTCTGTTTCTCTATCTCTCTCTGTCTCTGTCTTTTACTCTGTTTGTGTCTCTCTCTCTCTCTCTCTCTCTCTCTTTCGGCAACCCCATTCAACTCACTTAGCCCCATATTTTATCCCAACAGAACAGCAAGGATAGAGAGGGAGAGAGAGAAGTCTAAGGAGAGAAGGAGTGAGAGAGAAAACAGCCCAGAAGACAGACACAAGAAAGGAAGGAAATGAGGAAAAAACTGAAAAGTTGTAGTGACATGGGGTTAGGAGGGGATAAGGGCAGAAGGTCGGACAGCATCAGTATCGCAACCACAAGCATTTTCCTCAGTAAGATTCCACTCTGACAATTTTCAACAACAGTAAAGTGTCCCAACTACACTGCGGTTTCACAGTTTTTTATTCCAAAAAAAAAGAAAAAAAATCTCAAAGCAATTAAAAAACATGCACACACACACACACACACACACACACGCACACTCACACGCACTCACAACTGCGAACAAGTTGTAAAGAAACTACACAGAGGCAAGGCGGTTGGTTGATAAAGCGAACTGCTGCTATAACAATTGTAGTGCCTGTTCCCTTACCTAACAGGACAGGATGGATGTTCACCCAGAGTAGAAGGAATCAGGAGAAGAACAGGACAGAGTAGAAGATGCAGAGGTCAGATGTCTCTGTCCCACCACCGAGAGTTCCTCCTTTTCCCCTGCACCTTAAGGCTCACTCCTCACAGGTGCACCGGCAGGTCCCAGCTGGTAGATTCAGGGTAGAGTGTGCACATGGAGTCCAGTCCCGTCCCGTTTGGGTCTGGTACTGTCCCGTTACAGGAGCTGAGGTTGCCGTGACTGTCCGCCTGAGCACTCAGCTGCCAGCCTGTCCTCCCCTCAGCCCAGATCAGAGCTGTCTGAGTGAGCCGGAGAAATCAAACAGAGACAGGCATACGCGCGCGCATGTGTGTGTGCCTGTGTGTGTGCGTGCGTGCGTGTGTGAGAGAGAGCGCAGGAGACGTGGAAGTGAATGAGAGCAGTGTGAGTTACTGAGTTACTGACTGCATGAGCAAGATGGGGGAAATCAAACTGTGTGCGTGTTTTTGTTTGTATGTGAGAGGGAGAGACAGAGTGAGAATAGTGAGCTGGAGTGAGGGCAGGCTGAGTTTGAGTGAATAAGTGAAAAATAAAAAAGAGACTGCTGTGTGTGTGTGCATGCAAGTGTGAGAGCAGTAACAGTGTGAGTTAAGTTGATGAGTTAGAGTTAGTGGAGTGTGAGTGTATGAAAGCAGTATAAATGAATGAGTGTCTGGGTGATTGAAGGAGCTGGAGAAATCTGAGACATGTTTGTAAGGGCAAGTGTTTATAACAGCAGTGTGACTTACTGAGTGATTTAGTGAGTTAGAGCGCAATTGAGTGTGTGAGAGAGTGTGAGCGATTTAGGGGAATAACAGAGAGTGTGGCGAGGGTGGAAAGAGGGAAAAGGGGATGGTGTTGTCAGAAATTGTGGCAATAGATGGAAAGGGGGTGTTATTGCACTGAACTGAAATTAACCGTTTGCTAGCCATTCTCAGATGAGAAGAACAAGGTGGAGGCTAGGACCTGGGAAGGGGGCTTCCTCTTGTACAGTTGTCATTGGGTGTGTATTTCACTGGGCCCTTTCCATTAGGAAACATCTTTTCTTTGGGGGCGTATGGTGTCCATTTTACACATGATTCCACCAAGAGGCCTTTCGGTCACTGGAGGTTAATGTTTGAAAGATTTGAGAAGTCGGGCACAGGATATGCCCTGGGTGCGCATGCATGTTTGTTAGCCACACGTTATAGAATGGGTCCACCCTAAACTCTGAACTTTGGCTGTTTATTAATGACTGCAATAGAAAAGAGACAACTGCTTACTGAACCCCAGCTCAGGGTGCACTTCAGAAGGACACAGTTCACTTCTTAATATCTGTAAATAAAAATGATTAACACCGAAACATATTTTCACTTGACATATTTTTGATATGTTGAAATATTAGGCCCATTACTACAGCGTATTTATAGCTGTGTCAATATGAACCATAACCTGACAAATATTAAATCCATTTTAACCTTCAGACATACATTATCCTTGGATTCCTCCAGGCACATTGTCATTTTTTACATGAGGATGGCTTAGTGACACATAAAGTAGCACAGGCATTTTCAAACGTTGGGTTTGATGGATAGAAAACAATTTTACAGACTTAAGGCAGCTTCTTATATGAAATTAATATTTTGAGCATTTGTACTTTGGTTGTCTCCTAAAATGTTCCTGGTCCAAAAAAATAGCCATTGGTTGCACTTGTGGGGGAGGGGGTTGCAGATTCCATGCCACAATGCTAATAAATTAGGGCATAGCAAAGAGACCCCAGGGAGTGGTGTCTGGTACTCTGGTTACGCTGAGGGTCAAGTCCAACCCAGCTGATTGACTGAAATGTTACGTGACCACACTTCATTACCACGTCCTTCCACACTGACTGTCCCCCCCTTCAGTGAAAGACAATGAAGCACATAGCCTCAATGAGGCATTTCTTCTCTTAATTTAGAATCAGAAAAAAGGAAAGTAAATTTAGGCAGAATTTTAATCCAAAGAGCTGTTATCACTCATCCTCAAAAGATATGTCTTCAAGGGAGTTTCGGACCCGGGGAATTTGGGAATTAACTCCGTCACCAGTGGCCAGGTCTTTTGCAGTCCTGCAGGGAGAGAAAAAGGACAGAAAGTCCCTTGCGCTCCACGATTCAACCGACACGCTTTTCAAAGCATTGAGCTTCTGTCCCACTTTCACCAAAAAAAAAAAAACCTCCTCAAAGTTTTCAAGAGTTGTAGAGCTATCAAATGATGATGCTGATGTGCTTGAAAGAGAGATACTAATTACCGCTGGTTTGGTTGCTTTTCTGTTTTTTGTAGCTGGAGAAAAAAAACTGGAGTGTCTGGTTCAGTTTGCTAAGAAGCGATCAGAGAAGCTGTTGAATTCCCCCCTCCCCCCTCTAATACTGTTGTCACGCAGCAGGTAACTCAGAAGCACCTGTGCATGCAGCCATGTTTCACATGTCCTTCCCACTCAATGGATGTCACGACCATTGACTCACAACCTTTCCTTTGCTGTTCTTTCCGTGTCATCAGAGATGGCCTGGATATTTCTTTTGATCACAGTGCATTTCCTCTCTCGCGCTCTCATTAATAATTAATAAGTGAACGGTTACTGGACGCCTCCAACCTCTGAGGGAAAAAAGAGCAAATTTAATTTAAATAATTGCATGAAAGAAACTCCAAAATTACCCATTTATTCATAATTTATAGCATGTTACATTTCATGCATAATGCAGGGTGTCTTCCTTATTACGATCATGTATTAAATATCATGTTTTCCAGTCGAGGGTCTCGGGTGTGCGTGCTCTGCGGGGATGAAGGTTGGCGGATTCTTCTGCAGAGTGAGGGATCTGACCAGCCCTGTCTCCGGCCGATGAGGGGTTAACAGAAATCTTTATTTTTAACAACATATCATCAGCAACAGCCCATCTGCTCCTGAGCTGGCAGCTTGTCTCCCGGGACACCGCATAGCACAATATCTCACCATCTCAGAGCATGGGGGGAAGGATCGGGCGCATGGGAGTGTGTGTGTATTTGTGTGTGTGTGTCCGTGTTTGGGAGGGGATTGGGAGGGGGGCGGCTGGTGGCTGAATGATCCTGCTGGAGATTGGTGTGAGGAGGGAGCGTGGGGGTTGGGGTGTCCCAGGGAAACAAATGCAAATCTATTAAGCAGGGTAGGTGGAAGACTTGTCGGGGATGACCCTGAGGGACAGCCGGCCCCCCAATATTTTCATTTTGACGGACGGATAAAGCGACGCCTACCCCCACAGAGCTGAGGGTGGGGCGGGGGCGGTGGGCTTTATATTCAAAGCCCTTTCAAACAGCCCCTTTCAAACAGTCAAACAGAACCCCCGCGCCCACAGACTGTGCAAACAGCTTGCTCCACTAGTCGCTCATTAGCCAAATACAGTGTGCCCCACTGTGTGCTGTCACACTTTCTTTCCTCTCCGCAGCAGGGACTCCCAGGTTGCATCTCTATCTGGCCCGAGACGCCGGGACCTTGAGAGGAGGCGATGGGCGTGAATGCTCAGGAGGGGAGAGGGGCGCTCGTAAATACAGGGGCTGCTGCACCCGCTATGAGCTTCCCGCTCTCCTGTTCTGCAGTTGCTGCGTGTTCTCTGAATTGGAGTCACGTTGAATATTGAAATGCATCTTTTTCATGCTCTGCCCCTGGCAAGGCAAAACGCAAAGGCTAATGAGACACAAGGCGCCCCCCCCCCCCCCCCCCCCCCCCCCCAAACCCGGCATGCAGTACCCGCCCAACATTGATTTAACTATATACAAAATAATGAGACTCTGTAATGGTGGCAGGCCACAGGCCACAAGTTATATTTCGGGGATATCTAATAAAGGGGCTATGGAATTCAATTGCACCCTTGGTGGGTACAGCCATGTCATGATTTTATCATGCAATTGTAACTGAACCCCCTTTATTAACTTCATTTTATTTTCATCCACGGCCTCTGTCATCTCATCTAGGAGCAAGAGAAGTGCACACCTACAAGGTAAAGGATTCAGAGTGAAGCCAACTACTTCTCCTCCAGTAGGTTTTGTACAGGTTCAGCAGGGATCACACACTTTTGTCAGAGTTCAACTTAACCTGGACAACTGATCGTGAATTACTTCTTTTTGCTCTCCTATTATGACATTTGTGTTTGCCTTGCAATTATAATTATTTTTATTGTTTGAAAGTGCACTCTGCTCTGTTCTGTAGAGCCACCTCTCCCACATCATCCAACTACTCCTTTTTTACACTCTATGCTCCTGCCTTATGCTCCTTCTCCATTTTCCTATTTTTTATGCATTACTCTGCATTTCTGCGGCCAGTTCTGCACCCATTTTGAGTGCATTACCGTGACCTCCACACATTCCTCCTGTGCCGCTAACAGCATGCTAACATCCTTCCCTCTACTCCTTCCCTTTCCATCCACTTACCAAATCATGACCACACCGGATAATACTACCGCCTCCATCTCTCATATCACTCCCCTCTCCCACAACTTATTATATGCATACACTGTATTAACCTTTAATGGAAGAGTTGGTTGGTTGTAGTGACATTACTCGGGAGTTGCTGGTTCAACTCCTGGGTGAGACACTGCTGTCGTAGTGCACTTAACCCAACCTGATTCAGGAATGTAGCTGTATAAATATGTAAAATAAAAGTGAAGTTTCTGTGAATAAGGCTTCCTGGTGAGTAAATGAATAATGTATATGAAACAGTCACATTTACCTGAGTGTAACCTCAGCAATGCGCTCCTACTTTCAATGAACACTTCGAATGACAGACTCCAGCAGTCACTCACGGGAAAAAGGCCAGGCAGGCATTTATTAAAAAAATAATATGCCATGTAAGCAAATATACACAAATGGCAAAGTGTAGTGAACAAGCAATACCATGTAATACTGAATATAACCACCAGGAGGTGTCACTGGTGAACTATTTTGGTTGTGGCACCTTTGGGAAAATGCAATAAATCGGAGATGACTTTTTGAGTTTGTGAAGGATTGCAGACAAGCTTTAAAAGCATGTGTTCTTCAGTCGTTGTTAAAGGTGAGGATCTGAGGAGGGACACAGCTTACGGGATCCCATCTTCACAGCTGGAGAAAAACGAGACAGATTTATCTGTCGATGCTCAATAAAATGCACAAGGAAATAGCATTGAACTTCTGCAAATGCATACATCTGAAAAGGGTAATGATGTATATCTAATACTTCATAGGAGATAAAAATGGCCAATTAAATTTCATTGCGGTTGCACGCGCTGATGTGTGAATGCCATCCTTGGGTGTCCGTAGCTTTTGGTGCTGTAGCTGCTGCAGTAATGCAGTTCAGTAACAGCTGACACTCACACATGAAGTCTTGGTACCATCTCTCAGAGCGGTCCACCAGACAAGCAGTCCATTCCCGCAAAGTCACCTTTCTGCTCCTGTCCGTATCACAGGACCTGAAGACACACAACACACGCACATACAGTGGATAAACAGTGGATACACACACATACATACATGCACGCACAGCACATAAACACAAATACAACACATGAACACAGTGCATACACACACACACACACACACACACACACAAACACACACATCCATTACATTGACACACACAGTGTATTCACAGTTAACAACATCCACAACATGTGTAAACCAACATATATGTGCATGTATTACAGAACACATACACTTCCACAAAGAGCATACACCCACACAATACACACAGTGAATACACACAGTGCAGTCACGCACACATATGTGACTCATATACACATACATACCAACATAGACACACAGATATACACATAAATACACACATACATAAACAACATCACACAAGAAAATAGGCATCCAGAAAAGAGTCATCCTTTTCTATTCCAACATCTTCATTTCCATTCTCTGTTGTTTTCCATTCATTCTATTCTGCTTCTGCAAAATTCTGCTCATTCTGTTTAAAGATTCTATTTAGCTAAAACCTCTGTGACAGAGAGGTGCTTGTAGAGGTATTGTGGGGGGGGGGGGGGGGGGGGGGGGAGGTTGGGTGGGTTAGAGGTGCTGCAAGGGTCTCACTGGAGGAACCGTCGAGCACATTGCTCCAGGGGCATCCGCTTGTAGTGCAACTTCCTCAGGTCCCGACGGCTCAGCTTCCCATCCCTGTTCCGATCTAACTGGGCGAACTTCCTCTAGGGGCAGGGCAGGACAAAACCATAGGGAATGGGAATGACCAGGGGTGAGGGGATGGGAGAAGGAGGGGGAGGTGAGAGAAGAGAGATGGGAGAGCATAAAGTGACAGAATTTGCAAGAAAGGTTAACAGAGACATAATTTAGGTGCTTTGTTGGGGACTTCATTTCTGCCCTTGTTAGAAACTTTTCAACGGTCAAAACATGAATTCATTTAGCTTCATGAAAAGCAGAATAATTGGATGCCTGAGACAAGGCCTGGGCGTCATAAGATCACAGGTGCTATTTCTGTCGTCTATAAATGCAGTTATGTTGGCATGGTGAGAATTTCAGCCATGCTACACGTGATACACTGACAGGCGCTTGCAGATGCAATCAACACCTCCCCCTCCCTCCCCACACACACACACACACACATACGCACGCACACACACACCCCCCCACCACACACACACACACACATACGCACACACACACCTACCTCAGCCAGGGTCCGGCGCTGGGTGTGGCTCAGGCAGCTCTGGGGCGGGGGGGCTGAGCTGTGGAACTGCCCCATTCGGCTCAGCAGCAGGAACCAATCCAGGAGCCTGTAGGGGAACTGTCCCAGCTGCTCGTCTGTGCACACTGCCCTGGGCACTGGGGACACAGAGCGGGTCTGTATGACACAGGGCTGTCAGGCACCAGCCTTGCTCTGGGGAGCGCAAAGATCAGAGTAAAAATGGCCACAGAACCAGTCTATATAATGCAGGGCTATCAGACATATCTTCTGGAGGGAGCTGCATTGTCTGCTGATTTTTAAATGCTGCTGCTTCAGCTTTATTGAAGTCCTGTTTTGCTTATAAGTTCACATTCCACTGTGGCATTGCGAGAAACAGAGTTTGACACCTCTTAGAAAAACAAATGAACACACTGAAAACAGGGAGCAGAGGTAGCATCATGGCTAGGGGACAAGATTTGGCAAGGCACAGGTTTGATTCTTGGGAAGGGTATTGCTGTTGAGAATAGTCCTGATCCCAACTAACTTTAGCAAATATTCAAAAGTAAAACACATGCAAAAATGCCATGTATGGCAGTTTCTGAAGAATGGTTACTGCTAAATGTCTAAAATGTAAGCGTGAAAACACAATAAAACTGACCAGGATTATCCACCAAACATCTACCAAATCAAGAAACAGCAATACCCACCTATTCCACCAGGCTAGTCCTGTGAGGTTCCACTGGCAAGATGGGGGGCTTGTCATAAAACTTATTTTATGTCCAATTGCCAAAGTGAATATGGGCATTATGAGATTTGCTGTATCACCTTCACCATATAATAGCTGTTAGATTTGGTATTCATTATGTTTTTTTTTTCCTTTTATGTTTTCTATTTAGTCTCTGAGCAAAAACTATTCAGTTTTTTGTTTTTTACCAAATTTCTTTTTTTTTACAAAAATACCAAAATTTTTAACCAAACATCTTTAAAATTGAACTGAGTTAATATGAACTCAAATGAGCATAGTTTAACTGAATTGAACAGAACTGAAATGAACTGCACAGAATTCGTCAGGCCTATTTAGAGAGGTATCAGTTTATCACGGGGCAGGAAGGGGGCCCAGTACCCATGCAGGGACCGATGTGGGCAATCCCTGTCCGGCGTCTCTTCCGGCAGGATTCCTTGCGCAGGAGGCACTCGTTGCCGTATGTCTTCCCCAGCACACTGCACACTGGCGCCCTCTTCCTGGAGACAGGCGACCATACATTCAGTGCTTGCATTTTCAGTTTTTCTAATACTTAAAAGTTTAAGGGTTGAAACAGTACACGGGGATATCATGTAATAACTATTATGGTCTTTTATTTTTATTGTGCAGAATCCAGAAAGCCTTAAAACATATCATCATATGCCATTTCACATATTTACATACTGTTTTCATCTTGTGCCCCATTGCTACTGTTCTATTCTCAATCAAAGTCTTCATTGTGAAAAATATAGATTTTTCTGTGCATCATAGAATTTTTAATGTTGTTGGCTGTATTTATCTGGTTAATACTGTATATAGCTGCTGCTATATTGTGTAATAATATATGGCAACATTCATTCTGTTTTGGGGAGGACATGTTCTGCTGTGAGAGTAGAGGCATAATCATTTTATTTCTCAATCCTTCAGATAAAAGCACGAGGATCATCTAAATCCCTGAAATGTAACTTGATATTCAGTCTGTCTGAAAACACTGGCACCCAGAGGAACATTCTGTTTTGATGGACTGCCTGCTTGTCCTGGCTGCCTGTCATGGGTGCTGCAGTGTCTTTGATTAGAGTGGTAGACAGTGAGTATGCAGACTTTGCAGTCATATAACAGTTTTTTTTTTTTTTTTGGTATAATGAGCATTCTAGTTCTACAGCAAGTTCTACAACTTTGATCTTAAGATGACTCATTCAGTGTTACTGATTCACAAACGTAAAAAAGAGAATTTTTCCAGATTTCTCAAAGATGAAGTTGTTATCTACAAATGTAACTACTGTTAATGCACTTTTCACTGGGAAGACATTTTGTTGAATGTAAAGAACTCTTTTTGTGAGGTGCTTTGTTTTTGGCAGAAATAGATCTGTTAGTGAGGCACAGCAGGGGTCTCACCGTGGACAGGTTTTGGGACATACACACTTAGGGACCGGGATCCCACCCTCCTCTACCACCTGACACCAAGACCCAATGGGACTGTGGCACTTAAGCAAGTCACACAGATCCTCTGAAAAAGAAAGAGAGACAGACAGACAGAGATTGTCAAACAATGCATCAGAGAACCTCAGACCTCCTTTAGCCCCAGACCAAAACAGTCTTATTTCACTGTGTTCTTCATAAGCCACTCAAACTGCACCTCTGATACAATATGTTCTACCAAGCATTGAACCCTGTAAGCGAACACAGCATGAGTGAGCAGACCTAAGAGGGCATAATGTTTACTTGAAATTCATAAGAAAAAAAATATCACATTTGAAAGTGAAATTCCTGCAATACATTGCTTCAGATACGTTTCCAGTGAAAATATGGTTTCATAAAATATGGTTTCATGTATTTAATTGATCGTTCAGCCCATTTTTAAATACGGAGATGAGATGTGATGTCCACTAACATAAGGTTTTACAATGTTTCCAGTACCATTAGAAATTTCGTGGCCAGTTCTATGACTGTGGTTAGCCCCCAGAAACAGATGGAGGACTGATGTGGTCCAACGACATCCATTAGTTAACATCCAAAAATGGTAAAAATAATAAGGTAAATTCTGGACTAAAATAAAGACCTCCACTTGTGTTTCTACATGGGTTTAAAATTGCAGCTGGTCCTGATTCACTACCTTTACCCGACTAAGGCTAAACAGCCTCAGGATAGATCTACTTTGACAAAGATAATCAAATCAACCAATTTATACCACAACTAAAACAACATGACATCATCCACTGGAAGCCACGCAACAGTAGTGTAAAAGAAAACTGAATGTAGCAAGACCCTATGCTGGCAAAGGTCAAATATGCTTAGAAAAGCATCTTAAAGGCATATGTAATTCAACCAAAACAGACTTTTGTCTTTTAAGGCTGTATTCTATTTTATTATAAAGGACAAGCTTGCTTGTTTCCAATAAAATGGACCATGTTCATAGAATTGTATGTTGTAACTTTGACTGATCTGCATTTTGCTGAGAAGAAGTGTAGTTGAATTGGTCCCAGCCTTGCCTTCATAAAGCACAGAATGACACTAACAACAACAACAACAACAACAACAACAACAACAATCCCTGTTATTCCCAGTTATTTGAGAATTATAACTGTCTCACCCTCCTTCCAGAGGGTTGGGGATGTGCAGAGCTGTCAATCCAGGGTATTGCAGCCTGCCACAGTTTATGCAACAGGTTACTTGATCAGAAAACAAAAACTCTAATGCATAGCTTATACACTGAATTTCTAAAATGCAATTTTAAACAATTTTATGTTACATTATGTCTATGAATTTTGTTTTTCAGTGAAATATGTTAAAACATGATGATAAAAAAATTGATTATAAGTTAATACTTCTGGCACCACAAGTGTTCGTCATGGAAGCTGACATTGGAATATTGAAATGTGGTTTGAGCCAAGAAATACTTTCCCAACATCCTCTCTCCCTCTGCCACAAAGCAAAGTCTTCCCCTTCCAGGCTTCATAATGAAGTAACTCTCACAAAACCATGAGGTGCATGAATATATGATTCTTTAATATCACTCAAAGCATGCATTGTAATCTCAGACAGTGAATGGTGTCAGATCTCACCAGGGTTGACTCGACCCAGGTAAGGCTTCAATGTCTGTTCTGCCAGCCGTTGTTTCCGCTGGGCTCGGCCTCCCTGAAACAAGCACAGAGTCTACACATGCTCCTAAACACACACACACACACACACACACATACATACACACAAACACATACTGTATCTATGCACATATACAAACATATACTGATTGTATGCACGCACACACACACACACACACACACACACACACACACACGTACACATGTACATACACCAATATGTAAATACGTAAAAAGCATGTTTCTGCTCACAAGTACATGCACAATAACAAAAACAAAAACACCCTCTTCCACTAGTCACAAAAATATTTATACACCAAATAAAGCTCAATGGCATATTGTCTTGATTAGGTCTCCACACTCACATTTATCACTTCAAGCTGTTATTTGTGCTTGACCTAATTTCTGTTCCCCATAAAAGCCTCGATCTGGCCTGCTGTAGTCCTATCTGCCTTGGACTGGGTGAGCTCTTTTGCCTTTCGGCTTTGTAGTCCGTGCCAGGTCCACATCTGTCTTTATACAGCTATGCCTTGATGAGAAACAGGCCTGGGCTGACCCTCGATTAGGGTGACAGTAAACCCAGCTTGATATAGATTTTACTGCCACCACACGCGCCACCTTTCAGTCATCGCAGCCCAATCTTATGGCAGGTTGAGAACAGAACTTTCAGTCATATCTAATAGGAGTTCTACGAGCATGTGTGCGTACATCTGCACAAAGATGCTCCTGTGTTGGCTGTCAGGTTAACTGCAGTTACTATCAGGCTTTGAGTGCATTCACACCTGTTAGTGGATAAGTTGTATTGCCTATTTATTGTGCCAGAAGGTTTTCACAATGAACAGATTTGCTGCAACCACTCTGGTATGCCCAGTGGGGGTGAATACCACTGTACTGAGCTGTTGCCAAAGCAGCCAGCACCCTGAGTTTTACATCTGTGGAATGGGCCACTGCCTAGGGAATGCTGGGATGGAACTGATATCCTGTTTTGGTGTTATTTTGTCATTTGTGATGAAGTGTGGCCCTACACTAATTGTTCTTCACAAGCCAATGCAAGCCACCACCTCATACTCCACAGACCCTGGCTCTAATGCTCAAATAATTAATCCTTCAGATAAACAGAGTTACCATGACACACCCTGAGCTGGCCAGACGATGATGGCCTCCCAGTATAGAGTCTGGTTCCTCCCTATTGCCACCATCTCTTTTTTTTCCTCCTTTCTTACCCACAAAGGGAATTTTCCCTTGCTATAGTCACTCTAAGTTTGCTTCCAGGTAGTTTAGGCTGAGGACTGCTGTTAAGTATACTGCAATATTCTCTCTGAAATGCACCATTCAGATGAATTTCATCTGAGCTAAGTTGCACTGAGGGAATAAATACATTCGCATTGCATTGTGCTACAGAGATCGTCTCCAAGCTGCCTTTACACAGCATGAGTCTGAAAGGGTAAGGGCAGGTGAGGGCAGTGTCAGAGGCTGGGGCTGGCAGACACTCACCATGCCCGTTTCAGGGTGTAGCACCAATGACACAAGGAATGCCAATCGTACAACGGGCTGCATGTCTTGGCCCCCAGTCTTGACAGAACTCACTGATGATCCTACAGACAGAGCACAGAGCTAAGACTTAGTGAAGGTAAATTAATTATGGCTTACTCTTCCATGCTGCAAAAGGTAATGCAAAAATGAGCTACTATTATTCGTCATCATAATCATAATATGATATTGTCTTACATTTTAGAGAAATTGCATGCAATTTTTTTCTTTTAAATAAAGAAATGAATCTCTGGACACATCAACAGCCTGCCGTTGTTTTGTCTAACTGCAACTGACTGGAGCCTTTACAGAGTCAACAACAACCAATGAGATCACTAATTTTAAAACAGATGGCACCTTCAAGAACCAGCACTTATTAGCCTGAAGAAACAGAATCAAAACAGGATAAATGTGATGGTTTAGCATACAATTCACCGTTACAGCACAAGACATACACAGTGTTTTTCTCTGCATGCACTACTGTCACCGGTAACAATGCAAAAAAGGAACTTAAATGACAAAGGGATTTCAGACTCATTCTGTATCACAATGACCATATTATTTAAATATAATTATCTAAGATGAAAGGACAATATCAAATTACTTGTGCTGGCACAGCCAGCATAAGTGAAGTAAACAATCCCACTCAATGACACTTACCCTGAGTTACTCTTACTTTTTCTTCTGTTTGTTCCTTTGTTCTTCACTCCTTTTCATGCCAATCTCATACTTTTTCCCCTCTTTTCATTCCTCCCTCTTATCGCTCTATCTGGTAATTCCTGATGTTTCTTCTCTTGATTTGTATTTCTTACATTACATTCTTTCCATATCATCACCTCTCCTCCCCTCTCAGTCTATCCTTCCCATGTTGGACTTGTGTCGATTTATTCCTTTAACGCCCCCCCATCCTTCCCTCACCCAAAGAATACCACAAAACCCACTTCCGCAAATAAACGCACAGATTGCCTTGAAAGTGCAGACTCCTACTCGTGGAAAACGTACACAGTAAAGATGAAAGAAAGACGAGTACACTACCTCTGTGTTGTTTTTCCTGGAGGAAAAGTGAAATTGGACTGTTTTGTCGAGTCCATGTGTTCTCCTTGGACTGTAAATCTATGTGCCTGTGGAATGGTGCCAGCCTCAATGAAAACCAGCTCTTCTCACCAAAAAAAGTGCTCTCCTGTCTGAACACATATGAAATGTCTCACCTGAGCTTCAATGCACACAGTCCACAGGCTCTGCACAATGTTAACCTGGGAGTACATGCGTCATTATCATGATGACAGCAGAAGAGAGCCTTCACTCATTGCAATGAAAATGCTACTACTACTACTACTACTACTACTACTAATAATAATAATAATAATAATAATATCTGGAGGAATTCTCATTTTGTGAGGTAAGATATTGATTGATGAATTATATAATTTTTGAATTATATGCTGAATACAGTAAATTATACAGAGAAATGTAATCATTGTCACTGGATTTTTTCTTATGTACATGGAGTGTTTCTAGGAATAACCTACACTGTACATTACAGCATCATATGCAGAGATATAGGTGAGGGAGAAAGATGTTTTGATTTGAAGGAGAGGTTTGTACCAAGACTTGTGACTTTCTAAGTTATGGTTACATACTGCCACCATGTGGTACTACAGATGGCAAGAAAGCAAACAAAAACCATTTACACATGACATGTGTGGAACAAAATATATTGGCAACTCTGATCTTGTTTATCCTATAAATTGTGTTTCTTCCAGTATACGTAAAAAAGTTAAACTTAAAATCCACTGTCCCCTTTTTAAAATACCCTTCTCTATGCCTCTCTAAACCAAAGACTCCCTTTCTTTCTTGGCCTGTTTTCCCCTCAGCACAAAGACAGAAGCTCTCAAGTTTCTCTCCTGATTAAAATTTCATGGCCTGCTCTCAGAACGTCTCCCAGACCAGAGCAAATTAGCACAGGAGACTGGAGCACTAACTGGAGTGAAACAAATGTATGATGTACATGTGTGACTGTGAGTGTTTATGCGTGTATTTGAATTTATGAAGCAAGAGGAAATGAGATTACAGAGATCTGTTCATTTATTTCTGTATGCTTTGACAACATTCACAAATGCTTTTACTGCTAATAAAGTGAAAGAGAGACAGAGAGAGAGAGAGAGAGAGAGAGAGTGTGTGTGTGTGTGTGTGTGAGAGAGAGAGAGAGAGAGAGAGAGAGTGTGTGTGTGAGAGAGAGAGACTTTAACTTTTAAAAATCCTTTATTGAACAAAACATTCAACAAAGGGCATAAGTGTAAAATAAAACAAACTCCATTTCAACCAAAAAACAAAGAAAAAAAACCTTAGCTCAATCAAACAATCAAACAAACAACAACAAAAAAACAACAACAACAACAACAATGAAGCGATATACAACAGAAACCAGGAAAACTTTAACCATGATAAATAACAAAAAAAAAAAAAAAAAAAAACCCACACCTCAACACCTAACAACAAGTTCTCCATCAGTCCAAATTCAAATTTGATATTTGAAATAATCATTGTCGTAAACATTGTAACACTGTCTAGCGACTCCAGCTGTTCCATTTTGGCCTTGTGGGTCTTCAAAATGGCATGCTTTGCATACCCAAATATAAGATTAACCAATCAGCACACTTCCCTTTTATCATTGGAGTGGAATATTTCATTGCTGCTGAATTAATTATTTCAATGTTTAACTGTCTCAGTGATATTGTTGATATAGATGAGACTGATTTTTCAACTAGTTGATAAGGCCTTACTATACTTTGGCCCAGATCATTATTGTTTCTTTGAGTACTGTTTCAGCTATTAGCTAATTTTAATGAACTGACTGAGGTCTCAATGGTGAGTATGGATACCTTATTTTTGCAGAGTATTGATTCATCTAAAAAAAAGGGAAAGCCATTCCTGCATTTTCCTGCAAATTAGGAAAAACGTTTGTTAAAATGTGTCTCATTTAAAATGATTTAAAATATTTCTTACTGCTCTTTTACCAGACAGGAGATAGAAAGGGAACAAAACTGAGCATATACCAACTTCTTGACCAAAAACTGTTTAAATAACTTTATGTTATTGTCTAAACTTTCATTCCTGTACCTCCCTTATAATAAGAACAGTCATGGAAATGTGATTAATACTATCAAAGTGCCTTCTGTAGTTTCCAACAACCCACATCTTTTTGGAAAAATCCACACTTTTACATCCATATCAAAAGAAATGTTTGTATGTGATCAACACCTACGGCCTTAGTTTAGGGTTGCCAAATAGCCAATACAAATCCTCACTAGTTTGTAGAATTTAAACTGTTATTATCATTTTTGGCATGATTCCCATTAAAGCCCTTTTCACATGGATTGAATTTGACAATACCAATAGATGGCTACAGTCTGAAGGGATCTGTGTGCTGCCCTGGATACTACCAGTATTCCTCTGTTTAAATCATTAGGCAGGATCTCTACTGTACATTTCAAAGGGGTTAATTACAAACTGCTTTCTATTGGTTTATATAATTCTGCATGTGGCCCTTTTGTTCTGTTTTTCAGCTTTTCCCATTTCTTTCCACACATTGCTTCCTATTCAAATCAGGGAAAATAGTTCCTTCTTAGTACACAAACCTTTCTGCAAATGCGTAAATGGCTATTGATCCACGCAAATTAACTGAGGAAAGAAGACTGTTGAAGTTGGAGGAAAATGCCAGATCTTATATCTCACCAGAGAAACTAATTTACTGGTTGCTATTTTTAAAAGTCATTTACTTGCTGCATTTTGAGATAGTTGGGAAGCTGGGGGAAAGATAACTATCTGTACATGACTAAATTTAATAATGTTTTTTATTAACCAATTGACAGAAATGTATTATGTTCCATATATAGGATTTCCTTTTGGCTTGATCTTCATCCCTTAAATGAAGGATTTATTAGATTTCTGGCAACCGTACGTGCGCGGTCGGGTGAGTCTAGTGAACGCGCTCGTTCAAGAAGGGCGGGAGTATGTTATTGCAGTGACGTCAGTGTCAGCTGTGGTTGTGTGTGTGTGTGAATGACTGGGGTAAGACGGATGGGGCAAAGGCAGACCGGTACATAAGAGGGGAGAATTATTATCATTAGTTAACCTATTTACTACGATGCTGACATTGCATTGTTCAAAAGGAATGTACGGCCGTCATTTCAAAGATGAAGGTGAAAAGCTGTAGAGGTACCGTTAACTTGCAAGCTGTAATATGATAGAGAAATGAATAGTCTGATATCCAGGTGATTGCTCCGCCCTACTGTAAGGTTAGCTATCTAACGTTATTACAAGAAAAGAAGAGGATGTTGGAATGGAGAAGAACACATGCATCACCATTGTCATGTGACATTATTACATTTTGGACTATGTGATGACTCTAGCAGATAATTGGATCTATAATTGCTGCCAATACTACTACTGTCATCGTACCACCAAAATTCCCTGTAAATCGAATGTAGTAGCTAGCTGGCTACCTACAAATGGTAGATGAAGTTAGCAAGCTGTTAGCAAGATCGCTAGCTGTTTTAATAACGTTAAACGAGATAACGTCAGAAGCGTTAGCCAGTTAATGGTGTTTTGTTTATACGATTCCGGACAGTTAGGTCCAGCAACTATACGATTTTAATTTGTTAACAACTTGCTGGTTATCTAGCCTCCCAAGATAAGATGCTAGGCTAGCTTGCTTATACAAAGTGAAGCCCCAGTTAACGGCTAGTTACTGTATTGTTCAAGGAACCGTTGCATTCTCCCTCTTGGATTCTGGAATGTGATGAGCACAGTTATCGGCAATTAATTTTTGAGGTAAGCTGTCGTCTGTATTATAACTGATATAACTGCCTGAGCTAACAAGGCACTCTTGTTACATGACTGTTTTATAGATAGCTCGTCACAGATGTCACAGATGAGCTAGCTAGCAGTGAACAACTTGTCACTGACTGTTACTCGTCCCCGTTGGAACAACTTTTCCAGGCCTGTATGCTAATGATTGCTGTATCATGGTTCACGGATTGTACTGAACCGTTCTTTCTGATGCTACCTTATTACTTAGTTTACTGTGGTACACTTGTATCATAGGACCAGCAAAGCGTACAGGACACAAAAGAGCACATTTAGCTAAGTTAGATGGCGATAATCAGCTATCAGCCTGCATTCATCTGTATATTCGCAACCATGCACGGTACATGGCTTTTAATTGTAACCATTGTGACTTAGAGAAGAATGAATAAGCATTCATAAATAACGTATAATGATGACGCATTTTATGTCAGTGTATCCTTTCCTGGTGTTTTTTTTTTTTTTTTTTTTGCAAAAGGAAACAACCACTCCTACATGCTGAAATATTGAATACAGTGTTAGTTGTTTTCCTTTTCTCTTTTAAGTTATTGGCATAGCTAGTGTTGTGTTTTGTTACAATGGGACGTTTTCAAAATGGTCTTCATGGACAGTTCAAACATTGACAATCAGGTGGTGTATTCTGGAGTGTTTTTCGCGTAGTAAAAACGCTTGCTCACTGTTCTCTTTAGTGCAAGGTTTTCGTCAGCCATTCACAAACAGTCCGTGTCACATGTATAAGGTTTTGTGTTGGCTCGCTTTTTTGTGTAGTTTATGAATGTTAACATGTAATAACGTTGAGCCGCTGCGTCTCCGCAGGGCAGAGACAAGCTTTCCTCTTTCTTTTGCGCTCCAGCGACGCGGAAGGCAGGCGCATGCTTTACGTAACATTAAAGCGCACAGGGAGGTGATTCACTTGCGCCTGAGATAATTGTATTGTACATGTTTACTGTCGGTGTTTTGGTGTACGTAATAATGATAAAAAATAAAACACTGGGAATTATGTAACCATAACATTTTCTACAGTCACATTTAGCAGCGCGTCATTTTGGTTATAAGAAGGCCAGATGTGTGGCATACCTGGCAGCTGAAGCCTAGTGAAGACTGGTTCAGAGGTTAGTAAATTTGGCGACCCTTTCCTGTGTTACTGTTCACAAAGAGGGCCTTCTACTTATACTATAGTATTACTTCTCTATAGTATAATAAGCCAATGTGGACCCTAAAAATGGATTTATGTCTTTATCAGAGGCCTTTAAAACTTTAATACCCTACATCAAGTACTTAATTCACTTATTAAATTACACATTTTCAGCATTTATTCCCATATAATTAAATTTAAACTCTCCATATTGTATATTCATCATGTGAGTTATTTCTATAACTGTATTCCGGGTCTAGTCTGCCTCTTTCAATAATCATCCTGTGCTGAACCTGCTCATTTTAGTAATTTAACCAAGTTCTGGCGCATCATGTCATTAGATGATTTTCTGGAAACAATAATTTATGTAGTAGGTTGTACAAAGTCATATATTAGGCTTAAGCATTTTGTCGGGATATTTTCCTTCATAGTAGTTTTGCTTGAAACAGATAAAGACAATCTGTCGTAAAAGAAACACTACACCTTGTTACACAGGGCTCTTGGGCTGAATCCTGTGACAGAGATGCCTCATATAAATTAGTGAACAGTAACACAAAATGAGGACGCAGACTTGGGATTTTTGTATGCCTTGTTTGAGTGCTCTGAAGTAGTAGTCTCTTTATTTTGTATAATTCTGCGGATCTGAAGTGGCTGCTGACAGACCATGTGAGGTCTCTGCCTTGTTACTTTCTCCCATTTTGCTGTTATAGATCAGGTGAATACAATGAAGAAGGAAGGATATGACTTCAGAGTTCTTTTTGACACAGCTTAAGTCTGAGCTGTGTGGAACCATTGTGTAACTGGAACAAGTCTGGGTGTGAGGTTTTAACCATGGCACTTGCTAGTCTATCTTTACAGCATGAAATATGACTAAAGCTAAAGACCAAGGTCCCCAGCAGAAGGACCTGACCTCTTTTACCTTTGCCAGAGGTGACATCATTTCCTGTAGCGGGCATTTAGTGCTTATTCATGTCTCTAAACTGTACTATACAGTGCAGGTTGGATAAAAAGCAGATAAGGACATGCAGGTGTGGCATTTCCCTGAAGACAGCTGATTGGACAGAAGACCTGTTATTGTCGATAGGACCAGGTGTGCTCGGTCTGTACCAGTCCATGGGGCTGAGAAAGCAGAAGAGAAACATGGACATAATTCAGCATGTCTCCTCCTTGCTGTAATAAAAGACTGCACTTTTCATCCATTCAGTCACTGGGGTGTGGCTGCTTTCACATCCCACTGCTCACCCTGCCTCTATGTGCATGGTGTTTGAGTGCCCCTCCAGCTGCTGGTGGTGTTATGGCCTTGGCGAGGGCACCACCTTGGCCATTGCTAATTTTACTCTCTTTTCTGTTAATTTTTGCCTCTAACTAGATCTTCCTTTTGTGCTTTTGGACTTTTTGACTCCAGGTTGAAACATTTTTCCCATAATCTTCTACTACTGCCACTACTATTGCTACTTTGATTAGTAATGCTGCTACTACGATTACTACTAAATAATTAAAATAAGTTCAATTCTTGAAATGACTCATTTTTCCCAGTGGTTGAATTTATCGGTCTGTTAATAAATGCATGTTTTTACTCTGGCTATACTGTGTATAAATCATTCCTGGACAGCTTACACAACACTTAACTGGACCCAATACTTTGCATGCGGAACAATCAGGTACATTACTGATAGTATACAAGTACTGTAAAATATTGTATAAGTACACAGCATAACCTGTAGAATAACCTATTGTGGTGTGTTCAGTTTGAAGGATATGTAAAAGATGAAGCCATGAAAGCACACCTGCAAGCCTGTATCTCAGCATTGTGAAGCCACAGGTAAATGTGGGAAATAATTTGTGAGGCCAGCAGACATGGTGTGGGAGTCAGTATGGCTATTGGGTTGTGTTGCAGAAAGCTTTCCTGCTGACATTTTGATCACCACTTTATGGCTTTGACCTTGTTGAAGATGAAAGCAGCGTTTTGTGGATCTGTCAGATTTGTGTCCTGTTGTGTCAGCCCTTCTTTTTCTCTTTCTCTCTCTTTCAGCCTTCTTAATTTCTCTCCCCTCTGTCGTTTTCATTTCGCTCTCTCTCTCTCTTTCTCTCTCTCTGAGACAGGGGCTTTTGTGTTTAATTAAACAGATGCACAGCTGGAAGCTGCTAGCTTTCAAGCGGTCAGGCACTCCGTTTAGATAGACTGGTGTCTGGCCATAAAGCCTTTGCAAACAGCTGTAGTGGTAACACCTTTATAAAGGATGATAAAGTGTTTCTTGATTTGGTCAACACAATGCAATTCATCTGAGACTGTACGTGCTCATTGCTTGCTAACAAAGTAAGAATGCAATTTGATAGAGCAACTCTTGTGTGAAGAAGTTTGGTTTCAATGCATCGGCAAATTCTCAAGCTGAAATAAACATTAGGACCATATCACCGCCTCATGATTAGCAGTGTAGTTGTGTCGTCATAGTAACATGATGAGGACCACCTCAGTTGTGTAGTAATGGTTGCATGATGAAGGAAAGCTCAGTTGTGTAGCTATGGTTACATGATAAAAGACAGGTCAGTTGAGTTGTCATGGTTATATGATGAGGGACAGCTCAGCTGTGTAGTTATAGTGACCTGATGTGGAGCAGCTCAGTTTTTTAGTCATGGTTACTTGAAGGACAGCTCTGCCTGTAGTTATGGTAACATGATTAGTGACAGCTGAATTGTGTTGTCATGGTAGAGTAGTCCTGAGAACATGGACATGATGAACTCAGTAACAGTAAGGTTAGCGGAAATGCAAGCAATAGTGCTCACAGAGGACATTCATTAGAGTGTGTTGTGAAGTACGGCTGGATGTGGCTGTACTGGGGTAGTATTGAGCTGTCCCAGTTTGACTGTAATCACAGGGGGGTGTGATTAACGGTCTCACTGCATCTGTTAATGAGATTGATAATTAGCTGCAGCTTAAGTGCACTGTGACTTTTGCTGCTGGTCCTGTGTCAGTATAGTGTGATGAGAGTCAGGTGCACAGATTGTGTGTGCATTCAAGTGTGTGCTTGTTTAAGTATAAATAATCAACGTTTAAAGAATGGCATCTTTTTTATGTGTTTCTATATGAACAACGTGTGAACATTATGCTCTCAATTCTCTCCATTGATAAAATAAAGGACAAATTGCAACTGAGTGCACTTTCTGTGAGAAAGACCCAGGTGAATCAGCATAACTGTTTGTGTCCCTCTCGGTAAAGAGATGGAAATCCTATGTAAATGTTTTCACATGTCAAACAGTGCTGTCTCATAACTCTTACAGTGATTTTTAATGTGGTAGGGTGACTTAAGTATAATGTAACAAAGTACATGGGTCACCAATACTCTCTTCTTTCTGTGTGGAAATCATATTTAAATTTTACCAACTGTGTCAAAAGGTTTCTCACCAAGTTATATTGCCATTTATTTAACATTTGTGTGACAGGTAGATGACACCAATGAACAATGGTTGTACAAACCAATCACGGTAAAGAGGCGTGGCCTCTGTGAACTGTCCCAGCTGTGAATTCCCTCGATACACAGATGGAAATCATATTGAAATCCTGTCACCTGCTTTACAGGTTCCATCAGCCTCAGGTTTCATTGGACTGGATACGCACTGCTGGTTGGCAGGCAGAAGTAAATATTGCTCACTGAAAAGCAGGTGTGGGGAAAACCCTGAAATATTATTAATCCGGAACATGAAGTGGTCACATGATAACAAACACAGCAAGGTGTATGACAGGGTATTCAGCCAGTGGCTTTGCCCTTTGATCGGTAGATTAATTATATACTGTAGTGAAATATTTAATCTTGGGTCTGCATCTGCGCAGTGTGGTCCCCAAGGAATGTAACAGTGGCAGTGTGACACAACATGACATTATGTTCTCATTCAACAACAAAAATATGAAAGGACATGAAAATAAGGCATTTTTTTAATATTTTGGTTAAAGTTGTGGGCTTTAATGAATAATCATACAATTCAGTAGACTTTGCTAATGTAGGCATTGTATTGCAAATCCACTTCAAGGACACATGCTCTAAGAAGGCATAAATTGTTTACATAACTGTAGAACGTATGTTTTTGTATGTAGTTCAATAGTACATTGAAAATGCTTGGTCTGTATGCATGACTTTGAAAGGGAGGGGGTGAAATGGTTGTTATTCGGTATAAAGAGAAATTCTGAGGCAGAGGTAATGCCCTGCATGTTCTGGAAATAGTTTTGGAAGGAAGGAACATGCAATTGTGTGTATCTAATGAAAGGCTACAGCTTTGAACCATTTCAGGGATTTTGCCAGCTTTCTGTGTATCTCTTCCACAACGGAGCAGACAGCACAGGGCAGCCACCTGGTAAAGTGGTTTTGGTCTGCAGGTTTCATCCTTTGACTGATAAGGGAGAAATCCACACATTTGGAAGGGCTGGTCAAATGGCCACAGGCCTATAGGGACCCAGCCTTGTTGTGTGAAAGTGATTTCTGATGTAGTCGAGCAGCACTCGGATTGCTTTTAGGAAAGTGTCAGACTTGACGCTTTTCTCCAGTTGTGTTATGTTTGGGTTTTAGGGCTCAGACTGCTCTTGAGGTGAATGTCTTCACTGAATGGGCCTTACCTCATGAGCTCTTATTGATTCAGAGACCATAACACTGCTATTTGTGTTTTGGAAAGTGTCTACCATAAGGCCCATTTGATTCATCCTCATGTTTGTCAGTGTCATGCGGGCCTATTATAGGTATGATTTGGCAGTCCCATTTTCAGCTACTTTTCCAACTGGTACTGTAAACTTGTAGGTGTCTACTTTATTCAAGTAAAGTCAGTAAGTTAGAGTGTAGGTGTGGGTGCAGGTGTGGGTACCATTTATTCAGCCTTGGTCTCCTGAAGTAAGGGCTTTATTGAGCTGCATGGTTTAATTTGCCATGTTTGTTAGTTGTTAGGTATGAGGATGTTCATACAGCTGGAAGACAAGCTGAGACAGGGTGGAGCTGTCAGACTGTCCAACACACAGAATGACTGACTAACAGGGTCAGGGTCGGTTACCTCACTGCATAGTCCCTCTCAGCTGAAAGCCAGTTTGACCTGGTCACCTGTAACTGTTTAATTTAATATTCCATTCTTTAATCAGCTTTAATAAGATTGAATTTCTTTGGTCATGCCCTATTGGAGAAGGGAAGAGAGAGGTGATTTTGGAACATTAACATTCTGAGGAAGTACTGTTTCATGTGCATTTTGTGAATAGAAAGAGGAAGGGGATTCGAAATCAAACATCCTTTTTATATCTTTCATCTTCAGTGTAGTTCGTGCAATATGCAGAGACAGACACACATACACTATTAAGACTATGCAGTTTTTAGAAATTTTTTGTGCTGTGTTTGCAGAACCTATCTTCAGTATGACAATATTGCAATTTCTTTCGTTATTTTATGAGGCCTATTTGTGATTTTTCGTGCAGATAAAATCACTTGTTTTTTTTGGCCAAGTGAAAGTTGATATGTGAACAAAAGAATTTGCAATGTTGATGTAACAGGAAAGGTGATCCGACACAGTTGCTGAAAAAAGGTTTTTTATCGTCCTTGTGGACCTATGTCTGAGTTTGTCTCTGGGCAGGGACAGCACAAGTTGTCCTGTCATAGCACAGTGGTCCTCAGACCTTGTTTCTGTTTCCTTACTCCTCTCTCTTTCCCTCGCTGATGTTGGGATTGTGAGTGTGTCTGTGAGGGTGAGGGTGTGGGCATGGCCACTTGTCCCATAGCTGTGAAGTGAAGGATTCAACTGACCATATCTCGGTCACGCAACTGTTGAAAACACTGTGACACTGAAGATACCAGGAAAATTGTGCTGATTTCATAGTTTAAAAAAGTGCTGTTCTTACCAGTATTCAGTCAGGTCATAATTCTTTTTTCATACAACAGTAAATTTCAGTTAGTAACATGTTTTGTTGAAAGCTTTCAGGGATCTGCAAGAACTGCTCTCAGATTTTGCTGGCATCTAAAGAGTTAAAATATTTGCACTATGTATTTGACCCTCCACCCAGGTCTGCAGTTGACTGCACCCTTCTGCACTCATCAGGAGGAGACCATCCATCTGCTGCTTCACAAAGCAGTCCAGAAACATCACTGCCCTACGCAAGCTGTTCCACAGCAGCAGTGGACACCAGAATGTGACATGTCCAATCCACTCAGAAACACCACTGGATAACAGGGGTTTGGTGTTAATGGTCCAAATCCATGGTGCCAAACACAAAATCCCTGAGCGATTGCCTTTGTGTGTATTTCAGAACAATGGAGAGTTAATTTCACGCAAATGGAATGAGACAGTCACTTGCCACTGTCAAAACAGAGCTCCCAGTTGTAATTGGCACTCCTTATCCTGATTACTGGCATTTTATTTATTCTATAAATATGTTTATAGTTGTATATGTATTTGACAGACTTTGGAAATATGCTATGAGTACAATTGGCTATCATACATCTAAACTTGAAAGGGACAAAAACAAATTAAATATAAAATATTTAGCATCTTCTAAAAACTGCCTCAGCACTTGTAGAAAACCTATCATTAAGTAGACCATGAATGTATTTTAATTTTGATGAATATATTTATATATATATATATATATATATATATTCTGGGCTTTGGGGACTCTGCACCTGGAGAAGCATAAGAGGTGAGCTCCCAGCACCTGATTCTGCTAATCAACAGCCCATCAGTACCTGTCTGTGAGTCAGGTATGCTCGGCTGTAAAAGAAACGTACACACCCTATGGCCCTCTAGGTGCAGGGTTCCTCACTCCTGATCTACATAATCTTAATGATATATTTTATCAGTGTATTTCATTTCCTTAAGGGGCTGTAGGACTCGTGGAGTCAGGTATGCTGGGACATGGTGGGGACGATCTGGAATGGTTCCAGAGGTGACTGCCAAATACCCACGGAAAATGGCCTGCAACCGGATCCTGTCCCAATAACATGCCTCTGTAGTAACCCAAGCTCTGAACGGGCTTCTGTGTCCGCTAAATCAAACAACTGGTACTTAAGACTTACCCAGAAGGCCCTCTGCTTCATCTTGTTTTTTCTGAATCTTTTTTTCTAAAGTAATTGTATGCTAGTGAATGAGGAAATCAGTGGGAGGAAGTTGATGCTCTTTTGAGAGTATTGAAAAGTGGGTCAGAATCCTGGATTTCTGTGGCTCACACACCCAGATGAACACCTTTGGCAAAAAAAAAAAAATTGGCACTTAAGTACTTAAGAAGATATTTAGGTCTAACAGTTCAGGTTCATTCGTAAATCAACTCTCACGGTGACATGAGGGATACTACAGATCGGATGTGATGTTTGATCTGCATAAGAGACATAATGGATGACGTTGAGGGCTGTGGATATGTTTAGAATCATTATAATTTGTTTAGTAATGTTGTGTCAGGTTTATTAACATTACTTATTATTACCTCACCCATAATTGCATACCATTACGGTGAATCTGTCTCCGTCAGCTCAACCTAATAAGCCATTTTTCACTAAATAACCCATTTACAGCTCATTTGCCAGACATTCATGTCAAACATTTTTCAGCAGCAAGAGGAGAACATTTCAGCTGTGGAATCTGAATGCGCTTGGATTCCTTTGGTTATTTAAGCATCTCATCGCATCATCATGTTTATTGTGATATACTGTGTGTTGTAAATATTCACTGGACAGCAGTATTTGTCTGTAACATGGAGAGACAATATAATTCAAGTGGTAACCCAATATTGTTTGCCCTTAAACACTGCATTTCAGTGATCAACACAATAAACTCACCAAACCCTGGAATCCCTGGATGGATCTGATTATGAATGACACCTGACAAGCGACAGTGTCCACATATGAGTAAGGGCACATGCACATTGCAACCCACATGTGCCCATACATTTCAGTATTACTTGAAGTTATATGAGCAGATATTGATTGAATCCACACCGTTGTAATATGTGCAGCAGTATCTGCATATATGATAGTCATGCTCTTGGAGTCATGCTCTCTGAGTGATGAGAGAGGTTGTTACATCTGACTCTCCCCCATATCAATCGTTAACCCCAGAGAGGCAGGAAGGGAAGCCAAACGTCAGTAACAGCCCCACCCCGCTGTTGCTGTGACAAAATGCTAGATGCAGAGGTCAGGGGGAGTCCACAGGATATATCTTTAAAAGTGTACCTTTAACAGTATTGTTGAGAAATGTGATTGATTTAGAAGACAAACACTGAGATCCTGATTCATTAATCAAAGTCATATTGTACATATAAAATAGGCCTGAATAAATGAATAAGTGTAAGAGATCCTGAAAAAACTTAATTTTAAAATGTCTTTGAAAGTGGGCTGTTAAAAAGTTGAAAGGATGTCTGCGGCTTGTAGGGTGTGGCTGTCGCTGGGAATGCATTTTATTTGACAACAACAAAGCCAGAGAACCTTATTGATGTTTCTGTGGTGATTCAGCTTCAGATTGTTCCTCTCACCCAACAAGCTGCTAGTTTTCCAGGTCATGGTCTGCTTAAGCACACAACTAAAGAGATTTGACTCTAGCTTAGCCTTACTTGTCAGACTCTCAACTATCTGACAGACAAAAAAGAGTCTGGCAGACTTTCTCCTAGTGGCACAATCAGTTGGTACTTCTACTCAATCACAATCCCTGTATGCAGCAATTTTAAGCAGATACTTTATGTTTCTGTAATAGCTTTAGATGTAGACACATTTTAAGTTTGTGGGCAGCCTGTTCCAATACATCTATGCATTTCAAGTTAAGTGTGTGGCTTTCAGACTAACTCTCTCAACAATAGCTGTCTATGTTCCTTGCGTTGTTGTTTGTTGATGATGTTGTTGTTGTTGTGCCTTTATGGAGTGAGCGGGCTACAGTTGAGGTGGTGTGGTCCTTGTTGTGATGCCCTTGAGGAGGGCTTGGGCTCTGCTCCCCCCACCAATCCTCCTGCAGCTAGGGCGGGGCCCAGACTGAGACATCCCATCAAATATTAAAACACCTTTGAGAGGCGTGTGCTGGGACCCTGGCCTGTCTGACACAGGGAAAGGTAACCACGCTTCGGTTTTCACTCATGTACAGCATCACAGCTGGGGGAGAGTCTAGACGTGCCAGGCTTATTACAGGAGCAGGACTGCTAAGGTAATGCTAATGCTGTATTTTGCTGAAGCTTACTTGGGTTTGTCTAGGACGGGTGCACAGCTCCAGTCCTGATGGAGTATGGTGTATAGCCTACTCCAGACCAGTGTGTATTGGGGTTGGGTGGGTTTGTAAAACTCTAGTCCTAGAGGGCCAGTGAGTATTGTTTTGTGAAGAATGGGAGTGTTTTTTGGTATGTTTCAGAAATGATTTGCTTAAGAGTGCACACACCTCATTTTCATGGCCTCTTTTGGCTGCTGCCTGAAAAGAAACCACATAAACCTGCAGAAATTGTGGTCCTGCAAAACTGTAGTTGTGCAGCTGTGGTCTAGGAGGATTGCTTGGGCTTTGGATTTAGGCAGCAGGGAAAATCCACGCTTCTGCAATGTGGGAATGAGCTGGAACTCCCATTGCCATCCTTTCATTGTTTTTCCCCCTGTTCTTATTGGATTACTGTTTGCTAATGAGTCGCTTGGGGTCATTGGGCTGAAAATACTGAAAGGTTTTTCAGGCAGGTGTCCTCAGTTCCTTGGCTGTGCAATAGAATGGATTTGCAACTGGGTTTGCAACTCCGAGGTTGTGGGTATGAGCCTCAGGTGGTGCACTGCCATTGCACTCTTCAGTAGACATTCAACCTACATTATTTCAGTAAATATCTGTACAAATGTGTTGTTAGTAAATCATTGTGGTTTAAAATCTTCCAAATGCACAAATAAATGTACCTTCATGAGGTGATGACCTGTCTAACTGGTGTGCTCACCACCAAGGTGGCTGTGGGACTTATGCAAGTTTAACATCTGTGTGTCTTGCTCTGTGGCGGACTCTGTATAGACAGGAGGAAATAGAGAGGTCTTGTTTTCCAGCTACTGCTCGGCTGTAGCCAGCACCCATTACAGACCGAGGCTGGTAATCCTGTTATGTGTGTTTCCTCTACAAGCAGCAAGCGCTCAGACACTCCACATGCTTTCAGGTAGAGAGGGCAATCCGCTGCCCAACTTCTCTTTGTTCTTGAATCTGTCACAAAAAGGTGGAGAGCTATTGAGCCCTTTGAGTTCCCTTCCCTCTCTCTCATTCCCTTTTCTCTTTCTCTCTTTCCCTCCTCTACCCATTTACAGGACATTTGACATTTTATGGGGTATTTGATCTGTAGGATCCCCAGGCAGGGATTTACTCTTGGTGCTGGATAATTCATCACATGCGTCTCAAAGCTAACCCATTTCTCAAAGAAAACGGCAAATTTACAGCTGATGGCAGCAATGGTAATTACTGTAAAACCCTGCTTGATTTGACTGTATGTGCGATCCTTGTGTGGATGGAGACCACGTTGTCTTTAATCGAGGACTCGATCGATTGTTATTGAGCGGGTGATAGGCTGAAGCTGTGGGTTATGGACACAGTCGGGGGCAGTGTACATGCAGTCTGTGGGGGAGGGGTATAGAGGAGACCCCCCTGAGCGGTACGGCTGTGATATTCAGTGACAGACTTATGGAAACCCACAGAGCGAGCTCTGAGCCCATATATCATCAGCACACGCAATCAAAGGGTCACATTGATTTTCACCACAGGGGTTTGCTAGCTCATGTTACAATGGCAGTGGGCATAGTGTTGTGTGTGTGGAGTGCTAGTCAATGCTGTTGTGTGTGTGTAGAGTGTTAGTCCATATTGTTGTATATTTAGAGGGTTCATCCATAATTGTGTTAATTTAGATTGTTAGTCCATGCTCTTGTATATATTGTCCTTTCCTATGGAGAAAATGTTTTCCTTACAGTTGCCTGGTTTGGTTTTTCATTTTATCAGATTTTGTTAGCCATAAGCAGTTTTGGAGAAGTGATTATTACCTACAGATTATTTTCTTTGCTTTGTCAATTTATGTTCTCCTTGTACCACACAAATAATTGGCTGTTGTTGTGTCTCTTGCTTTTCTATTGAATTATGACCAATTGATTTTCAGCAAAGATGTGTTGTGGAAAAAAAGCATGCAGAAGCAGAGATTTGCATTGGTAGGGTGTGGGGTGGGTCAGTGCTAGCACAGGATTTCTGAGCTGTGTAGATTTTCTGGCCAGGACGATTGGGTAGGGAATGACCCCTGTGTCACATGACAGACCATGATTAACCGACAAGGAACTCTGTGTGTGTTTGTGAGAGTGTGTGTATTCATATGTATGTTTGTGAGAGTATACATATGTGTGTGCTTTTTGTTTCTGTGTGTGTGCGTGTGTGTATATATGTATGTATATGAGAGAGAGAGATGAATATTTGAGTGTGTGTGGTGTGTGTGTGCGTGCACGCATATGTGTCGTACTTGTGTGGGAAAAATGCACATCTGGAATGTGCATATATGCATATGTTTGTGTGTCTTTGCGTGCATGTTTATGTGTGTGTGCATGCATGTGCCTGTGAATGTGAGTTTGTCTGTGTGACTTTTGCATGTGTGTGTGCACGTTTGTTTGTGTTTCCCTGCTACAGCTAAGTGTTAATGTGCAGTGCTGTATCAACAAACTCTAAGGTTTGTATCATGTGACAATGAAGGAATGTATATTGGATCTGAACTTAGAATGTAACCTAGCTCACCTGCACACCCTGTGTGTGGAATGTACCTGCTGCTATGTGTTTAGAGGAGGAACAAATCTGGAAAATGACTCACTTACTCCATGAAAAGGCAGATGTGAGATATTCCTGGAAAACGCTGTCAAATAAAACATACAGCGGAATATTTGTGTGTGTGTTACTGATGAGGTGTTTTGTGGCGGTTTCTACAGGAGAAATGGATGAGGTCTGCACAGCTGGTGACCGTATGTACTGGTGACGGGACACGATCTGAGAAATCTGTTTGATGATTCTAGAAACTCAGTGGTTGGGAATGTTAATCAGTCCAAAATATTTCAGAATTAAAGTAATCTCTATGTTTATGAAAATAATGGTGTAGTGTTCTCAAGCATAATTTAATTGTACCGCTACAGGCACGCAAGCATGTTACAAAGTATCCTGCAGATGCAAGGTGTTTGTATTTCATGCAGTTAACAAGGCACAGTTAGACCGACACGAATTCACATTGGGGGGTAAAACACCCCAGAGACACAGTTATCACAAGGCATGCAGCCACACATTTTTGAAAACATCCATTCAGTGTCTAATACACAAACAAAATCTGCATTCTTAGAACAAATGTCATGTTTCTTCTATATTGTAAAACTTACATTCATTCTCACAGGAATCGCAAATCCGCTGGACAAAAATGAGATTTTTCCTGATTTTCATAAACAAAATGGCTCAACACGAGGCTTACTTCATATTAGTGGCCCTAGATACATTTAAAATGAAAATATTTTGCCCTTCCCATTTCAGTGATCAGCTGTGTCATAATTCAGTTGTTTCTCTACATGGGTCTATTTCACCCGTCAAGCCCCAAAGTATTCACAGCCGGGGTGGGGGGGGGCCTGGCAGACGGGCAAGGTGGGGAGCGGTCTTGTCCGTCATTTTCCTGAAATGTCTGGCTGCTCTGGTAATTTGATTTACCCCATTTACCAGCAGGGCACTTCTGCAGTGACATCACTTTGGATGTGCCAGACAGCATTGCCCAGTGCAGGTTCCAGTAAAGTGCCCTTTACTGCACCAGCCCGCACATTCCACAAGCCCTCTTTGCCTCGGACGCATGCCCAGCTCTTTGAAAAAAATGTGGCTGTAGTTAGGGGGAGCAGCCTACTGCTGGACTGGAGATGAGAATAGCCATATTACAGTGTTTTACAGTGCCATTCACAGATTAGTAGGGGGAACACATGTCATCTTCCTGGTAATGACTTTAAATAGTAAAATAATACACAGAATTGTGGTTCAAGGCTATGCAGGTGGGCAGGCTCAGATTAATATCATCTTTTTGTAATTTAACGCTTAGTGCGCTAAATTATATGATAAATTATACAATACTCTTACAGTTGTTTAGCACTCTCAGTTTATCATTTAACTCGATTAGCCGCGACTTACTGTGGATTATA
Source organism: Albula glossodonta (assembly GCA_019788955.1). Taxonomy (NCBI): domain Eukaryota; kingdom Metazoa; phylum Chordata; class Actinopteri; order Albuliformes; family Albulidae; genus Albula; species Albula glossodonta. Next base: position 3,146,913 of record JAFBMS010000032.1, read on the forward strand.
TTCATACTGTAGACGATCAGCAGAAGTAAATATTTTAAGTAAATCAATAACCTGCTATTTTTGGAGATGAGATTTAAAAAATCAACAAAAAACTGCACTACAAGGTGGCCTCCTCAAAGAATATATCCACTTTGAGGAGGTCACCTTGTAGCGCAGTTTTTTGTAGATTTTTAACTGATACCAGTGAGTCTGCGTTAATGGGAAATACGAGCGCTTGAGCTCAGAACGCAGAGCACACAGGGAAAAGAGGCTTTGGCTGATTACAGCAGCTCGGCCTGACCTGGATATGAACGGGGAAGAGGACCGTGGCGCCTCGCGTGGGGCCCTCCATGGCGCGTTCCTCTCCTCCCCCCGAGGGGGCGACGCCTGATGGGGGAGGGGGAGAGGGGGAATGTGGGTCAGTGTGGCGGAGGGTTAACCCCCCTCACAGATGGCTCGACCCAGCTGTGCTCTTTAAATCTCTCCTCTCTCACTCTGGCCTCACCACTGGCTCAATCATGGGTAAAAACACAGTGAGGGCTCCTATCAGTCTATGGGGAACACAGAAGAGTCCCTGTGCAGTCAGTCTATGGGGAACACAGAGTAAACTTCCCATGTACATCATCCTTTACAGACAGCCATTGAAACAGTACCTCATGGTGGGTACTTGGCAGAGTGAATTATATTTTTGGGAAAAAAAAAATTGTATTCTCAGCATGTAGCCAATAGAGAAAGAGAAAGAGAGAGACGTGATTTTGGTTGAGAGCCCTATAGTTATTTGTGCATTCCCAAAGCCTCCTCAACCGCATTACTGACTTCCTGCTTGAGGAAGCACACAGGTCCCTGGACCCACACAATTCTATTATTCTAGCCACACACACAAGGGTTACCGTTCGGCCTGGCTGTTAATCTTCCAGCCGTTCAGCATCTCTCTGTGCGTACAGTGTCTGTGTCTGTCAGTGTCTGTGGTTGTGTACTTGTCTTGGGTTTATTCATTCTTTTGTAGACCTATGGACTGAATGATGCAGAACGTATGGTCATGCTGTGCTTGAGCCACCACAGTTGCATTTTAAAAATCAGTGGCTGACTAATATAGCATGAGGATGTACTTATGTTTGTTTGCATTGGAAATTGCTGTGGATAGGAATGAATGTAATGCAATTTAATGTATTATCACAAGCCATTATCTGAGCATGCTCAGTGTGTGTCTACACCTGTGTCCATTGGGCAGGCCCCTCATTGCAAATCCCTGACCCCCCCACATCCCTCCCCAGTCCTAAAACCTGATTAGTGCACAACACTTAAAGCAAGACGGTATTAAGGACAGTGCTTAGGAAAGCTCCTTCAGTACTACAGCACCCACGTGCCCTGTGCACGTTCACAGGCTGTGTCCTGGAACTGATCCAGGGTCAGCTCACGCCCAGGAAGCAGGGGGAAGATTTCTGGACGTGTGTCCTGCCCCGTGTGAGTAAAGTTGGCCCCCAGGGGAGTCTGAGGCACAGGGCCATAGTGGAGGACAGAAACAATGTGACACATGGGGACCGAACACCTCAGAGAAATTTACCGTCACATAGGGGTTCTCTGACAGCACTTTGCAAATAACATGAAATAACAGCCCTGTGTGGGTGCACGCGTGTGCGCACATGTATGTTTTTGTGTGGATGTATTTTGTGTCTATTGTCACAAGATGTTAATGGCCATTGTTTTCTATTATTACTGTGCACATGATACAATTAATTTGGTGTCTAGCTGTATCATCGTAATTGTAGTGCTGTAATTTCATCACCCTTTGGTTTTGCTGAGTGAAAATTAATAAATGTTCCGATCACTTTCCATATTTCAATGATATAACTCGTCAGCTTTCTCAGTCTCAAAAAATGTGTTTACAGTTCGGTTTTTTTGTGCCTACACAAATATTTGGAAGTGCAGACTGAGTTGCCTGAGGCTCATTCCAGTTCAGACGGCTGCCCTTTTCCCCTTGTACGTCTTTGCATTCAAAGAATTAAGGCCTACCGCAGTGGCTCTGATCCAGGGCCAGCCCCCTGCTGTGTGTTTTAGAGTGAGACTGTGCATCTTCCTGTACCCAGTACAGGGGGATTGTCATTTGCAGTCCCTCTATAGAACTGTGTTCTCTCTTTCCTAGCTGTTCCATAATCTTCTGTAATCACAGCAGCATTCTGCATTCATTTTATATTATCTGTACATTGGTACACTTCCTTTGATGTGCACAAATTCAGGAATTACCCAAAAGAATGAAATGCAGCTTGCTTTTATTGGTTAGTATATTGACTCTGTTTATATTGGTTTCTTGAGCAGTGTAAGTGATCTAAAATGAAATCTCAGGAATTTGATTTTATTGGACGTGTATAGGCTTCTGATATATGACCATTGATGTTTACTGGGTCATGTTCTCAGGGGTTTAATATTTTTTTTCCTTAGACAAGAGCAGCACATTCCCTGAAAATGGCAAATACCTCACAAAAAATGCAGTAATTGTATGTCAATATTAACTTATTGTTATGACGCTAAAATAAAGTCAAGGTGTAGTGCTTACTGTGGAGAGGGATACAGCCAGCTGTAGAGGATAGCCAGCGGTGCAGTGAAGGCTGTGATAACACTGCTTCATGTGTTCCATCTTTAATGCTGGTTTGGCAGAAAATCAGACTAAAGTGGAGTGATTTTCAACCCACAAATTGGAGCAAGCGGGAGGTCTGATTTGCAAAGGAAAGAAGCTCCTATATTTTCCTGTCAGAGTCAATAAGAAAAAAAAAATGTAATGTTGTCTGGCACAGTTATCTGATGTTTTGTGTCAGTTATATTTTTCTATCGACAGGACAATAAAGGGGCTTTACTTTAGTCTGTAAATCAGACTGTGGAGTTATGCAAACTGGGCCATATGCTGCGATCCCCTGCTCACTGATTTGTGGGGTCACTGAACTAGCACAGACCCCTAAGCCCAGTTCAGAGTAGAACTCCAAGGGCAGAGATTACACTGTTTTTTTTCTGAGAAAAAAGACCACATGGTTCACATAAAACTGATGTTTTTTCTGGAAGCTGTTTCTCAAACAATAAATTGTGAGTTTGTTGATGGGATCTGTCTTGGCTTTAAATTCTGCATCTTGTAAATTAAGTAAAGACCCTACAGCAGCCTTGAGCGGTCTTTGCTACTCTATACTAAACAACATTTCTTTGGAAAACTCTCTAAAATAAACACATCACCATAGCCAGGCACATTCTGTACACAGTTTGCATGTTCTTCCCATGTCTTTGTGGGTTTTGTTTTGGTTCTTTGGCTTCCTCCCTTGGTCCAAAGACATGCAGGTTAAGTGGATTGGGCTTGCTTAATTTCCCATAACTGTGTGTCTGTGTGTGTGTGCGCACTTGTGTCTGATGGACTGGTGGCCTGTCGTGGGTGCTTCCCTGCCTTTCACCCAGTGTGGGCTCTCACTCCCTGTGACCCTAGATTGGATGAAGCAGGTGTATGTAAAGGACGGGTTGATGAGTTGGCCTTTGCTCTGTGTGTGGAGGGCTTGTGTAACAGAGCTCTCTGTCTCCCCACTTGTCTCCAGCTCTGCCTGCTCCGAGGCCCTCCATGACCCTGCTGGGAGCCGATGGAAGAGCCCACTATCAGCAGGCCCAGCATGGTCTCCAGGCTGCCTAAATTCGGTGCCCGATCCCAGGGTGGATCGGGATGCTCCGGCCCCATAGCCAACGGATTGGTCCAGCCTGCCCCTGCCTCTGCACAGGAAGGGAAGAGTACCCCCCAGGGGAGACAGAACGGCATGGTGCGCATGTCCCCCTTCTCTATGAAGTGGAGGAAAGAAGGCGGGAGCTCACCTGCTGCTACACCCAGTCCAGAGGACGTCGCAACACAGGTGGAGGATGGCCCTGCCTATGCCCATGGTCAGCGGCAACAGTCACCAATGACGAGGGAGATCAAGAAGCCTTCCACCCCTATGACCAAGGCAAGAAAGCTTGCTTCTACTGCAACCCCTACCAGCCCCAAAGCTGTGCCTCAGGCCTCCAAATATGGGCCCCGAGGGGCTGCCAAACTCGGACAGAACTCCCCCTCTGGCTCCAAGCCTACCCTGAATGGGCTGGGTGGTGGTGGGGCAAGTGGGCGGTTTGGGTCAGGATTGCTCCGCCCTCGGGCAGGGTCCGGCTCATGCTCCACTGCCAGCTCTTCACGGGACAGCCTGTCCCAGTCCAGTGACAGCCTCAAATCATCACTGTCATTGGACAACATGGTGCGCTCGCAGAGTTTCACCCACATCAAGCAGCTGCCTTCCCCAACGGGTCTCCCCATCCCCCGCTCATTCTCCTTCAATAAGGCCGTGGAGCTGGCTAAGCCACTTGCTGACACACAGCTACGCGCCAAAACACCGCTGCTGAAGCCGTCGGCGCTGGGGGGCATCGCAGGAGGCAGGGGGCTCCCAGGGACCCGTCCAGGTGTGGCCCCTGGCTGCTCCACACCCCCCAGCCCTATTAAAAAGTTGCTGCTGCCCAACTGCCTGTTGAGCAAGCCCTCATCACTAGGATACAAGCTGAGCCGGCCCACCCTGGGCAAGCTACCCAGTCCTCTCACTGTTGGGCGGGGCCAGGGTGACCAAAAGGCGAGGGAAGTGGGCGGAGACTCTTCGGAGGCGTCTCCTGTCACCTCAGACCCCCTGAGCGAAGGTGAGCGGGTCCAGAAGGAGCAGGAGCAGGAGCCAGCCCCTCCCACCACGGCCCCGTCACGGTGCCTGGGGGAGGGGCTGGAGGACATGTCTCTCTCCTCGGCCTCCTCGCTGGAGAGAAATGACACCAGTGAAGAATACTTGGATGACTTTGACAACCTTGGAGATGGGGGTGGGATGCTACTTCTCCCTGACCACCATGGGGAGGGTCTTCTGAAGACACACCCTCTCAATGACACTGTCCCTGACAACAGGCTGCAGGGCACGCCCACCTGCACACGGCTCCTGGGTGGGCCCCTGACAGATGAGGGTGGCTGGGCTGGAGTAGACCTGGCAGGTGAGGATGACTGGCTTCTCTGTATTTTTATTTGCTGATCTGGCCATCCTTTTTGTATGTTGAAATTGTATTGCTATAGTGTGAATGCATGTGTGTATATGGTGTGCTGTGATTTGTTTTACTGGGGTTTGTCTCATCAGTAAGAATACCTCCTTGTTTACTTACCTCCAGGGTGTGGAGATGACCCTGGGCCTCTCGCACTGTCCCCGGATGGAGACTTCCCCCAGGGCTCATCCCTGGAGCTCTCCCCTTCCAACAGCTCTGCGGGGACTTACATGTGGGACGAGGAAGGACTGGAGCCCCTGGGCCACACACACCCCTGTGGAAGCTACGACTCAGACCTTAACAGCATGGTGAGTGATCAGTAGCACCCAGGGTCCAACAGACCCACTGGACACTCAGCTCATTGGGTGCCCACATAGTGCCCATAGCAAGGAAAGTGCTGTGTCAGTTCTGTGCTGTGCCTGTGGCATGTGGAGTGCCAATGTGGCAAGAAAAGCTGATTTGTCTGCTGCATTCACTAAATCTGCTGGCAGTATTGTGGGCAGCACTGCTGACAGGGGAGTCTTAGCTGCAGCTCTGATGTAAGTCTCCTTGTTCTGCCAGTGCTGAGACTTCCCACCTCACCTCCCAGCAGGTCTCGTGTCATTCTTTTAATTGACCCCACTGCCAAACCTCAGCGCTAATGCTAACGAGAGATTAGCGGGAACAGAGGCTCCTGACTGAAGGGAATGTTAGTGATGGGCTAAGGCTGCCAGCTCTGTCATTCTCACTCTCCATCGCTCCCTGATCTTCAGTTTGGGGAATGTGGGAGGAGTCTCCTTGCAGGCCAAAAATGATTGGCTGGGATTATCCTGCCTGCTGTTTTTTTTTTCCTTTAGTATTTACAGGAGTGGAAGATACTGGCTTTGTGCAGTGGCTAAAGAGATTAATGACCAAGATTGGAGATAATCAGCTTTTTCCATCATGAGGTTTTAGGAAGTGTACACACAACTATTGACCTAAGAGGGTGGCAGGAGACCATTTAAGACAACACTTTACATTTGTGGCGGGGAGGGGCAATCCTTACGTGTTTGTCTTACTCATACTGTCTGTCTGTGGCTATTGCTTATTTGCTTAGCATCCATCTACCACTGTTTTTAGGGTACATGCTTTTTAACACATGCCAGTGTTTCTTTTTTAACATTTGAGCTGACTTGATTCATGTCTATTAAGTGGCACTATTTATTTCAATAGGTCTTGTTAATCAGTCTTGTTCAGGGATCCTGGCATCCTGAAAATGGCTTTCCATAGGATACTGTTTCTTCAAGATCAGGTGCCATGTTCATAAAGCATCCCAGGTTTTCCCTGCCAATATCCTGATCTTATCCATTATCTGCTAAAAAAGGTAAAGATATCCTAGATCTGCATGCCTGCTGTGAGGCACTTTGCATGCACAGGCTGTGATCAGGAAGTGTCTGTCTGTAATCTGCAGTCTGGGCCACTGGCCGTCAGTATAGGGGCCCGGTGGGATAGACTGTTTTAAGGAACGATCAAGACCTGATGTGCTGCTGGATTTAAGCCCGATAAGCACTCCGTCTCCTAGAACTTGTTTTTCTCCCTGGGGGAATGGTTGGGGAGTCATTGATTGGCCTATGGAGTGATGTCACCTTGCAGAAAATGAATCTGCTTGTTGCCCTCTCTGATTTGCTGTGACAAATGTCCGTTATACCCAGTCAGACATCAGATGTTCAGTACTCAGACATCAAGGCGAACCTGTCACTGCAAAGATAAAAGCCAAGCAAACCTCCAGTCATTGTCCTGTCTGTGTCTCCTGTGGAACATGGCGACATCGGTATCGCGTGTCTGACCTTTGCCCTGTTTCTGCAGGGAGATTACCGTTGCTGTCACACAATCATAGTAGAGGCATCTGTTGCCGTGTGCTGTAGGTGAATACGTGCCAGTTTTGTAATGTCTTCAGATCAAGGGTGTCAAACTTCAGTCCTGGAGTGCCGCTACGTCCGTATGTTTTTGAGGTTTCCTTTTACTCGGAGCAAAGTGTGTGGACTTTCTACCCAATCAGCAACTTCATTGGATCAATTAAGTGTTGAAACACCACCAAAATCAGCAGACAGTGGCACTACAGGACCTGAGTCCTGTCTACTGCTTTAGACTGTGAAGGTGTTTAACACACCTCTTCCCACTCCAGAACAGGGAAATCCATCGTGGGAAGGATACATATTGCTCCCTATGCCCCCCCCCACCCCCCCCATTGACCTGCAGCCTCTCTGATCTGATTATGGGGGATTTTGGGGGAGAAAAAAAAAAACTGAAAGGAGTGGCAGCTGCATGCTAATCCCTCTCGACGCCTTCTTTCATGTACCCGAGTGTCTGTGTGTCAGAATGGGTAATGAAAGCCACCACCACCACCCCCCACCCCCCCCCCCCCATCCGACAAAAATCTGGAAGGAATGCAGAAGAAACATAAGGGAGAGCCGCTCATTAGCATTTGGCACCCCCTTGTGGATAGACCTGTGTAACGCGGGCCAATTTCAGATATTGGCACAGAGTTGGAGAAAACAACATCCTTAATGCTACACATGTGCAGTTCAGCTGCATGCCCATTGAATGTGATGTTAATGAAAGAAAAAAATTGCAGGTGAGAAACTGTTTGAAAAGGGCGTGACCTTTGAGAGTGGGGGTGGCTTGCTTTGTTTTAAGTTGAAACTGCTGACCCAGAAGACAGGGTGGGGACTCATTGCTACCAGGAGCAATAAAAACAGGTACGAATCAATGAAATGGAGATAAATTTTAAGAGCTCTATTGATTTAGTCATTGTTTGGAATCAATGGCTGTGATTTACGGGTGTGGAGCTTGTATGTCTGAAGGCTCTTACAGGTCTTTGTTTAGCTGTATAAGTACGCTGCTGGTAAAGGCTAACATGCTCTAAACCTGTGTGTCCGCTCATCCGTGTTTTTGCACTCCAGGCAGAGTGACGGGACTGGGCCAGGTGGAGGGAGGGGGGAAGAGAGAAACAGAGACAGACAGAGAGAGGAAACTGATGCTGTGATCTTTGTCATTTCCAGTTCTCCCATTCTGGCTGACAGGCAGTTCCTGGAATATACAAGTAAAATCTCCACAGTCTCACCCACAGACATAATACAATTGGTAAATTGACAGGAATAAGGTGTGGCTTCCGTAATGTGTATAAAACATCGAGGACTTACATCCAATCATAGTATACTGGTGTCAACCATTAAAACAACATTGATGGAGGTATACTTCCATGGACTGTTGCCTCCATGATCCTTGTAGTATGAATTAATATGGATCAATCATCCATGTTGTTGCATTGATTGCTACCAATATATTGCATAACTGGTCAACTTCCTTCTGTTTTCTACCACTAAACCTCCATAAAGACTGTCTGGCCCCTTTTTTATTATCCCTGCCTGCCTGTCTGTTCTGTCTCACTGTGCTCAGCTGTTAGGATCCACTAGGGGGCAGACCTGTGTTTTTTCAACATGTTTTCATGTAATCAGGCCCCATAAGGATGGAGCTCTTGTCACTGCTGTGGAAGCTCGGAGGGCCTTTTAATTTTCAGCACACGTTGCACTGTAGCTCAGAAATAATGAGACAGTTTTATATCATCTTCTACATCTCCTATGGTTTGTTTTCATTTTAACACACTGCTTTTATTTCATTCAAACAGTCTTTTATTGATACCTCTACATAGTCTATCAGAGGTTGCCTGCAGATATAAATATTAATATAATGGATTGTTTCAAAAAGCCCAGCCTCATTTAGTGATCTACTTTATGGATTTGATGCCCTTTGAGGTGGTCTCATTCTGCCAGCACTACCCCAAGGCATAGTGGGTTTTCTGTTTTCTCGCTCTTAGTGATCAGTTGAAGTCAAAATGACAAAAACTTCAGTTTGTTCTTATCTGGTCTGCACTGTATTGAATGATTGATGTTTTCAAACTTTTTAGATATCAGTCAAGGAGAGAAGAAGGGCACTATCCACACTTCAGCTTGCTGTATGTTGAGTCAGTAGACAATATTATCTCCCATTTCTATCTGCAAATGTATCTATACAGTTGCACAGCCAAAATGCCTCTATACCTCCAGGCAAGGTTTCAGTATAAATTTTGTTTTGTTTAAATTAAATGGCTTTCATTATACACAGTAAATGTTAAACTGGGTAACATTGCTTGTTCCAACTTCATATTTAAACTGCACCCTCTGCTCCTCAGATAATGTAGAAGGGACCCCTTTTAGACTTGCACATTTGCTGATAAACTGGTAAGAGAGATACACTTTCATAAAGGGAATCACTGGGAGATGAAGGCAGACCAGACGAGCTCTGGTCGTAAAAGGCATACTACTGCAGAGTCTGTGAGCTCATGAGACAGCAGGGTGTTGTTAGGTTTTAGATCTGAATACTGAACATTCAGCCTTGACTCCAGAAGGGGGCAATTTTTGGACAGTATAAGCAAAAACAAAAGCATACACATTTAGGTTTGTGAAAGAAGTCTCCCTCTCATTATGTTTCAGCCTGATCGAATAGCTCAGGTAAATGACTTGAGGTGCATTTGCCGGTGTTGCGCACAGTCTCTTCCCTGTGGAATCTGTAGTAAAAAAGTCCCAGGAGACCACAGGGCGTTCTGATTTCATTGTTTCTGAGCATTAATTGGTGAATTACAGCTGTTGATTATACAGTTAACTCACTTCACCTGATTTCTTGTGAGTAACCTGGCTGTTACTTGCAAGGTGAAGGCAAAAAGCAGACAACCCTTTTGCTTTCCTTTGCATCCCTATAATATAACTCACTATGGTATTGAGAGGTTCACACCCCAATGGCATCACTCACTATGGCATTGGGAGGGTCACAACTCCATGACATCATTCACTATGGTGTTCCATAAGTTGCATTCCAATGACAGCACTCACAATTGCACTGCAAGGTTTTATCTCTATGGGGATAATGCAATCCACTCTGAAATAGTGACACCACATATCTGTGGCGAATGACACACCCTGTAGTGTTAATGTAGGCCACTTCCTGTCAACACCACACTTCCTGAAAAGGGTAGATGTGTTGCTGCTGCCATGCTTCGTGTGGAGCTGGTCTTCAGTTGGGGTGTTGATGCAGGGTCCAGGATCATTCTGAAAGTTCTAGACCCGCTCTGTAAAGCTGTCGTACTGCCCATAGCGTTCAGACTGTTTGGCCAAGGAAGAACAATCCGAGGCACACAGGAGTGTGAGGACGCGGGCAGCCAAGCAGAAAAACTGCAGAAGCGAGTTTTCTGAGTGAGAATAGGGCATCTGTTCTCCCTCCTCCTCTCCCCCGTCTCACTCTCTCTCTCTCTATCTCTCTCTCCTCATCAGCCGAGGCTGGGAGGTTGACACATGCTCACCTTTACCATGTTTTTGAAGGATTATATCAGGACTTTGCAGGTCTGTTCAGTCTGGTACATCCTCCTCTGCATTACCATGCTGCATCAGTATGGGTCCTGGCCATTAGGCATAACCTGATCCCCACTCCAGACACTCAGTCTCTGACAGAGCATCAGGATAACCTTGTTAGCTTTTCTGTCCTTGGCCTCATGCAGTCTGCTTGGTGCCAGAACATTTATGATAATGGATTTGATAGGTTTAGGTGATTTTTCATTTCACACATGCACTCTGTTGTGGAACATGCCAGAAGCAGCAAATAGGTATTATTTTAATAGCACTTATCCCTGACATGTGAAGCCAGCCATAGCCCGCATATAAAGCACATAAAGTACCATGGGAGTCTGCCATGTTTATACATAGGTGCATTACTGTATGCACGTAAAGTGATACAAACTCAGCCAGCTCTCTGCTTGGTGAATGAGGTATCTCTCACCTCTTGTTGAATGTGGTCATGCTCTATTGAATGGTACAGTTAATCCTGTTCAGCAGAATTCATGACCTCATGTAACCAGTTAAGTGGCAGCCGTGTCTCAGTGCCATTAAAGGAAATGTGGCTTTATATTCACTGTTAGCGGCGGTTTGGACCGTGCCTCACAAACTGTAGGTCATAGTAATGGTAGAGGTGCGCCCAAAGATAATAAAGAAGACACATACAGGGCTAGATACATATGTCTGTCAAGGTGTGTGTGCGATTTCATCACAACAGATTCTGCATAACAGTATGACATTCTTTAAGTCGCAACTTCATTTCATGCCCTTGAGAAACTAAAGTCTGGTTTTGAGAATAAGTGTGTTTGGTTGAATGTAGGCCACTGTATATTAATTAACTGTACGGTCAGTTACAGTCATACCTGCCATTTTACACTCTGCTCCTGTTACATGCCCTGCACTGCTCGCATGCTCACAGTACTCATCCAATCCCTTTTCCTTACATATGTTAAATAAATATTGTATTAAAATATTATCATTACATTTTTGATCATATGTCAGGCTTAATGCAAAGGGTGAGTCATACAAAACATAATTGTGGGCTAAGTGTGGGCACCTCTACTGCAGGCAGTCAGGGATGTTTCATAGCATTTGTCCAGCAGGTGGCAGCATGTCTCCATGGCATTGAGGGTCTGCGGCCGCCGGCAGGCTGATTGCTCAGAGAGGCACAGACAGGACCTCTCACCGAGCTCTATCCCCATCTCCACAGTGCTCCTCGGGGCTCCCACTGTCCCCGTGTCTTATGTAATCACCCCCTCTCTCTCCCTCACGGAGGAGACCACAGAGGCCAGGTGCAGTGTGATCACAAAGAATCCACAGACACTGAGTGCCTGCAGGGTCTCCTGATGTAGTGGCTGCTACTGATGACTCTTCTGCTGCTATACTGCTTCTTCTTTTTTTTTTTTAGAATTAATGATAATATGACTAAGCTTATACTGCACTCCAGTGAACTGTTGACTTGAAAAAACTTTCACCTGCTGAAACCTGCACTAGATGAGTGCTCTTTTTCTCTTTGGCAATACACCTGATTGTATGTCTGTTCCCCAGGTTGATGTAAGGAATAGACCTAAACAAATAGCTTTTTTTTGACTGAATGACTGAATGGGGGCTGGGCTTTTAGGCCCACTGAATTGGTCAATTAAACAAATGGTTATAGTCCAATGTTGTTGTTAATTTGTCATTTTTAGCTGTTATTTTCATTTTGCAAATTGAATGTTTGTTTGATGCAGAACATTGAACCACTTTCCTAATGATTTGTAAGGTGATCAGGCTACATCCTCTGAAGTTGTTTCAATCTAGTATTTTAATGCTGCGATACAGCAAAAGGCTGCACTGTCTTTGGCATTGACACTTCTTGTGTAAAATAAGACATCACTGTTGTAAAGATTCATCTTTTCTATGTAAATTTGTTTGCAATAAGAGGCCATTTTCTGTTTATTTTTTCGTTAAACTTGTTCAGACCATTAGCATGTAGATATCTTAAATTTTTATTTAATGGTTAAGATGTTAGCAGTTTAATTTTATTTCACTTCTTGTTCACAGGCACAGTGTTACTCCAGAGGACTTGAATAAGTCAGTGATAAAAATGAATGTGTTATTAGACAGTCTGGATGTTTTTTCAGTCATTTGTGCTCTCCAGTGATGGCTACAGTTGGAGGGAATCGATGGCATTCACTCTCCAGCTTGGAGCTGCCGAACACAAAGTCACCATGCAGTTTTTAACAACGCCACAGGCCTCTGTAACCAGGCTAGCATGAGGAGGTACTGAAGCCAGGCTCAGAATGAGTGCTCAGATCAAAAAGGAAGGTCTTGGAACCTGTTTTGGGACTTGAAAAAAGTGGGTCAGTAATTGTCTAACTTTATAGGTTGGAAATAGCACCTATAGGAAGAGTTCAAATCATAATTGTATTTAAGATCAGCAGCCTGGGTGTGTTCTGTGGGTGGGATTGAGCCCCTCGGTTTCCATTGTGGTGTAAGTATTTTGTCATTGGTAACTGATTGTTTTGAAGAACTGAAGGCCTGGGAGGAGCAGGGTGGTGTCGTGGTGTAGTCATGAGGTGACACTATAACTTTGAGGTTTCAGGCTCAAAGCTCCAAAGAGTTCCATCATTCTCCCCTTGAGACCAAGTGTTTCAGTAAGAAAATCATGTGTTATTGATGCCTCATCATTGATGTCTGTTACTATGTATTGAAAAAAGGTTGCTAGGTCCATGGAATGCTAAAACATGAAAATGTAGGTCTAGGCCTAATCATTTTTGCTTGAAACCCTCTCATGTTCAAAAAATGTCTGTTGAACTTAAAGATACTGATGTGTTTTTGACATCAATTACCTCACCAGGTCTTTAATGAGGGATCTGGTGTGTGGAACATGAAAGCATATTTGTTTGAATAAAACATTCCGCAGGTACAGTACCACAGTTTTTGAAGATTTTTTGTATACATTTATACATTTATGTAATAAAAATGTGGATTTAAGGTGCTCAGATAAGAAAAGTATAAATAAATAAATATAATTACACAAGCTCCAGGAGTGGTGTGCAGTCCAAACAGCCCTCATCAGCCGCTGCATCCATGTGGACAGGGGCTTTATTTATTTTGCAGTGCCTTGCATCATCATTGTTTTCATTAGGCCACTCATACAGGAGGCCCTGAAGCTTTCCTTTAGCAAACTCACTATCTCCCACATCAAAGCTTTGCTGCATCTCGCTTGGATTTATTTGTGTCCAATTTAAGCTGGCGTGCCGGTGTTTGGACGGGCTGGTCATTAGCCGGTAAATGAGCTGAGAGCTGGAGTCTTTGTTCCTGCTGTTTGGCCGGTTAAAGTGTACTGATCACAGCCCAGCCTTGTTTGAGTGTCTACATTAAACCGTACATGAATTCTCCACGCTGGCTGCAGTGTGTGTAGACACAGCTGGTGTAATATCATTTATTTATACAGACATCGTATATATGTGTGTGTGCGTGCGTGCGTGTATGCATACGTGTGTGCGCAGAAGAAAAACCCCATTCATATTTATACCTCTATTTAAAGGCAGACCTGGCCAAGAGGGAACCACACATATTCACACATACACAGACAACACAAGGCAGTATTAAAAATGACATTGACCTCAACCGATGGTAATAAATCACCTCTGCTACAGGTAACAAGCCTGCTTTGGAATTTTATTTTTCATGGAAAGTACTGGAAGTGACTGTCTTGGTCAAAATATGCGTACATCAGAAATGATCTTGGTCCACAGGATGGAATGGATTTATATTTAGAGCCAACAAATAATCAGTTCAGTGCTGGCTCTTAATATTGAAAGTCTCACATCCAGAGGGATGTTATGAAAGAAAATACTATGGCAACTGACAGTCTGTAGTGTAAGTGAGGGACAGAAACTCTCATTGTGAACCCTAACGTCTGTAGTCCTACACGGACCATAGTCTAGTTGGTGATGAATCTGAAGAATCTGACACATAAGGTCCATTGTACAGTGTCCTTCCAGCATCGCTAGAAACTAGCAGGGACAGCAAAATGTAGCCTGTTGTCTCAGTTCAGTTGAAGATTCACTTTTCCCTGTTTCGCAGACAGATGTGTCCTCTGAAAGTCTGTGTTTTTTTTGCTGTTAAATTTTAATGAAGGCAAATCTGTAAATAGGCACAGATAACTATTACAGCTCACCTCTCGTGTGAAGGAGTCATTTTAATTTTTCATGTTTTTTTTTTTTCAAATTTCAGGTTTGTGTTTGCATTAAAAACTTAATTAAATGTGTGCGTTTGAATAGACTGAGAGAAAGATTCTGTGGCAAGATTCTGTATTTCATGTCGCATGAACCCAAAGAAAATGTCAGTGGGAATAAGCAGTGGCAAATCTTTGCAGAGATCCAGAGTTGATCCTTCTGTCTGAATTAGTCACCTTCATGTGCATGCTATTCTTATACCATGGGTGCCATTGTCTGCTGGTGTTCACTCCGATATAACTATGGTAGCTAGGTAGATAGGAGGGATTTAATAAATACAAATGTACTTTAAATCCCTATTTTTCACTTCTAATTTATGTAGGGTGCAAGGATCATAGGTTGACTTTATGCATTTAATGCAATTCCATTTAATGCCAAATGCAATGAGTGAATTTGCTTAACATCTAACCATTTGAAATAAGAATGTGTATTAGGTAAGGTCTGTGAATGTGTAGCTCTCTGTGTTCCAGTATTGTGGCTGGCTTTCAACCACTGCAGATTCTTTAGCTTGCTCGCCATGTTGGCAGGATGAATTAAACAAGCATGTTCTGCTGCAATTTTAAGTATTCTTAGCAGGTAGACTGTCATGTTAGTGGATGTGGTTCTTTAGGCTCCTTTGCATTGTTCCTTTTTGTTGTGGCTCTGCAAATGTTATGGTTGTGTTGGATTCTGCTCAAGTTCCTCTCCTGTTTTGTCAGGGTGTTTTTCCTTTACAAGTCACTTTACTCAACTGGGTCCTTTACTGCTTTTACACTATGGGAGTAACCCAGAGTGTTTTACATGAATGTGATCCAGCAGTTCCAGTGTGATGATGAGGGTGGGGCTGTGGTCCATTCCCAGAGGCATTCTAAACCCTGGTCTTACTGTGGTTCACTTCCTTCTCCTTTCACTGAATGAATTTGGTTTCTGAGAATCAAGTTTAAGAATCAGGGATGATTACATTCAGAGAATTTCTGTTAAGTATCAGTGTTATTTGCTATCCTTCATAGTCTTATCTTCAGTGATGGGTTTTTCAAGACAAAATTATAGTCTAGAAGTTCAGGAACTTGGGTTGTGACAAAGCTTTACTTTATCTTCAGATTCGAGTTTCGGCATGACCTTTTTTCCCCTGAGCAGAATGCTAATCAGAATTTCTTTCCTATATTTCTGGTAGTATGCTTTTATACTACTAAAAAATAGTATATTTTTTCCAGAGAGGAAGTATTTTAATGGGGCAATAGATGCTGTATTGTATAACACATTTTGTCTCATCAATGCTTCGTCATGCCCCTGACTCTGGAGGGCCACAGGGTCTGCTGGTTTGGTGTGCTTCAGCACTTAAGTGATTCATTTAACTTATCGATCGCCGTAAGTCCACACGGCTTGTTTCCAGTGCCTGAATTGGCTGCAGATTGAAAAGAAACCCAACAAATCTAGTAGACTGCATCATTCCAATACTTGAGTTCAACTTCTCTGATACAGTATATAAAACCTGTGTTTCCTCCTTTCGCAGAACACAGATTTTAACTCCTTTTCAACATTTTTGGAAGTGCTGTATTGAAATGGAAAAAAAGATGTACTAGGTTGCATAGATCCCATTGAAATATATGTTCTTTTCATGTCTTAGCATACAGTAATGTCTTCTGAAAATGATGGCTGTATTTGATCTTTAAACAGCATTGAGGCAGGACAGATGGATTCACATCTATTGAAATGGCAGAAGAATAATCTTTTGAGTCTGCTATTAAATGTCCACAGAGAATGCTGAAAAGAAATCACAAATGCCGGAAAGCAAAATGCAGACAGAACATAAAAGCTGGGAGAAAATGTTTCTTTGTCTGTGTTTTTGAAGAGGATTTATTGCATACTGAAAGTTTTTGTCGCTCATCAAAATCTAAATACAGTATTCATTCATTTTAATTGTTTACTACTTCTGTCATTTTCTTGTTAAATTCTCTTGTAAACTCTTTGACGTTGTATGTATTGATGTGCATACATAGCATGTAACAGTGTGAAGTTGGAGTGGCTGTGTGTGAAGTAGGTTGGGGCAGTGTAAAGTGGGCGTGGCATAGTGTGGACTAGTTGAGACAGAATGTTGAATCTGTGTGGCTGTATGTGGAGTAGGTGGGGTGACTAGGTAGGGTAGTGTGGGTAGGTGGGGAGTCACTGTATGCAGTTGGTGTGGCTGTGTGTGCAGTGGGTGTGGGAGTGTGTGGAGAGGGTGGGGCAGGGTGAGGAATGGGTGTACCAGCCTACATAAATAACATACGGTGCGATATCTCTCTAATAATGTGATATCTTAATATCCCATTTGGACTGTTGCAATCATTGTTATGGCATTGTGAGATGAGTGTGTCTTGTTTTCCCATATGGGTAACATTATGTAATCACTTTTTTTGTTCATTTGTTTACTTGTCATTTGGGGGAAAAAAAAAACAAAAAACCATTGTAACAATAGTGATTTTGATCTCTCTCTCTCTAGGACATTCTGGACCACCTGGAGTCATGTGACCTGGAGGATGATGACCTCATGCTTGACGCGGACCTGCCGGAGGATGGCTCCCTACACAGCGGTGAGAACTGGGATTCCTGTGAAGGAATCTTCTGCCGCCTTTTCCTGCATGTGTGCCAGACCCCTCCCCAGAGTCCAGAGCCACCGGCCCCCTTCCTGCAGGCTCTTTGGTGTGCCTGCTAGTAGGGCCACGCTAGGCTCTGAATTCCACACTACAGTTGTCTCACAGAGGAGCCCTGACCCACAGACCCACATGCAAGAGTTCTTTCACACAGTCTCACTATAAAAGCACATGCCTCACATGCACAGCATAAACATTTCTTACACACACTGTACACACCACATATTGTGTATTTCACACACTCCATGAACATTACACATCACACTAGATGGTGTAAATAATGTCTATTGGAAGCACACACACACATACAAACACATGCCAACACACACACACATAGTTTCCTGGGATTTAACCAGGGCAGACTCGCGCTGAGAGACACTGAGAGCAGTGAAAATATTGGCTTGATATACAGCGCATGTCTGTCACATTAGTGCGTTGTATTGCGCGTGACCATGCGCAGCCTCAGTTACACTGGAATGCTGAGCTTTCCCTCTCTCTCCTTCTGTCCTACTCTCCTTTTCTCCTCCCCTTCTCCCGTTTGGGAATGAATGCGGTCAGTATTTATAGACGTGAGTGTCCAGGGCAGTAGGGGGAGAGGGGAGTGTCTTACAGGGGCCCTACTGGGGCAGGGCCGAGATGGGGGGGGGGGGGGGGGGGGGGGGGGGTGAATTCGGGCCCCTTTCCCAGTGACAGTGCTGGCCAGGCAGGAAGGGGAAGGCCCTGCTGTTTCCCCACCAGTTCCCATGACAAGAAAAGGCCAAACACAAATACACTACTTGTGTCCCGGTACGACCGACGTCTCTCTCCTCAGCTCCCGGTGAGTTAACGCAAAGAACGGAACTGAAAAACTCTTGCTTGTTCACACAGTTTCAGGGTTTCCTCTGGCTGTACCCCCCTCGTTTTAAAGCCACAGAGTTGTTTTTGTGACTTTCTTTCTTGAAATGTTTGGGGACGTGAGTCTCCTGAGAAGACACTGGCAGGATGAGTGTAGGAGGCTCTTTTGAAGTTGCACTTGTTGTGTTGCAGTGTGTAGTGGGAGACTGGGCAGAGAGGGGTGTACGTTCAGTCTCTGTGTGAATTTCTGACAGCTCTCTCTTTCCCTCTGTCTCTCTCCTCTGCGGTAACTGTATCCTGTGCTCTGTTCACCCTAACACTGAAGAGACCATTGTGTTACAGATTAAATGTTATCCCTCTCTGATTTTGTTTTGGCCCCAATTTGACTTAGTCTGGCCTTTATACAGAAATGCACACTGTTTCATTCTGTACGTGTGTGTGTGCGTGCGTGCGTGCGTGCGTGTGTTTAGGTCAGTATGCATTTTAGACCATGTGAACATGTGTGGGTGAGTGCGTGTGTGCACGTGTGTTTGTGTTTTTTAATGCTTATGTTGATAGTGGGGTGCAGAGCACGCTCTTATACATGAAGAACTTTGTCCTAATATATCTGGCTGAGATTCTGTACGATGCCTCAGCCTCAGAACGTAGTATCTTTTATATTCCCTCATTAGGCCTGATGGCTCATTCAGCAGTACTGAGGGAGCTCTAGGCAATGCGATCAGAGCAGCTCCAGTTTACTGAGAGTAGAGGCTAACATGGAATTATGGGGTCTTTGAACATGTATAACAAGCACCTAGAGAGATGCACTAAAATAGACATTTATTTATTTATTTATTTATTTATTTATTTAAAAAAAAGGATTTTTTTTTTTGCCAGAATTAGTTGGAATGAAATCTTTTGTGCCCTGATGCTGTGTAAGCTACTTTCATGGATTTCCCTCTCCTGGGTATAGAGGAATTGCTCTTGGAAGTGAAATATGTTGATTTATTGGGGTCAAAAACTAACATAAGTAAAAAATGAGCCTCATGTGGCATAATCAGATCTTACTGTTTGGGTTATGAATTCTTTGTTGCCAGCTTAGTTTAACAAGAGGGTCAGATCTCAGGGCACTGTCACCTTACTGTCTGGGAACAGTACTTGCTGTAGTAGTAGTCACCATAGCAGGCTTGTGGCAGCTTAAACATTGACCAGATTATCAAAGGGCAGTTTGCTTGGGCATTAAGTATTTGTCACATTTTTCCGCTTTCTGTTTGACAACTGCCCTGCCTCTCATAATTCCCTGCATCACTGTGCTGAATCACTCTTCTCTCCATAGACCTGCCTTCACCAAGTGGATGTGATTGGGCAGGGAATAGTTGTTATGTCCCAGATGTGGGCTACATACCTGATGTGTTTTTTGACTGAGGTATAAGCCTGACATGTGATGCTACCGCAAACCAAACCTGACCCGTTCACCCCCCACCCACCGCCTCCTCTCTAATACTCACTCTTACTTGTGGTGTGAGTCGCTAGCACCTCGCACAGGTGAAGATGCAGGCGCCTGCTGCTAACCCAGTGTCCTAATGTTCCCGCATCACAGACGCAGATGGGATGTCCCACTTTGAGCACTCAGAGAGGGGAGGGAGGCAGGGACACTGGAGGAGGAGACAGCATCGCTGGAGCGGATCGGACAACTTCCACAATGACAACAGGTGAGCTGGTTTGGGCAAGCACTGGGACTGGATGGAAACAGCATAAAAGTGGCTGCAAAAATATTTGAACTCAATATTTGCAGTTTTTATCCCATTTTGAGTCCATCTGGCTCCCCATCAAGAAACAAGAAGAGCTCAGTGAGTAGCTGAAACAGGGATTTGTGTCTGATACACCTTCATCTCTCTGTCCTATAGGGGTGCTGTCTTCCAGCAGT
Organism: Albula glossodonta; assembly: GCA_019788955.1. Lineage (NCBI taxonomy): Eukaryota > Metazoa > Chordata > Actinopteri > Albuliformes > Albulidae > Albula > Albula glossodonta. Next base: position 3,166,909 of record JAFBMS010000032.1, read on the forward strand.
TTCATGGGTACCCTGGTTCAGGGCTGGGCCGAATGGGGTCGCGGCCGCTGCAGACTGCATCGAGGCGGGATGGCCACACGGTGGCGCTGGATGAGTTGACCCTCAAACACATGGCCCAGGACTGCACCTCTGTCAAAAACCAGCTGCTCAAACTGAAGAGCCTACTGCAGGTCAGAGATACACTGGTTCAAACACACATGCACACACAACCATGAGAATTAACAAATACAGACACTCTTGCATAAGTCTACCTCCAGAACACTTAAATACACCTCCCCGGTCTTTCAGCTCTTTGTTTTAGAGATCAAATTTAGTGTTTCATGTTTCCTAGCTAAGAACTTTCTTCTTTGGAAATCAACTTTAATACCTTGCAATATTCAAAGGGCCATTTTAAAAATGTGTTCTCAAACAGTCTGGGCCGATGAGATGGAATAAACTCAGACTGTACAATTATTCAGCTATATTTGGTTCTTCATTATAGTTAATTATGTAGGACTTGAGAAGCATGCATTACAGAAGGCATCACAGTGAAAACATTGAAGAGTAATTTACAGTTCAGTTGCTTCATGTGGTTTTGGTGCGACAAGACCACCGTATACAATGGTCTTGGTCTCAAGCTTATGCCGTTACCATGGTGAATAATTATAAGAGCACCCACTTGTCCCAACAGAGTCCTCTCTTCTGCGATTACCTGATTCTCTGGAATCACAATAAAAGCAGCACAGTCTCAGCTCAATCCCCCTGTTGAGCGACTAAATATCTCTGTCATTTGGTCTAGGATTCTTGAAATCTAACTGGTGCCAGCAGATTTCTGTTTCTGGATTTCCTGGAGCAATTGATCATTTCAAGCACGTACCCTGGAGATTCTGCATTGTAATTAGTAACTGACTGTTGGCGCATTATCCATGCTACTGACGATGTGGCAGTTCTGACATGGGTTAGATTTTTTGTGCATTGTATTTCACACCCGCTGATCCTTGTGTCAGTGACAGTTTGTCCAGACAGTGACACGCAATGTTAACTTCGCCAGATTGAGTTTTTTGTACCTTTTTGTTCGCCTATATGCAAAATCGTTTGTGACGCACTTTGTTGAAACTTGTTAATGCCACTTTACAGAAATTAAGATTGGTTGACTGAAGTTGCATCCTGGCCAAAGCCTGATACCGAGAGTGCTGACACAGGTGTGGCGTCACGATGAGGATGCCAGTGGGGTGTTGTCACCTTTTGGATGGGGATGAAATCAGAACGTTCAGGCTTAAACCCCATAGAACACCATCTACAAGGCTGTCGCTTAAAGCAGTCCCTCTGAATAAATGACAAGAAGCAGGGGAAGTAAATTCTGTCCTGAAAGGATAAGATAAGGGAGGGACAGGGAAATGATAATGAGGGATGAGAAGAAGGGAAGGGAGAGTTTGGGAGAGGAGTGAGAGTGCTGAGCACTGATACAGAAAAGCCCTCTTCAAAAAGGCTGTTAAAACTGCCTAATGATGAGGCCATATACAGTAAGCCATACAGCATTAGTTCCCTGAAGCCCACGACTCCCTAAACTTTTAGGACCTCACTGTGTCAGCTAGTTTTGTCTTCAGCCATAACTGCAATTCAAAGAGTGTAATGAGCTGTTAATTGATCTGAAATCGGCACTTAAGACAAGCTGCCCTTCCAAAACCACTTTAATAAGAAATGGATATGGGTGCAGTGAAGAATAAATGTGCTGTTTTCATGGATGGATTGGGCTAATCAATCACATCAGTTTTCAGACAAGTAAAGCATTAGTTTTCTGTAATGTGCTCAGTGAACGATAATGCTTTTAGATACAGAATTAATTTGCAGGTTTATCTGACCGATGAGTTTGTTGGAATCATTTGAGTTCTAAATGTTCTGTTCAGAGACAAAGCTAATGCTAAAGAATGAATATTCTTTATGTTAAACTATGTTCAATCCGTACTGATGAATCACAGTAAAGTACTTAAAGTGATATTTTTTCCTTATTAGCATGGATAGCCAAATAGAATGGGAGCAGGTAGCATGTTTGGCGTTTCAATAACTGTAAATAATAAAACAAGATGAACTGGAAGAAACAGCAGCCCTCCCAGGGATGTCCTGAGATTAAGTGTGGGAACCCTGACTGTGGGAACCCCTGCCTCAGATCAATGGCTTAGAATGATTAGCTAGAGTATAGCTAGAGAATAGCAGGAGTTCAATTTTAACAAGCTCTGATTGGGCAGTCATCACCCTCCAGTAACCCGGGTGAGGTGCTAAGATGATAGCAAGCAAAGTCAAGGCTTGACATGGACCCGCATCGGTGGAGGGTAATGGTTTCCAAGGTGTCAAACTCTGTCGGCCCCTGCCAAAACAAACACCCTACTGTGGATTGTATGCACCAACAGGGTAGAGAAACGACAAAGACTGGTGCATGTCTTCATGGCACAAGGCCCCAACCTGTCGCTTTGTCCTCACACCTTCTTTGTACAGTCTCCAACACCTCTCTTTCAGCCACAAATCCAACTCCTCAACCCCTTTGATCACCCGATCAATCTTTTTCAGCTTCCGCTGCATAATTCACAGAACCGAATGAAAGAATAAAAATCAATAGTTTCTTCACAGACAGGCTGTAGAACCACTTGCTTTAGCAGTAGCCCAGTAAGAATCTGTTTCTGAAACATGATTATTGCAAGGTAGTGGAGTACTGGATAGGTGAAGTGTTAGTGTTAGCCTCAAAGAATTAACATGCAATACCTGCCACAATGGGCCAGTGAATGAAAAGAGGCCTTACGAGTCTGACAGTTCAGAGGCGAGCCCATCTGCTTCTGGCTGGCACCGGACAGCTAATGCATGGAACAATGCAACAAGCCCACCATTTTAAGTCAGTCGATGGACATGGACTCCAGTAAGAGCCTTTGATTTACCCTTCCTTCCTTCCTTCCCATATGAACCCCTCCCCCTCACACTCCTCCCCCTCCGCCCCTTACCATAAGACCCTACTATCCCTAAACTGTACCTCCTCCCACCCTTTCCTTCCTCCTCCTCTTCCCTCCTACTCTAGAGTCCATCTAATTTTACGTAAGAGAATTTAAGGTGAGACAAATGATCGCACTATTCTACTTGCAAAATATTGACTAAAAGTGCCAGTGTTCTGGTGAGCTTTTGAAACAAAACTTTCTCACTTTTGTTCTCTAAAACTAAATGATGTTTGGCAAGGAAAGTGTGTGGGAGTTTTTTCTCATCTTTAGTTGACTTTATTTTTTCCCCAGATGCATCTTCAGCCAAACCAGGTGTGCAAACATACTGCTTATCCATATCCAGGGTGTAGGATCCATTCATGCCGGGGGATATTTACAAGAAGTTCTATTTCTCAAGCAAGAAATCACAAATTCAGATCCAGGATCAGAACCTGTGACCTGCCATCTTATGATCCTGGTTCCTGTGACCATTTTTCTGCACCTCTGCCCTGTCATGGCTGATTCAGTACAGCCAGGGCAGGGAGCAGCAGGCTGCTGGAACCTTGTATGTTTGGCTGTCACCAAGTTCTTAGGAAGAGTCGTCAGCTCTTTTGTGAGAAATGAAAAGCAGAGTGGTGTTCTGAAGGCAAGCAGTGAAAGGAGGGAACTCTGGCCGAAAGGGATAATTGGACAGTTTCTCTTTCCTCTGCTGCAAAATGTGTGTAGCTCTCTCAGTCTCCCCTTTTTCATCTCACTAGAAAATTCTGGAAATACCTATTCTGTGGTCATAACTGATCACAGCCAGCAGTGTGCCACTGAGAGCCACTGCCCTCTCTGTTGTTCCAGGCTGAAGGAGCCCACAGTGTGTGTATAAAAATCTACAGGCAATCCCAAACCCACAGCAAAAATGGTTGGTGACTCACTCAATATCTTGGTCTCCACTACACACTTTTCTGTTACTGAAAGACAGTTTTCACATCCAGCAGAAACTAGTGCTACATTGTCCTTCTTTTGTCAGAAATGATGTCATTAAGTTTGTGAAATTCCCATGGTAAAATCAACAATAACGAAAATACACAAAAACAAATAGCAGGGCCTTAAAACCGCCAGCTCCCCAAAATTATGCTTCCCAAATGGACCTTGCAACCCTGGAAGTAAGATACCTTCCACAGACCGTCATCAAACACCGTGGTTTTCACAGTGACCAAAACTGCTGAGGCCTAAGACACCACACCAGTCTGAGTGTCTCGACACACAGACAACCTCTGCTTGGTTATGTGCTGCTCCACATTAATAGTGCGACCTACAAAAGCCCTGCCAAAGGGGCTGCCCTAGCTACTGCTCATTAAGTTAAGATAAAAAGGTGCATGAAAACAAAGGAAGTGTTTGTGCTCTTACAACCATGTCCTAATGACTATGAGCTCAGCATCACGCTATTGTCATCCGCTTAGCTTCCTATTCATTCCCTTACAGCAGTTGTCACAGCTTAGGGCTCAATAGCTCTTGAGCTTTTTGTAAGCTGCAGTTGCTACATCCTTTCTGCACACTTGAGCACATTAAATCGCCTCAGTAATAAGACCATTGCAGTAATGAGGTAGAATAAAAAAAAAACATTTTGAAGCATAATAACTGACAATACAAACAGTGCAACAATATTAATTAACACTGGCAAGACTGTTACTGGCTATTAATACAGGTGACCTTGAACCTTTGCTGCTGGTTTGTTTTCTTTAGCTGTATTGTTGTGCTTCAGGGATATGTTAATCAGTGTTTGTTTCTCTCTAAATGTGTGTGAGTGGGAGGAATTTGAGCTATGTAAGATGCCCTGTATGAAACACCAGTATATTTCAGATTCCCTAAGAGAGCACAACTTTCAACTGTTGATGACCAGGCTGTTCTGCCCACCTGGGCTTGTCTTGCATCTGCAGAATCCAGCACTGCATCATGCTTAGACCTGAGCACTCCCAGGGCCTCTGCCTCTACCACATGACCTTGGAGGCTGCTCCAAGCATTATCATATCTGAAAAAAAATAGCTTCCTGATGTCATATGCAGAATTAAAGTTTAACTAAATTACACCCGTGTCTCCTTTACTAATACAACTCAAGGAGGCATATGTGGAAATTAGTTGGTGAATTCTGCACTAATGCTATCGAGTCCCTATTGGAAATTAAATAGACTGCAGTATACTGTAAATGTATTTTGCTGCACATTTAAAAATGTCCAATTCAGTAAGGTAAGTTTGGAGGACCATAACTGATCCTGTCGTCCTGTTCCCTGTCTGTGTGTAGATGGAGGATGGGGGTGTGGTTGAGGATGAGCTATCAGGGCTCCTTACTCCAGAATCTAGCGATGAAAACAGCACATCCCTACAGGTGAGGCCTCTCCTTGTGAACATTGGATACCTCACTCTAACAGGGATTTTCACACAAAATCCCTGTGTTGTGCCTTTTGCTTGTGGGTCAGTCTGCTCCTGTGTGGGTGGGTGAGTGAGTGAGTGAGTGGGTTTGTGTGTGTGTGTGTGTGTGCACGTGTGAGCGAGTGAGCATGCATGTGTGTGTGTGTGTTCACGCGTGAGTGAGTGAGCGTGCATGTGAGTGTGTGTGTGTGTGTATGTGGGCATGCCTATATATGTTTGTATATTTTAGAACATTTTTTCTCCCTCCATCTCTCTTCTACCTCTCCTGCCATTTCTTGCTGTGAAAAAGTAAATGTGTCTGAGTGACCTTCTCTGAAATAATTCCATCTTGATGTTGTAGGCACCCCACTTAGACACAATTGACATTTCTCATTACACTAAAGATTTGAATAACAAGTGGATGACAACACAAGCAGGGGAAAGAGGAGCAAGTCTGTTTAACCTCTCCACAATTAAGTCTGGATCAGACAGACATACTTACCCTTTGATTGATGAAGTGCATGATCGTGACCCTCCATGAATACAGCAGGCTAGGTGAGGCAATACACAGACAGGCGCACGGATCCTTATCTATGCCCTGCACCTTCTACTAGGTCTATAGGATGTCCCTAGTTGTAGATGGTACATAGAATAAACCTGTCCCCCTTGGCTTTCAGAGAGAGAATTGTGTTTGGTCCCTGCGGTAGGGCATGTTTTGCTTCCTCTGCAGTCCAGCCCTGATGGCCAGTGGGAACCCTCAGAGTCCTCACACACAAACTTGTGTGGCGTGGATCAGCAACCGTGAGATTTGTGTGAACCTGCAGATACTTTTCACAGTTCAGCAATCTCACACCTCAGTGCTGGATTTCACAGAGGGAATGGAGTCCTGACATAAGGATATGATTCCCAGACATTATGAGTCCACAACACACTTAACAAGCTAATGCACTGTCTGTGACCCACTGCTTATTAAAATATTATCTGTCACTTGTTTAGACTTGCGCTTGTTTTTATATGTTAATACAATTGCCTGTAACGGGGCAGTGCTCAGTGTATGAGACACAGTAATCTATTTTTTCATGCAGTCTCATGATACTTCTGTTTTCCGGCCAGGTTTCTCATGAAAGACATTTTATCTCAATGAATAGATGAGTATTTCAAAAATACTATAAAATTTTATGGAGTGAGTATACATCTTAGGCTTCACCACAGGGGCAGTGCTGAAGTCCATTGGGGTGTTTGATGAGGTCTCTCCAACAAGAGCGGCCATCTTGATGGCATACAGAGCGGTGGCGGTAACAAGCAGTGGAGCCAGGTACGCAGCTGTGGCAGAGCGGCATCAGCATTCGCGCGGTGTATGGGCCCCGCGGGCAGCATGGCGCGTTTGCCTCGCCCTTATTAATGCTTCATGGACGAGCTCCGCCAGAAACCCTCAGATGCGCGATACGCATCAATTATTAACTTATTTACTTTTGGATTTTTCCGTTAAAAAATTCCCGCCATGCCTCTCTGTATGCCGCGGCTTCGACTTGCGCTGTATCAACCGAAGGCCCTCTCCTTGGAGGGTTTCTCTCATTTACCAAAGCGGATAATCATGATCCAAGGTGACTCGCCTTTTTACAAGTCATCAGAGATGTCAACAAGTCACTCCAATCAACTCCTGAGTCAGTCTTAAGGCCCTAGGGAGGTTAAGTCAAGATTTTTAGGGCAAGTGTCGACCCTTAAGTACCTCTTTTCATGTTTCAAGTTGAGTCTGTAGTCACTGCTTTCAACAGTTTTTTTCAGTACCATATCCCTCATGTACTTGTAAGCCATTCAGTAGGCTGGGTGAATGAATATGAATATATGATCGAATTCATTCTAAAATAAATATTTGAAGATGTTTTGTTGAGATATATAAAAACACGGCTAAAATAAGTCATGCCTCTCAGAGTCAGAAAGGAGCAGCTTATTACTAGCTGGCTGGCTTGCTCAATATCTCTGCCTTTTGCCTTTGGAAATATGAATATTTGTCTCATCATTCTCTACCTGATAAAGATTTGTTGATTGTGGAATATATTCCTTCCATGTTTCAGGTTCATATGATAGGATAACAATATTATTAGCCACTGAATTTCTGTTGACTACATCCCTTTCACTTTCACCAGCTTTTCTTTATGAATGCTCAGCCAAGGGAATTATGCAGGTAACATGTTTGGATCTCAGCATTGTTGAAGTTCATAACAGCTAGAATTAATTCCCAAATCCGAGAAATAAATTCAACTTGAGTCTATGGCTCTGCGATGAACACAGCTTGGTATTCACAGAAGCAGTTTTGGTAGCTTGCTCAAGGACAAAACAGCAGTGGTCCAAATGGACTTAAGTGATTCCAGATTTTTAACCCATGTGTTCACTGCTACAATAATGAGTATTTTGCTTGAATGGACAAAGGATCACTGTTCTGATATTACTGTAACATATCATGTAACTTTGTCTCTGACAGTTGTAGCATCCCCACCTCCCAATACAGCAAACACGGTGCTCTCGTTCAGCTCAGAATGTTGTCAGTTACTGCAGCTGAAGGTCGAGAAGGCAGGACATGAGGTCATGGGGCTGCCCCATAGTGCCTGGCCTGACCAGGTGGGCCCAGTTTCTGTGATGGCCGCATCCATGTTAGATTCAGCAGGTCATGGAGGAGATACCTCGTACCTCAGTCAGACACTGCAACTAAGTAAGCCATCATGCAGTTTTGGTAATGACTGCCCTTGCGCCTCTGTCAGGTGGAGGACCTGACTAAGCTGCTGCATATGTGTCCATGTTTCGGTCAGGTTGAGGAGCTGATGAGGGAGGTGCAGGAGCTGCGAGATGAGCTGAGGAGGAAGGAGAAGACCATCACCCAGCTGACACAGCAGGTGGTGAGTGACTTTGAATTTTTCACCATACAGTCAGTGCTCAAATGCTTCATTCTGTTAACTGAATGCATATCTGAAACTGCTCTTGCTAGTCCGTAAGCATTGATATGCTCATTTCATCTTATTTTGAATGGGATCGCATGGAGCTACTTTGTACCGAAAGATTGGCTTACAGAAAGCAGTTATGAATTTTCATGCGCACTTGAAAATGTCTTATGTCTCTTATGTTATGTAGACAAAGAGTGCTCATTTATAGGGAGCCATGGAAACAGCATGTATATGTCAGGCTGTGCTTTCTAAATGATAGGATATTTTCTTTGGTTGGTACAGGGCCATCAGAGGGTCAAGAATTTACATTCTGCTTTCAAAATATAAAAACATACTCCCTAGTAACCATCAGCACCCAGTTATTTTTGCAGTGCTTGATATGGAAATTCTGCCAAACACCTGAATAAAATGGAGGAAGTGGAATGGTGGAAATCCATCATTACTCATGGCCCCACCCCACATTTGCTTACATTGTGAGATTCTGGTACGAGCCTGACACTGCAGTGCTGGGAGTTGTGGGTACCATAAATTTATTGTTGCACAAGCCATGGTTGGAAGCACTGTGTTTTATTATCTCTGTTTTATTAAGGTAGCTCAGGACTATAAACCTGTCCTTTTACACATAGAAGCCTTTAACCCTCACTACAGGTTTACGAGCCATTATTAAATTAGCTTTTCTGCTTGGTGTTTTCTTGGGAAATAAAAGGTTATTGTTTGATGCACTCTGAGTTTATTTAACAGTTATTAAAGCAGCAAATAGTTTGTGATCATCCTGCAGAGCTGAACAGCCCAGGCAGAGAAAGACACAGTGCGGGCCCTCTTTGGTTAGGGCGATTACCGTCAACAGTGTAAAAGGCTTATTACTCACTGATCCTTTTATATGATCATCTCGTAGTCCATGCCTGCTCTTCGTTTTTCTTTTTCTGTGGCTATACAGAGCAGAACCTCAGAATAATGACACATCAGTGTCTCTCACAGGCTCTAATTGGGTGCCTAATAGATAGCAGTCGTCTGGGTGTCTCCAGCAGAGTGTCTCTTCAGTGGGTTTCCAACACCCGTCGGCATGTTCCCTCTGCAGCTGGCGAAAAATTGAGCATGATTCAACTGAATCTTTGAAGCAATTAGCTTAGACACACAAATGCGCTAATGTGCGTGCCTCCAAGCAAAAATCACAGCACTTGTCTGCTAGCTTTCAGAAGTCACTGAGCAGTGTAACTGTGTTGATTTTTTTTTCTTTCCTTATTTATTTAAAATTCTCTTTTCCAGTCTGCTCCTGTGCAAGCCATGAGGTGCCAGTGCCACCAGAGGGCGCCGATGGGCAGAGGAGAGAGACGAGCACATCATGACAAATCCACGCAGACTCCCTGGAGAGGACAGGCTGTGAGTCGAGCTTCTTGTTCTTTCCTCTGCCATAGCCGAGATATGTCCCTGTCCCTGCTTTTAATGTCCAATAGCATCTCTCCATCCTCTCCTCCACTGGCCTGGCTTATGCCTTTTCACTCATTTTTCTACTGTCCTGCCGGACCCATGCCTTCTGGCCCATGCACTGTTCTGTCTAGTTTTCCACTGTATTTTCACTGATCCATGTGAGAAATTCTGATTCATAAGTTTGCTGGTGTTATCCTGCGCACAAGCAGGATTGGGATGGGGTGACACAGTGGCAAAAGAGTTGCACCAAAACTGTTAGAGAAAAGGAAATTTGACAGGCCATTTTGGTATGTTTCCATGAGCTGCTGCTGTTTATTATGAAACTGCGATGTGCCTGAATCACTTTAAGAAACTCTCTTTTTTTGGTCTTTGAAATAATCATTCCTGTCTCCTCCAGCGATATAGAGATTCAAGACTGTAAAAGATACTGCATGTTTTTTCATGTTTGCCAACTGGTTATCACAGACCTTAAAACCTTTGCTGTTAGTGCTTGCGGGCTTGAGGTGGTTTTTCCTGCTTAACTTTGTCTGATTAGGTATTTATATTCCTCTTTTTGAGTTAGTGAGATCCCAGCCCATGTGCTGGGAATAATAGCAGGCAGACCATAGCTGTTTCCTGCCTCCGTTCAGAATGTTGTTTTTCTTTTTTTATACTCACAAGACATCAGGTCATCATGAGAAAAGACAAATGGAAACGAAGCAGCAAGATTAAAAAACAAGAAAAAACAAAACACTGACAGTATGCAAAAAATGTACTAGAAAGTGTGAAGTAGACCGTGACAAACAAAGCATAGTACACAATTGTCTCGTATTAATTGTATTGCTGATAATGTCAGTTTGTTGAAACTAGCAGGTGCTTCATGAGTAGGAGTTGGCAATGGGGTCTATAAATATGCAACACATGCTCAATGCACATTTTTATATGAGGATCAAGGGTCTGTCACAGAGTTAGAAAAATGAAGAAACAAAGTCATTATCAATGTACAGCACATAGGAACAGGTATACAGTATGCTGATGCGTAATACTTCACAGATGAGAGCTAACCTGCTACAGGGAGTTGAGCCCCGTAGCTGTGGGATTCGTAGTGGCAGGGAATCATAGCAGGCCTTCTGTTAAATCCTTTAATGAGTTCCAAGATGTTTTGAGTACAGGGAGACCAATGCTGTGAGCACAGCAGTGGGTGGTACAGAGTTTGATTGAATATGAATCACTAAGTACCTCTATATCATATTCATCAATAAAATGCCATTAACACCATTATTCCAGCTCAGGTCAAAACACACATTGGCACAGATCGCTTACACACTCCTTGAGTTCCAACTGTTTTCCATCTAATTTCTAATTAAATTTAACCACCGAGTGTTTTTCCATCAAGTGACGGTACAGAGCATTTACTTTCAGGTAGAGTGTACCATTTGCTGCTGAATGGGATGTGGAGAAAACTGCAACTCGGTTGTGCCTCCATATACCATTAACCAGGAGGTCATCAAATACAGCTTCCCATCCTGTGTACCTGCTGTCATTGATGGGTGTTTCCTGTATTGGTTTGAAGGTTTCTGATGATTTATTTGATTGGCTGAGGCAGCTTTTCATTTTATGCGTCCACCTTCAAGATTTTGCACCAACCATTATGAGATTGTAAATCTTCACAGGTAGTATATGAGCACTGGTTTATCAGCAAGGTACATCCTTGGAAGTTAGGACAGAGTTATACCATGTTGGAGTCTACTTCATAATAACTGACAGTAGAGCCACAATCAGATCAGTGAGGTGTGTTTATAGTGTGCGGGTACAGCAGGCATGTCGCAGGGTGGCAATCATTTCCACTGAAATGAGGCTAAATCTGTCTTGTAGAAGCATACTTACCATGGTTTTGACAGGCTAACTGGTTTTACAAAAAAAGGTTCGATATTTCAGTTTTAAGAGGAAGGCTTTTGTTTGTACACATTGTCTACAGTGAATTAAAAGAGCAGAGAATAGACCCCTGTTGCTAAATTTAGATTTTATGTACTTCCAGGGATGTTTTATGTCCAGAACAAGAGCAAAGATTTTATAGACTCTCCGTGCTCACCTGAAGGGGGCGATAACGTTCTCTAAAATGGCGGTTAGGGTCAGGCACAAGGACAAGCTGTGCGTGACAGTAAGTGGGAGATGAGCTTACCTGAGAAGTAATAATGCACCATAGCCAAAGGCATGCCACCGACATTACAGCCCATTAATTGGATTTGGTTGCAGACCCACTGGTTTCCATCCACGTGTGTACAGAAAAGCCAGGTGAAGCAGAATGAAAGCTTTCCTCTCTTATTTTCATTACACAGGGCTTTTCCTTTCTGTAAGTGAAATCAGGCTTTTTCAGGAGAGTATGTTGTAATAGCTCTGTGTTTTCCATTTTAGAAATGGTAGGGAAGCAATAGTAATATCTCAGCTCTTTTATTTAGATATGGGGAAAAACTAGAATCCGGGGCAAGCATGCAAACAAATACAAATCCAGTGACAGCACCTTGAGAGCTTTTTCTCTAAATAGCCGATAATTGTATTTCTCACAGCACCACACATCATTTTCTCTAAATCAGTTTGATCTCTCTCTCTCTCTCTCTCTCTCTCTGTCTCCTTCTTTCTCTCTCTCACTCTCTCTCTCTACTTCTCTCTCTCTCTCTCTCTCTCTCTCTGTAGCATTCAAAGGCAATCAGAGCATTTGCAACAAAGCACATTGCCTGTCACAGCGTTCTCTGATTTGTATGCCTTAAACTCTGGCAGTTCTACTGCCTGATTGGTTTTATAGTAGGTGGGCACCGACTTGAGGGCGCAGCCACAGTTAGGCCCAGGGGCATAAGCAGATCTGAGGGAATGCAGAGGCAGGGCATGCCTGATGATGATCAGGACCTGAGGGTCCATGTTTTATCCTATGTCACAGTGTTAATATCATTATGCCACACTTGGGCCAAATGAGCACTTTAAACACTGCAGTTCAGGGGTAGCCAACACTGGTCCTGGAGACCTACATGATGTGCTGACTGTTGTTTTCACCTTAAAATCAGCAGGCCGTTCACATCGGAGTAACCAGGTAAGTGAGTTTCCTGTCTGATCAACTGTGCCAATCAATTAAGCACTGCGCACTGATTTAAAAAAAAAAAAAAAAAACAGCACATCCTTTAACTCTCTGATACGAGGGATTTCCGACGCTGTTTTAGACACCACTACAATTTATGTAGGTTACTGATAATTAAGACAAAAAAAAGTGCTTTCACCGGTCATCAGAACAAATTTTTTTTATTTACTTTTTTGCCTAGTAACATGATCCTTTAAAAATGACCAACACCCTGCATGATTGCTTACCAAATTTTGCTACATCTAAAGAGTTTAAATATTTAAAATGCATATTTGACTTGTGTCTGCTTCACACAGAATAATTCAGAATACAAAACTGAATCTATGGGTTCTTAAAAAGATAGAAACGGAAGCATATTTGGTGTGAATATTCACAAAACCCCTGGGTTCTGTGAACCTCTGTGACCCCAGCACTTCCCCAGAGTTAGCTGCTCGCTGTTTTTCCTCATTCAGAGAATGACATTGAGGTTATTGCCTGAGAATCTTTAGGTCTGTGTGGAAAGATAAACAGTTTCTATGCTGTGCATTGACATTTTTCTGGTATGCAGGTGTGCAGATTTCAGTGTGTTTTTCATTATGAGAGATTGACAATCAGCAAGCCTGAAGATTGACAGGTTTGTTGTAAATAGATGCAGGAAAAAATTTCTGAGCTACAGAACGTTGTAAATTCACATTTTGTGATATTATACTCAGTCTAGCTGCTGAAAAGCCAGACAAGGCTGAAAGTCATTGGAGGGTAGTGGGTGAGTTTGTAATCGAAAGGTTACGAGATCAAATCTCAGTTGGGCCACTGTTGTATCACACTTCAGTTGCTTCTGATATTTCTCAATGTAAACTGACAGTATGGTTATGGTAAAAGTAATGCGCTCAAGCATTTATTTTGGCTGCTATGGTCAGGAATTACTGTAGCACCCTGGCTGTACAAGGATCATAATATTATAGCACAAACAGTGATGGGTGGTGGGTGGCTCTTAGATAGCCTGTCATGATGTCTGGGAAAGAAGTGAATGGGGTCCTTCTTGTCATTTCAAACAACCTCCATCACTTCCCAAAACCCCACAACCCCTAAATTCCCCGTAAATGAAGGCGTAGCAGCCCGCTGTTGCACAGGTTGAGCGTAATTGTGTTGTACAGGGAAGCACACAACCCATTCCCTTTCAGTCTGAGCTGAAAGTGTGGTGCCGCCCCAGGCCAACCCTGCCCCGGTCCAGGATGTGCGAAATAGTCTGGGCTCTCTGGGGAACCCGGGGGGGCTTCCACCCCGGCTGCCGATCGCTCGCCACTCTCAAAGAGCAGATTTGCTCAATTTAAGGAGCTGACAGAACATCTAAAGGAGAGGTTACTTGTTGATTGTCATCCCTGTCACAGCGGCAAACAAGCCCCATTTTCCAATAAAGCTGGCCCCAGGGGAGAGAGGGAGTAGCTGTGTGGACGTTGTGGAGAGATGGCATGAGGAGCCCCGTCTGACAGTAGTGGAGAAGAAGAGCACGCAACACTGATGGATGTTATTGAAGCTCAAAGTTGCCGGTGGGTGGGGGGCGGTGAAGGCGGAAGCACTGCCCCTCTGTATGCAGGAGATATTGGTGCACACATGGCAATGAAGTACCTCAGACCAGCATTCCTGTGTTCTTCCTTGCAAACATCAACAACAATAACAAAATGGTCTGGTTTTCTTCTGTCTCCAGCGGAATATGTTTTGTGTGTCTATTTGTGTGTATCAGTGTGTTTTCTGTGCTGTACTAATATCGCTTGTTCGCTGGTCACTCTGTGCAGCAAATGCAGGTGAGGGCGTGGCTGAAATTTGGGGCTTGCGTTGCGCACTAATCTAGTGTGAGCTGGGCGTTTGTGTTTGTCATGCCGCTTGTCCTCTGTCTCCTCTCTGCACAGGGTGTGCTGCCTTCCCCCCTCCTCTCCCCCTGCCAGGCCCCGGGCCCCGGAACTCCAAGGGCCAGCATGCCACATCGCAGACAGAGTGAGTCACTAACCCCAAAATCCGATACCTCTCTCTGTCTTGCACCCTTCTTTGTTTTTGTGCTATCAACTCCTCTCCCATCAGAATCGCAGAAAGAGTCACTAAAACCATATTCTTGTACCCAAAGCCTGTATCTCTCTGTTTTGCTCCCTCTCTTTACGCGAGACCCCCCCACCCCACCCCGACAATCTGTAGCTGGGTACTCCCTTCTTGATCCTGGAGGGCCCTAGGGACTGCTGCTTTTTGTGTTTCCCAGAATTTAATTGATCACTTAAAGCAGTTGATTACACAGCCCTCTCTTGTCACCTTGTTTAATTAGTGTAAGCCAGCTGCTGATTTTAAGGTGAACACAAAATCTAGCATACCCTGCTGCTGTGCAGGACCAGGGCTTGGAATCCCTGTCTGCCTTGCATTTGTCAGAAGGACAGCTGGCTTTTCAGGTACCACTTTGGTGGTAATTTAGGATTGAACCGGTGCATTGTGTTTTTGACAATTTTTTTTTTGTTATGTGCAGAAAGGGCAAAAAAATCCTTTGACATTTACTTTAAAAAATAATAAATGTTCCTAAAACTGCAGTCAGTTAAAAGTCAGCTTGGCTGCTATGTGGTCAAACAATACAGTACAAGTACTACTAATACTAATATTAATGTTAATGCCAGTACTACTGCTGCTGCTGCTCCTACTAATACTACTCAAAATAATAATTGTAAATGGTCATAATTTTTTACATTGTAAGATTGGCATGTGCATCACTGATAATGGTAGCCTAAATATACTGCCAATTTTGTCAACTTTAAAATGATACAATTATTCAGTGCTGGACCAGAGCTTTTGTGCCTTTAGGCATCATTAAACGTATCCAGTGAATGCCAGGAACTAAGCGCTTGAGTGCTGAAACCCGCTGAATGCTCCAGGGCTGGTGTTGTACGCCCATGCTCAACAGAGAAGGGAGGCAGCGCAGTGCAGAGGGTAGGGAGCTGGCCTCACAATCAGGAAGCTGCAGGTTCATCGTCCAGAAGGGGGATAGCTTTCTCCCTGAATGTGAATGAATGTGATGTGAATTATTTAAATCCCCCCTAAATAAAAAGAATGCACCATAGTCATTTAGCACCACAACAAAAAATGTGCCGAGCACAACTCCATCAGTCACCGAGATGATACATTATTTATGGACTCTGCAGAAGGCCTTATCCACTTATGTGTCTTGTACTTCACACATTATTCATTATTAATTTATCCTGATTGATATTTGCTGGTTTGATTTAAGTTCACTGGCCTACTCAAAGCCATATCAATAGAGTCCCTTACCTGATCTTAACCTCTGACCTACTGCTACAGCCTAATGTCACCTCAATGTCACAACAAAACATGCTGCCACAGTGCCAATGCAGTACGTTGTCACCATGACAGCACTATGCATTCTCACTGCGACAACACAATGCGTCTGGGTTACTTTCACCCAGGGACCAGAAAAAAAAGTGTCAGAGTATATGAATATAACAGGCTTGCGCATTGATTTATATGGTGTCTCAGAGTAGGGGCTCTGACCCAGGGTCAGTTTTTCTATAATGCTTATAAAGAATAACCTAAGTCTTATAATGGATCCTAGATCTTCACTCCTCTTGGCAGCTGTTGGCTCATTGCCTATACTAATGTAAAGCAGACACCTCCATGCAATGTGAACACTAACAGTACTGCACTTTGGAATGCCTGACTAGTCAGTCCAAGGCAAAATAAATTATGTGAGCTGCAGAATAGCTCCAAAAGTGAGCTTTTCTTTCTGCTTCCCAAAAAGTAATTTCACAGTTAAGCAACTGCTACACACTATCACCATTTAGGAATGAATACTTGATTAATCTATTGAAATTGTGAATTTCATTTCTGAACACCCTGTTTAAGTGTTTGCAAATCCATATTTTTTTTTTTTTCATCAAATCATCTTGGCCAACCTCACAAAAGTCTAGACACACTTAATTTATTATTTTCAATGATTAATAAAGACTTAGCTATTACACTGTGCGATGTACATAACAATCAGCTATTAACAGCAGAATTCAAGATTTTTTTCTTGTTTGCTACATCTTCATATGAGCGACTTAAGTCACATCAAACACCTAAAACTTCTCTACTTAGGAGCAATGAGACAGAGAGAGTACTGAACAATAGCCAGGTCCCAAAGCGCTGAGCTCACATTCTGTATTTCCTGAGTCAACAGTAGCGGCTGTGTTTTAAATGTGCGGCAGATAAGCATAGCCGCGGGATGAAGGGAGAGATGTAGCAGAGATGGAAAGTCGACTACTTTGTTCCGCTGAGCTTTTGATCCTCCCTCTGCTCCTCTCTGCACAGGACTAGGAGTGGTGCCCCCCCTCCAGAAAGTAAAATTAGTCAAGTGGTGTTTTGAATAAACTTTATTTGATACAGAGCCATGAAATGAAGAATTGATTGTACACTACTGATGACTGGAGCCATCTCTTTCTTTGTCAAACTCAAAAATAGAGGCACATAGATTGTTTTTTTGTTTTTTTTTTGATGACATCCTCATTTCCTTCGTCAGTGGTTGGAATCGGTTTTGGCAGCACACTGTCATGACTCTAAACCCTAATCCTACTGTGCTGTATGACAGGGCCGCTCATAGGGCCAGGGGGGCCGAACTGAGTGATTGTAATTAAAGCCCCCACCCCCACCTTGTGTCTGCAGCATGCTGTGTAATCTGGCCTGCAGGGGGTGTCTACGCACGGGAGAAGGAATCTGGAGGAAGAGATAGGGGGCTATGGACAGGGAGGGAACTCATTAATGCCGGTATCTAATGGCTTTGAACTAGGCCAACTGGACTCTACTCTGCATGCTCTTCAAAGCTGCGTTCATGATCTTACGCTGATGTGCGTTAGATACCCGAGTGAGCAAATGAATTATGTCTATACATGCATGCATGTGTGTGCGTGTAGACTGAGCAGCTTCACGTATGTATTTCTGTTTGACAGTCACAGAGAGCACTGGATGAATGTGTCAGGGTCAATGTGTGTTTTACGACCTATTATAAGTTGATATGACTGTGTAATTATGCCTGTATAATGAATTTTCTTATCTCTGTATTAATCTAGATAGATGATATATGCCGTCTTTATGCAGGGTAAATTCTTCCACCAATGGGGGGGGGGTTAGAGAAGAGACAGAATATTGTAAAGATATGCTAACAGAGGAATATAGAGATGGAAGCTGGGGGGGTTCTGAATGAAACAGACTGAAGCGAAAGAGGGATAGAGTGCTTATGTTATTGGTAAGCAAGGATCAACGGTCATGACAGGTTCTGATTGTACTGTGGAGCCATTGGAGAGCAATTAGAAATGGGGTTGTTTGAGAACGGAGAGAAGATGAGGCATGCAGCAGACTTGTTTGTATGTTGGCAAGGGTGAAGAACATACAAATGGAGCTCAGCAAATTGATTTTCCAATCCAGGCACCTATGTCTTGACAAAGAGGTGTGCTGGATTGTGCTTAAAAGGGTAACTGTTAGCATTGCAGAAGAGCAGAAACAGCACTCAGTTTGTAATTAGAGAGGCTAACTGAATAAGATGATGAGATCCAATATTTAAGGGGCTCAGAGTAAGTGACATGTTTAAGGTAGAGATAATAAAAAAGCACCCAGGAGGAGATGCCTGATGGAAAGAGATAAATGACTGCACAGAAGTTGTAGGTTTCATGACAACCATTGACAGAATCCTGAGAGAGCTTACATAGAAAAATTGAGGCGGACTCAGAGCTGAGCCATTAGGTGCTCCCAATTGGTACAAAGAGGCTAATGAGCAGACACGGACCTTTCTCCAGAAAATCTGAAAGAAGAGCTGTCAGTATGGTGAGGGATGACACTAAGCATAACCAGAGACTTGACAAAATTAAAGAAAAAAAAGTCAGTGATGTATAGTATTAAATGAAGCTAAATGTGTGGTCGTATGCGCTTGCTTAGGTGTGCGTGTGTATGGATGTGATACTCACTGTGGGCAGCAGAGTGGACCCCAGAGGCCAAACCCTTCCCTGGGTCTGTGTCCAGTTCGTGCCGCTCGTGTCTGTGTGTGACCGCATTGTCCTTGTTTCTCTCCCTCTGCTTCTCCCATAATGCCCTTGGCAAGGAGTGGAACAACTAGTGCATTACTTCAGTGATAAAGCGTGGTACAGTAATCTTTCCGATTTTTCTCTAATGTCTGCTCGATGATGCATGCGCTCTTCGATGCTTGCTGCATGGCCTGGGTTTATCCATGTTCCACTGCTGTTTCAGTCTGGCACTCTGGTGTCTCAGAGGCATCTAGATGTGCTGTGGTTCTGTTGTGTTCTGTCCCAGTGCAGGAGTGCTGTGTCAATCAACACTTTTCAGTTTCTTTCCTCTGTGCTGCTGTCCTTTTATTCACTTCATCTTCAGTACATCCACCTTTGTGGTTTATAGTATGGCTTATCTGTGTTCCTGTGTTTCTCTGTTTTGGTCTCAGTTTCTCTCTCATACTTCTTTTCATTTCCCTTCTTTCCTCCTGCCCTCCCTCTTGTTGCTTCTCTCTCCCTCCCTACCCCCACTCTATCTCGGTACATTGTTGAAAAACAAACTGTGCTGTGGACATATCTGTTCCCTTGGTGTTTCCGGTGCCGTACACAGACTCTGGACAAACACTTGCTGTTCACACAGGTTTAGGCAACAGTAAGGGATAATCGTTGTGTACCATGATGACTGTGTGTGAGCCTATATGACAGCTGGTAGGAGTGCATAATGTCATTAAGTGCAGTACAATCTCCTACAAAGTAAAAATAAATATGAAACCATCTCAAGCTGATTTGTGTTTTGGCATTTTTCTGGCTCAGTTTTTTCATCTGGCTCCAAATTAAAGTAAAATTGCCTAAATATTTTCCTAAAACCAATAAAATTAAGTCACTAAATTAGCACTAATGGATTCCTCCATCTTTCTGAATTTCATAAGACCATAATGAAGGTGTTCTCTGAAGATTTTAATATAATTTCTCTTGTGCAATTGTAGTCATTTCCACAAAATTTCCATCACACTCTAATGAAAATTATTGGATTATTTTTAAGGGAGAAATCTAAGATGGGCTCAATGACCCATGCTGTGTTATTACTCCTTAATGCTGTGCATATTGAGTTTTTTTTTTCCATAACCCTCAGAAGACTACTTACACTGCATATATGCGAACACAGTACACAGATACAGGCCTCATGGACCTTAGCGCCTACGGTAGAGTGTCCTGTGCTGATTCCTTCTTAGTTCTGGTGTATTTTCCAATTTCCTGGTTGGACAAAAACAGGGCAAAATGACTCACCCCAAGGATGAGATACTGTCCACAGTTTATTTCCATTTCATCTCGATCTGTCTTACTCAACTGAAATGCCTGAGAGCAAAGTGATTTTTCCCTTCATTTTGTATATGAGTTTTTTATGATTGTTACAATTATTATTTCTAGTATGGTGCACATCATCCCAGATTGCCTGCAGATGTCCACTGTTGTGATTCAAATATGTTTGGGGCCAATTTAGATGATGTGGCAGAAAAAGAGAAATTAGAAGAGGGGTTTCAGGGGGAAGGCATAGTGCTGGGTGCGTGGAGCTGGGCGATACGCTTGATCAGGTTTTCTCCCGTATGCTAAATGGGGCTCTCTGCTGGTTCAGAGCCATTCATAGAAGGTAAGGGGTTGGGGGGGGGGTGAGGGGGCTAACAAAAATCAAGGTGACGTCTCCCTCAGAATGTGCAGAGGCTTTACCAGACGGTCACTGACTCTAGAGCAGGGTGCCAGCTCTTATCAGATGGCTCTGCCTAATCCCCTCAAGTCATCATCAATTATTTATGAAACTTCCAGCAGGGGGCTCCCTGTCCCATTCTCTCACCCATGGGTTCAATGCTCAAACCAATAGGATGCCCTGCACGCCCTAACTCTCTCTTAACATGCAGACCCTTAAAGAAGTGGGATAAACTCTGATAAAGCATAAATATATGGAATTGGTGGAAAATATTGTGGTAATTGTTTTGCAGCCAGATATATTTAAAGGATTACAGTAACCAAAAACTGCATTTTTCCTCTGTATATTGTAAAGTATGACAATGTTTTAAATGTATATATTTTATTTCATTGCATTTAAAGTAATTTGTAGTGTTTCTGCCACTCATGTTAATGTGGGGCTGGCAAACAGAAAGGATTGGGAGATAGAAGCCCAAGGAAAGAAGCCATGGCCACAGGAAGTAGTGACAGATGGAAGGATTCATTTCTGAGATAGTCAGCCTATATGATCAAATGTCAGTTGCAGTCTGCCAGTAGGTGGAGCTGTGGGACAGAAGATACCAATTCAGCTGGTTGATGCAGTATAAGCATACAATTCAAACCAAGGGTGCACAGTTGTGGAATTACCGGAAGTACTTAGTATGTTTTGCGTCTCCTCTTTGGCCATGCCTTGTTTCAGGGTTCTTGAAACATAGTTGTTTTGGAAAGCAGCAAAACATTCTAGTGATGTATGATCAAATAGCCAATAGAATCCAAGGCTTGAATGAAATGAAACTTCGCCTTAGAAAAAAAAAAAAAAGAACATTTCTGTTATGTGTTATCTGTTATTCTGTATGTTCATTACACAAGGGTTTTACATCTATTTCTGAAAGAAATAACTCTGAAACAGTATGATAACCAAAGATTGAAGAGTCCATCTAATAAAAAAAAATTAAATGAAACCGAGACTTGGTCTTCAATTAAAAAAATACATTCACAGACAGTGAACAACAGGCTTTAGTGTGTTATCTAGAACTGTAGATGTCCTCTGCACCCTCAGTGATAAACCCTCTCCACTTCATGGGCATCCTGCCTCTATGACCTGTTGAGCTCCAGGGTCTTGTGGGGAGGCTCTTCCAGTGAAGACCTGGGCAGAGAACAGACAGCCATGGCAGGGGCATGCTCAGTCTGCCAGCTGGAGCGCTCACTCCGCTCACTGCACTTCAAAGGCCCCTGCCTCGCACAATCGGCCTGCTTGGGTCCTACAGAGCCTCCCTCTATCCCCCCGTTCTGCTGTAATCGATGGACTCATCCCATGGAATCATTCCGTCTGAGACACACCCCTCCCCCGTCTCTAATTAAGGGAGGGGCAGGATGAAGTGGTTGGGCTTAGATGGGGGAGGCACATGTGATTCAACCTAAATGTAAAATGTCAGAGCAGTGTTTGAGCCCCACCCCACTTCTGGCGGCACTGACCTTTCGATAATTGGATGGGTGTGAGTCCTTGAATTAGTCTGGGTCGGTCGGTTTTAGACAGGCTTACCGAGTCAATGGTGATCTAACACTCTGTCGCCATTTCTCCACTGAATGCCGTAGCTTTGTGTCCCAGTCGGGAGTTAGGGAATGATGACAGTAATGGATTAAGCGTGTGTGTCGGTATGCCTTTGGTTCCATGTTAGGTCAGCCTTGTCTGAACAAAGAGTTTGTTTTAACCTTTTTTAACCCAGGTAACAGTTTGAGAACACATTTCTCTTTTTCCGTGACAACCATGGGATCAAATTGGTTAGTGAAGTGTGCAGCCAATTAGATGCTGGAAGTGATTAGATGGCCAGAAGTAGACACAATTTTTTGTGAGTTGTCTGGGATACTATGCTTAACGCCCATGATCTTCTAAATAGTGCCATGGGAGATGATGAAATCATTTTGGTGGGATGGATGACAATGGATAAGTTAAAAATGTCAAATACTTTTGTTTCTTCTTTCCCTGCAGCCTCAAATACTTCAGCCTTCCAAACGCTGCCACAGCGAGCCCCGCCCCCCGCAAAGACTAGCAAACTCAGCCCCCTCCGAGGACCCCTGTGACTCCCGTGGCCAACCACGCTTTCTCCCTCAGTCGAATGCGGTGATCGCAACATGCCGCGCAACTGATGTCAACTCAGAGCGCGACCCAGCAGAGCTGCACCTGCCTTTCAGCTCACATCTTAAAACAGACGTAGAGGGCTTCACGAAGAAGTGTCCCACACCAGGGGTCCGACAAGAGCCTGCTACACCCCACTCCGTTTCAGCAGAGAGACCTGCCCCAGCTAACAACACCCCTGGAACCCCACAGACCCCCCGCCTCTTCAGAAGGGTACTGTTCCCTGCTCCGCCTCAAGAGGGTGCCACCTGGGGTAGGGCAAGAAGGAAGGGGAAACCTGACGCCAGGGCCGATCCTAAAACCCTGCCCCCTCCCACCCGAGGGCTGCCCTGCTTCAGCTCTGGCCCCCAGCCCCCCCCCAGCCCTGCCCTGCACCGTGCACGGCTTGGACTTGCCCAACGACAATCGAACAGAGAAGCTTCTGGAGAAACAGAGCAGAGCCCATCCAACATAAAAGCCTCAGTTCCACCAAACCACTCACGCCTTCCCAAACCAAAGACCCCATGACCGTCTGACCATCCATTTCTGTGTCCCCAGTGCCTTTATCCCTTAAGCCCAGTTCAAACCAAAACATCGGCAACCTTTTCTGAAGAGAAAAAATCTAATTATACTGGGAACCCTCTACGTAGTCCACATCAGAGCAGTTGCTCAAAGGTAAATGACTGCTTCCCTGACAATGAGTTCTGAGTTTGATAAGTAGTCATATTTTTTGATCCGTTTCATATTTAAATTCTGAACTCAAGATTTGACTCTCATAGATGACAGCAGAAAATCCAAACCTCAGTGTTCACACTAGAGAGCTTTTATTCGGAAAAGATCTAAAAGCATCTCACCCACTGAAGGCTTTTTGATCTGAACTGGCCTTTAGGGTCCCTTTAAATGGCTTGTGCTTGCACCTGAAGCACCAAATCACAAACCTCGCAGTTCCCATTTACTGTTTAATCTGTTGTTAAACTGAGCAGAAAATGTACGATCTGGCCTGAAAAAAATAATAACAGCTACACTTACAAAATTATGAAACCTGGACCTCACTCATTTTTGTTTTTTATTTTTTTATACTTCATTTAACCAGGTCAGGTCAGCTGATTTCAGCTAACTCAGTTGAGTTGTCTTTTCTGGGGAATCAAAGTGGGTTGGGATTGCAAGGTATTATGTAGCCAGTCAGATATGTAGCCAGGGGTTATTATGGTGGCCGGATGAAGACAGCCAATGGTTATGGCAGTTTGCTTGGGATGCCAGAGTTAACACTCCTCCTTACTCAAAAAGCACTTTGGTATCTTAAATAAGCATTGTGAGTCAGGACCTTTGTTTAATACCTCATCCAAAGGATGGGACCTTCTGCATTGGGACATTGGAGCTCTCCTTTGATCCAAGGAGAAGAGCGACTCCTGCTGGTCCCTCTCTTCCAGGCACAAGTTAGTTTTCCCAGGAGGTTTCCTGTCCAAGTACTCACCAATCTCTTACCTGCTTAGCTTCATTAGTTTCACATTTAAAAGGTCCAAGGTGGTATGGCCACTCGTAGGAAAAATAAAAAAAATCTGTGAAAGGGACTGTTTTTGTGGAAGAAGCCCCAGTGGATGCTAATTTTGGTGCTGGTTCTACCCCCTTGTTATGGTTAGTGGATAAATATTCACACACAGGCAAACACATGCTTACATTCTGTGAGTTATGTACTTAGAGGGTGGTTAGGAGTAATATTTCTCTGGTGGGCTGCCTAGAGCATGCGTGGACAAAGCCAATCAGCAGCTGAACAGGGCACCTAAGTGCTGTCTAAATTTTATACTCGGACCTATTAAAACAACATAGGACCATAGGGATAGGTGATGAGGAGAACAGCCCATCCACGCTCACCATTTGCCTACACTAACTGTTATTCATAGCCAGTCTGGCTCCCAGAGTGGGTCTCATCCAAAAGTGACCCTCTGCATACCTCTGCATTATAGTGCATGTCATTTACTTGATATGATAAAACAGTTACTTTGTTTGAGCTGTGTTGTGGGGCATGGAGTTACAAGATAACATTACAGAACCATATTGTTGCCATGGGGGGATTTAAATGACAAACCAGCTTTTGACACAAGTTACAAGTTATGTACAATTGTAGTTCATGCTCACAGAAATGGGTCCTTAGGCAGAGGTTGTGTGCTACGAAAGGGAGTGTTTTTTGTTCCTCTTTTTTTTTTGTTTACCTAATCCCTGTCTCTGCTCTGTCAGCTTGCACTCTCAAACACGCCAAGAAATTTCATGCGGTCCTGAAATTTCTAGCACCTGGCAGTCCTGCTGTTCTGTTAGACTCGGTTGAGCGTTGTCTCTCTCCAGATGGATGAGAGGCGTCTGATACCTGGTGACACCATTTTCAGTGGCGATTTGATATGTGACAGCATCAGGTTCCAGACAGCTCATTCTTCTCCCCTGTTCCCCTTTTAACCTAGGACACACAGCTTTTAGCTTGGGCACCACTGAAGTCAAAGGGCAAGATCCCACGATGCATCTGTGCAGGATTACTGTGGTCCTTTCAAAGCCTGAAAATATTTTAACCCCTGACTATTAAAACACATTAAAAATTTCTGAAGTCGTGTAAAGGCTAGTTCTTAATTTTTAGAGAAGAAGAAATATTTCTCATTCTTTCTGACAAATTAGGTTGATGTCATTTAATAACAAGTCAGGCCAGATTTAATGACGACGTCAGTGTGCTGAAGTTGCCAATAGAAATTGCTAACTTGCTGCCTTGTATATGAAGCACTGTACCAGAAGACATCTGCAATTGGTATTCACAGCCAAAAACACATTTTTTTGTCCGTGCAGACAAAATGTTTTTGAAAATAAAGCTTCACAAACAGTATCAAAAAGCATTTTATTCAGATGTCACAGGGATACTGTCGCAATAAAAAAAAAAGAAAATCCCCATAAACCTTGAATTTATCCTTTGAGCATCCTCAAAAGTCTTGGGAACTGTCTGACAGGTTTGAGTGACATGCGGTTTGACTAAATAAAGGCTTCAGTTTGGTTTAGAGAGCTCTCTGGAAGGAAGGACTTGGATGACAGCAGCCAGGAGTGAACTGCGTCAGGAATCGCACCACGTTTATGGGAGAATCTCCCTTTCTTGTCCCACTGAGCCTTTTCCCTCCATTGTGCCCCCCCCTTTTGAGGTGGTCTGTGGCTGTCCTCTCTTTGCACTCCTGTGCTCTGTGGGGAAACAATACAGCTCACATCTCTTTCAAAAGGTGTTTTTTGAAAGCTAAGTTGTCCTCCACCAAAACCATCACAGGGGTGGCGGAGGCACGGAGGGGTGCTTGGGTCGAGGAGACAGAGGAGGGTTTTTGCTGTTTTAAAACCCCTCCCTCCTCCGGGGCAGTTACGCTGCATAGAAATCTATACCTGGTCGTGCATAGCTGTAGTCCTAAAATGTTACACTCAGTGAGGGGCAAAGAGAGTCATACTTCAGAGAGCAAGTGGGCTTTCTAAGCTTTCTGGAGACTGGGGCCCATGATTCACCTTCTAAGTCAGGGATGCCTGACTCCAGTCTTGTGTGTGCTGGTTTTCAGGACTAATTTAAATCCCGAATTGGCCAACACACCTTCTTTCCAAGGCGTAAGTGCTAAGTGGTGTCTGATGGAAAGGAAAGCACAAATCCTGCACAATCTGCTGCCCTCCAGGACTTGAGTTTTGACACCCCTGCTTTAGTACCAATGCAGCCTTCTTCCTTATCTATTGCCATCAGGCCTGTAATTCTTTAGTCTGCCTGTCGACTCTGCATTGTTGTCAGGGCAGACATTTCAAAACGGCGGCAAACGCAATTATCCACCAGCCAGCTGGCGTCTCCCCAGCAGCCAAAAAGCACCCCCAAACCTCCCCCCACCCCCTGGTTCCGCCCCTGCGGCCCCTGGCTACAACTCTTTGACAGACACACTCTGTCTTTGAAAGCCTTCCAAGTGGCTGAGCTGTGTAGACCCCATGTCCAAATCCACGTGTGACCACTGACTCTCCGTTCCTATTTATGCTTGGCCAAAATGAAATGGCAGGACAGAGAGGGGAAGCTGCTTTGTCAGATCAGCCGTCAGGCTCGACTGTGGGATCAGGAGAAGGTATAATGAGTAATTTAACAAGGGACTGGAGAGAATTCCACACCTCCCATAATTACTGAGCTTACACAGAGACACACTCTATAGTGCCTCCTAATGCCTGGTTTTAAGCACATGTCGCTTGTGTTTTGAATCCCCCCCCCGTACATTTAACGACAGTTCTGTATCTGTTGGTCTAATACGACATCCACACGTTTCTTTGGTTGAAGTTGCCTAAGTTAGGGAGCAGGACAAAACAATATCAAAATATGAAAGTTTGAGTGTACTAGAATTACCCACTTTCCTTCGGCCTTGACTGCAGCAGGATTGGGAAGTCCTTGATTAAATCAGTGGTTTATGAGGCTATAGATCTGAGTTAACAGGAGGGTGCAGGGTCCTGTGAAAGACATGACGAGATAGAGGTCATTCTGCTCTTTTCTAACATAGGAGGGAAGTGAATCTGTTTTTTATCATTTTCACACCAAAAATGGTCTTAGCTTTTTCCTGTTTCAGGTAAAATTTCTATATTGTTTATTTTTGGTGATTTTTACATTCATTCATTTCTTTATTTGTCTTGCTTATGTTCCATTTCTGCTGTGGCAGGTTGCTGTGATGCATGTCTTTACAATGAGTTCTTTGATAGCTGAGATGTCACCGCCCAGCGGAACTCTTTAAAACTACACATATTCGAATGATGGAGTTTTGAAAATGTTGAGAATTATTGGTTAGTCCTCCTGTTTGTGCTCGTGGGTGTGTGTGTACGTGCACACATGCAGTTCTGTCTCTGGATGATTGTGTGTCATCACAGGACAGGGCAGGTTTTATGCCTGATATATGATTTATCTGTATCATGGTGGCCAGGTGACCTTGATCGTGTTTGATGTAAGTAATCCGGGCAATATCCAGCTGAGATGTTCCTTAGTTTTGAATTGACAGTGGGTGTCCGACATGAGTCACTGTTTATGCATGGTTTTGTACTCAGACTCTGTTGAAGGCCTGTTTTATGATACATGTTTGAGACAACTAAGATATGGAGATGTCTGTCTTCTAAAATGCTTCTTTTAACTGACAGCTAGCTCTGGCATTTAAGTGCTTCACTTTTAATAGGGGATTGGGAGTATTTAACTTTGAGAAGTGCTTTTAAATTCAGGTCTTGGAGATCCACTGTGTATGCTAGTTTTTTTGCTCCAGCTGAGCCTTTATTTAATGAAGATTGATTAAGCTATTAATTTAAGTCTGACCTAGATCTGACATTACTTGACAGTTTCTACAGTTAAGCTTGTGTGAACAAAGTATATGGAAAGATGCTTGTGGTATTAGAAAAGGTGTGTAGAAATTAGATGTAGATTTAATTTATAATGAAAGTCAATTCTTTTAACCTTATGAATGTGTTATTATTACCATGTTAGCAACTAATGGGTATCCGGATAAACAAATTGTTTTTTTTATTATTGAGCAAAATTTAAAATGCTAAATGTTTTAATCACTGTTTTACAATCCAAAACCATGAATTGTTTTGTTTTAATTTAAATGAAGTAACAGAAACATCTTTGATATGCTTTTAGTGGATGTTCATCATTAAGCATATTCCGTAAGTACATGTAATCACATTTCTTTCAAATGGTCTTTTTTTATAAATGCATGGATGTAAGTGGCTAATGCATTTAATTGCCATGTACAAATCTAGTGACATGTGAAACAGGGTTGTGCAATATAAGATAAATATACTATCGGGAAACGTAAGT
Organism: Albula glossodonta; assembly: GCA_019788955.1. Taxonomy (NCBI): domain Eukaryota; kingdom Metazoa; phylum Chordata; class Actinopteri; order Albuliformes; family Albulidae; genus Albula; species Albula glossodonta. The sequence goes on from JAFBMS010000032.1 coordinate 3,195,385, forward strand.
TATGAATCATGGGCTGACCTCATATCACTGTTGTGTACGGACAAAAAGCCCATACAATACTGATGACATCACTGATACATTTTCACTAAGATAAAAACATATTCAATGTCTTTAAGATTGTAAATAGTTACCTTATTTATTCAAGAATCTATTTAGTCAAATGTTAGATACATCATTCATGAGCATATATTTTATTGACTTCTTTTGAATGTTAGGGTTATAATGTTACATTTCAAGTCTTTATTGTGTGTAAAGAATAAAATATTGTGGTACTCCTTTATTCAGCAGTGGCAGAGCTGCCAGGCTGGAACAAAAGACAGTATCCTCAATGGGTCTCCTAGATCAGGCTTGGAAAAGCACACCAGTCATTTGAGTCTAAGGGCTTGCATACTCCATGTGGACCGATGTATCTAGTTCTTTCACCTTAGCATTCCCACACTCATTGTGGAAAAATGGTCTGATTTTTAGTCTTGGACCTTCCAGCCATGCTCAGCATGGACAGTTGTACCTGGCATTTTGAGTCCTGGCACTTGGTGTGTAGAGTTGTGCCTTGTTTTATGAGTCCAAACACTTGCAGACTTTGTGGAGAGTTACACTGGCCAGGTGTGTATCTGCCAGAATCTGTAGTGAGGTGTCACAGGTCAGGCTCAGACTCACACAAGGCCAGTGTGGAGGAGACCCTCTAACAGTTGGGGCTGCTTCTCTGTGACCACACAACACTTTCAGTGCATACACACACATGCTTAGAGACACACACATTCTCACACAGCCTCACACTGACATACAAGTACACACTTGCACACAAACACACACATACACAAACAAGCACATACATATATTCACAGGCATAGAGGCGCACAAACACGCATACTCAGACATGCAGCACCTAACACAAGCACACACACACACACACAGACATACGCTTGTGAATTCAAACATTTTAATGTATAGAATTACTCTGTGGGCTGAAAGAAGCATTTTTATTCATGCTGAAAGACCGCACACTGTTTCTCCATCCAAGCGAGGTGTGCCAGTATGGGTTTGCTGATGGCCTCTGTATGACAGTAACGATCACTCCACCGATCTGCCTGCATTCTGCTGTGGAGTTCTGACGTCAGTGTAAATGCAGAATTATGCCATGTTATTCACCATAAGCTACAGTAGCATGGGGGGCTTACTGTGAGTCTGTAGTTAAGCTGGAGCTCTGGTGATGAGGCACCTTCCGTGCCAGCCCACCGCGCCACACTCGTCTGACTCTATCATCCGCACGCCTGCTGAGTGACCCAAAAAGGAAAATCAATGAGCTTAGTGTGTGTCCTTTCACTTCACACGTCGTGTGTGCGCATGTGGGCGCACGTGTATGTGCGCATGTATGTGTGTGTCCATCAGAAGAGGGCAGCTGTGCCTGACCCTCACGCAGCTCCTGTCACTGCCTCCTCTGTGCCAGACTCGGAGGGTAGAGAGAGAGTGAGAGAGAGAGAGAGAGTGGTGTTCTGTCATCTGAATTAATCTCCTTCCTGTCCAATCTCAGCATGACGTTCACACTATTCTTATTTCCCCTGCCATTTGAGTTTTTTTTCTTCTTCCGCAGTTTAAGCAGAAGGGAAAAGGCAAATTGTCCAATTAAAGCTGCAACACCTGAAACACCAGGAGGCCACAGGTCACACTCCCCATTACCTTACTGGTTATCTAATTTAACCAGCAGGGTGAGTGTGGCCAGGCCCTTCCCCCTACTTTTCAATCACACAGCAGCTAATGGGCACCCAGCCTGAGCATGCGGTGCCAGTGTGCCTCGCAAACAGAACCGTGCCAATGCCTCTACAGTGTTATGACAGAGGGGTCTGGGAAAGATGTGTGTCATGCATATTCATTGGTTACTATCACAAAAATAATAATGCATCTCCATTTTTGAATTTGCTTATGTATGGAACGCTTACATCATCAATTGTGAACTATTGCAATGTTTCATAGCCCTTTAAATAAATATTATAATAAACCTTGCAAAGCTAAAGTTGCTCCCATCACTTCCGGACAATGGAGATACAGAAATGATGGTATTATATGGATGTAATGATGAGTTATGGTTTGAACAGTGGGATACTGGCGCATGTGCTGGGGTGTGTGTGTGGGGGGGGGGGGGGGGGGGGGGGGGGGGGGGGGGGGCGTTGGTTCAGAGGCACATGAGAATAAAATCAGGTCCTGCTCTGATTGATAAAACTGCAGCTCTGCACCATGTTGATGTCATTTCAGCTGTTGACGCACTGGCATACAGCTCTCGCAGTGTTTAACTTCAGTATGTGGAACTCATCCCCTACTATATATGCAGCTGGGCTAACATAGGTGTCCCTTACTTACACTGAGTCACTACACGTTTAGCCACACATGGACTGCACTGTTTAGCCTCTCATTAAATAGAGCAAGGGAGTTTAGGCCTTCCTTACATGCTTTAGCAGCTTAGAATATTGCATCCCTTGTGACCAGATACTGTATTGCTCAAAATTTATATAATATATATAAATATTTTTTTCCTGTTTATTTCAAACTGACAGAAAGGCCTGCTGCATTCTCATGTATCTTCCTGTTGTATAATTTGTGCAATATTGTAATAATTGAGAATATACTGTTATATAATTATCAATGTGTCTACACTGTATGTGTAATAATTGTTACAAAATTGTTAAAAACAATTTAATCAGAAATGCACTTTACATGAACAAGGAACAGAAAACACAATGGACTGTGATTTGATTGTCTGGGTAATTTTGAAAAAAAAAAAAAAAAGGTCTTTTTTCCCTTGTTTGGTTCTCTTTGAGACTGTGTGTTTGGAGACTGTAATAAAACACTGCACCAAGTTCCCTGTGCCTTGTGTTATTTTTTTTCTGCGGCTAGCCTGAGTTAGTCATGTAGTTTGTGGTGCGCATTATGGTTCCTTTGGGTTGTAGTTGTACATTGGGTTGTGGGCTGTGCATTGGGGGGAAGCCATTTACAGACTGTAGACTGCTTCACTTGCCAGGCTTGCATTTATGAGCCTGACTAGTTTCTCCATCTGACCTGGTATATCTCTGCCCATCTTACAGTGATGTGCTTTGCTAATGACCTAAAGCCTGTAGGGCAGGTGTAAGACCCAATTAACTGACACTTAGTCAGATTGCAGGAAGGCAACACTAGAATAGTGTCTCTTGACTGCATAGTACTGTTACTGTCATAACCTTAGTGGGTGGAATCCACATTGGCCACATTTCAGTGTATAAATTGTTTTCCAGTAACACTGACATTAGTAAGAATATAATACATGTATTTATGAAGGTATGACTGTGGCTAAAAGCTTGGAACTGTAAAGCAAGAGAATGGAACTTGAAAATTTGACAAGGATCAAAGCAGTGTTTCCTTTTTAAGTGTCTATGAGTTTAAAATACGCATTATGAACATATTAAATTTAATATGACTGAATAAAAGTTATTCTGAGCTGTTGATGTCCAGGCTTGGTATCCCTTCAGTAACAGGCACTGTCTGGCATGTCACATGCCACATTAATGTACTGACATCTTCAGATAAACTGGTGGTTTTAATTACTGTATGGAGAGAACAATCATGTACAGAACTTCTGCAATAATAGACTGTAGAAATTATCAGACTGTTATGCTTAAATTGTCAATTATAGTGGTAATTAAATGCTCGTCATTTGAATTTCTCAGGGGCTAAAAGAGGGAGAAAACATTCATTTTGAATTCTGTTTATTTTATTGCAATATGCTAAATAAGTTAGCCTAAATGTTATAGTATGTAAAACATGTAAACATTATGTTCCATTTGTCACCAGTATTGAATTAAAAAACAGTTTTCGCACCCTTCAGAAAGTACTTAGAGGCTATCACTTATGTCTTGATGGTGGCCTCTGTGCTGTAATGGTTTGTCATTGATGTCTATTACCAGGGGAGAGAGGGCAGAGGGGATGTAGTGTTGGAAAGGAAATGACCTGTTTCAAGCTGCCATAAATTGAAAGCCTCACTTGGTTTGTCTGCAGTTAACCTCAACCCTCCCATGGTCCACCAATCATTATCATCCGTATTAACAGTTCAGAGTTCTGGGAGGTGTCTTCAGTTCCTGTACTGTAGGAAGTACCAGCAGGGCTGGGAGGACACTCTCACAGAGGTTCTGAAAGGTGAGACGGACTGCAGCGTGATGGAGGGTGTGAGGGAGAGAGAGGGTTTGGCTTAAAGAAGCTCTCTGTTCTGGCCTGCAGAGAGCCGTGTGGCTCCTGGTGAGAGAAGCACTCAGCTTGTGCAAGCACAAAAACAAAGTCGAAACTTAAAAGGGACCCTGACTGCCTCTGCCCCACTGATGTCTGCAGCATACACATGATTAGTGAGTTATGGGCTTTAATGTGAAATCCGAATACAACACCAGTGGAGCCGTTCATGAGATGTAAACCCTCAAGACTGCATCACTGTTCTCAGGCTTAAGCAATTTAAGCAATTTAAGGAACAACTTGGTGTATCCTCAGGTTTACAGAAAAGGAAAGATACTCATCTGTTTATTTATTTATTTATTTATTGTTTGTTTGTTTGTTTGTTTGTTTTTGCTTCCAGTCATCTGATAATTACATTTAATCTATTATGAGAAAACAGTAAACAGTCAAAGAAATACATTTGCAGCAGGTTGTGTCACTCAATTAAACCCTTCCTCATATGCATATTTTCATATGCCAATGTTTATATTCAGATGGAAAAGGGCCAATCTAAAAAGCAAGTAGAGGTCAATTAATGTATAATGTAAATGTACCAGTTATTACAATCGCATCCCGTAAATGGTGTGAGTCACCATTTTTGCATTTCAATGGAAACTACTTTTCGGACTTAGGCCCTGAATTGGACCTGTCACTAATTACTAGAGGCCAGAGTTGGTAGGATGAAAGACCACAATCTAAAACCTTGCCTAAGTCCTGTATATGGGAGGGCATGGCTCACTGTCCTGTACCTGCAACACCCCCACCCCCGACGACTGGACAGCAAAGTAGATTTATTGAACTTCCTAACAACTTCCTGAGAGTTCTGTGGAAAATGAGGGTCCCCACTGCAGAGCGTTAAAAATAGCTTGCTTTTAAAACGACAGATTTATATGTCATTAACCTGAGCACAGTGGACAGAGAATCCTCTAAAATTTGCTCCCAGCAAGATAGTGCTAGTTTTGTTGTTTCCAATCTGTATAATGCTTTTCAGATTTGGATCATCCTTGGTTTCTGACAATGTATTGCTGCTGCATATGACCATTGTGACCTCTTCCATGTTTATTCTGGTGTAACGACACCATTAGCTGTACTGATTTTATGAGAAATCATGATGCACACCATCAGGTGGAATGCAGGCAGGAGACAGAGCGAGAGCTGAGGGCAGGGAAAGGTTTTTATCATGGCTGACAGTGAGTGGGCGGTGTGCTGGTACTGGCACAGCACTGTTAGAACACCCCAGAGTGTCTGCGAAGGCAGGCAGGACCAGGCTTGCTTTCTTTCTTTTTATTTCTTTCTTTTTGCTTTGGAGATTGCTTCACTGATTAGACTGCTTCTTTGACAGAACATTCATGAAACTCTGAAATATTCAAAGGTTGTTAGAGTATGTTTTCATTGTGATATTATTTCGCAATCAAATGGAAAACTCAACAGAAATCTTCCCCAACATTCTCAGAAAGGTTTGTGTAAATGGTGTTGTCAGTGGTGGTCTTAACATTTTGATGTAGATCAGAACTATGAGATTATGATTTATCAAATGTCAGTATGTCCTTATACAAAGGCTGAAACCATGTCTAACAGCTATTGGCTGAATTTAAGATAATTAAAAAAAACACATCTAAGTAATGTATTTTAGGGCCTCCCCTCATTTTTTGAGGACCATTTTGATCACTTTGATCATTTTTCTTTAATTTCAGAGGCACATTTTCTGCATGCTATTAAACATTAAAACTGAAAGGAAAGATGGAAACAGCATGTCAATATTTTCAGCTGTTTGGTCACATATGAAGGTTTTGACCTAGCGAGAGCATAGGACATGCTCAGAAAGCTTACAGCTAAACTGTGAACAAGTTCTTTAACTAGCAAACTCAAGCTTTGCTCTAAGAGTATTTGGCCTGTCTGTCTTAACCCATTTCAGGTTGTCTTGTTTTGTTATTGTTTGTAAAAAATTCTTAAATTGTTTTGATTCTTTTCTTTTCTTGCATCCTGTTTGGCATTGGAACTCCTTTTTTTGATCTGCTTGGTATCTCCTTTTCACGGCTGGAGTATGCTGTACTGCAGCAAGGAGCTCTGGTTCTGCTGTCTTCCTCCAGGCAAATACTTTCAAATATTCACGTGGCTGCAGGCAAGGTGGTTTGTTTAGAGGTGAGAACAGCACAGTAGTGGAGGAACCTGGCTGTAATCAGCTCCCAGGATGCACTGCTTCTTTCCTCTCATCCTTCATTTATTCATTTCTCCCAAAATTCTCATTCTGCCCGCTATGTTCCTCCCCACTGCTGCTTTTGAAATCATGTCTGTTTTGGCTCTGGGGAAAGTGTGGGTGGGCGGAGTACTCGTTCCAGCAGTGCGGTGGAGTGTGGCCCCCGTAATCTTCCACAGCTTCTCAAACAAAACTCATAATGCCATTGTTTGTTCCTTTAAATGTTTTACAGAATGAAGAATAGTTATCCACTTTCTGTTGTAGAGGATTCCTCTGTGGGCAGAGCCAGAATTGTTTTAAAGTACAGAGCCCTGTATACACACTGAAACAATACTTCAGACAGAAAGCGAAAAGGGAAGGACATTTTTTTTTTTTAAATCCCCATATTATGGTATGGGACACAATCTAATTTGGGCACCCATCCCTAACCCCAAAACCCCGGACTCTCTGCTTTGTGGCTGTAGCCCAAAGAACATTGAAGAGATTTATGAAATAATAATGCCTCCTCTCAAACCCAGGTAAAGCCCTTGATGCGTAATGAAATTCAAGTATAATCAAAGAGCCCACAGTTTTTGAACAATCAGAGAAGGGCAATAACACCAGGCATACAGACGAGATTGTAGGGATTGGGAAATAATGGATCAAAAGAATGTTCACATACTCGTAACTTGTACCAGGAGACACTGGCTACTTCTCTAATAATTACATGAATCTGTTTAGAAATACTATTGAATGATTTGACAGAGAGAAATCCTCTCAGATACTGTAATTACTGTAGATTCTCAATGAGGCCATGTCAGGTTAGTCTTTGGTTATTCTTTATTGTATGATTCTATCATCTGCCCGTAGAGAGAAACATATTTGAAACCCTTACAAGTATGTTTCATAAGGCTGTTTTCCAAACAGATGGTAGATACATATATCAAAGATCCAAATTCCAGAAACAGTGAAACAAGAAGAGAAAACCATCCATATTTCAAACACCAGATTTACTTGCAACATAGATGTGACAAGAATTTGAACTCACAAATTAGGGGGCTACCAGTAGACAAAAGTTTACAGGGAAATTTGTTTAAAAAAATGTGGATGATCATGAAGTCATGCCAAGCATTACATTAATGGTTAGCTAGCTAATATCCTGGATCAATAGCTAATATTTGCTAGCACAAATAACAGTAACACCATGTTAGCAAACAGCTGGTAGCCAATTGCATTTAAAAGCTTAGCTTGGTACCTGGGTGAAGAATTCTCATTACCAGCTGACAAACTGACACACCAAAGTAGTAAACAAATACATAGAGCAATGAGGAGGTGCCGGCTATTCATGCATACTCAAAAGCTGTCAATTAACTGAACAAATTAAGGAATCTGCTGTGCTCCTATATCCTTTTTCATATATTTATTACCAACTTTTTTTTTTTTTTTTTATTTAATCACTGAAATAAAGCAATTCAGAAAATTCCAATTACAATGGAATGCCTTCTGTGTGACAGTGCACATGATCCGATCCTTGGGCTGTCTGATTGAGCACACAGGTGTCTGCTGTCAGGCCTCAGACCATAAAAGGAATGCAGATGTTCCCACAGACCAATCCCAGGCCTGAAATACTATTCTACAATGCAACCAGACCCCAAAACACATTTGTACCCATGAGCATTTGGGACGGGAACCAAAGCTTACATTATTAAGTCTCAGCTGTATTGCTCACCCAGCTTGCTGTTAGTCTGTACTGCTTTATGGTTCTGTATTACTGTATTTATTTGTTTATGTTACCATACTTGATTTCTGTGGGATCACAGACAAAATTCCTTTGAACAAACAAGCATACCAACAATCAATTGCTTCCCATATGACAACATGCACTTTCTTTTATCAGGCCAGAAACCTTCAGCTACTATGAAATCAGTTTTACAGCAACCCACACCACTGCTTTCTCTCTACTTTCATATCAAAATCACCAGCATCCTCAACCTCTACCTCCTCCACCATCCCTTCCAACCTCTTCTAAATGCACTCATGAAAATCACAATGTCTAAACCAATTATCAACGTAACAGAGATCACAGTGGTTAATTTCTACATGCAAATTTGGCATCAAAATGGCAGGAACAATATGTGTATATATACATATATAAAACACATCCTGCAATTGAGATGTTCATTTTGCAAAAAGACTTTAATTCTGTAAAATATATTTATACCCATTTGCTGAGGCATCAGAATTAATATTGCATCACAAAAAACTAATCAAGTAATTTCAGGGTTTCACTTCTGTGCCTGTGAAGTCAGGCAAAGTAATTCATATTCCCTGCAGCGACTAGCACTTCAATCAGGAGTTCAAAAGGTCCTGAAAAATGTGTAAAATTGCGTTTCCTGATCACATGAACATGTGCATGTATCTAAACGGAGTCCTGGGCAGGAGTCTCTGTAGTGAAAATCTCCTTTAATCAAACTTCAGAATCCTCATCAGTTGTAAAATCACAAACCCTGCTGGTTAAATATACAGTCTGATACAATCAAAAAACATGGGACTAAGACCCAATCAAAGGCATTTTGCCACTTTAAGGACCTATACTACTACATCAAAAAAGACTTTACATTATAGCATAAGTTTATATGGGTAGTAGTTTTCTAACCAAACAGTTTTCTGACCTTTGGTTATTCTTTTCATTGTAAAATTAAAAAGACTTTTGTGCAAATCATCTTTTGGTTGACTTGACTAAGTTCAGTTGATTGGGTCCTGGCCACAATCTTGCTCCACAGGTATCAAAATTCATACATCCTCAAATTACGCTGGCTGACACAAAAGCCAAACACACAAAAGTCGTAATCCAAAGAAGAAAAAATCTCTTGTGTCAAAACAAGACAAAAGGTCAGCAACTAGGCAAGAAATCCAAAAACACACAAGGAACTAAACACAAATTTGGGAAGCTCAAAAATGAGCTTTTATGGGTTACATACCAAGATTGAACACTGAGCAATTCAAACACAACTACTTAAATATTGGAAAAAACAAGACACAGGTGGAACACATAAGGCAAAAACCCTCCAGAGCACTCCTTGTGGAGTTTAACCATATCACTGTTTAACTTTTCAGTGGTTCTGTGGAAAGTATAATAATCCTTCATCCAGTGATTTTAAAGATGGGTAACATCTGGTGTTTTTAGTAGACATTGAAACCCATTTCTTAGTCTCTCTTATACCTCATTTACCCTTAGCAGAAGTCACCTCCCTACCACCTTTTAGAGTCAAGACCATCTGAATGAGCTCCTTGAATGGGACTCATTCATTTAATCTGAATTTTCATGCTGGAAAATGGGCCCTTACTGTAAATCACAAGTGAACTCATGCAGAAAAGTCATAATTAAAAGCTTCTTATTTCTCATCTAAAATAAATACTGTCACTGAAGGAGATTCAGGAGTTTATCGCAGTAGATGTATTTATTAAAACCAGACCCTTCAAATATGAGTGTCTCTTGCTGTGATCCACAGAGGTTCCTCTTTGCTTAATAATCATGTCAAGAGGTGGGAGGGTTTGTCTTCTGAGGGCTGACTCTGATTGGGCTGCCAGCGTCTGACGGAACGGTGGAGGTAAAGGTAGTGACACTGTAATTTTGCTGACACGTTGGAGAGCCGTAACCACAAGCTGACCGTTGGCGTTCCGTGAGCAGTTTTAATCAGCGTGATCTACAGTTACCTGTCATTTGGCTGAATGAAATTCAGCTTGACCTGTTGGTTCTTACGTTTTTTCCTCAATCCTGAGGAAATTACAAGGCAGATATACAATCATGCATTGTGGAAGTTAGTCCAATATGCAGGTTGAGGTGAATTGCTGAATGACCTTGACATTTGGATGCTGTTTTACTGATTAAACCATAACATGTGATTTGTGATTTGCCTCCCATTAGTTACATCGTGCCCTCTCTGGCAGTCGGCCTTTGTGTTGTACTGTGCTAATAAGCGTTACACCAGCTGCTCGACTCTTCCACTGATACTCCTCCTGTCAGAAAACAAAGTTGTTCATCATGAAGTTTTTTGCTTTTTCAGCTCACAACTTTCACAGCAGAGACAAGTAAGTTGTTTGCATTACATCTGAGGAGTGTGTAAAAGATGTATCTGCTGAGGGAAGCCAGTAAGCCAGTCACAAAACTGATAGTCAATTTCAGAGATTTCCAACAAGGGGTTCGCAAATCCCCTTTGGGTATTTCATGCAAGTGATAAATGAGCTCATACTGGGTGTTACTACAAACAGCTGACAATCAAAGATCTGTTTGAACCAACCAAAAATGGTTTGCTTTCCACAGAAAAGTAAACTGCTAACATAGCTAGAACATGACTTTGTGGCTAGTCAACCATAGTTTCCAAAAATAAATGGACAATTGCCACATTAACAAGAGAATAAGAAAAGGGAAACCTACTGAGGCTGCCATTTATCAAAAGCTTGGCCAATGATGATTGCTTACACTTCATATGCTTGTTCCTATGTTGATAACAATGACAAATTAGCTTAAAGCCCAGCTGCATTATTTATATAACTCCATGTACTAAAGAATTCCTTTAAGCAGCATTTGATTGGGTCCCAGTAGCACACTTTTTGATTCTATCAGACTGTATATTAAAACAGCAGGGTTCCTGGTTTTATTACTGATGGGGATCCTGATGCTAGTCACTGCCAGGAATATGAATTACTTGACCAGAATGAATTTTAAAACCTACTATTTCATAAATATAGATATGGACTAACTATGCCCGCCTCACACAGTAAGAAAGGGATCTATGGTGGACCCCTGGGAGACTATGCGTCTAATAATATTGATTGTATCAGAGTGGACATGGAAACCCTTCAGAAACAAGGGATCAGGGTTCTATAAGTGTATGTGTACATGTATATGGGTGTATGTGTCTATGTGTTCTTTGGTGTGTGACATTTGTACCTGATAAGTTACTGTTGTATTGCCTTTGAGGTACACTTTATATCAATATCAGAATCAAAAATTTAAAATGCAAGAAATATTTCCAGGTGTTTCACAAGTTACACATGACATAGAACAAAATATTACAAAACCATAAATAATAGCATTTTTCAGAGACAATTTAAGGGAACTTAACTGAGACCTGTTGTTAAATTGTGGTTAAAGTCTCTCACTGTCGAAATGATAAGCTACACAGAAAGTGCAGATCTGGATTCATCCATAGGTGAAGAACAGTTAGAGGCACTTATAGTGGAATGTTTGTGTGCTATGTGTATATGTGCATGTTAATGACTGTCCTGATGGAACACAGCATCATTACATTTTGATGATCAACCTCCTCCAGATTTAAACCAAGATCACTTTAGCAGCAGATGTTCCTCTCAATGCTGTCAAATATATCCCCACCTTTGACCCGGTGGTTAGAAGGAGCCAGGAGTTTCATCTGCAACTTTCCAGATGGACACCGAGCTTCACAATGGACATCTGCTCTCACACACTGGGGTAGGCTAGCTATTGACTAAACAGACATTAATCAATAGGATTAATCATCTCTCAGTAAATGGATCATCGTGTGCTGTAACAGAAGTCCCGTGGCTTCATGGGCAACATGCCTCCAAAGACGGGAAGTAAATGCTGCCTGACTGCTGCGGTACAGATGAAAGGCGTATTTTTGTATACCAACACAATTTCAATAATTAAAACTGATGACAATTATTTGGCAGGAACTTTTCAAGGACAGCTCTTTGTAGGCGCAAAATTGACCTATATAGTATTATTGATAAAGTATCAATACTTTCATTCGTGATAGGAAGTTTCATGGTGCCCATAACGTGTGGAGCTTCGGTGAGCTCTTGATCACAGATTTGTCCTGAAACACCTCACACAAAGGGAAGTTTTGGCATATTATAAGCTGAAAACTGGTCTGAAATCAACCGACATACTTTTACCCATTTTCAATGGTAAAAGTATGCTCACATTGCAAATCAAATTCTTGTGTATTCTCTTAAAATGTACATACTTCATGTATAGTCAGGGTATCAACATGCTAGAAATGGGGCCACTAAAATATAAACATTTTATTTGTTTAGCTGTAACTCCTATTCAGTGTGACTCATGTTACAAAGCAGGGCATTTAGATACTGTAGTCATTTGGTTTCTGGACCAGTCCCTTTAAGTGTACTGTCTTATTTATAAGGGGTCTGGGAGGCCTAGCGGAAGTGGAAAGAAGGGGATTTATTTTGCCAATTAAACAGAGAGGTGATTAGATCGCCAGACTGGGAATGTGGCCCAGACACCAGGGAGCAGCCTATTTTTATCAATTAGTGCCACGTGGCCTTAAATGAACAAAGTGAGTCAAGAGCCTCCCCAGCAACAACCTGATTTCCCCCTGAGGAATCTTATCCAACTGCTAAGAAAGCCCAGCCCTGTGTACCCTCAGCTGCTTTGGTCTGGCTCGTGGCTGTAGAAGCTGAGGTTAAAGGACCTTAGTGCATCACTGCCACCATGATTCTGACCTGCATCATCAGGATTATATGTTCCCTTATCCATTCCACAGCACTCCCCGCTTACAAAAATGTATCAAGGACATTTAGGAAGATAACTGTTGGAAATGGAAACTGGTCAAACATATATGTTTAGTATATTCACCACAACTTCCCTGGGATGGTCTGAAAACTAATAATTGTTAGCTGTCATGTCCCTATTTGTCTATCGCTGACCTTTTAAAAAATACCTTTATCTCTTTTGAGGGATTTTCCTTTTTTGGAAAATCAAACCCAAAAGGTAAAGTCTAACAAGAGATATGGTGGACATGAGGGACCTTTTCAACTCTTAATTGTGATACATTAGACTCCAAACACCTGCAAATCATTTAATAAGGTATGAAATACTCCACCTTTTCAAAATCACCTTTAATGATACCTTGTTGGCCTTTGCTCAGTTTTTTTTTAATGTTATTCATTTGTTTTATAGCACTGTCATTCACGACCTAAACAACACAAATGTGAGGGGTGTAACTAAGATTGAATGCAAGGTGTTTGCGGGAGCTGGATGTAAAAGTGTCTGTACCTTCACTGAGTCTGCAGTGGACTAGCTGCCACTAATGGAGATTGAGATCTGGGGAGAAAGTGTGGCAGGCAGGTGACTCTTCAGATATGACACTGTATGATATGCCCACCATTATGACAGCATATATTCCTCTCTTCTGTATGAGTGCATCCCTGACAACAGAACTGTCACAAGAAAATTAAAATGTTCAATGTAGGTTTTCATTTGTTCGTGAGATAATGTCATTATATGGATGTTATTCAGACAGTCTTAAAACATAATTTTTTTGTGGCAAATAAGTTCTGTCAAAGTCACAGGAATTAAAAAAAAACAATAATAAAATCCTACCATGTTGAAGTGTCAGTAAATATGAAAAACGTTTTGAAATGACAGCTTTGTTGAAGTTTGATGTTTGCTAATTCTGAGAAAACAATTCCTATTAATGATAACCTACAATTCAAATACATTTTAATTGGAATATTAAAACTGGTGCCATTTTATATTGTTGTATTAATACTATAACTGTGAGGGTTTTATATTTGATTTGCGTTTTTCAGTGGATAAACTAATTTTTCAGTATAATGACAGATTATATAATGAATTAGTACCCTAAACATGGAACAACCTGAATGCCGACTTTACTTTAGTGTATATGCTCAGGTGAATCCATAGGACTGGGTAGCATTTTAATTGTTCATAAATTGTACTTAATAATGTTAATAATTTAAATGTCATCATATTATGGACAAGTAACCAACTTCTATACATTGACAGCACATTCACTGCATGTGTCATAACAATTTAGCACAGGATGTAGAGGTTCTGTATGTAGGGGTGCTGATGAAGTATAAGGGGTAGACAGCTTACTCACAAGTACTTGCAGCGCTGTTGTATACCACAGCAAGGTACTTTCCCTGCATTGTTTCAGTAATTATCCATATGTATACATTTCTTGAAAAATTTAAACATTTTGACATTTGTCACACGGTCTTGCTGTATGTCTTTTTACCTCATGCAGTTTGCTGAAACTTCTTTTGATAATTTCTCCAGTATCTGATTAATGTAACTTCAGTTCTGTTGACATCTTGAATGCCTCTGAAGGAGAAAGGCACTCTCATCATGTCAGGTTATGGGAGAAAAGATGTTCTCTCACTCATGATACACCTCTCTGCCTGTGACCTCTAATACTTTTTGTATTATAGAGTTAGAAAACTGACATATGCTGTTTCTCAGAGTGAATAGTTTTTCATCGGCTGGGACAGAAAAGCACACTTTCTGGCAGCGTTGTGTCATTCAGAGAAAACCATATGTTATTGTAAACAAAAAGGTGAAATGTCAGTGATTACACATTATGAAACACTTGTGCCACATCTGCAAAACCTATGCATTTCAAAACAGTTTGCATTAGCGATTAGGATGAAAGCTGGCAGATACAGGTAACAGGGTTGGGCTAGCTCATACATATAGACAGGCTATTCTCAGTCATCAAAACAAAGTAATTGACGATTGCCAGATGGTGTGCCTGGTGAAATAGGACTTACTGACCAAAACAGTGAGATGCTATTTCCTAAAGTAAGTGGTTAGGATTGACTTCACTGACACATTCTGAATCATGTAGCAATCACCTTAACAGTGTTTGACAGTTTATGTCAAAACTTTTCTTTATTTGATTGTCTAAAGAACGTGACCTCAGTATAGTTAACATGAAGGTTAAGTAAAATGAACAGAAAAGCAACAAGAAAGTACATATAATTAAACACATTCCCTTAAAACAGTCACTTAAGACACTAATTGGTGGACTCACAGAGAAAATGCTATACAAAAAGCAATCATATAACCTGTCCGGTATTCAGTTTGGGCCCTGTTTTAAACAGAATTTTTTTTCTCATTCTATTTTTTGATCTCTTTGTTGTCTTTCTGGAATACATGTAAGGTTAATCTTTAGTGTTCCCTTTGTCCTTACCACACTGCCCATAGAACTGGAGGGCTCAGTCTGGCCACCATGAGGGCACTACACCCTGTGTTAGTTTAGAGGTTACATAAATCCTCTAAAGCATGTCGAGGCCACTTCTTTTAACTCAATGTACCACCTGAGCCACATGGTTACATCCGTGCAGGACCTTGCAATTTATGTGAGTGGCCAAGGCAGACCACAGCTGCCCTGTTGCTGGCATTATGTGATGTAGCAATAACTGTAATAGGAGCAAGTTCCTTCACTTCCAAAAATAGAATTACAATTGGTTTTCAAAATCATGGAAGAAAATGGAAACTGTGAATCTCATCATTATGCAATGGATAAACTGTTAAAATAACACCCAACGCATATGGAGATTACTACAGGTAAAAACCCATCTTGCTTTGATCAAGTTAAATGTCTGAATGGATAGTGGTGACTAACATTTGGTGGCTTTTCTTGTAATCTGAAAAGATTAATGCCACAGTAAATTGTGTAGTATGGGGGAGAGGAAACATTTCATAACATTATTTAGGCTTGAGATTACAGAAAATTATGTTTATGGATTAACCTTCTTTGCTTTTTCCTGAATACAGCCATAAGAGATGGTTTAGGAAGACAGAAGTGAAATGTAGTTATTATGTTTGGGGGGGAGAGTAGCTCACCCATAAGTCCACCCTTGCTGAAATCCAGCACAGCGTTTTATTTGTGAGTGCATTTTACATTGTTTATAGCAGGTCTACAGCAGGCTCAATAAATGGTTGCCGTATTAAGCGTCTTACACCAAAGTGCACATGACCTCCTCAAGCCTTTCTTTACAAACAAGTGACATAATGGCTTTACAGATTGTAATTAAATCACCATCAACGAAAGTTAGATGTCATCTGTTAGTAACTTTTTGTAGAATACAGCAAAATACATTCAAAATACTGTCTGCACAGAACATGGCTACCCAGCTCCGGTCCTGGAGATCATCAGTGTCGGTAGATGTTACAAACCAAATGCTACACTACCCGATCCCATGAACTCATTCACCTCTTGGACTAAAGATGTTTTTGTGTTGGAAACTTTTCAAATAATCAGACCATTTAGCGCCACAGAATAAAAGGTTCAAACTAAAAGGTTCTCTCTCTGTCATGCACTCATACTCATGCAATCTCTGTCATTCATTCACTTATGCACTCACACAATCAATGCACACAAATGCACACACACACACACACACACACACACACACACACACACACACCCCAGAGGGAGTGGCAGTATCACACAGAAACAGGGAACAGGACTTCCTTTGTCTAATAATCATCCACAAACTGTTTCAAATTATTTTACACAATTAACTAGCATGACAGGCCTAAGTGACACTTACACATTAGAGGCAGATTTATTCTTACTTGATTGCATCCAATGTCTTAATGCAACCTTTTTTTCCCACTTTGCATAAAATCTTTTTTTCTAACTGAGTTTGGAATCTTGAACAATTGATTGTCAGTCTCTTTTATCAAATCAAAAATATGTTAATTGAAGAGCACAGAAGGTACTTTAATGTTTCAAAATTACACACAATTAAAAATTTGTTGAACAAACACTTACAATCTGTCATGCAGAAGAGGAAGCAGCATGGGGTAATACCAAAATCTGAAATGAGGATGGAAAAGAGGATGCAAAGAGCTCCAATGGGAAGACAGAGTAGAACGAGGCCCTTGGATCCTGTAGGGGGAACTCATCATAGAAAAGTGGGTTCTCAGACGTCCCCCTGTTCTTTACTGTTTCAAAGGCAGAGGGTGATCAGCTTTCTGTCATTCAGTAATGTGAGAGCAATGAACCAAAGTCTGATCAATTCATAATCAAATATAATCAAATATAAAATATAATAATAATTTGTTTCTTGACATCTTCTGTTTGGTGATTAATATTAACGCACATATCATACAAATAAAAATATATACTACATTTCCACTACATTAACATTACATTTTACTACATTATGTTTTCAAATAATATTGTTTAGTACATTTGTCTAATTGAAAAATGTTGCAAAGCATGAAAAAAGCCCAATTCTTTGTATTTTAGATATATTAGTTGTGTGCTCTTATGTTTCAATCTCATATCATTTTTGTCTTGGCTTCATGATCATCTGGACAAGCATAATTTCGGGTAATGGGTTCCAGTGCTTATCACTTCTCTGTTCCACTGAGGCACAGTGACTTCACCATGAGCTTTATACTTAAATACTTTACTCATTACAAAGGAATGTCATAAAAATCAGTTGTATGCTGTGTTGGCTGTTTTTACCATCCTGCATCAAAGACTGTAGTAAAAATTTAAAGTTTCTCACACAACAGATCTTAAAATAATGTTAATGTGCTACCGCAATTTTTATCTGTCCCAGTCCCAGTGACCCAAAGCTACTGATTAGCAAGTGTAAGTCATTAACAAACTTCCTGTCACATTCATTAACTCGGTCTGGCAGTTGTCACAGAGAAAGCTCTGGATACATCTGTTCTGGCTAATCCCCTGTAGAAATTCTGTCACCGAGGAAATATTAACTACCCTTACCTCTCCTGCTATGATGCCGAAGGGGCCCCATTCATAACCTCAAAACTCTCAGACGGTGAGGGAGGCTCCTGGTAAGGCTCACGCTGTCACACCAGGGTGATGTGAAAATGGATAATTAATGTAACGCAGGGCCTCCTGTTGTCACTCGCAAGAGCCATACTGTTTACTCTGAATGAGGAGACCTGCCAGGTTCTCTTACTGAAGTGTTTGTGTTTACCCCTGAGTGATAATGTTGAATGGCAAGGGGTGCTGAGTGTTGGGCTTAAGGACCTCAGCTTGTAAACAGTTTCAGGGTTCAGCTCCCTGGTAGGGAATAATTATTGCCCCTTCCAAAAAATGCTTTAACCACCAAAATGGATTTATTTATTTTCAAAATGGGTGATGGGGATTAGCTCATGATGAGAGCTAGTAATTAATTTAGACAAAAGCAAAAAGTGAGAAAGGTTTGGACTGGATAAAGCCGGTTTTGTCTGCCAATCCTTTCCACTCTGGAAAGTGAATAAAAATTTGCATTGACATTTTACATTGTTAATTAAAATCTATTAAAGCTATGAACTTGACATGCAAGACCAGGGATCTCATAGAACTGATCCTCTCCAATTTAGATCACTTATATCTCCGTGGATTGTAAGAGTATGACAGACCGCTCCATACATTTTCTTTGAGAATTTAAACATGTCTGTATTCAGTAATAAAATAGTGCATATTTTGACTTGCTTTGGTCATTAAATAACCAAAGACATTTGATAATATGAAAGAGTAGCAATTTTAACCCAAGAGAGTTACGCATATTCCCCAGACACCTAATAATCCCTCTGATTGTTCATTAGCTGCACAAACTCGTCCGACTCATCATATCCACATTAAATTAACATTGGTTCACAGCTGATCCTCCTTTTTAAATACTTATGTAGAAGACAGTGGTTTCCTCTTTTCACTATTGTTGACTGGGACCCATATATGCTGAAAAGCAAGGGGGTGGAGTACAGCTTTGGCTTTTATCATATCACATTTCACAACAAGGTGCTTGGTACTGGTTTCCAGACCACTCACCTTTTTATGGTTTTACCAGTCTGTGCTGTGACTCATTTTCTATCCAGGCAAGCAATGTTATTCAAATGGAGACCTATTTTCTGGATGCTAATCCGGCTCTGTGAGTTGTTGTTTTGATGTTAGCTTTTTGAAGTGTTAGCTCTGACTTCCCTCACCTGCTCTATCCTCTCCTTCTTTCCCTAAAGAATCATTTCATGTTATAAAGATCTGATTTGCCATATTGAGTTGTTGCAATTGGACAGTACTATAAATGACTACTGAGAAAAGGAGGCCTGCATGCCCCTTTTGGTGAAATGCAGTACTACAGTACCACCAATAGAGGAGCTAAAGAGCTATACTGAGTATAAGAATTGAACAGGGTGATGTACACAGACACAAAATCAGAGGTATGGTGGTGTTATGCAGCAGTATTTACATAAATGATATTGTATCTCTTATTCTAAAATATTAACAAAAACATAATCCTGCAATATTTGGGTTCTGATGTTTGATCAACTATGCTTTTCCATTGAAGTCAACAAGGGTCCAATTTTTCAAATATCAAAAATTTAAATATTTATTTTGATTTAACATATGACTATTTGCATGCAGAAAATGACATACTTTATGATCGCTTAATTTTCAGGCTGACACAGGGGGAAAATTTAAGAGTTCACCCTTTTGCTGCACCTTGAAAGTAAGATCAGGACAACTGAATAGTTTCCTGTGTGCTGACTTGCATAGCTTATTTTGTTACCAACATTTTATTTTAATTAAACAGCTGGAATTTTGGATGGGATAACTCTTACTAATGAGAACACAACAATTATTCAACAGTCTTTGACCCTGACTATTAAAGACACCTTATCTACGCAGTATCTTGGCAGTAAAAGGGTGTGTTCACTCTGCAAAAATCCTTCACAGAGTTCTTCCATTAGGTTTCTGCATGTAGAGAACAGCCTCATCTGGCCAGCCACGTGATCCTTTGACAATGAGTCAGAACCCCAGGACAGCAGCTGTATAGTTCGCTGGTGGAATCAGGGCTAACCTGAGTGAAGATTCAAAAATGAATGAAAAGCAGGTTTTGAAATGCTGTGCTGTCCTAAAAGTTTGTAAAGG
Organism: Albula glossodonta; assembly: GCA_019788955.1. Classification (NCBI taxonomy): domain Eukaryota; kingdom Metazoa; phylum Chordata; class Actinopteri; order Albuliformes; family Albulidae; genus Albula; species Albula glossodonta. The sequence continues at coordinate 3,215,497 of JAFBMS010000032.1, forward strand.
GTTTGTAGGGGAGGGGGTTCACAGCAGCCTGCAGTGGCTGCGTGTGACCACTCATGCACCTTGTCTTTTGTGTCCTCCCCTGCCTTGGAGGAAGGGACATGGCCTGAGTGCACACACGTGAGCATCCAGGACAGGACCATTTAAGAACTCAAGGCTAGGTAGACTGCGCAGTTAGACATTCTCTGTCCACGTGATAAACCATAAACCACCATTACTGCCCCTGCTCCTACTTGCCTCCCACCAATAACACAGCGATAAAATAAGACACCTATTGACACAGTACCTTAAAGGCCTAGATTGACATGTGCTTTTGTGATAAGAGTGCAAAAATCTCAGCACCTTAACTATGGCCTTACTACACAGTGAAAAAGGGGGAACTGGGTGAAATTCAGAAGTGAGAGTGGCATTTGGATGAGTTATATGGATGGTAAAGCATGGGTAGAGATTGTCATCATTACAGAGACCTGTGATGGAGACAAAGAGAGAGAGAGAGACAGAGAGAGAGAGAGAGAGAGAGGAGGAGAACAGTACTACAAAGAGGACAGGATCAGAGAGATGTATTCAGCCACGTTGTCAGGAGCAGCCATCTATTTAAGATCACAGTGAACATTTCAGCAACTTCCTACAATAGGCAAAAACACTCATTATATTATGTTCATACAACATTAATCAAAGCTGATATAATCACAGTTTTAATTAAGCCGAAAGCTGCATCCTATTGTTTTGGTACTTGCACCTTTTTGTTCATTTATCTTTGTTCAAATTTTTTGTTTATTTATTCATAGGACTTTATTGTGGAGGTCAATGTAGACATAATTATAATTAAAACATTGTTGCCCTACATTGAGGTCGCTCAAATAAATGCAGAGAAAAACAACTGCTGAAATTAGAACAACATCCTACCAAGCAATCTCCTCTGTCTAAGTCAAAGACAAAATTCCCATACAACAGGAATCAGGAATCAAATGCGTAAATCAATCATATGAGAGGGGATCTGCAGTACTGTGAATGATCTACACATGTATGCCCTACACAGAAATGCATTTTCAACAAGTATTAGTTTCCATATTCTGAATTTTGAGAAGTGTATTTGGTTGATCCATTTCCTGATTCAAAATGAAACTGTGTATTTGTGAGTCAGTGTGCATGTGCGTGTGTGTGTGTGTGTGTGTTTGTGTGTGTGGCTGTCTCCGTGTGTTTTGTTAATGAGTATCTCAAAAAGGAAGGATTTAATTTGGAAGCTATTACAATGTAAATCGAGGTTTGACCTCACAAAGAATTCTGCAGCCTTTGGATGTGTAATTCATTTTGACTCTGAGAGATAACTGTGATTAGAATGGGGTCCTTTTGGGGGGCCACTGTGGTATTGTGCCAGAACTTTCTCAAGGGACTCCTGTGCTATCTTAAAGAGACAGACTCCCTGCTCATTTTTCTGTCTCAGAACTAGCCATTTTTATCTTTTTTGTACAGATATAACAACCACTAGTTCTAAAATGACAGATTTATGCTGTTATTACAATCAAGATAAATTACATGTTATTGTACCTAATATTTAAATAATTCCTGAAGTGGCAATGTGCTTAGTTTTGTTAATAATATGGTAAAATTGCATGGTGGAAATTCCTTGGGGCTAGTTGAGCCCAAATCTATTGAGGTAAATTAGACACTTAAATAGTATCCAGTAATAAAAGATATGATAACACTGTATTAAGTAGACAGTAGTATAATTACAATGTAGCTCAATACGGTTTAACTGTCGTCATGAACGATGTAATAACTTCACAAGAAAACATTTCAGCTTCATTTTGTGCAATCACATACATGTTTTTATGCAAAGTCCAAGTTTTGAATCCATCCATCAGGCCATAATCTCTATCTAAAGAGAGCACACTTGCCATCACAGGTTTTTGTGTAAAGTCATGAAAGAGGAATGAGTAGGAAAAGACATAACTTAAGGATAACACAATGGCACAGGAAGTGCTGTTCCTACACATGGTAGTAGTAGAGGGCTTGTATGTATTGTATCTCAAGAGGGAGTCACCCATGTGATAAATCATAGAGGCCCAATGAGGGTCTCATGGCAGGGGGCACAGCCTAATCTTACCAGATACGGTGGAATCAATCACTGTAATTTTGAGGAAGGAGTAAATGATCGAACATCTAGTTTCTAGGCTGCACTACAATCCATCTGAAAGTGCAGTTTTGTTGTCATTCAATTCCTGCATTGTTAATGTATCTTGCCACATTCAGTTTATTTATAGAACTGAAAATCAATTCCCTTCCAGTAGTTCAGAAGAAATAAAGGCTAGCCTAAAGAGTTTTCAGCACTTAACACAAATGTCACACTTACAGTTTAAGATCACATCCATTACCATGCATTTTTATTTGTGTACTGTATTTCATGTCAATGGATGCATTTTTCTGTATTGAAACAAATGCTGTCTTCCTGCTGCTACAAATATTTCTCTGCTGGGAATTCACCTTGCAAGATATGATTTATTTTCTGCTTTACTGCCTTATTTATACTCAGTTCTGAATCTGGGGTTAGGCTTGGATTCCAACAGCATCAAATTTGAATATCAAAATGCAAGAACGTACCTTGTCCTGTGACCAGCAGGGGAATCTCGGGAATGCATTGGATCAAGCTGAGTGGCACTCGAGCACATGACCTGTAGTTGTTAAATCCTGACCCATGTGAAGAAGCTGGTCCTCATCGCCACCCTTTTGCTCCCATGCGTGCTGAACTGCGCCATCCCGCCCATCCAATGACCATGCCCCTCAGATTCAGGAGGGAGCTGCCACAAACACGACTCGGCCAATTCACATGGCAGTGCTGTGACTCCAGCATTAATCACATATTGCCTATGCTCATGAAGGAACACAGAGCCAACATATGATCCATACGCCTCTCCAGGTGCCAGGAGAGGCCACTGGAGTGAATTACGGACACGGTTTTAACCATCTTAACCCTAGATTTCCCCCCACTAATCCTCGATGAGCCACCTGCAAAGCAACTGTTAACTGTTTTGGGATCCCACAATAATTCCCTGTAATGTACTGAAATATTATATGAGCAGAGATGTCTTTTGTATCAGGGAATACTGACATTTTATGTTGGTATCTTCTCACATAATCTCTTATTTATGAATCAGCTTGGCTACAGTTCTCCTGAAATAAAGACATTTGGAGAGGAATGTCATTAGCCACCAAGTTACGTCTGATCTAATAAATTTAACATGAAAGAAGCATGCCTATAATTTGCACTTCCATTTCCAGAAACGGTGTTTCCCATATTCCCAATGAAGCCTTTCATGATTGTTGTACCCCCTGTTCTTTTGTTAAGGTGCAAGCTCAAATAAATTAAATACAAGAAAGAAAAATCACTGCTCGCTTGAAATAGCTCATCCATTTGATTCTTCAATTAAGTGTTCTCATTGATGCATTTTGCCATTGTCTACTTCAGAACGTAACAACACATTGAACACTGTGATTATAAAAGCTTTCAGAACAATACATTAAGTCTTTGCAGGTGCTGTGAAGGCATTATATAAATCACTGATGAAGGAACTAACGTTTTTTTTATTGTTCTTTTCTCTCTTACTCAGCTCAAGAACCTAGCTGCCACAAATAAAGAAAATGCTGTGCTCCTGGGTGGCTGATCCTGGTAAGGCAGAATTGTAGTGTGTGCATAAGCCCCTCAGCCTGATGGTGAACATTGGCCATACCAGAAGGCCCTCAGGGGGACTCAGAACTGGCATTACCTCATCCGGGGAGGGAGGAGCAAGAAGACTGGGGTTACCATATCTAATCCCACACCAACACCCCCACCTCCCTAAATCTAGTCGATTCCAAGAGTCAGCACATATCTGCACATAAAATGTCCACCTCAAACTAAGTGTGTGTGCAATGTGCTCATGGACTGTGGGCTGAAAAGAAACATATTTTGGAGAATAGCATGTTCTTGTCTTTGGCTTCCAGAACTAAGAGAGGAGGTCAGAGCAATAATCACTTTCATATACACATGATAATTGTCAATGATAATCAGGGGTGAAAGTAAGCCAGTACGGTCCGGTACTGCGTACAGCCTAAAAGATTACGACTGGAGATTTCACTCAGCAGTACGTTAGTGTGCGTGTGCATCTACTTCCGAAAGTACCGGCAAATACAACCGGCAAGAATTCAAAACTACTTTCACCCCTGATGATAATTCTAATCTACAGGGATTATAAACATTTCATCCAATTAATACTCATAATACAATGCAGTTTTTACTTTATATAAATCATAGCTATTATTCATGATTAACTTTTACCTGTATTCAGTATTCATAAGTAGACTAAATTTTCACCAAGCAGAAATTACTGCAGTACTATAACTATATGCCAGTGTTAAAATTACATATTCTACAGCATATGTATTCGTTTTATGTGTTCAGGTATTTGATCCAATTGCAATGGAACGCAACAAACAATACAGTACAACAAGGATATATGTTTGTATGATTGTGTTCGATATTGCTTTCATCTCAGCAGCAATAAAAAAAATTGAAAAAAGAAGGAAAAAAGAAAATATCTTACCAATGTGCTGCCTCTCTGAGCTAAGTCCAACTTGTGAAAAATTGCTTGAAGAGAAAAAAAAATAATTTTATCTGACTTGAAAGTCTGTCCAAAGGCCTCGTACAAAGTCTGAATACATCTGACGGGTTTTTTTGGTGTTTATTTCTGAAAACATTTCATGGCTCAAATACACCAATGGACTGCGTGTTAAGAAATGCAATGAACATAGGATTTTCTCTCAGCAAACACTCCTGTTCAAGACAAAGTGACATGCATAGTTCAGAGAGCTACATGAACTGTCAGTGTGTATAATTAAATATGGCGTCTCATCTGGTCGGGTTTTGTCTCTATACAATTCTATTATTTGACTGCGCTACAATCCCTGGCGCGTTATTCCATTTATGTATGAGCTGAAACTGTGATAAAAGGTTTACATTCACAAACTTACCAGGATTTGTAGTGGACATTTTTTAAAAAATATGGCTTCCTTAAGACCAGCCTTACCACACTGATAACCAGTTAAAAAAAATAAAGAATTCAGATCATATGTTCCAAAAGCTGGTTCCTTCCTGGAGAGAATTATCAACGTTCTGTGAGGCATTCTTTTCTGCCCTGATCAAGCTCTTACCCATGCCATCTCACTAGGAGGGTTGCAGTAGATAAATGCTGTTGTGAGCAAGTTTCTCGCAAAACAGATAACAAGGCCTCTTGATTATTTGGTCATTTCATCATCCTGACACCGCGTCTCAGCCTCACATTGATCTAGACTCTACCCGAAAAAAAAGGAAATCCCTCCTGGCCATTTTCTTCTGCTACAGGAATTCATTCAGAGTATTTCAGAATGCAACTCTCCCCGGGAGACCCTTGTTCCGGTCCATTCCCATTAACAAACACCCATGGATGTGGACTCTAAATTTGATTAATAAAGTAGCAAAGTCTTGTACTTTACATAGATGCTGTGTGTACACAGATCTGTGTGTACGTGTGTGTGAGTATGTGTGTGCATAAGCACACTTATGCGTTTATTGAGGTATGTGATTATACTGAATATTTGCTATTTTTCATTTCCAGGATTTCTTCTGCCTCTCCAAGGAAATTCTGGGTTCCTGAACAAACCTGCTGTAGCACTAAAAACCCATATGTGGTACATCCTGGAAATTATCAGGTGAAACCACAAAATGGATTTTATCCATTATCCCCTATTTTTTAAGGTATTCAATTCATTTTATATATTTCCAAAAACTCTACTTCAGAGTTCGCATTTGGGTTGAACGACCTCTACATCAGAATGAGTCAAGTTGTTTTGACTTACAGTAATGGCCTTTTAGTTCCACAAGCACTCTTGGCATATTTGTATGTATATCGCAAGATGAAACATCCAATTATACACAAACAACCAAACAACATAATCAAGATGCTCTCTTGTGAATCTCCCATTATTAAACAAGTTCTCTTTTTACCCAAATACTTGTCTTGCTCAGCATTCACACTCTCATATTCCCAAAGAAAATGAAAAATTAATCAAACCGAACAATTTAAGATCGACAGCACATATAATTCTCTTTCTTGTACAACCCCACTGCTAGTCATTTATGTGTTTATTTCTTTTCCTTAAAAGAAAAAGTGTTTTCTGGGAGCGAAGTGAATTCAACGATTTCTCACTGAGCCAGTTACATATTTTAGTGACAAATTGCCCGCAAATAAAGAAAGCTCTCTGCTCTGCCTGTGGCCTGGGTCATGACTGGAGCTTCAAACAGATGCTAAAACCATTTGAAATCTCATCAGTGGATTCAAACAGAGCAAATCCCTTAGTCATACAAAGTTTGAAAGGGTTTCTTTTTATTAAACAAATATGAATACTAAATCAATCCTGAAATTGCTGTGAGCAGATGAGACACAATGCCATTATAACGGTTAATGCAAAGGATGTGTGCTTTTGAATACAAATCCAAATAAAGATTTCATTTAACACTGGAATCTGCAGATGAAAAGATAGACAAATGATCAGACAAACTGACCTGCAAAGTCAAATAGTGCCCTGATAAAGAAAAAAGGTAGGACACAAATAGAGACAGGTTACTTTCATTAAGCTGTCTATTCAGATTGCAGAAATATTTATTCACACCATCCATACCTGGTGCCCTGTTCAGGCCTTCCCAGGCTGTATGACTGCATCTTCTACATCTGTTTCCTGGGATTTGGGAGGTGACTGATGATCAAACTTTTTTTTTTTTTTTTTTTAAATGTTCAAGGAAGGCAAAAATGTCGGCCAGGAACCCCCCTCCTCCAAGTCTGAATATGACCTCAGGGCTGTTCTTCCGGGATCACATCCTTTCAACAGTTTCTATTTATGTAGTTTCTCTTATTTTTCCAAACTACTGCTGACCTAATTTCCACGGAGGTACAGATATGATTGACTGTAGATGGCCATTTGCCAAACACAAAATATGAATGAAGTAAGGGTTGTTACTAGCAGATTACTAGCATGGATAATATTGAAAGGAGGAAGGGTTAAGAGGTGCCATAGAAATGAGGTGAAACAACTATGAAAAGATAAGAGTTACAAAGCCCTTATCACACATGCACTGCAACCCTGAACTTATCTGGACAGTACCCGGAGGAGTTGTATGTGAGAACGAAAATGTCTGAATAAGTTGGACTGGACATTAAACAGAGTTTATCCTGCCAGCTCCCTGGTAGATAGGTTGAGCCCATATGTGAAGAGAGCAGGTCATTTTCCAGAGAATTCACAGCAAGCTGAAGAATGGAAGCATCCGAGGGTAGCTGCTTCGTACTCTCTTCTGCTTGCCTGTATATTGCTTTCCACTCTTTTATTGATATTGCGGATATGTTAAAATACATGTTGTATTGATATCAACGCAAAAACAGTCATCATTACGCAGTCTGTAGTGTTGTCCACAATCTTCAATGTGCTGTAAACAGAACACTTCTGCAATTTCTGCAGCATACTTTTTGCGTCATGTCTTGCCTCCTGCACGCTCTACCCAGGCACCACCCCTCACCTAAACCAAACAGAGTATTTCCAGTACATGAAAACGTGTATGACACAGACAATCTCCTGTTGTGTTGTACATGTGTGAAAGGGCAACTCCGGACAATGTCTTGACCTGATTTTCCATACATTGTCTGGAGTCCATATGTGAAAACAGCAATTTTTTTATCAGTAGGAGGGAGCAGGCAACTAGCCAAACTGAGACTGGAGACACTCCACATACTTCTGTATTGATTTGGCTCTCTGTTCATCGGCGGGAGCGAAGATCAATGACAGAGCAGGAATCAGCACTTGAAAATCTTCTGCTTTCTCAGGTTGGGAAGACAGCCCAGAAGATGGGGGTCAGCAACCCTGTCGGACTCCTCATCTCTCCCAAGCTCGAAAAAACACAGTGTACTCTCCTGCAATGTTGGTCAGTTTGAAGGCAATCCTGATGTGAACTCCTTAAGTATACAGTGATACAAAATAAAAAATGGGAGAGGTGTAGCTGCATTTTCAGATTGTCTTCAAATTTTGCTGTTTTGGAGCTTTGGGGAAAAATGGGTTTACAGCAGAATCTCAATGATGTATGCCCCTCACAGTGCTAAAACTTTTCATAAACTTAAAATGAAAACTTCCCAAAGCAGTTACGCACACTTACAAGCGCACATTGAATAGACACACATTAACAGTTTTATTAACTTTTTTAAATTTTTGCTTAATCCAAGCTAACATCACGTTGGTTCTATTTACACTGTCATTCAATTCAGGATACATTATAGACTTTGTATGCTTTCCCTTCTATTCAGTGGCATGTCGTAAAGTGTTCACTAATGAACAATCAATATGCCACCCCTGTGTCACTCCTTGATTCACACGCAGAGCTGTAGGGACTCTTCCTCCATTGTAAATTGTTATTGCAGTGAAAACATATTAATCACTATGTTGGGAGAGTAATCATCAAACAATATTACAATGGAATTACAATGAAAATCCTTCCTCACCAATGGGAATATGGGTATTTAACACAAAATCATTTTTGATTATTATTTTCAGACTCATTTAATTGGCTGTATTAATCATTTTCTTTGTGAAGCTCTCTTTGTTTATTCTCTCAGGCTGTGAAAGGCTAACCTTGTGTTTTATTTATCAGTTAACCTTTAACAGGATTTAAAACTATATACTGTATAACTCCTGGAGACAAACAAAAGATAATGCCAAACATAATTACTGCAGAAACAATAAATTTTGCAGTCTGTAAGCCATAGGGGAGGGTTTGTCTGTGCGCAGCATGTGTAACAGGAATGATATGGTGTGCAGGTGATGCGTCCCATAGCTGTTGATCTATGACTGATTAAAATTCCCTGCCATATAAATCCATCATTAATTCATGGGAAGCAAAATTATGATTATGGCAGCAGCAACAATGAGTTTGAATTATTACTGACAGGAAAATAACAAAATAGTTTTATGATTGCAATGAAAATCAGGGATGTCACTTTTAACACTAATCATTTTCTCAAAGTTTATTTTTATTTGAATTTTACAGAAAGGAGTTAAATGCATTTTGTATATGCTAAACATAGCTAAAGACAGCTGAGAATTTGTAGTGTACAGAATGTTCAAAGTTGGTTAGGTTAAGGCAAAGACATTAGCTTGAGATGCAAACAAAGCAGATTATCACAGCTTAACACCATTTTTAACACTAATCTTCAAAATATTTTACTGATATGCAATTTTAATTCTCTTATTTAGAAAATTGATAAAATGTGTGTAAGACTACCCTATGAAGTTATTGCCTAGGTGACCTTTTTATCTAAATTTGTCATTTTGAGCCCAACACTTTTGAATACTGTTGAATACATGGAACACTCAGCTTTCTAAAGGTATACACTTCACTTGGCACCTCCAGACATTAAATAAATAATACACACTGCTAATCCTGGAGTATGAATTAACAATTCTAATGGTTTTTGGTTCTTCAGAAAACAGTGATCATTGTATGATTTTGGTAGCCTTTTTACGTTCATCTTACTGTAAAAAAATACATTGTGGTGTTTTTGAGTGTGTCCAAGAATTGGCTGGCATATTTTAAGTAAAGAATCTATGATATAATGGAACTATTGTTCACATGCATTATTCCAATATATGAATAATTTCTGTAATAACAGATACCATAGATATATTTGCTACATCTGTGTGATTTAACAAACCAAAAATAGGACTTATGGTTTTGAATAGTAAAAAACATGGTTAAATACACAATATATTCCTAGTTATTTATGTAATTACAATGTAATTACAAAAGATGCAGGCTATAATATAATACAATTAGATTCTACCATACACCCTGTATTTAAAAGTAATGTATGTGTACTCAGAGAATAATCATTATGAAATAGTGGAAAAAAGGACAGATAAAACTGACGTGAAAGGAAGAGTGCATGGTTACGCATGGACGCACTTAGTTAATTTCAGTAATTTACATTTTCTCTCATGCTGTAATGGAGATGGCTGAGAATTCCTGACTTGTCACTGCCTACATGATTGCGTTCTGGCTTTGGGGGCAGCGATTAATAATTATTTCATTGTTAGAAGCGTCAGTTTCCAATTTAGTTACAACAGGGTGACCAATACTAACGAGGAAGTCCAATGTCCCCCTCCACCAAACCCCACCCCCTTCTCTCTCACAGACTTCTCTCTCTCTCAGTGCTTTTTACTTCAGAACCAGACCCTGGAGAGAGAAGGCCTGCATCATGTTCACTGTGGTCTCCAGGCCCTTTTCTCGCCATCATCAGGGGTGGCATTGCATCCGACATTAGACACCTCAAAGATCGAGATCACACCCCTTTACCTTTATGTGTGCCCTATAGAACACATTACAGCATGCCTTCTCAAGTGGATATATGTAAATGCAGTAAGTGCATGAGTCCTAATGCAGTTACCACTGCATGAATACACACAGTCATATCCTACATGGACATGTCCTACAGAACACAACAGAGCATGTGTAAAAGATACATATGTACACATGTACATACACATCCACTGTAGATACTTCATAACACATATAGCGGTACAGTAGTATACACACAGAGACACACTCATTCTTACTGAGCTGATGTGAGGTCTGAAGCTTGAGGGCAGTAGTCAGGACAGCTGTTAGAGAAAAAGAGCATATGGTATATATGGGTTATATTATATTGTATATATGAGTTATAGGTGCATATTTTCACATTTCAGGCTTTTAATCCTGCTAGAAAAACAACTTTGAATCAAAATGTGGATAGAAGAGTGAAGAACACATAGACAGAGAGAGAAAGAAAGAGATTTCCTGACCCAGAGTTGAAAACCATTGTTGTACAGATACACACTCTGACAGTCAACCCCTTGTTCCATGCTGTTTCTGCCTTTTGCAAGATATAAAACAAAATCTTGTATACTGTTCTTATTCCCAGGCTATTTATCCAAGCCTAGAATTAGCATACTGATGTAATGTTTGTTTCAGTATTGATAATCTTTGAAGAACATTTGTGATGGAGTGAGAAAAGATAAGATTCAGTCAAAGAGAATTCTTATTTCTTCTTATTTAAAAGACACTATATTGTTTTTTTCTGTCCTTTGTGGTGGATAACTGATATCCCTCCACACTATTCTGCCTCAGAAGAGAGCTAAACACTTGGTGGATTTAATGTTTTTCAGCTCTGCTCCTGGGGACCCCATTTCTCAATCCACTTAAGTAGAGCCGTTGTGTCAGCTAACTTGGTTGAATAATCAGTGGTACCTGGAACTTGGAATGGTCACAGATAAACAAATGTTCACCTGAAAAACTAAATAAATAAATAAAAATGAATCAATGATACATTATTCTCAAGAAATTTAATTCGGAGGAAAACAGCATTTATAAGACAATAATATACACAGATCCCATACATTTTATGTTGTTTACATTTTCAAAATATTATTTTGAAAATGTAAACAAAATTAAATTTTTGGGATCTGTGTATGTCCCAAGAAAACACTTCAGAATGAATCTATAATGATGTAAAAAAGGGCAAAATACATTCAACAAGTGAGTGAACACTGAAAAGACTTGGGCCCTCCAAAAAGCTAATATGAAGTGTGGCTATTAAATACAAAACTCGGCTTATGTAAGTGAAACCACATCGTGCATGTGCGAACCACGTGGATGCATTGACTAATGGGAAAGCATAAACTATCCCTGAAAATTTCAATCCACTCATATCTTCAGTTTGCTGTTATGCATTGCTTGAAGTAAAAGTGTTTTTCTTGAGCATAAGTCTCATTATTTAGCAGCCACACCTCATACAGTTAAAGCTGATCAAACGGATAGTAATGAAATAAATATCAATACGTTTTGATTTAAAGAATTGAATCAACCATGTGAATACCTCTCCAAATTGAAAAATTGTCTTGACTTTTGTACTTTGAAATATGAATACAGGATCTATCTGATGTAACGTACAAGGGAGTGCTCAATTTTGCTCGCACAGAAAAAGTAAGAGAAAGCAAATGTCAGGAAGGGAGAATTTCAAAGGGAACAACATGACAGAGGAACAGTTTTAGCAGTTTTGTCAAGTCTCTTGGGAAAAGGAAAAAATATGGATGACGAAATGGATGCTGGGAAAAGGGCAAAAAGCACCACTGAGAATGGCTGATAAAAAGATAATTATTATATTATTATTATTTGTGTACTTGACAGATGCATGAATTCAGAGCAGCATGCAAGTGGCAGAGGGATGTGGTACCTGTGGCTTTCCCCCATCCTGATGACTGACCCAAGGGAGGCCAGACTGCCATGCATAATTATAAAGAGCCCTGCTTGTGAGCTGCACATTGGAGGGACATTCTTCTTCTGTTTCAATATTATTATTATTATTATTATTATTATTATTATTATTATTATTATTATTATTATTATTATTATTAATGTTGTTAAATTGCATATAGTGTAGAGTGAAAATGGCAAAAGATCAAATTCAATAAAAAATATCTGTGCATTACTGTGACAGGAAATTACAACTGAATCAAAATCAGCTACTTTATAAATGATAATCTGTAGTCATAAATCAAAAAATAAAATGAAAAACTGTTTCAGAGTTCAGTCCCTACAGTAGATTAGGCTAAATCCAGATGGAATGAGTGAAAGCAGGGGGTCAAGTTTTTCCTTGAACTTATTTTGACACAGTGCAGGTTTGATGGAATCCTCTATATTTCTATTTTAGGTTTTTTTTAAGCAGGATAATCAGCTGGGACCGCAGCTCTGTGGTGCACTGAGCAGCTGGGGCATTAAGGTGGGTAGGGATTGCACTGGACTATGCTACCAATCCCATAGAGGGGATGCTTATGTGGTCAGATGTAAAGAGCCCATTTTTGTGGGAATTTGACCAGGTCATTGGGGTTAATGCCATAGCTCTTTTTAAAAGTGCCCTGGAATTTCTCAGTTTAACTTCTCATCCAAAGCAAGACACCCTCTAAAGTACAGTGCCCCAATCATTGTTCTGGGGCATTGGATTTCTATTTCCTCCAGGGGGGAAAATGGGCCTGTCATGGTCCACCAACACTCTCAGTATCAACCAAAGCATGACCCCACCCCATTCCTGTGCCATCAGTTTTACATAATGTGGGTACAGGGCAGAATGGCCGCTGGCATTTGCTTTGTCTGTACATTATTCATCTTGCACAAATGTTATCCTTTCAGTGATCATATTACCACAGTTTCTGCAGTTAGTGCCATAGTGGTTTGATCTGTCTGTCCATAATTTAATCATTTTCAAAATCATATGTCATTTCCTACTGAAAGAATCATTTGCCATATTGCATTTATGGGAAATGAAAGCATTCAGTTCTCTGACTGAATGAAAGTCCTGTATTGTAAATATAGGATATGTATTCCTCAAACCCTGCATTGCTGTTACTTTGGTACCTTCAGAGAGTACATCATCCCTCAAAAGAAATGAAAAAAATACAATTACTTATAAGAAACAGCTTTACAATGCAGGTTAGAATTACAGGCAGAACAAATTAAAGTAAGGACAATAGGACAGAGGGAGAGCTCAGGATCTGGAGCACTGAACCAAGGTACTGTAACTCCAAGGTACAGAGTAGCTTCTTCTCTTTCACTGGCTACCAAATGAATGTTGCTTCGGCTTTAAAATCCTCGTCCTTTTCTCCAGCCCAGCCTCTTATCTCTCTTTAAAGCCTAGATTACACTGGGCGGTCCTCTCCATTACATTTATGTGATGTTACATTTACATTTAGATCAATAGCAGATGCTCTTATCAATAGTGACTTACAAAAGTGCGCACAAAAAGGTTACACAAAGAGCAGAGATGATATCATGCTATCACTGTCACAACCCACAGCAGCAGTCATTACGCAAGCCTAAAACATACTCTTAACATAATGTTCTTCCCCTCTGTGAACCATGGAAAAAGGGGCAAAAAATAATAAATAAATAAGGGGCAAAGAGAGGGAAGACAGTCACATATAACATTATAGCTGCTCTGAAACCTGTTCCAGCATGACTATAGATAGACAGACAATATGCATTTCATTTAAACTTCATTTAAACCAGGAGGAAAGTGAAGTATCACACCATCAGATACATTACAGACAATCTAACTGTACTAATAATCTGAGTCAATAAGAAACATAAAATTAGCAATTCAGCAAATTTATAAGTGATATTTAATGACATCTGCTGAGTTATAACACAAGGCTGATTAACACAAAGCATTCTCAAGACATTGGTGAAGTTTTCAATTAGAAACACAGCCTGTTGAGAACGTTTACGCGAGTGCTGTGGAGATATTCAGGGATCCAACATTGTAAACAGAGATGTAGGAGACAAATGATAGAGTACAGGCTGATTTACTAGGTAGGGCACTGTCATAGCATTGTATAGCGCAGTACTTTACGAGAGTTGCTTCTGTAAATGAACAGCTGTATAAATACGGTCTGTATGTAAAAAGTAAACTGTAAAAAATCTCAAAAAAAAAAAATAATAATAATCATTCTGCTGAACACTGCCTCCCTACTTCACCACTTGCAATGCTCCTGACGGGGGATCTGTGATTTGCAGTGTCCTGGGACCAACCTCCATCTCCACTCTGACTTTAATGCCCAGCCTTTCTCTCATTTCCTCTTCTGCTGGGCTGCACTCAGATTGTATCAGACGCCCATGCAATCAGCAGCCACAGATGTATGCTCCATGTTTGCTGTGAGGAGAATTCTCAATGTCTGAGGAGACTGATGTCTGCTCTTCACTCATATTCGGCAAAGAAGCTAGAACTGGGTTTGCAGCCTGTGGGCTGTTGCGTCTATTGCCAGAATTTTTCTGTTACATATGAAGGTGCAGATTCCGATACTCTTGGAGCCCAGAAATTTCCAGGTTTTCTTCAATGTACATCCATTGGAATATGTCATATTCCTTACAGAACTTTAATTATATATTTAGGAATTATAATAATGAAAAGTAGAATGAAATTATCTGAAAACATCTATTCTTCAGTTGTTGCTATATTGTGACATGTTTGAGTATTCCTTTTGCTCTTGACGATAAAATTTATATCTAAGTATTTTTTTTCACTTCCATATGTATTTTCTATTGCAGCTAAGGAATGCTGCAAATCCTTTCTCAACCCTGAGAGCAATAAAAGGTTAATGACGTCAAAGGGCATCAGATACATGCTTGAACAGATGTGTTCCTCTGCAAGTTATTATTACAAAATCATTCATACACTTTCACTCTTCATCATATAAAGACAGGGGTTGTTTTTCTATCATCAAAAAATCAGTGACCTCACATGGCTACAGGCTTTATTCCCCTGCCCGTCATTTTCTATGGAGGCGTTTAAACATTCATGGGATATTTCAGATGAGAGGTTTTTTGCATACACTTTTAATATGACAGGAGACAATGCTTTCCGCACACAAGTGTGAACTCCAAATAACTTTTTTTTATCCCTCGAAACATAATTGCTTACATAACTATTGTAACTGTGTATCTTTGGTGTTTCATAAGTGCTGCGTGGAAATTGTTTGACAAAAATGATGAGTATTGAATCTATCAGTTCATTATATTATAGGTACTGCTCTGGTTTTATACCATTCTTTTACTGACCATAAAAAAAACAATGTTTTTGGAGGACTCAAAACAATAGCATAGATTCTTTCAGAATTTGTCCTACACATTTATTAAGGAATAAAACACAGCAGAATAACAAAATATGTATAAATAGACACTGATCAATTTTGTCATTTCACACATTTTGTGAAAACAAACACACACACGTAATAAAAATCATGTTAATTGGATCTTGGCTAGTGTTTTGTCCACCTAAGTTTGTATTCACTTTTAAAATGTGCATCTCACCAGTCCCCTCAAAACATAAAACAAAATAGAAAGCAAAAACCTGTATTTGAACGCCCCCCCCCCCCCCCCCCCCCCCCGCTACAGAGATGCACTCCTACAGTCTCTAACAGTCTTCACCACTGCTCTGATAACTTGATCACAGTGCTTCTGTTTCTCTCTGTCTCCCTCCAAACATACCCGACCAACTCCTATTGTCAATCTCTGATGTAAGCTACACTCTCTGCTAAAGCCCAATGCTCACTTCATTTTATAGTCCACTGACATAGCCAGCTGCACTCAGCCTTCTGTCTCTGTTTCAGCTCTTTATTTATACTCTTCTTACACCCTCATTTCTAATGACACGGGCATGTCAAATATGACACAGTGTTTCCAAATTTTATATTTCCATTTTGTTATTCATAAATCATTAACTATGAGAGGATCATTACATGCTTATGAGTTTGTAACAAGTATTGCATGGAGTCAATAGATTAAAAATATTCCCTTCTGCAAGATTTTCAACCTATACTTTCATAAATAACCATAACAACTCTTAGAATTTATATATTACTAATCAAGTAAGCCAAAATAATGTCCAGTGAGAGGAGTAAGCAATTTCCCACAAGAGGTTAATACCGACCACTGTGATACATGGCAGCCATTTTGTGCCAGAAATCCTATGCACATTTCTGTCTGATTTTCTGATCATCATTTTATTGAGCGTTCATTAAATGGCTAGATCAAAAGATTAAAAGACTGTGAATTGGTCAGCAAGAGAAGGAAACATAAAAGCCTCATCATTTTAAAAGATGACTGAGGGATACCTACCTGGTGTGAACTCTCATCTGAATTTTTTTATTGCTACAGATTGTTGGATTTTAGATTGGCTGTCATTCTTTTTCCTCATATCAAAGTGCTGAGAAGAGGGAAGAAACATAAATGTTAATTACACCAGCCTGTAAGATGTTGTCTTAGAGATGGCCAATGAAAAGAGTTTCAAAATTACTAAAACAGCTAGCCTCATAGCATATCCATTACTACCATTCTCATAGTGTAAAGCAGAAACCAGGCCTGAACCATATGTATTTTAATGTTTGGTTGGTGTTAGGCTCAGCTGTTGGTTGGCTTGCTGTTGTTTTGTACTCTAAGCCCATCATGAGCCCATCACCATCACAGGTGCTGTTCTGTCTATCCAGCAGTAAGCTGCCTTGTTGCATTATTTAAAAGACAACAGTGTAGCATCAAGACCAACAATTACTTTGGCCTGGAGGTATGAGTAGAATAAAGTCAAATGAATGTATTCATTTGGCTCCCCACTACCGCCGTCCAAGCTGGAGTCAGCGGGCTCCATCTGGTGCCCAAGCCGCTAGTTGACCCACCCCTGCACGCTTCCACGGAACCACCACTCTGCCCCCTCCCCTCCGCTGCAGGTCGTTGCCCTGCCACTGCATGCTCCGAGGGACTCTGTACTACACCTCTCCACCCTCCCCGCTGCCCTCTGTCCCTGCAGGAGTATTTGGCTTCATACTACTCAACTGTGTCTGTCATGCCTACCTCAACAGTAACTGATACTGGCAGCATTCTAACCCATGCCCCGCATTCTACCTTTTGGGGGTAACAAACCATGTCAATTAACTCTGATAATACAACTGCTGCTAACATTTTAACATGGTTGAGCTCACACCAAAACCATTTTTCCACGCTGTCTCAGCCGTTTCTAGTTCATGCAGCATGATAATCAAACCAAACAATATCATCTATATACGCAGGTCGTTCATTGTCAGATACTGGCAACATACTTTTCCCCTTGCTTGAATCAAGACTGCGCATCACATGTTAACTAAACTTATTGTCCAAACTTCCAAAAGGTCAGTCCATTCCAGTTATGTGCTCCCACTTCACATTTTTTCCCTGTAAAAGATTCAGCTCTCTTCTTGGCCGGTTGTCTTTGGGAGGTCACCTCACCCAACAAAATAGTGAGGCATGACACTGCCCCCCCTGGACTCCAAGCCCAAGATAAAATGTCTGTACCGATATACAAGTTGCCAAATCATAATAACCTCCTTCCAAATGCATTCACGTTTTCTGATAGTTCATTCTCCTGAAATTTAATTAAATTATGATTTATCACTGAACTATATTTTATTCTGATGTCTCTTAAGTAACTGTGAGTTTTCAAAGGGTTTTATTATTGTGTTATGTCTATAGCTGAATAGTGAAGTCTATTCAGAGACTTTTTTTCTTGCATAGCTTCTCAAAATAGTATCAGGTAGACAAAAATGTCTTTGACAAACAAACAAACTAACAACATGACTAACAGTCTTTACAGGTCTGATTGCAGATATGTCTCCTCACCATCATACTATTTTCTCCCAGATTCTTTGCATAGAGTAAATTTTTCCTATAGCTTAAGCTTTTAATTAAAAACTTTCATTCCATATCTTTTTTCAAATTAGCTCTGTCTCATCTCAATGTGCTGGTTTTTTATTTTAGATCAGCTTGTACTTTTTTTATTTTTATCCTAATTATTTTTCAATGTATTCGGTAAAGAAAAAAAATCTTCAACTCAGTTTAATTATTAGTTACTCTAAATTTATTCTGGAAAAAAAAAGGGTGTTCTACCCAATTTAATTACTTATGGTTACAATTTTTTAGAGGCCATACCAGGCCATGCCACCATCTGAGATGCCAGAAACCATTGACAGAAATAATATTGAATCTTTTTTTTTTTTTTTTCAATTTTAGTGATACTCTGTGGGTAAAGTCCATCAACCATTTTTGTCTGGCTCCAGAATTTGGTATGACACTCCTGGATGGAAACCTTGTATCATCAGATCAGTTGGTTTCGTTTGGCACTCAGGCTAGCCTGGCTTCACGGGGGGCTACCTTCTCACCATCCAACTGGCTGAAGTCTTGATTTTGTGTTCCTCTTGGTGATAGGATGATTGGCACATTGCTAAGTGTTGGCGGCAGGAGTGCCAGATTACCCATCTGCCTGGGTTTGAAATCCACCCATGACTAACACCTAAAGAACTGAACAGATAGGATGAAGCACTGGACCAAGGCAGGGGACACTGATTTGTGAACAGACTCACAGAGATAAGCAATGATTCCCTCAAAACACTCACGGTAAGACATTGTTATTCGGATAAAAGGTCAACCATGGAACAAATAACTTGACTTACAAGGTAATCATATCTGTATGGGTAGGGATGTTAGCAACAAGGATGGAGGATGGAGCATTTTATTGAAAAGCTATTCATTCCTATTTACAAAATTATTTAAGAATTATGGATAATATGTCCACACTGGATGAAATAAACACAAGTATTATAAAGAAGTGGAAGACTTGCTTTTGCAAATTAGTCTTGAAGTTTTGTCATGAAATAACAGTGAAGCAGAGCTGTTTCCTGTAGCACTCACATTGGCTGCCGTTGGAAATGTATTTAATATTAAATAAAAGAGTGCTCTGTCTGATAAACATATATTAAGGCTGAGCGTGTCTGGGCGTGCCCTCTTCGGCAGCATTCTCTATCTCCGCTAATGGGCTGAGTGCTGCTGCATCTTCTCCTCAATTTGGTGATTAGTTTGCGGACATGGGGCCTCATTTGTCAAATGATTGTTCAATCAGAATGTAAGCACACATTCATAAGAAAAAAGAAACCTGGGGTTTATAAATGAGAAAGTGAATGTGCCAAAGTTTGAAATTTAATGACAGCTGCCGTCATTGATAGCAATGGTAGCAATGTGCAGGAGCGCTTCATTGTTTTTTATGTCTTCAATGTCAGGCCTGTTCATTTGCCCTGGTTAAGGTTCACTTCAGCACCCTCCCCACCTGAATATGCATGTTCAATAATGCCCAGTTATGTAGATGTTTTTGTGTAACTGTAGACTCCTCATCTCTCTCCAGGTATAAATGTATCTCTGTGGTTTACAAATTTGTGTGTTCTAGCTCTCCATACCACATGAACATAACCCAGCCTTACTGGCCTAAACAGAGTATGGAGTTATTTTTGCCATGACAGTCATCTTTATGCTTTCTTTCCTGCAGTACAATGTATTTTTCCCATCACTATCAGTAAACACAAAATGTGGTTTTAACTTGGAATAGGAAATTTTTATACCTGGCACTGTCTCTGGGTCTCTAGATTGGGTACCACTTGCCATACCACATGCTGGGGATAATGATCGTGTTTTGACATATAATACACAGAAGATTGATTTGGCCATCCCAAATCTATCATTTTGTTGAAGTTTAAGGTGTCTCATTTAAATTGTATAGAATGCTAAGAAATATAATTATAGTGCTGAATCTTGAATGCGACTCTCAATGTAAGTGTGGCGCAAGGTTCATTATACATGTGTCACTGTAGTGTATCAGGATGTATCAGTCTAATGAAAGATGAACAAAAATGGGCACTCAAGAGCAGTTGTTAATCCTATATAATTATCCAATGGGACTTATCATGTCCAGGGGGAAGGTATGCAGTAGAACTGCATAGTAGAGCTGAGATCACATAACTTTTTGTGTGTCCGAGAAATTCACACTTAAGTTTTACTTACATCTCCCACATCATTGCTGTATCATTTACAACATTTTAAACTTTTGCATTAAGAATTAGTACATTTTTTTTTCATTACATGTATGTATTTCAGATGTTAATGGGTTTTCTGAGTCATGACAGTGCTTGTTTCAGTGACCGAGGCCTGCCATGCAAGGAAGACCATTGATAGCATTAGTGAGTTATGGAATGGTGTCACATGGGGCACATGAAGGGCACATGAAGGCATCAATGCACCATTAATATGTGAATTTACATATATTACCATATCTCTGTACATTAGCATAACTGGTCCATTAGACCTGCATCAGGCATACTTTTCTTCTCTTGATGTGATGACGATGAAGGAACAGAGGTCCACTGTGTGAACAAATGTGGGAAAATATGTAATTGCTTTGGAATTGTTTCTTTGGTTTCAGGTAACTCTGAAATTAATTGGCCAATATTTATTTGCATTTGTGTGGCATCATTATTAATATCAGTGTTTTTATAGATGGATTTTAATAATTGTATTTTTACAGATTTTTACTATTACTATTATTATTATTATAGCAACCATACATTGGTACTATGTACATTGGTGGAAGGATGAAACAAAATTGATTTTCTTATTAAAATTACATTTTAACTACATGGCCTTTAGATTGTTGTGAAATATTGCATTTACATGCACATTTTTGAAGGCAGACTACAATGAATGATTTAAAACCTGCCCGTTGATAGGACTAAGCTTGTCCAAAAAAAATGCTCGGACTCTGTACTGATGACAGAATTGTGTTCTAAGGTTTGGTGTTGCAGGAGTCAAAGATCTGTTTCGCTCATTTTTACTACACAGCCAAATGCCGACAGGCTTGAGATATGGGTATATAACCCAATAATAATTTAAATGTGCAGCTGTAAATATAGTTGCTTTGCAGATTGAAAATGATAAAAAAATAGTGCTTTGGATGAGATGAGATGAATTTCATGTTTTTCTAAATGTATATGAATATATGAATAGATATATGAATGCATGACCATCTCCATTTGCCCTCAGCAAAAGAGTTTTTTTTTGTGTGCAAAGGGCTATTTTACTGCTTTGGCCACAACCAAAATGCATCACCCATTAATGCAGTAGCAATGATGAATACTTGTGTTTATCCAAAAATATCATGACAAAGCAAAACAACCATTGCACATGATACAACTATTTAGAAATTGTCAAATATATCTTCGCAATTGTGCATCAAATGACCTTCCATGTAGTTTTCTATCATGGGAAGAAAAACTATTTGTAAAGCAGGATTTAAATCTAAAACACCATGCACCCAAGTATAGAGCACATGAGGAGCCTTGAAACATATGAGAGATACATATGAGATGAAACATATGAATGATACACATTATGGGTTATATATAGCGGTACTTCCACGATTTCTGTGCGAAGCTGTGAGAGCCGTAAGAGACCTGCCATACACTCATGAATATGAAGAGAACTGGGTATGGCTGGGTTTAAAAGACCTTGAGCTGCAGATTAAATGAATACCAGACATGGAGGTATGCTTGTTACTTTCATACATTTCATTTAATTAATGAATTTATTTCATGAATTTAAAAATAATCTAACTCATTATAAGTCATAACTAGTGCATGTTACAGCTGGTCTGCAGAAGGTTTATGACCCAGGAGGTGATGTTGATAAAGTTTCGAATCTGATCAAATACCATGTCTCTCTGGAATTATTCTTTATCCTGTTCTTTATCTGTCACTGTGGTTAAAAGCAGAGGACTAAAGCTCATGATTCAACGGCCATGCATCCTTAACTTTGTCTTAACTTTGTGAAATAAATACAATTGTTTTTTTTTTGTTTGTTTTTTCTGCAAAAACATATTTTATAGAGAGGTAATGTTGATGGTTGCTGATCTTGCCAAACGTTGCGTGAGGAAATAAAAAGCTTTGTAAGTAGAATATTTGGTTAGATACTGTTGACTGAAACCAAGCCTGGACCAACAACAGTGGGTCTCACTTTAACTACACATTCAGTTAAATGTGGCAAACATTTTACTGATTTTTACATGTAATACCTAATACTTGTATTTTCGATGCATCCTAAGAGTGACAAGTCAGACAAGGAAAAGGAGAGCCTGTTTACCCAAAATGTATGAGGGCACTGTCTATGAGTAACCAGTGCTGTACAGAAACATAATATCCAGAAAATAGGCATTTTTCAAAGGTGCAGTACACTTGATGGATGGTAAAATATTTTCGTCATCATGACTACTGCTTAAGAAATGTAAGTTCAACCATCACAGCATCTTAACAAAACAGTCTGTCTGCCATTTTCACTCCGGTACAAATAGGAAATGACCAACCTCCCCTAATGGCCAGGGGCAATCCCATGTACAACCCCAAAGGTAAAATACATCAAATGCTCAAACCAATATATTTCTTGCCTCATTAAAAATCAAATCTGTTCCACTTCATTGAAAACAAATTAATATTGACACTATGTAGTTATATATTACATAAATGATTTTACAGAATGAAAGAAATGCACCCCTTTGGCTGACAGGAGGAAGGATCCCATGCCTACAATTATGACAATTCTCAGCAAAGTAATGTCGATCCAGTTTCTCCGCTATTTCTCTCCATGCATAAAATTGCGATCATCACTGACTTTTGAATTGGACTGTCCAAATGTTCAACCCAAGCAGTGTTGCAACAATGAGACTGTGGCGAAAATGAAAGCAAATGAGCTATAATGAGATAATCACATATTGTGTGCAGGGTGGGCTTGTTACCTTGGACAATGCAATTCAAAGAGATGTTTAACTCAAAAGGTAAATTCAGCAATTCTGAATCTCCCAGGGCTGAGTGACGAGAACACTGCCTTCCTGCCTGGGGTAGGTAATTTTGTGTCGTTTAGGGACAATCATTGTCATCAAGGGTAATCTCTGAAGCCCAGTAGGACATAAAGTGAAAAAGGCATGCTATCACTTTTCAAACACATTGGAACATTTAATTGCCCATTAAACATCTATGCAGGTTTATTCCCAGTGTGTGTACAGCTTACGGGGGCCTTTGTGATAATGTAAGCGTTTTGTTTGGAGCCATTTTCTTAAATGCACAAGTTTAATTTCCCCTTTGATCGCCCAAGAGAGATGATACTTTCCATATAGCCTCTCCTGAGGCTCCTAAACTGCGACAGTTGACATGCCAAAATGATTGAGATTCATATTTGTATAATCTTAACCAAATATATAAAAGGAAGTTTAAAGTCTGAAGTATAGAATTCATAATAACTCGTTACCTCTATATTGTATATGAATACATAACTACATACATACATACATATGTAAATACTGTGGCGCTGTGGCAGGTGTGACTACTGAGCTGGGTGGTGAGTGGAAGGAAAAAAACACAAAAGTTTATCCAAAACTGGCTGTTAGTAAATAAGTAAATACCCAAAATGAGCAAAACAATCATGTTGTTCATAAAGAGACGGTTCCCATGTTTGCAGTTGAAGACAAATGCTTTACTTACACAGCTGGCCATGGAAACAGAAGCACAGAGCAAATTGTTCAAAGATTACAATGTGTGGTCAACATTTATGCAGTTAAGGTAAAGACATTAGCATGTGACTGCTCATACATGGTAATGGGGAACCCCATGTTTCCCAGACAGCAGGTAACAGATCATTAACATGTGGTGCCATTTGTTTCTGGTTGGATGCAATGACATCCTTTTGTTGTTCTAACAAACAATCTCAAACACTGTGCCGCTCTCCAGAGCGGTCAGCCGTCACTGACTAATGGCCATTTATAAATCCCTTTTGGGGAAAAACTGTAAGTACAAAGAAAGAAAACACAGAGGTTTCAAACTAACAGAGAGCCAGGAAGCCATCACAAACAAAACCCAAAACCCAGTTTCCCACTCAGCCTTCAAGGCTGTTCTTAAATAAGTGGTCTAACTGAAGGCAAGTGCTCACACCTGAGCTGATTGGAAACCACCTCCAGCTGAGCCTGCCAGTTTGTGAGGCCTTTGCTGTGCAAGCTCCCGCATTCTTTTCAGGCTGAGGGAGGGAGCTGGAACTCACAGCAACCCAAGGGGGAGGAGCAGAGGTGATACTCCTCCCTCAACCTCTCCTGGCACCACAATACATAATTAAATGTTAAAACACAGAAACAGTTTCACAGAGCCATGATCGTGTTCTCAGCGCTCAGGTATGATGTGCTATCTGATGCATGATTTCCCACACCACATTTATATTTCTGGCACAGCTTAAACATGGATATGGGGCTGCCAATGAAATGTATGGAAGTTTGTGTATTGCTTGGTGTTTTAGATACTGTGGAAACATATAACAATATATGAATATGAATAGACCAATATGGAGCTGAAACAATGTTTGCATTCAGGACAGAGTGAATCATTTTAAGGATTCTCTTCATACTTTTTTTTAACTGTTTTGAGTGGAATACTGACAGATTCTTCAAGAGAGAAAGCCTTCAATTCTTGGAACATGTACTCTACAATCTCTGTCCCATAACTTCCATTAAAGGTTCAAAGATGTTAACCATATTCCATTCAAAAACCATGGTACACATGGTACACATCTGAACCAGAGGGTATAAAAATTGTGTGCATTCAGAAGATGCCCTCCTCTCATACAAATTATACACATTATTCCTCCTCTGTATTCATTAAAGTCTTCTCCTGACTTTATCCACTCATTTCAGCCTCCGATTCACTTCCCCCAGCACAGTGTACAATAGATCAAATACTTAATCCAGCAAAAGCACTGTGAGGAAGAAGGAGTAAAATGATACATTTAGAACAGTACCAAGATGACTCACAGTATCTCAAGAGACTGAGAAATAACAAAAATAGTCCTTATGGAGTTCACCTACAACAGGAAATTGTTTATTTATATAACTGTGTTTTTATATAATTTTAATAATTTATATAATTGTATATAATTGTACCCTTATCAGAAAAGAGAAAAGCTCATACGAGGAAAGAACATATTGTTCCTGGGAGCAGCTCTAGTAGAACTGAATTTCTGGAAAATATGTTCGTGTTATTTCATTCCATGTAAAAATTCTTGTAATGTTCTGGTAACCACAAGTCATCACTGCTGTGTTTTCATTTTTACTATGATCCATCGTCTTTGCCCAAATAACCACAGAGCAATTATTTATCCAGCTCAGATCACAGAACAACGACAACAACATGACCATTGTGTCAACTGTTATTCTTGTACATATATTACAAGATCAGTGCTGCACTCATTTCAACTCTGGAAATTATTTCTCTGTGTTAACTTCAAGCATTAACTAATGAATACATACAGTAGCCACAAGCTCTTCCGTCCAGACCCCTCTGATGTGTATATTTCTGGGTGTGCTAAAATTCACAGTCAATCAGACTCTGAGTGTAATTACAGAGAATTGGTGTGCAGAGATGCTCGGTGCTGTTAGCATGACAGAGAGCTGTCCTAATTTGACACTCAGCCTGTTCGCAAGATCTGCAAGCTCTATTAGCATTTTGTATGGATTCACACAAATTGTGGCGAGGTGTTGGTAAAATTGATACAGTATAGATATTCTGATAACTGCCATAAACACATAGTGTTAAATGAGAAATTTCATTTGTTGTAAAATCCTTTTTTTTTCACCGTGGAGAATAATTTGAGGAAAAAAGTCAGTCGTGTTTTGAGCAGAGGCCACACACTGAGATGTGCGACGAGGCGATGCATACGTCGGCCATTTTTCACCTCCTCAGCAGTGAAAAGGTGAAGATGTCTAATGGTGACATTCTCCTACAGAGGTACGGACCGACCCCCCGGAGCAGTGATAAATGTCCCATCAGACCCAACAGGTTCGATGACAGATGAGCCTGTACTGAAACAAGCCTGCTATTGGCTGACCTTCTGACTGACATCTCTGGGACTTTCGAGGATCTTTCTCTGTTGTTAATGTTCTTCTGATGCAATGATTCAGACTTCCATTAAAAAGGCTTGCTCACATCATATATTGGCTGGCATAAGAGCACTGAAACAAAATGCAACCTGTTTACTCTATCTAACACAGTTCATAGGAAAAGAATTTCCTATTGTAGCCTAACAGAGTTTGCTTTCAGTGACATTAGATTTCACACCTGTAATGGTCTGTGCTACATTTTCTTTGGGCATTTCCACTGAATTTTGAAAACTTCCCTGTTGGGCAAAAAGGATTCCCAACAAAGGAAATAGTTTTACTCACTTTCCATGAGTACAGCACCATTCTAAACTAATTGAAATCTTTTTTTTTTTCTGTCAGAAATGAATTGAATGTTTTGAAGACTGAAATCTGCAATCTGAATATTCTACTGATGTATCTCTGATTAGTTTTGTTTTTTTTTTTTTGGTTTGGGGGAGGGAATAGTAAGTCAGATATCTCTTGTAGATGAGTGAAATGACATACCATGCATTTCCACCTTCAGAAGGTTTGACATACATAAAACATTAAAACAACCGTTCCATTGCCTGTAATTTCATCATAGCCAGTGGCGTAATTGCGCTTTTAAAGATGCTTTCAGCCTCATGTTGATTGATAACTGTCAGCCTTTCTTTTTTTCATGAATGCTGTCCTACCAGGACATTCCCCTCACTTTTACACTGGCACATTGCAATCGCTTGGCATAATTGCTTAACATTGAGATGTCAGACTCCATTATATAGTTGAGTCCCTCTGTTTCCATTTATGAGGGTGAGGGTCCTGATTCACTGTAATTGTTTTTGGATGATTTCTACTGGTGTGCAACTCCTAAACCTCATACATAGAGTATTCCTGCATTCATTTTCCAACCAGCACTTTAAAGGTGCTGAGCAGATCTGCATGTCACACTTTGCATTTCATGTAAACAAATTATATTTATTATTTACTGATGTAATGCACAATTTTCAGCAATTTCCAGCAGTGATTGAGCTCAAATACAGCAGGCACACACTATGAGTATACATTTGAACCTGTGGCTATTTATCTACTGTATTTCTTACACTCTCAAAAAAAAAAGATGCAAAGATTCTTTCACAGCTGCTTTCTATTTTAGTGGCATCTCGGCTGTATGCCGTCCTTCAGTGTTGATTAGTCTCTTAAAATTGCAGTTTTCAGAGCCAAAGGCGGTCTCTACTTTGTTGACACTAATCATGTGTGAAACCTGAGACCTCCCTGGTGCTTCTAGGCAGCTTTAATGGTGATTATTACATAATATTTGCTGAGTGGTAAGTGCCTCAAGTCCAGGGATTGAGGGAATCATTAAATCTGGACAAAGGGTTAAATGAGGGACTTGAAAGGATGGAAACTGATTGACAGCTCAGGAAACAATGATGGAAAGCAGTGGCGGATAGAGAGAATTAAACTGCTGGTGACATTTTATATTAATTCATAATCGGGACCCCTTCTGAGAGGCCGCTGTGCTGGCACAACGTGAGGAGGTTCCATTTTCAGTTTCACATTCTGGGGAAGAGATTGAGCTGGACAACAACAGTTTGAAAATTATTTGTAATTTTGAGCAGAGCAGCTTTACTTGGACAGTCTGTCAGATTAATAAAAATAGATGAATTTGGTCACTTAATAATAAAAAAAATACTTGTTTAGGATTTCACAACAAAGACCAAGACCTTATTGCCATTATGATCCTCAGTTTTGGTAATGAAAAGAAATGAACAATGAAAAGGTCTTATTAAATAACTCAATCAATATTGCCTGATCATAAATAGATTTTGTTGTACGACTGAATCTAGACCTTGGCCCAAGCATGGTTTTTTGGAGTTGAGTCCCAATAGTGTTGCATTGCTGACAGCCATTACCTGACCTCTTAGCTTTGAATGAAACAGATTCATATTCAACATAACAACAAAGACAGGCCAATGCTTATCTAACTGTGTCACATGTTTCTTGTTTGAGGATGCCATCACTTTGCAAAATTTGTCATAGTTTATGCTTTGAACTGTATGCACATTTCAAAGCTTGATGGCAAATTTCTATTATAAGGTTGACCACATTCCAATACAACAAGGATCCGGAAAGGACTGGAGTGGATGCAAGCTTTTGTTCTGGCCCTAGATGAATAAATGATGTTGCTTCAGCAAATAATGCTGAAATAAATAGGACAAATAATTGATCATCAATTTACTTTAATGTGAGCATCAGTTTGGGCTGCTGCGATAAATCCTTGTAGTTGTTTTAAGGCATGTCCTGCTTTATCCCTGTGGAGATATGGGAGACTATATGACTGCATGAATGAATTGTCCAGGGTAGATGTTAGCTCTTCTACATCATGATGTTACACACTGCTCATTTACATGTTTTATTATAGACTTTATATCACAAAATACGGTTCAATTTATTATTTGCAATTAAACATGTTCTTTTTTTCTGGAAAGTGTTCTTTTATTCTAAAAGCAAACAGCATGTGTCCTTCAAAAGACTACAGTTTGCTTGAAATGCATGCCGAATGCAGCACATCTCGGCAGCAGCTGTAAAATGTAAAACACAGGAACCCTCAGAGAGGTTGACTAATTGAATGAAACAGGTTACAATATTTAGCAAGAATTTGCATTAAAAATTACATTCAGTCACTATATTACAGGTTGGCATACATGGGAATTTCTAAACACTTAAAATGAAATCTGCCGTTTGAAAATAAACCAGGCTACATTTTCACATGCTCCAAGGAAAATGTTAATTTCCTGATTTTCATTCTTTTCTGTCAATTGTTCATATATTCCCTGGATATAGCTGCACTTTTTTTTGCAAAGACAGAGATTCACACATTTAGTATATTATCCTGTATTTTTTGTTTCCCTCACAGAGAACAGAGCTGCCCTTTTTCCATTTTATTTTCAGTATTCCCCAGAAGCATATTGAACAAAACTTTTTTCACCAAAAGTTTAAGACTATCACAGTATTTAATTATATCAAAATTGTCAGTAAATGGGAATATTCACTAAGGGGTTTATTCAGACCTGTGCCCAGCGCGACTTAAGTGCTTTTTGGACCCGTTAAACGCCTTTTCAGTGTCTATTTGTATTCTGACCTTGAACCTTTATGTGTGCTTAGAAGACATGCATTTGGGGTGGAGATTCATGGAAATCGGGGTGTTTTTCATTAGAATACCCTCTATGTGGATTCAGACTTTGACTTATGTGGATTTTTAGGGTGCGTATCCTATGCACACAACAACCATGTATTAAGTCGTGCACTCCTATCGATTAGACTTTGACGTGACAATTTTTTCAGTGTTACCGCATTGCATGAAGTAGGATAACTCTTGAAAACATTTAAATCATTTCTGAATAACAGGCACATGTAAAAGTATTGTCTTTACCATAGCTAACAATTGAGTTGTTGAATTTAACATGCATTGTTGCATTTCGGTCTGAGTTCCTCAGTCTGCAAGTCTCAAATGAATATAGACACATTAATGCTTTTCGAGTGCTGTGCTTTTTCTGATGAACCCACGGATCTCAAGACCAGCAGAAACCATCCAAGCACAAAAATTACAAGGTAGAGTCTGTGCATGGCAATGTCACTTGTTGGTCTGATCACCTTTCAGAATTGACATTGTCTCTGCTATGCAGCAGACTTTTAGTACTAGGTAAGACAACTCAGAGAAAAACATTACTGGGCCATCAGTTTTTGTGGGGGGCACGTCATATTCCAGGCTGAATTAGCATTAGTCAAGACCCAATATGGGTCCTGCTACTTTTCTGCCCTGTGCGGGCCAGGCGTGGCTCCATAAACAAGGTCAGAATATGAATAAGTATTTTCTGCGTAACTATTTCTATGGAAAAAAAAACAAGAGATTTGCAAGTGTGATTTGCATAGATAATGCACACATTAGTGCTACAGACCCAAGCTTATATTTATTCAGCTACACTACTGTTAAATTGGAAACAACAGCACAAACAGTCTTCATTTATATCAATGCATTTACTATAGTAATGGTCAAATGAAGTGTCTTGAAACCAAAAAAAATGGCAGGAGTATAAACTTACAGTCAATCACTGCGTAATTTCAAGTACTGAAAGTGCTTTACAGTAAAACACAATGACATTTCAAATCAGTCAGTTTCTGGTAATACATGATAACTCCACCCATTTTATGTGTCACAATACATCACTCAGCCATCACTAATGTTTGCCAGAATATCTACCATATCCAGCATTTTGAAGAGGTGTTGAATTTGTGTATGGCTGATTATACATTTGAAATAAGCAATTATTTGTTATTTATTTCTAATTTTATGTGTGTTATGGACAATGATTAAGTTTATCCATCCATAAAATTCACCAAATCATGTATAGAGAAATATTTTCTTGCCATTCCCTCCAAGTGTGGGAATCCAGTATAATTGCTGTAAACAAATCAACTACTTTCTTATTGACCTCAGTAGAGCTGAAAAACCTGGTAACCTTTTGTTCTGACTAAGCTCATGGAACCAGAGCCAGTCATCTCAGTTTGAAGTTTTGCTGAATAAAATATCCTTTAATTTATTGCATTCTATTTAATAATTAAAAGTGACCATATGGTGCCTTGTAAATGATAACCTCCTGTTATTAAATGCTTCAAGAACAAGCAATATTAAAAGCTCAACATCTGTTGAACATGGTGACACTCCAAAAACGTTCTGCTCTGCAGTGGAGATGTCCAACAGTAAAACACCTCTGCCTTCAGTGATATGAAAACTGTATTTTATACTGTGACAGTTATGTATTAACATAAGTTAAGCAGAGTAAAATGTGCATTTTCCTGCTCTGAACCCAAAAGAGCTGATTGTCCCCATTAGCTACAACAGTATCTCTCTATTGTATTTACTACCACAACATCTTTTCTTTGTTCCTTTCTCTTTTAGCCTCTCCTCAGTTGTTAGAATGAGGAGGATCCCTATGTTGACATGGCTGAGTGTGTGGAATAGAGATTAATCTAGCTATAATTTCCAGATTTGTTTCTTAACACTTTAGATGTATGAACTATTTTTATATATCTATGATATTGTATGTCTTATTTGTCACCTCAATATAGCTGTAGAATAGTAAAATAAAGGAATTTCCATTTGGAACAGACCATTTTTTTTACTGTAAATTCTTTAGCCCTTGTATATAAAGGCTTATTGTATTGATAGTTGCTAGTTGAGAATGGGCTTTTCGGGCCCCTGGTTTCCTTGGATTCATTGCACACTTTATAACTGGAAAAAAGTTCATTCTGAATTCCCTTAATTCTTAAGGGTTACCTTCTTTCAAGCCAGACAGGTTAGACATTAAAATGAGGGCTCATAATTTCAACTTCATTCCCTTGCATTTATTTCCACTCAAAGATTGTGGATTTCCACCAAATTAGCAAAGGTTTTAAACGGGTTTCATAAGTATATTCACCTCTTTTAGAAAGTAGCAGAACTGCTGGAAAATGACATAGAAAAAATGCTCCATGTTCAGAATAAAGGGTGAAAAGCTCAATTAATGTAGAATGGAGAAACAAACGGCATGGCTGGGGGTGTGAGGGTTCAGGGTGTGTGGATTTAACTGCACCCTGCACCCACACTTGTTTCTCTAGGACAGAAAATGCCCTGCTAATCAGCTAAGTTCGCTTTTGAAGTGCGTGTGTGTAATCTCCAGACACGGCGCAGCATTAAATGAAGCGATCTGCTATGGGGTGCCAGTCAAGGCTGGTAAATATTCAACACAGTGGAGCTCTTTCAGAGTGGAGCCTTAAACTGGGATTATGAGTACAATCTCTGGTGTGACACCTATTGTATTCTGCAGATTTTCCCAGGTCCGCACCAAGCAGCTCTTTCTAGGAAACCGGGTGTGCATTGTGTTGGCTGTACCGCCTTGGGAACGTTTCCATGTTTCTGCACGTGACTCACAGATTTTTGCTAAGGAACACCAGGCTTTTTAATTGTGCCTGCAAGCATGTGAATGAGTACATGCTGATCTGATGTGCTCTATGGCATTGGGATGGCACTATGGAAGTGGTGACTGCAATGTAGACAAAAGTGTAGGTTAGTAATCACTGGAATCAGAGGAGACATGTTCTCAGCATCATCCTCTTCATTGGGTGGAGGGTACACCACACATGGCCTGCCATCTCTCATCACAAAAGCCTCTTAGGGCTGAACCCAGGCCTGAGTTAAAATTAACCCTTGAGTGCATTTTCCGAGTAGAAATTCGGCTTCTGAAAGTTACCATTACGCAGAAAATGCACTTCAGCAGAGTGGAACTGAGATTGATATTCAGCCATTGCAATGCTGGAAGGGTTAGCAATGAGACACTAATGGGGAAGATGGTGAAGGAGGTGTAATACTAATGGTAAATACATAGTGAATCTGGGACTTAGCACCTGTCTAAATCATATATTTCACTGTATTTGTGAAATGTCAAGGTTAGCAGTATGAGAACCCACAGGAAATGCAGATCATTTGCAATGCACACTACATACTCCATAAGTAGGGACTGCTTTTTTGATGTGTGGTATTTTTGTAAGTCTTCTGTGTGTATAATTTTGTGCACACACACCCACTCATATATGTGTGTGTATGTGTGTGTTTGTGTGTAATTGAATCCAGTTTGTTCAATAAAAAAAGTGTAAACAAATGTAGATTGCACAGCAGTGTAAAAATATCCTTCAACTGGCAAAGGGCAAATAAACATGCATTACGCATTATTATATAAACACAATCAGGGATCCATATGAAGGAGTATATACAGCTCCATATTTGTACCTAAATGCTTTCACAGACTGCTGCTGCAGTGCTGCTATCTGTACAGTAAACTGAAAACATCAGCTGTTGAATAGACTTTGTCTTTGGGCACCTTTCCATGTTAAGGGAAATCTACAGCAGCATGCTGATTCAATTTTCAAAGTAACAAGAACTTTTTTTTATTTCTGCAACATAAAAAATACTTACCCTTCTTCCTCTCATATTATCAGAACTATTATTGAGGAAATTTTCTTAAAAAGTTCATCAGTCAATCTACATGTCTGTTCTCTGAAGAACACATCTGTTTACTGTTCCATCAAACATTAAATTATGATTATCAATAGTACCTTTTTGTAACTTTCCTCCCAGCTACGACTAAAGGTACAATGGATGTATATTTCACAATGATAAACATTTGTTCTCCTTAGGTACAATATAGGTACCTGTTAAGAGTGCAATGTCCTGCCCAAGCTACTCAGGTAGGTGACTTTATTTAACCTGTGCACATGAATGAATACTACGCATCAGTTCTGGTGAGAATAAAATAATAAGGACAAACATGTGGGACAATGCCTGCATGAACAATATCCTATCCTGCCATGAGCAAACAGTCCCCCCTTAGGAATCCATGTCACACAAACTGGTAGTACATTGCTCACTTTTGACAGAAGCAAATTGCACCAGATCTGGATCCAGAATCAAATGGGAATGACAAAAGCATTTTTTTTCTGCTAAATTACAGAATCTATTTGATGGATTGGAGAGCAGCTCATAAAATGTGCAGTTGAAGGCTGAATCAGAAAATGGCTGTTTGGGCAACCCAAAGATTGATCTTAGCCTTCATAAGCAGGGAATCAAACTGTTATTTGTTTGTTTGTTTGTTTGTTTGTTTGTTTGTTTGTTTATGTTATTTATCATGCAAGTGGTTAAACCAGCTACATTGGTCTTTCATGCCCACCGCTTGGAAAAACCCCTTTACACTGATGATTCTTGTATTCTTCTTGGATTCTTGTAATGCATATGCTCAAAACTCTCTCTGTAATTGAAATAGTACATCCATAGTATCCAACTTCTAAATATCTCAGTACTACTTTCTGTGAATATAGGTACTGGCCATGTGTGATATCCAAAGAAATCCACGGATAATACATGTTTGAAAGTGAAATCTCGTATTATTTTTCAGGTTAATTTGGTTTCAAAAGGAGCGTCTCCTGATCCCTCAAACACTCAGAGGCTGACATGACTGCAGCCAAGGCAAACGTATTCAATTCAGCTGTATTCTCACAAAATAACAGCCAGCATCTATGTCATTGCCACATTCTCACTGTTTGAGTAGGATGTAAGATGAAAGAAACACATCAAATCAAGGCAGTTATATGGTCTTATGAAAACCAAATGCTTTTCAATTTATATTCCATATCTGGGAATTGTGTTCATATGTATTGCCAGAAACAATGTGTTACTCTCAAGGAATAATTTGAAGACTCTCAAAAGGGAGAATGAAAAATATGACACATTCACAAAATGTGCTATTCCTTAAATGCAGCTTGAGGATAGAGCTTGAGGTACAATCATCTCCTCATCTCTGACTGCAATTTTCTTTGCAAGGCAACAGCATAGATTTTAGCTTTGCCTGCCATCTGAGCGCACGTATTCATTCATGAATAGTTCACCATATTGAGATTGAGAATCCTGTATCACAGAGTGCCCTCATAGCCACTACAAAATCTGCTTTGAAACACTTGGCCATGTACTAGAAAAAACTGCATTTCAGACCAATCATCCATATACAATTTTCTGAAGTGAACAAACCGGAGAATGTGAATTTGATTTCAGTCATCTAGACAGCAGGAAACCTTGCCGGCCATGGTATAGTTGCTCTGCTACAGCTAAGTGTATGAGAATAATTTATTATCCAGTGTCAATTGTGTATTTTCTGAAACATACATTGACACTGGATACTTCAACAGGTACATTTCAAAAACTCCATACTTAATTGCATATGGGTAAATAATCAACATTCATGATCTTACTAGATTAGAAACTGCAAACAAGTCTTGTTTTAAGACTTGATCAAGATCACAACTAAGGTCATCAAAAGAGCTTTTGTTTTTATGTAGAATTTTAAAGGAGTACACAGAACATTGAAACAGGAAAGCAGATGTGCACTGGAGGTATGGAATAGCATCTGATACTTACAATAATTCAAGAACCCCAAGTATGGGAAAATTCCTGAGCAAATGCATTTAATCTATACAGCTTTAACGTTCTTCATATTTGGAAAATGAATTTTTGTTATATGGTTCTGCTGTATCGTTGGTTGATCTTCTGATGATGATTTTTTTTCACCCATCCACAGACAGACTTATACAGCCTGCTTGTTTAATCCTTTTGATGGAACGGATAGTGGAGTCCCACAAAGCCACTGCCTGAATGAAGGAGTCACGGACAGCCCCCATACTGTGGAATTTAGATGACAGAGGAAATTGGAAGGCATACCCGATGCAACCAGCTGGGCTGAGCAGCAGGAGGGGATAAACTCAGAGGTGTTCCTGGAAGGTGAGGCTTTGCAGGCAATCCTCGATCTGGACCCAGGAGAAGCACCAACCTTCAGCCTCCTCAGCACAGTACTGGAAAGATGCTTTGAGGGAGTCATGTCAGTCAGTGGCCTCCAGGAACAGCTTCACACAGAGAGAGGCTGCCAGGCGAGAGGTTCAGCCTGCTCGCAGAGGATATTTAGGGGCTAATGCACCCTGTGTAACCCTGGCTTTCAGAAGCAGTGAGAGGCAGTTTAGCCCTCAATGCCTTTCTCTGGGAGATAAAGCCAGCAGCTGTGCATCACACCACCCTCCAACCTCATTGCAGCCCACCACCATGCAGAGGACCTGGTAGCAATTCTCAATGACAGCGGCCTGGCCTCAAGAGCCAGGCAGTGTGAGGCGGTCAGAGTGGTGACAGTGCCCCTGTCAGAGGTGTGACATGACACCACGCTGGGAGGTGTGGCAGGAGAGGACATCTGGCAAGGGACTGATGGTGGGGACGTGAGATGACCGTAGATGGGACAGTGGGTCGTCTGGGAGATGACAGAAGAGGAATATATTTTTTTTGGCTCTGCTGAAATTTTTGATTGTAATATAAGAATCTCAGCAGCCAGTCAAATACAACAATTTATAAGATGAGAAATTGCCAACGCACACACTCTTGTATACACTGTATACAAACTGCACATGGATTGCATGTTACTTATTCATCACATTTAGCCAAGTTTATGTATGAGAGTATTATTTTTTTACATGACTGGTCTTGTCTTTGAGAGTATGTCTGTTTCAAGATTCTATGGTCGCCATTCTTTGTAAGGGAGCAGCATCACAGATATTGTCAAAGTCATTCAATGGTTGTGGTCACCATAGCAACAGCAATGACAACATTTTTTGATCTCCAGACACTATTTTCTTATCAGTTGCACATAATTTTAGTATGGCTGTATTGTTTCATCTCTGTTCACGCACTTGTTTTAAAACCTGCTGAAAACAGCTTTTTTTCATGACAGGTATATCCCCTGTGAAGTGCCTGAGTCACAGCCAAAATAAGTCCACTGTGTCAATGTCAGATTAGCTTCTTTATGACAGTCTCTATCAGGGGTATAACATACAAAATTATATCTGACCATCTCTTTCAGGTCTAGATCAATTTATGAATTTATTTATTACCTGAAAGGGGCAGAAATGTACCTGTCATGTTTCTTGGTAACATGGCAAGAGAACAATCAAATAATTTAAAAGAAATGAATACCATGTACTGCAAATTCAGTGAAATACAAAGCAGAAGAACAAGAAATAAGTTCAATGGCAGGTTAAGCAAAAAATCACTGCACCTCGTATTTCAGTCCATCAAAAGTACTGCAATGCAACATAAAATGGACACGTTCGTTTATTTGCTTGACCAGTGTTGTGCCCTTTAGCCCTTAGATCTGATGTGTCCTTCATCAATTTTCAGCCTCTGACCTCAACAACATTGGTGCAAGCCCTGTGGTAAATTATTCAGATGTTAGGCTCATTCATTCCTGTTTCTATGCATGTACATAATGCTCTGGGGACCAGACAATGGTCCTCATTTATGAAGCAATTGTATGACCGAATCATATCATAAAATAATATCATAAAGTATATGTTAATTTTGTTGAAAAGTATGGCATTTATTATTTTGAACATGGCTGCAGGCTAACATCAGACGTCAGGTTAGGGCTCACCATGCATACACACATATTGAGTAGACCCCCCACCCCCCCTCCGCAAAAAAAAAAAAAAAAATAAATAAATAAATAAATAGATAGATAGATAGATAGATAGATAAATAAATAAATAAATAAATAAATAAATAAATAAAATAAAATCATATATTTACATCTAAATTATTTAACTTACACATATAAACACACACATATAAATCAAACATAAATGATTCACATGGGTCACAAAGTTATATTGCCCATATGAAATGTTTTTTTTTTTTTATTAATAGGGTTATGGCATGAGAATTCAGCAACTATGTGCATGCAATTCCTCTAATCTTCTATATTGTTCTTTCTGGAGCAGGAAATGAGTATCCCCTTACGGAATTCTTCCAAACCCCACAGGCATGCCCTGTAACCGATCTGGAGTGCAGTTGTAGTATTGCACACATATGTTCCCATTGCACTGGGGAGTGCTGCTTCAGCTTGCTCCGGGGTATCTGGCTCTCCCTTGTAGAAACCATGGAAGGTTTGTGACATCATCCTGGCCCATGGGGTTCTGTGCATTATTGCCATTATGTGTCAGCAAACCAGATTTTGCAGCCATATGCTCTTTTGTTTTAGGCTGGGGATACCCGGGCTTCCTCCAGTCTCTTTTACACTTCTATAACACTTCAAATACTTGGGATGTCTTCGTTATTAGGGATCCTAAGCTCCGTTAGTGTTTGGTTGTTCTAATGTTATTGAGAGAGAAAATACTTATTTCACACATTTTTTTCTGTTGCATTGTATACTACTTTTGTTACATTCCAGTGCAGCTTTATCTTACAATGCTCTTTTTAACATGCTGACATCTCACGAATCACTGGTCTGATTCCTGTTAAGTGAAGGAGTGATATATCATTAAATGTGCCATTACATGAGATGTTTTCAAATTTTTGATGAACACTTGTAGACTAACATGAATGAGGTGTGTAATTAATGATGTACATTCTTTTTTTAACAATGGAATGGAAATGATGATGATGAAGAAGATGATGATGATGATGATGATGATCATCATCATCATCATCAGTTCTGGTAATGACTCAGAATAGTTACGCATTCTTTGATTAAATGGAACAAGCAAAGTTCAGGCAAAGCAGTTTCATGAATTGCCTCCATGGGACCATCATCTAAATCTATTTTTCCAGGTAATAAATGAGAAAGTGTGGCATGCATGTAACTCTGTTTCACTGAAAGCTTCTTTAAAAGGCTTTGTAAAGTTGTAGGTCACCACTCTCTCATGAACATGTGATTAAGCACCAATGTGTTCTTGTGTGGAATCTCACATCTTACGATACAGAGCCACTAACCAGATAGTCAACAGAACAAACTGAAACATCAAAAAAAGGTATTTGCTTGTGTCATGTGGCAATACAGAATGGATGTCTCTGTTGTATTTTGGCCGTATCTTAGAGCACTTACTCTAAAGTGTGTGTTTTCCTCCTGTTGAACATGATCACAGAAAATATTTTGAAATTTGTCCAACCCACTAGCATAATATCAGATGGAAACCTAAAATGTTGGCAGAAAATAGATTCATAGAAAAAAAAAACATTTATATTGTCAATGTTGCCAAATGACCATATGACTGTGAATGTCACATTCCATTCAGGCCAGAGATCAATTACATAGCCATTTGTCAATTAGTGATGCCTTGTGTCTCTTCTGACACCAATTATTGTTCCTCAACAAACAGGAGGAAAGCAGGAGAAAAGATGCACCAAGAGTCCTATATCTTGGTTAATCATTTCTCCATGGGATTATAATGGCCAATTTGTCTTATTTTATGTGGGATAAACCTACATTCAGAGCAATTGTGATTAATGAGCCAGATATTAACTTTGAACAGCCCTGTAGAGTAAGCCCAGGGCACTAGCTAGAGGTGATCCTACAAGTCTCAAACTCAAAAGTTTTTAATTCATTCCTGAAACAAAATTACTGTCATTGTTCACAATAATTCTGAGTGAGAAATAATGTCTTCTTCTTCATGTTAAACTGTTGCATAATTCTTTACAATTAGTATATTTATTTAAGCATTTATGAATGTGAGTTACAGAAACAACATAACAGGATAAATAGGCTTATTGTCCCCCTGGATATTGTACATGGTCTATGTTTAGATGTCACCGCGACTCGGGGGGGGGGGGGGGGGGGGGGACGACAATGGAGTCAATCACAATGCATGGAGAAATGTTCCAATTCCGAAACTTGACATTTCACATATATAATTAAATTAATGACATACATGCAAGTTGACCCTCAAAAAGAGCAGGGAATTCTTTATAACATCCCTGATCCTGGCATTCAAAGAGAACACAATCTCTTGTGGGCAAATTTGATCTTTTTGGCTCACAGGGTCGAGCTGACTCACTGCATCGGTTATTCTCTCTTGCAGGCATGAATTGGCTTATAGATTGCTATTTAGTAAAATGTAAATGTAAATCTCTATGTAGGCCCACTGAAATAATCTATATTTCAGGATTTCAGACATAATTGATGAAAAATCCCTAAGGTGCTAAACTCCATTTTGTCACAGATTCAATTAGGCAATCCAATGTTTTGAGAAAGAAATATGAAATATGCGTGCGTGCATGCGTGCGTAGTGCGTGCGTGCGTGCGTGCATGCATGTGTGTTGTCATGGACAATTAAAGTCTCACTAAAATCCTTTTCAGGGAATGAGATGTGACTGATTGATGCACAGCACTTACTAGAATGTCTACATACATATATTGATTTATGGAAACAGTATCCCCACATCTCACCCCAATTTGTGTGAATCTATACAAAATGCTATTA
Source organism: Albula glossodonta (assembly GCA_019788955.1). Taxonomy (NCBI): domain Eukaryota; kingdom Metazoa; phylum Chordata; class Actinopteri; order Albuliformes; family Albulidae; genus Albula; species Albula glossodonta. The sequence goes on from JAFBMS010000032.1 coordinate 3,255,780, forward strand.
GACCTTGCAGCATGTAAACAGAGTGAGTGTCAAATTTGGACAGCTTTCTGTCATGCTAACAGCACCAAGCATCTCTGCACACCAATTCTCTGTAATTACACTCAGAGTCTGATTGACTGTGAATTTTAGCACACCCAGAAATATACACATCAGAGGGGTCTGGACAGAAGAGCTTGTGGCTACTGTATGTATACATTAGTTAATGATTGAAGTTAACACAGAGAAAAAATTTTCAAACTTCTTTGCAGAGCAGCAGCAGCATCAACAGAATCACAAATACATATTTGTTTTCATGATCCCATTTTGTTCTTATTTTGTGAGCTGAACTGGGGATGTGATTGCAAAATGGATCCATTTTACTTTGCAAGATCAAGGAACAATAGCATAGAAAAATGTGGGAACACTGCACTGCCGGTTGCAAACAATCGTCCTTTACCGGATCTGTTCTCAAGACTACATCAGCTGTTACATGGGATCAATTAAAGAGTGTTTCTTTGCTGAAACTGAGCAGTGCTCCCAAATTGTTGCTTTTGTCTTGAACATACTACTCTAATTTCTGATATGCTTCTCTTGGGACCAGGTTTTGTGTTATTGCATGTCTTTAGTTATGATAGCAGTCCTGCCAAAATGATCAGTATTGTGAAGCTCACACAATATAATGCTGAGTTTGGATCACAGGGTCAGTTTTGTGCTTGTTAGGCTGCTGTTTTGTGGTTTTTAGAACGCCTTATTTGCCTATGTACTCCATAAGCGAGCTTCAACTTGAGACCGCTGATTATCATTGACTGACACGCCTGCAATTTATGACACACAGATCTCACACACTGCTTTGTAAATGTTAAAATGTTTTTGATTTAATAATCAAAATGAAATACATGTGTGTATATTACATGTTACAACACACACACACACACCCATACACATGCTTAAATTGTGCGTCTATGTATGTGCCATAAGTGATATTTAAAATTAAAATAGTATAACTCATTTACATTTTAAAAAATAGGGCAGGGAATTTTCACAACAAGGTTGTAAGGTTTTTACATTCAAGTAATGGTTTTGTTAGAAAAATAATTTTCAGTTGTTGCTGAGGTACAGGACAGTAGATGACAAAAAGAAGAAAAGTATAAAATGAAGATGATGTATGAGGCCATTAATAACACCAATGCTGTCCGTGTTCCTACCAGTCACTCAGGGATGACGTTCTTTTAGCCTTCAGAAAGATCAAAGAGAATTCATATTTGTTGGTCCTTTGTTTTATTCATTTTTTGAATAATTTCCTACACAATGCAATATTTATTGGGGTCTTTTTGTTACAGGGTAGCTGGGAGATATTCAAATGATTTTTTGATAGCAATGCTGGAATAGCAGATACAATATTAGCAATCTTATTGAACTTAAAAGGGCTGAAGAGGTATCCTGTGAAAAGGGACATAAGATGACTCTTGTAGAACGGGTCTGCCCAAGATCTTCTCTGTCTTCTCATGGCAGTACATGACAGAACAGAAAGTATCTTTCAGGGAAAGTCTGGAGCCATTTCTCAGGTGTGTCAGTGTAAAAATTGAAACAATATCACTCCAATAAAACATTCAAATAAAGGGTCACAATTGTAGAGTTGCATTTTCTACAGGGAGAGAGAGAAAGAGAGAGAGTAGGGTGAAAAAAAAACTTGCGATCACTGAGCAAATTATTTGTTTGTGATGAAGATAAACTTTTTTGAACACATTGATACACACAAATTATACTTATATGTTTTTATAATTGTAATTATTTGTACAATGCAAACATCTAAATACCTGGCTGAAGGACACACAAGGGCATGAAAGTAACATGTGGGTGTGAAAATTGAAGCCCTGGCTTGCTATTATGTCTTTAACACACTGTAATAATAGTGTGTTGAAGCTGCATCAGATTACAGGCTTGGAAATGAGACCCCAGCATGTGGGGAATCCATAACTCCAGATCAGATGCACCTTACTTGCTTTTTAAAGTCTGATACCTGATGGCTGTTGAAAAGAAAATGATTGGTATCAAATAATTGAATCATATCTTGCAGGCTCACCAATACGTACAGAATAACACAGACCTGAGAACCAGGCATCTGTAGTACTGACTCTGATACAGATGTACCCAAAGACTCTGGAAGGTGACAACAAGACTTTCAAACTTTGGATCTTGTTGTCTGTAGTAACCAAGATCTATAATTCTCTGTGGCCCCATTTCTGGATAAGGTAAGTTTGTTTAAACATGAATTACTGAAAATAATGGGAACAACATATTTTTGCATGTACCAGAATCCCAAATCCTACAGGTGTAAACAAGCAAGAAATGTGAAATTTATAATGATACATATGTATTACATTTTATGTGACCCTAACATCACCAGTACTGAGTACGATAATTATGATGACTGTAGTCTTAACAAATGTTTGAATTCTGGCAGACATCCAGTGCAATAGTGATTAGTAAACAAAGGTTGAGGTCCCTTCCAAGCATGCAAAATACTTCATTTAAGCATGGCTATTTGCTGCTGGAGCCATTTCCATCACCTGCAAAGAGTGAAATGATACACTATATTGCCAAAAGTATTGGGACACCCCTCAAATCATTGAATTCGGGTGTTTCAATCACTTCCATGGCCACATGTGTATAAAATCAAGCACCTAGGCATGCAGACTGCTACTAAAAACATTTATGAAAGAATGGGTCGCTCTCAGGAGCTCAGTGAATTCAAGTGTGGTATCGCGATAGGATGCCACCTGTGCAATAAGTCCATTCGTGAAATTTCCTCGCTTCTAAATATTCCACGGTCAACTGTTAGTGGTATGAAAACAAAGTGGAAGTAATTGGGAACAACAGCAACTCAGCCATGAAGTGGTAGGCCATGTAAAATCACAGAGCGGGGTCAATGCATGCTGAGGTGCACAGTGCTCAGAACTCTCCAACTTTCTGCAGAGTCAATAGCTACAGACCTCCAAACTTTGTGTGGCCTTCAGATTAGCTGAAGAACAGTGCATAGAGAGCTTCATGGAATGGGTTTCCATGGCTGAGCAGCTGCATTAAAACCTTACATCACCAAGTGCAATGCAAAGCGTGGTGCAGTGGTGTAAAGCTCGCTGCTACTGTGCTCTAGAGCAGTGGAGACGTGTTCTCTGGCGTGACGAATCACACTTCTCTGTCTGGCAATCCGATGGAGGAGTCTGGGTTTGGTGGTTGCCAGGAAAACGGTACTTGCCTGACTACATTGTGCCAAGTGTAAAGTTTGGTGGAGGGGGGATTATGGTGTGGGGTTGTTTTTCAGGGGTTGGGCTTTACCCCTTAGTTCCAGTGATAGGAACCCTTAATGCTTCAGCATACCAAGACATTTTGGATGATTTCATGCTCCCAACTTTGTGGGAACAGTTTAGGGAAGGCCCCTTCCTGTTCCAACATGACTGCGCACCAGTGCACAAAGCAAGGATGAGCGAGTGGTGTGGAGGAACTTGACTGACCTGCACAGAGTCCTGACCTCTAGCTGATAGAACACCTTTAGGATGAATTAGAGCGGAGACTGCGAGCCAGGCCTTCTTGTCCAACATCAGTGCCTGACCTTACAAATGCACTTCTGGAAGAATGGTCAAAAATTCCCATAAACACACTCCTAAACCTTGTGGCAAGCCTTCCCAGAAGAGTTGAAGCTGTTATAGCTGCAAAGGGTGGACCAACTCCATATTGAACCCTACGGATTAAGAATGGGATGTCATTAAAGTTCATCTGCGTGTAAAGGCAGACGTCCCAATACTTTTGGCAGTATAGGGTATGTGCAACTGCTTTGGGTGCCCATGAAAAATAACACCCTTTATGTGGGATCTTATTGAGTCAACCCTGTAGCATCTAAAGCCCCTTTCACACATATGCTGTGCTCTATGTGTGAAAGGGCAACTCCAGAAAATTTCCGGACCTGATTTTCTAGACATTTTTCGTAGTTCATATGTGAAAATGGCTTAAGGCCATTTTCGGAAAGACGGAAGACAATTCACTTTCAGCATTTTCTGGTAATAAAAAACACTGATTCAAATTAAATTATGGCTCTGAAGTGGGGGATTAATTTGAATAACAAAAATAAAATGTTCAGCTCCATTAAATGTGTGGATTTGACATATTTCAGAGCTAAAAAGGAGTTTTAATATGTCAGTTCAAGTTCCACTGAGATAAAACAGCGGATTATCTTTGTGGAAATACCAACAATTTATAAAGGGAGTTAAGCTGTTTAATTACCACAGCATCTCAATCATCTTTAAAGAAACACGTTTCACTGTATGATAATTCAAAAGGACCTGTACCCTTATTTCAAACCATGAGCTGTTTGGTGGGTCCCCCAATTTTATTGTTGTACCAAATTAATTACCCTTCCTATGTATTTTGATGTTGCTACGGTTCAGCACATTAGCACTGCCCCGCCCCCCACCATCCATTTTGTATCAGCGAATAGTTTTGAATCAGCCAAATATTCACTCGCAGGGACAGATCACATGTGGATCCCTGCCATTGCTCTGCATGGCAAGGTACTGAATTGCATCAGTAAAAAATAAGGTGTCAGATAAAAGGAGGTAAGCACTGTTAGTCATTCTGTGTAAAAGAGCCTGCTAAGCAAGTAAATGCATATTGTAAATATTCCAAAAGATCCACAGGCATGGCATTGTGCAGTCTCTGGGAAATGCTAAGTAAACCCTTGGCTAGGTACTCCACAGATACTCAGTTTAGCAAATCACAGTCCATTAGAAAACAACTGCCTCAGACCATTTTAAGTAATTCTGAGTATTATTTATGTATGTATATGTCTACTTCACCAGATTTTTCCTGTTTTTCCCAACCCACACTGAACTTGCTTCTCTCCAACTACAGTAAAGGGCCCCCGATCCAATTAATATTGCAAATCAAAGCTCTTTTCTGCTTCCCTGATAGATTTTTGTGCCAAGAATGTTTCCTTAATTTAGAAAGTTAAGGTGAATTTGACAAGTTTCCAAGTGGTCCCTTGAATGTTTCTTCAAGTCACAAAGAAAATTTCAGCATCAGTCTCAAAAAGGTATTCAGTTTTGTTCTACACTAAGCATGTAAATTGTGGGATATATCTTTTAATTACAATGCAATTAAGGAATAATCATTATTATAATGAAATTAAATGTATAATTAATTTAAGTATAATTAACATATTTTTTCTTTACATTTTTGCTAATTCAAACAAATCCGATATTTCGATACTTACACTGGAAGGACATTTACAAGAAGTTCTTCATTATGTTTTTTTTTTTTTTTTCCAGGACTAAGTATAATAGCCAGTTTAATTGTAAAGAGTCATCATATTCTATGAAGTCATGATATACATTTCCCAGAATTGACTGAAAGGCTGTATCTTTTATTATGCAAATGAATTGCATAGTGTCATTAACTAATTGAGAAAACAGGAAATTCGAGAAAATTTAATCTGTCTGTTTTAAATTCAATTGATTTTTATATCTCTGTGCCAATTGCAAAAATGCTGTGTTTGGTCTCTGATGAAGAAGGGTGTTGTAAAAATTGCTAAATGCTTCTTCCATTTCTATTAATTTCCATGAGGTCAGAAAGGGCACTCTCTTTCTATTAGTGAAAAAAAATGATTGCACTGTTAATTTTATAAAGACACTTTTATATTTCACCATTTGGGTGGTAGTAAGTGGTGCACTTGCAATCTAAAATTCTTGTGGTACTTAATCATCTCAAAATGAGAGCTAAATCATGTAATTGCGCTTCCATTGGAGAAATTTGCTTTATGCCGGACCAGGGCCAGGGGAATGCTCTGTTGTACTCTTACAGCAGGGAACATTTTGCTCCAGTGCCAGGAGGCCATGACTACAAAGATATATGTAATTGCAAGGAAACTAAGCTAGTTAAATAAAGGTTAAATCAAATAACTATGTTATGGCTAAAATTAATTACAGTGTCTTCTGTGGCTTCCAAGGGCCTTTTGAAATGGCATTTATTTATATAATAATAACACATATTTATTTATTTTTTAAGGTAAATACTATGCAAAAAATAACGACTATAGAAAAAGATTTTCAATTGACTAAAGGTATCCGAGTATACTGTAATTATCGTTATTTAGGGTCCCACCCTCTGGCCCAGTGCCAGAACAATGGCTGAACAGGAAGCAAGTGTTATAGGAATGAAGACCTCATAAACCTATAGCACCCACATTGACATGTATTGACATGATTTTTTTAAGCAATACACTCTTAGAAAAAAAGTGCTTTCTAGCACCTCTACAGGTTTTTCATTTGTCCTGCTGGGGGAACCCTTAAAGGTTCATCTTAGATACATATATCTTTAAGGGGTTCTTTATATAACCCCCAAAATCAGGTTCTACAGAGAACCTGTTAGTGAAATCCATATCAAAAAAGAACTCCGTGAAAAATCGCTCATACAAACCGTACTGGTGCCCACAAGGAATAAATATCAGAAAAAATACTTCAGTGTGAAATTAAATATAAGTTGATGCATGGGCAGGGAAAAGTCAGTACAGTACCTGCAATGTTTTGCTTAACTATCTGTTGCAGAACCTTTTTGGTATTGGGGACTGAGACAGGGAAGACTGTGTCCTGCCAAACTCTCCCACTTTCAACAATGGGCAGAAAAAACCTCTCTCAGGTGACTGGTCTACAGAAGTGTTTTAGGGACTGCTACTGGCATCTAAGTGTAAATAATTTCAAATATGTATTACACCTAATGTCTAGTCCATTCCATTTTGCTCGTCTTGTCACACATTCTGCTGTATCCCAAAACCTGGATGGCCTTCATTACTGTGCACAGTGACCTCAGAGACAAGCACAATTCAGGCAGAGTGTTAACCAGACCAGGTGCTGTTCATTGCTGTGGGTAAGTTTTTTACACAGTCTGTACCGCCTTTTGAGGGATCCCAGAAGGAGCATAGCCACTGTGTTTTGGGTCTCAGACATGCTCCCATTTTGACTGTTTGAAGTATCCTCTTTAGCCTCTGTAGGAGTACCAATGAGTATGTGTATTTCTGTTATTTATGTATTTATTTATTTATTATTTTTATGTTTTTATGAGCCAAACTAATTGGGAACAAAGTGGCCCTTAGCCTTCTGTTTACAATCTGTTGGTCTCCTTCTTTTAACCAGTCACAGAGGCCACAGCCATGCCACAGCAAGCCTTTAGATTTGTTATTCACTGTATCAACTGCATAAAGAGTTGATTAGGCCTCTCAGTAGCACTTGAAATGGAAATGAAATTTACAACTTGCATCATTCACTGTAAATTCATTAGACATCACAGCACAGAAAGCACTCCAGTGTCACTGCCATGAAAGCATTTCACACTCACAAAACTGGAGATGTGCTGCCAAATGCAAACAGCATCAGACTGCAGGGAAACAGCTGGTTACCATGGCACAGTAGCTCATGAGTACACAGCACAAGCCACCCCAAACAAATCAGTGCCTAGGGCGGCCATTTTAATCAAAACGTCTACACAAGAGTCTCCAAGGACAGGTCAAGCCACCATCAGTGCTTAAACTTTTATCTGCACCCCATCTCCAGGACACAGATGAGAAACAGAAGAAAGGGGTGGGGGAGGAGTTTCTTTGGACCTTTGTATTGCTGGTAGACACTCCAAGGCCTATGTGCGATTTCTTCACATAAATCTTAACCACCATCTGCTTGGATGCTGATGTCCTGTGATTTGTTCATTTCTTGTTGGGAGTGGATTTAGAGGGCCAGTAGAACACATTGAATACTTGAGAGCACAATGCCTGAGGGTGTCCACACACTGCCTCTCCTTCACTGCTCTTCCCAGCATGCAGCTGTGACCTTTGAGCTGCTCTCCAATAAATGTCAAATAGTTTAATTTGAAGTAAAACTCGAAATAAGCATCAACAGGGAGGTTTACAGTACATATCTTGGTGTAATAAAAGAAAGAGGGACTCTATCAATGCCTGAAAGCTGATATCCCATATTGTGTGTTTGCACTTCTCACAAAGAGTATGAGTAACTATCATTCAGGTTCTGTGTCACACAGGCCATATATCTGAAACAGAAAATATTAGTTGAACCAATGAAAAATGAAATAGCCAGAGTATCCTTGAGCTGTAGATACTGGAGGAATCTTACATGAGAGATCATGTATTCTTTCAGTTCACACGCCGGGGATATTTTGAACATAAATAATGCAGGTGAGCCGTGTCTTTGAATAACAATGTCAAACAGAAAGCATTTGGAAACTATGTTCCCAGAAACCTCTTGCTTTACATTCAGAAAGTGATTATTCCTTGCAAAGGCAAACAACAGTGCCCAACTGCAAAGCAAAACAAAAACATAGCAAAGGATAAATACAATTCAATAGTGAAAATTCATGACACACAATAAAAGAAAAACAAGTTACAAATAAACTTTTATTTAACTGATGTATAGTAACTATTTAAATGTTCACCTTCATCCATAAGTAGAGAGTAAAATATTGTACTATGATATTACACTGGTATGATAAAATAGGTTATTAATAGTCTCCTGTTCTCCTGAAAGGGTGGGTTAGCTCTGAAAAAATATGAAAGTTTAAATAACTAAAGTCATACACAAACTGAAATTACATAATCACAGTTTTCTGTTTTTTTTTTTTATTATTTTACATCAGTGTCAGGAACTGAAAAGGTGTAGTTAGAATGCTGTCATCAGGTTTATTTTGCACTCAGTATGTTGTCATGAAATAGAGATCCTCTGAGGAATTGCTGTATGTATTTAAGTTTGAGGTAGAGCCAATTTCCCAGATTCAGGAACTGGCACAATGCATAGATTTTGCAGTTGCTATTTCAGCAGTATTGGAAATTGAAGAAATGGAGGGTGAATAGTGGATGTATTTGTGTGACAGCTTTCACTCAAAAATCACCCTCATTGCCTTCCTAGGAGGCAATGAAAATATATGTCTGCATGAGAAAAGTGCAAAGGTCTGTTACAGGATTATTTTTACATGTACATTTATAATTACGTATTTTATGTTTTTTTTGGGTATATTTTGGGCTTTTATTTTGAAACCACTGTTTCAAACTATTCTTAAACAGGTGTAGTCCTTGGGACAGACTACAATACAAATAAAATTTAATGCAGAGGATCTGGCATGCGGATGTAACCTGACACTCAATGTAGCACTTGCACAAATTCTAACAGCACTGCCTACCTTCCTTGTGATGAAGACCTCTGGGTCCAGAGAAGTTACTGGTATAGTAAACATTGTCAGAAACTGTGGCATCTAACCACATAAGTTATTTATATTGCTATATAGTTTAAAAGTAAGGATTTTCAAAAAAAAGTACTGAAAAAATTGAAAAAAGTGTTGAGAACATAAAGTTAGTCCAGGATCAGTCTCCAGAGAGATGTTTCTAGAACTTGGCATAAATAAAAGATCTAGTGGATACCTCATGAATATTGTTATATTTTGATCTTTTGCCTTCATTATTTTGTTTTTAAATGGTGGTGAGCCCAGCTGTAGGGGTTTAGCCTGATGCCAGTGGGTGCCAGGCCTGGCTGATCATCTTGCTGATGAGTGGGCTACAAGACCATGAAAGTTGCAAACAAATACCTGACATCCATGATAATTTCTGAAGTCCATTCTTTATTGATGATGCCACTGAGCCCTAAAAAAATGACCTGGACACACACACAAATGTACCTAAGATGAAGAGCTGAGACTAAGCACATTGATCATTAAAATAGAGCCAAAGGGAAGTAGTGGAAGAAATGGGGTTACAGAGCCGAACACTTACAGCGGCGGCCCGGGCATATGAACAGACCGTTACACATTTTGCTCAGAAGATGTTTCATGTCTTCTGTCTCCTCTGTCACTCTATAGTTAGCATAGTCATTTTTAGAAAGAAAAGCTCCATTGCCTCATTGATTTCTTTTTTATTACTTCTTTCAAATTTGTGTGATGCAGTACTCCTGTACACAGGGTTCCCAAGAGCCCTCAGAAGCAGCCTTGATAGCGCTAGACTTTGAATGTGAAAAATTCGAGGTTGCGAGAGCACATGGATTTTAGTGATTACCTCAAGGTGCTTGGTTCTCAAGGTGCTTGGTTGGTTTGCATGTTTTGAACTTGAACACGCCTTGTTTTCACAGCCTACATTACACAAATCAAACCTACTGTGAATTTTATGTCAGTGGTTTGAGCTCCAAAGCTTACTGTTTCAAGGATAAACTAGTTATTGTGGAGGAGGCTGGGTTTTAGCAAAAAGAAGCCCATTTAACATTTTTCTGAAATAATTTTTAATTGATAGTTAGCAATTATTTGCTTGGAAACTTTGAGAATTGTCCTTGAAGATAATTCTCTTGTATTAGAAATGAAGGAGGAATCCTACATAAGATAAAGTTGTTGACACTCATTTAATCACTTGGAAAATCACTGAGAGAAAACCTGAACTGCTCAGATAATTTTTTTTTTAATAGTGATTACACATTTTCACAGGTCTGTCTTTCTGGCCACATGCCTCGATGGTCTGAAAAACACCATCCAGCTGGATTTTAAATGTGTATCACTCCTAAAGGAATGGACAACTACATCAGATCATCACTGCTAGAAAAATAGCACCGTCACAAGAATGACTCAAAGCACCGTAACAATTTTATATTACGGTGTCGGGTTCTTTTTCATCATGTACCGTCAACACCATTTTTAGACCGTTTATAGCAAAAGCTATGTCTTTTGAAAGCAATAATAACAATTTGCTCTGGGCTGCTGACACTAGGCCTGGGTATATCATACATACTTTACATTACATTACATTACATTAAGGACATTTGTTAATTTATGCAGACAATGTTTTTTTTTAAGAACGATAGTTACATCTAGCAAGTTGTTCTTTTTTTTGTCTCATTATTAGAGTAAGTGACCTAAGTAAGTGACTGCAGGCATTTGGATGTCTACAGTTTGAATGTGCACTAGGTGCAGTCCTCTGACACAACAGAGCTGTCCCCTGCCTGCGCAGATCAGCTGGTGGACTCCAGAGTAATGAAGTCTCTGTTGGCAGAATGCCCAGTTGGTGGGGTTTGGGGTGGGGTGGGTATTGTTTTATATTACCAAACTGCAGTTTTAAACTGGTCAGAATTAAAACATTCCAGTATTAATTAACACTATGACAAAATCCTTATTTAATTGCTGATGTACTGTATGTACAATGTCTACACCTGTGCAGGTTTAAAATGATACAACCTGCACAGGTGTAGGCAGTGCGAAAATGATATGGCTGTCATGAAAGCAATAAACCAAAAAGAGTTACACAGTATTGTTACATGCTTCCCCAAACCAATCAATGATAATGTTGGCTACTATGTCCAGGGGATTGCTTGAATTAAGATAACATGAAACATACAGAAACATATACAAAAATCAAACAGTAAAACTGCAGTGGGACTGTATGTTAATAAATGGGGCCGGGCTTATGGAAGTCTACGCTGTTTCACCATGAAGCCGAAAGCCCAAGCTGTTTGTCCTTCTAGGATGTTCAGTTTTATTGGTTTTTCTTTAAGTGCTGTGGGTGGTGTGTGAGTCAGTCCGAGAGTTCTCGAAAATGTGTTTGCGGGTCATGGTGTTCCTGTGATTCTCAATCTCCTGAGTGTTCCCTTCTTCCACTTGAAATTGAAGTTTAATTGAATTCCCCGCCTCCTTCCCGGGAAGCATGCTCCTCCAATCCCGTCAAATTTCTGTCACCTGACAATTATGGTGACACCCTCACTTCAGTCCATAACATTACTAACACACAAGCCCAGCAGCACCGCTAGTTAAATAGATATATTACATAAAGAGAAGAGGGTAGGAAGAGTAGTGTAGTGTAACTACATCCGTAACAGTATGGAAGTATGCAGTGCCTCATTCAGCTAATACTATGACTAATTACAACAGAAGTCTTATTAAATTAGTCTTTTTTGACAGTCAGTTTTAAATGGAATATAATAATTTGCATTATTATTTTGATCAATATTCAATACCTTCTCAGTCAGAATCCAGTAAATCATGGCAGTCCACTGCAGTAACCACTGTAAGTGGACTGATAAAAAGCTTTAATGTACTTCATGCATCCACATGCTGAGGGTGTAATGGATTTTCAATGTTAATTTTGCACTGCTAGGCATGAGTATATAGCCAGGAATTAACAGAGAGAATGCCACTGGCATGGTGGGTGCTACAGAAATGTCTGTCAGCCACAGAGTAATTGCAGTGAACATTGAAACAGTTTCACATACACAAAACAGACAAATCAGAAATAGGTTAGACCTATATCATTCTGGATCAGTGTGTGCATCAGTGTGGACCATCGGGTCTGCACAGGGCCTGCTCTGCATCGATGCCCATTAGCAAGAGATGAGCGAGGCTTGTCTGCCTAACCCATTTGTTTGCTCGAAACAGTGTCATTGAATTTCTTCCACAACTTCTTCCTAAAGCTTAAGAGCAGCACACAATGGGCATTTAATTTAAATCTTTTCATAATGGTAGTGATATAACTCAAAGTGGTTGATGAAATGCATTGCTGCTTACTGTCTTGGATGGTTGGTAAATTACATGCATACATTGTTGAAAGGTTTTTCCTCACCCTTATGTTTTTAGGGTCTCATGTGAATTACACACAACCAGCCTTTCTGATCCCATGTAAAACAAATGTTTTTTTCCCCCTTTATTTTCCTCTTTCTGGGTTTATACACACTTGATTGCTTTGTGCACAATGAAATAAAACATGTTATAAGTGCATACGTAGGCCAGAACAGAGGTTAATGCAGAGTGCCCAAGCCTACCTTAAATGAGGTTTCTCTTTTTGTTATCTTTCTCCCGCCTCATAAATCATATTCCATTCATGGGACTAGGCTTACAAAACCTATAAATTTATGAACCTAATATTGCTTTGCCCACAGATAGGCTTAAATTAATTATAAGCACCATAGGCAGTTTTCAAGTGTCCACCAACTCAGATGGACAGATGCAAAAATTTTAGAAGGACAATTAATGCTTAATCAATACATGATTTTGTACTCCATCCTTCTTTCAGTTGAATTTTGTAATGATGCTGTGATTGATGCGTGCAATTTGAGCGTGGAAGACCTGATGGGGTCCCTGATCTCCTGTGTCCCTGACAACATGATGATTAAATTGGCAGAACCTTCAGAACTCTTAAAAAGGGTTCAATTGACTGCCAAGGCCCTCAGTGTTGGTAAAATCAGCTCTGTCATTACCTAGAGTGTTTTGTTATTTTTCATATTATAGTTGGTGAATGCTTGTGGCTCAGAGGATGAACGGACATCCCTTGCACACAATAAGCATAGATACCATTTCCACATTTTTGGGTGTGTATATTGGGTGTGTACGTGATACAAATTGATATGCCATACTATCACTGACAGCACCAAGCAAATACATTTCCTGTCATCTTCAGATACTTTTTGTTTCTGACAATATCTGTTTTTTTTCTTGACCAGTTGTCTCAGGGTTGTTGTTGTGACAACATTAATTTCAAGAACTGAGCACAGAGAAAAAAGAACGAATGGTATCTTGTGCATACTGCCATATTGGTCATAAGATGTATTTGTGTGCATATTTCTTTAAGAGCACTGCATACTGAATGGCCAATAGTATTTCAATTATTTATAACCCTTCAACATATTTTATAAAACTGATTCCCCAACTACTCTATTTGCATTGGGGCAATGATAATGATATTCAATATCCAACATTGTTTTTGTATTTCATAGACTCATAAGTGTTTTTTCTTGCAGCGCAGAATAGACATGTCTTTGTTCATTTAGGAAATAAATTCCCTTTATCTGTATGGCTTGTTTTTCTCAAGGCCTCCTGATGCACAGCACAGAGGAACTGCCAGCAGCCTCTGCTGGCTGAGAGTCATCAAACAGTATCAGAGCCATTAAACGGCACTGCGATCATCCTGAGATTAACATTATTTCCTCACAGCGATGGAGCCTAATTACCTGCTCCAGTGCTATCTGTCACCCAAACAGCCGTGGTCCTGCACATACAGCCCATTGCTCTGATGCACATACACATGGCAAATCAGCTGGACTCCACGAGGAAAACCCCTCCCTGACTTAAATTAAGCACTTATTGTAACATACTGGAAACCAGCATATACTCTGGTTCTCCAAGACTGGGGTTTGAGATCATCGAGTTGTACCAAATGGCCAATTAAATATTGTTGGTGAGCAGTCATGCATTTATTGAAACATAGCCAGTCTAGGCAGCAATAGTTGATGTGGGTCAGGGTGCCTGTTTCTTTTTATCGTGTGCCATTTTGTGTTTTTTTACTGACCTTACAGAATGAAAACATCATATGTAGTGAAGAAAATCAACACTAAAGCTTGAAGTGCACTGAATGGAATGGGTTGTACCTGCCAATGGGCAGAGTGTTCAGGCATAGTTGGTCTTGTAGTACTTGCAGAAATGGGCTGCGAGCAATCATATTTTTACAGATAATAATGTTTGCCTCATCCATTTGTATCTCAAGCATGCAAATCATAATCTATGGAGAGATAAAACATATGACCATAAGGCCATCAGTAGAGCGTGTGGCAGACCCTAGGGCCTTCGAAAAAATATAAGGAGTGGTTAACGTTACCACAGTTTTACCTCTTATTCCTCTATTTTTTTCACATGTAGGATGCCTGCTGGATGGATAGACATCAATAACAGCTGATGTTTGTCCTTTTCCAGGTGTCTGTGGACTGGCCACATGTTTAACTTTCTGTTACAGTGGACTCTTTAACCTGCCTTGAGAGATGTGCTTGGCAGCAGTTAGCCTTCTGTATGACACAAGTTGTTATTTCTGTTTTCTTAAAATGTTTTAATGTAAAGGCACCTTTTCTATTTCTTGTGTGTATGTTGTGATAGGTACAACATTCCAGCATTTTTGAAAAGAGTAGGTGTTTTAACCCTAAGGTCTAGCTTACATTCCCACAGAAATTGACTGTCTGTATCTGGCCACATACTCATTCCAAGTGTCTGATTGGATATACAATCCCGAATTGAAATCCCTACCATCATATATAACCCAGGTCATCACTGCAAAAGAGAAGTGCATTCTCAGTTGACATACCTGGATAAATAAAATAGATTCTTGAACATAGGTGGTTCAAAATATTGTTTTACAAAAAAAAATGTGGTTGGTTGGTCTTAAACAAATGGAAATTACATTGCATATGCACATGCACGCTCAAAAAAAAAAATTGTCAAATATAATTACTGAAACACTTTTGTGTATCCTGCTTTAACAGCTTAGTTTAAAGGAATAATAATTTAGAACGGATCTGAAATAAATATCACTAATACACCAATGTTTGGAAGATTGGACCTTGAGCCTCATTTATAAAACGTTGTGTACTTTTGTAACTAAATAGTTATGTACACCAAAACCTATGAGTTTGTGAATGCAACTAAAAATTCTGATTTATAAAACTTGCATATGCAACGCATATGCATTTCTTATGCATGTCAAATCACAACTTATCCTCCAATTGTGCATGTGTGAATGCATGCAACAATAGCCACACCCTGAATTAAACGCCCAAATTTTACGCCCAAATTTAAGCATATACGGTGCTCTGGAAGTCGAAATCAATTAAGCAAGATCTATAAATAATGCGCAGGACAGAGCAATACATTTTACATGCAATAATGGCAGCGAATAGGGGAAAAAAACAAACTTGTTGGAATGCAAAATCAAAGCTTTAGTCTCCTAAATACAGATTTGAAAAAATATATAATTTCAGGCGGCCATGGCACCGTGGAAACAAAAAGAAAAAACCTTGCATTGCAGGAGGTTACAGCGGCTGCTAATTCCTCATATATAGACAGCTACACACAGATTGATTGGTGCGACATTAAGGTTGAAGAAAAGAGGTGTATACTTGCCTAACAGCAAGCATAGGAGCAATGGGTGGTGGTATGGGGGTGCCACCACTGAGCTCCCTCAATGACTGGTTGGCTGTGATTATCGGAGTTGATTAAAAAAATACTGTTTATCAATGTGAATGAATCATGGCATGACAGAGGCCATTGGGCAACCATATTTGTTGGTGTCATTTGTGTGTCACAAATCAGTTGCACTTTTATTTAATTGAAATTCTTAAAATTTACTTACACATATTCATCCACTGACAGTGCTCTTATTGCAGTGTGAGTGCAGTATATTGCACCGTTTACATTGGGAAAACCAGTCATTGCTGTGAATTGCTTTTTGATGTTTGCTGGCTGTATTGGGAAAACTGAAGAACCTTGAACTCAGAGGAATGATGCCATCCAGCACTTTTGATATGACATGAGTGAGTGAGGGCTGGGATTTCCCGACCGGTCCTATACTGCTGAACACTTCCCATGGCCAAGAACCCCAGAGTTGACAGGATTTATAGATGTATGTGTAGGGCACTCCAGCACCGGCACCAAATCAGCACAGTGTTCCAACAGCACAGCTCATGTTAAGCGACTAAGCGTTAAATTGACTCATGAGCCAGTCATCACCATGGGGAAAAAAGTCAGAATAGTCCCTGAAGACACCTCCCCTTCACACCATATCACTCACAATATCCTCTAGCAGTGCCAAGGCAGCCATGGTCATGCTGTCTTGCTGTCATCACATGCTTTATGTCTATTTATGAGAACAAAATAAATTGATTTAAAAAGCATTGATTGCTCATATTTGTTAATTTAATGTATCACTTATTTATAGTCAAAACAACATTAATTACGAAAAGTAAGATGACCCTAATTAATCACGAGAAATAAGGAAACTATTTTGAACATTTCTTTTGGTCTCTAGGTGTGCCATTTACAGAAAATATGCGCCCTAAAAGTGTGTACACATGGGTAAAACGTTTCATACCAGTATGCATATTCTCACATCAAATAGAAGTTGTATAAATCCCAAATTATGCGTGAAAATCACCATTGTCTTTTTTTGGAGTGTATTTTGTGTGTATGCACAAAAATAAGGCCCCTGGAAGTGATTACTCATCTTATCTCATATTCAGATATAGAGTAAAATGTGAGATGAAAATATCAAAAATACACATTTTTAAATCAGTATATGTGATTTTCATATATTGTGTTTGTAGATCTTCAAGCAAATACACTCCATTACTCCAACAGCAGAATCTGACCAGCATTCAGATAATAAACTATTAGTCCGATCACAGAGTCCCAGAACACTATTGCTTTTATTAAATAAAATTAAAGGGATAGGCTACTCCAACATGTTGGCTATTAAGCCTCTTTATTTACTATTAATTAAATAATATCTACTCTTTCATTCCTAGATAGAGTTAGTTAAAATCAAGTTCACAGAATAGCTAATATTTCACAATGCTTTTTTGTTATTTCTGGCTAGAAAGGCTCCCATCTCAGAGTTAGCTTTGAAGTCTTTCAATTTATGTATTTCCCACCATTGTGTGCCATGGCACACAATGCCACAATGGTGTTTTGACCCATGATAAATTGTTATAGGGCAAAGTCCTCTACAGCTATTTGCCTGTAACCCATTTTGCTGCCATCTTATTTTATCTTGTAAGCTAACTACAGCTGAGACAGAGCAATGTTTCCCTTATTGCACTGCTAGTTTCCATGCGTCACCAAAAACGACTTTGCTCCAGAATCTCTCATATAAACTAATAGCTCATGTAGACCACTTAGGAGGAGCTTCATGAGCTTTGGTATGATTGAATGGTTTTTTTTCTGAAATCACAATGCACAGCTTAATTAACAGCAATGTATTAATTAAAAGCTCCTTTTCAAAGCCCTGTAAACAACGCGCCTGTTATAGATCACTGGCTCGGTCAGAGCACATCATCTTGCTTAATAGGACAACATCGAACGTCACTGGTTTCCACTGACCAATAGCAGCACTGGGCCCAACTGACTGTCAGGAAATTCATTGGCTTCACGGTGATAATGAGCATTTTGAACTCCTGACTGCTTTTTGTGGCTGTTTTTAATTCTTTTCTGTTCCTGATCTTATCCTACATCTGAGACTAGGGGATGTGAAAGACTAAGAGCAATTACCCTTTATCATTTTGGCATGATGTAAAATGTGTAAAAGTATAATTGTTATGCAGTTCTATCAGTGGTGAAATCAGTGACAGTTGACACTGAATTTAATTGAAATGTGGAATTTTATAAACCATGACATTAATAGCCAATTGGTATATCCAAAGACACACATTTAAAATGAGAACTGTGTGTGTGTGCACGCAAGTGCTTATTCACCATATAAACTTGTGGTGAAACAGTTATTTAAAGTTGAAGACAGTACCAAACCTCAGAAACAAATAGTTGACCTCTATAGATTTTTAGATGCCATGACAATTCTCCAGGTCCCTGATGATTGTTTCTTAGTATAAAAAACATGTTTCTAAACAAATCATATATGGTATAAAAATGTTTTGAGTTTTGGTGAATTAGATGTTTCTGGAAAGTGTTACAACCTTAGAAATAATTTCAATGAATGAACTTTTGAAGGGATTTTCATTGGTTAGTAAAGTTAGTACACCCAAATTACTGGGTGAAGTACCATAATAATTGCAGTGCTGATGAAAACAAAAGCTGAAAGTTTGTAACAGGAGGGAGGGTGATTAGTTACACAACTGGCCATGGAGAAACAATCATGTAGCATATTATCTCTTCAACAAATACAAGGTGCAGTTTTCCTCTGAGCTGATATAAGGTACTTTTAAATTCAGTCACTCTACTAAGGGGTAGGGATTGGATGTGTTGAAAAAGGCCCCTGTACTTTTTTCATTCATTTAGATCTTAAGTGTTGTGTCACATGGAACCCAGCAATGACCATCATGTCATCCCTGAACAAATGACACACTAAAACAAAATTTCTATCACATGGGTAAATACTATAATTAGTGCTATTAATCAGTGTGCTCAATGGATCTTTCATACACAACACAGTATTGATGCAATCTTAAAAATCACCTGCTTTATAAGAATAACTTAAATTAAAACCTCTTCTCATAATATTCTTCTCATAAGACTCATTCATTAAACATGTTTTCATTTTAAATTGTGAAACTATCTGTAACAAAATCACAGGATGTAATAATGTTTCCTGTGACCCTAGAGTTATGGAATATATGAAAATCATTACATAAGTTCTAAATACTTAAGCCACTCTCATGAACTACCCCCTAGGGTGTGTCCTCCGAGTTTCTCTGCATATCAAGATAATGAATGTTTGGCGAATGGCTCATATTAACCTCATCCTGCAGCCTTCTGCTTTTATTTCTCCACTCAAACTCTGTGGGCTCTGTTTTCAGCAGCAGGTGTAACGTCCTAGGATTGTAAAATGCATCATTACCGCAACTGCACCTGCAAAATAGTTTTCAGGCAACACCAGCAGTGGAACAGGAAAAATTTGGAAGCAAAAACTCACTTGCGCCTGTGACATTATAAAGGGGTTTGGAAGCGCAATGTCTGGGAGTGTCCTCTGAAAGTGCTCTCACTCCGGATTCCGTGAGTGAGAGCACAGAATATAGAATAATGCCACACCTGTCAAACATTGGCGATAACTGATTGGGACTGTTTTGCAACAGACATGTAACTCGCTAGTGATATATTGTTACATAACAACAATAAATATAGCTGACTGTCAAATAATTATCATAAATACTTATCAGCAATATAGCTAGCTAAGATAGGCCCCCATGACCGTAACAGACCATAACAAGCAAGTTAGCTAGCACTAGTTAGCTAGATAGGATCGCCTATATTTTAATGGTGATAACTATTCAAACAATAAAATAGAGAACTATCAGAGCATGCTCTGTTCTGTCACTGTTACGGTATGACTTTGACATCATACAATTCAGGGTATCCTTGAACCGTAAGAATGAACGAGTCTGCCTTTTTTTCAGGCAAAGGTCCGACAGGAGGAAGTCTTTGAAGCATTAGTTTGAAGGGGGAATGTCACAGTTACAGTGCGATTAGGAGCTAGAATGGATAGCTGCTCCTCTGTAGTTTTGTGACTGTTGCCTCCATCTTGCTGTCCATCCGGAGTGCGTGTAGCTCCCACTGAACGGTGGCAAATCCACCACTGAAACTCAGCGATCTTGTCCACATGGTCTGCCAGAGTAGCGCTAATTGAGGAACTAGGGGTTATGCTGGCAGATCCAAAAATTTGCTCATGTTGGACATGGACCTCATGAACCAGGACCTCCATCTCCTCTGGTGTGAAATGCACCTTCCTTTGCCTTAGCTGCATGCTCTCTTGCGAGCGCTGGGTGCACACAATTTTATTGCATGTAACACTCATTATGATTGGCTGAAACACGCATTTTTGTGCTAATGCCCTCTAACTGATATTAACACATTACTCCACCCATTGCAGATTGCGCCATGTGAAGGAGCTCCTATTGTGAGTTGCGCAATGGAATGGACCCGCCCAATTTGCTTTTTTGCCTTTACCTTGTGTCCATTAAAATAACTTTGTGCATTTGCCCCTCCCATCCAATGCTGCGAGAATCGGTCAATGACTCATTTATGACTATTTCAAAATAGGACCTGTGTCCTTCATCTGAGGGTGAATTTTTTTTTTTTTGGTCTAATATTCATCATTTTATGTCATTGCAATGGTTTACTTATTGAGGTTATCATTAATTTTTTTCTTCTTCTTTGAAGAATACTCCCATATAGAATAACCGGGGTATCTTTTCAACCTGCCTGTGGCATCTGAATTAAATTATAAAATATACTAAAAAGAACATGAAAAAAGAACAAAGCTCTATGGCTGACACTCTGTGAGATACAAATCGTTGGAGGTGACGGCTGTTTTGCTGCTGCATCTCTCTTTGGCATCCACCTAACCTTTGAAATAGCTCATTCACCGTACTTGAGTAAACGACTTCTTTGCTAATTAGCCACACTTGACAGAATGTTTGATGCCTTCACAAAGTATAATGTAGTTTTTCTCCCATAAAATCTATTGTCCAGGTTTAAGGTGAACTCATTTGAATGTTTATGTTTTTTATATTAATAGTGCTAATGTTTTTCCTCCATTCCCTTGGTTATAGTGAACTTTATTTTAAAATAAACTCCCCTGACTAATACTGATGTGTGGGACATTTGATATTTGACCTGAAAGCTGCTGGGAGCTTGGTGGCAGGGACCTTATTGCTTTAGAGCAGTAACCTTTGACCAAATTGGGAGATGGACATAATCCAGAGACTGTAATAACTCCCATGAATAAAAGATTCAGGCACATGTAGAATAAAAATGGTTATTTTTGGCAGAACAGAGATCTTCATGAATAAGTCAGACTTGACAATCAACGGAACCCTTAATACATAATCAGGCCGGCCAAGAATTTGACCTGCAAACACCTCTACTTTTGAACATAAAAAAAAACACAAACACACACACACACACACACACACACACACACACACACACACACACACCCACACACACACAACATCATGAACACAGTGAACTGGTTAGCCCACCATAGCAACCTGAAGACTCAGGAGGAGGAATCCTTCTCTGACTCATTTGGCGATGGGCAATTGCTTCTTTTCACGCTGTGGCCGAAACCCCAATTATACACTGCCTATGCTGTCAAAGGGTTAAGCAGTCTGTGTTTGTTCAGTTTGTGAACCTGCTGACCAGGAGGGGTCGCTAGAGAGCGGCGATGGACCAAGGGGCTGAATAATCAGGGCTGCTCAGTAGACAGGAGTCTGAATTAGGAGACATTTCTGTAGGTAGTGCCACTAAATGCTAACCAATCAAGTGAACGTTTACACCAAAGCCTTTCTTTTTGATGTGTTAAATGTAAACGCAATTTCCTTGTCAAAATGACAAGTAGAAAAGCAGCTCAAGATTGTGGAAGAGCGACTGCACATGTAACTTTCACTCTGGAAAGTTGATACAAGCCACATTGTGTAATCCACATTAAGCATTTTGCATGATTTAACCAAAGAGAGAACTCTGTTTGTGTATTCCTCTTTAGTGACAGTGGTATCAACTAGATGCATTATTTTATGTTTTATCGTTGTACACCCTGTGCCGGCCGGAAGCAGATGGGCTCCCCCTCTGAGCCAAATTCTGCTCAAGGTTTCTTCATGTTTGTCAGGGAGTTTTTCCTTGTCATTCTTGCCTTGGCTTGCTCTGAGGGGGTTACAGGAATCAATTGTAAGGCTGCTTTGTGACAACTTGTTGTAAAAAGGGCTGACCAAATAAAATTGAATTGAATTGAATTGAAATGATTTTTTCCCCTTAGAACATAACTAGACCTTGACCAAATATGTGTGACCGAATGACAATGAAGCCGATTTTGCACTTTTGCATGGTGACATGGTGCTGGTCAAATGAATGAAAGAGAGGTTAATGAGTATGACTGTGTGTGATTGATGGGGACTGGGAATATTAGCGGCTGGTGGCAGACAGGAACTAAATGAGCAGAGCAGGTTTAATGAGCCCGTGCTGCACCCCTCTCCCAGTGCATCTGAATGTTCTCTAATATTTCTCTTTTTTCAATAACTAAGTTTGTTTTCCTTCAGTAACATACAAGCTGTCAAGGCACAAACAGTGATAGCCTTTGCCTTAGCATTCAGGAACGATAGTTTTCAGGAGCAAACTGTGGCAAAAGGAGCATACTATACTTTTAAAACTGCTCTGACAAGTTTTACTGGAGTATGTGTAATCCTGAGACAAAATATGAATAATGAAAATTTAAAATGAATAGATAAAATAAATACAATTATAATTTATGACTATGAAGAAATGACCAATAGATACAACTATCATGTAATCTCAACATTTCTTTTTAGCTTAGATGAGGCACTGCTTACACTGCCTACCCTGACCACACGTTAAATATTTAAATAAGACCATGTCACCCCATGCAGGGATGAGAGGGAACAGAAATGACAGCTTACCCCTTATTGATTGATGCTGCTAGTTCTGCTGTGTCCAAAATCCTTTTGGTAGTTCTTCTGAGGGGCAGCCTGTAGGCAAGTGGCTAAGGTACATGACTGGGACCCTTGAGGTTGGCAGTTCAAGCCCCAGTTTGGCCCTTGAGCAAGGCCCTTAACCCCCCATTGCTCTCCAGGGGGATTAGCCCTTGGTTAGCCTAATCAACTGTAAGTCACTTTGGATAAAAGCATCAGCTAAATGACTATAACGTAATGTTCTGAACCTTGACCTGATGTCACCCCACCTACAGGCAATTAATAACCAGGAAGTTGCTTTGCTCACTGATTTTGTGAACAATGTCCCCAACTTTGAGATTGGAACAAATGCAGGTTTCTTTCTTTCATGATTCTTTAAGGACAAATGCTGATGTAATCCCGACCGTTTGGGGAGTTTTGATAGAGACCTTCAGGAACAGAGCGTCTGTACGTTCATTCTGTCCAAATCCCTCCATTGTTCTGCAAACAACACTGTTTGAAGAGTCCTGCCAACCTCTGCGGGAAGGCTATTCTTATGTGGGCTTTTTCTTTTGGTTCTGTTTTTCTATTTGTCCTTTGTTTGTTTCTCAATTCCTTTTTTAGTTGCATTCTAGTCAGTGTGCTAAAGCAGGCAGCCCTGGGCTTATAAAGATGGGTATGGGCCCTCCTACCACATAGGGACCAGATGTGGTTTGAATTGTGGTCAGATTTCTTTACCTACATAGAGGGCCTGGTCAGTTTGGTCCTTAAATGGTCATAATGGGTGTTTTGTTCCAAAGCAGGAAATTTGATAATCTTGAGCTGCTATCTTCCAGGCAATGAGAGCACTGTGCCTCCAGCCCCCTAAAATATTTTTTTGTTGTTGTTTATTCTACCTTTCTTTGTCTGTATGTGATGCAATTTTTGTATTTTTCTCCTTTGTTTTGTATTTTGCCATTTTTGAATGTTTGTATGAATAATTTTTTAGCAATAAACTGGTTTAGCAATACTGTACATATGAATTTCATTGTAATAACTTAAACTTTGAATTTTTAATGATCAAACAGTTGTCAAATGTCAGGTGGCCCACCACTGTGCTTTTCCCTTGAGAATCATAAAGCTGATATATAAAAATATACCCCGTTATCAGCAAATAGAAGAGCATTACAGGAATAACATTTATGAACTGACTGAATCCTCTACACCAATAATTAGATACACCATCCCATAAACTACCTGTTTTCACCCCCTGCATTAATGATGTTGTTTACCAGCACCTCTGCTCCACCTTGCTGGGCTGATGTCAAGGTTCAAAATCAGAAACCTTATAATGTTGTTGAACCCAGTTGGCATTTTAATGTACTTTCAGTTTTAGAAAATGTAATTTACCTATAAGTTCTCTGAGAGCTGACTTCACTCCATGAAACACATATAATAACAATGGAAGCTGGAGAGATATACAACATATAACTAGTTATGTCTTCCCCAAATAACTTTGCAGAGATATTATTTATTTGGACACACTGTGGTGTCACCTTATCTTACAAAAGAACATACCTGAAATGATGTCATAGGCTTGATCCCATGAATTTGTTTTATATGTTGCTTGTTCATTTATTTATTTGCTGATTAAACCAATTGTCCTAACGCATTTAAGCTTTGGTATTCACTGGAGATTCGATGATTATTGGCCTTTAGTCTTACAAAATGTCACTAACTACTGTGATGTACCTGTCAGGATTCTGTGATGTGTAAATTTGAACGTGCTAGTTAGTGTTGTTCTGACACACTCTTCAAAACTGATGTAATACCTAGTAGAGAAATGGCCGTAATTGCTTTATACAGATTTTTTACTTTCATTATGTGCTTTGTGTGTAACTCCAAGACTTTGTTCCCGGACATATTTCCCCACCATTCCTACTGTGCGCTGTAAAAAGGTTGCAGCTGAACCTTTTAATATAATTCTGAGTAATTAGTTGGATTGAATTCAATTAAGCTCTCTTCTCATTATGATAAAACACGCAAGACAAAAGCTACTGACACATTTGTCCATTGATGCAAGACTCCAGAGCTGGTTGAGGATGAGCGTCATTCCTTTCATCAGGAACTATGAGGGGAACTTGGACAAAGAAAGAATGAAATTGGAAATGAAAACATCAAAGTTCACAACTATAATAAAGTCACCAACTTTAAGGCTGGGGTTTTATTCATGCAGTTCCATTAATATGACACTTCATAATGTGGATCAATATAGACAATGTGCATGCAATATATTGATTCATATATAGAATATAGAGCTACCCCACTTCATCAGTGGTAAACCCTGAGACAGGAGGATATAAGACCATACAGCTTTTAGAGAGCCTTTCCAAAAGGCTAAAACTATTAAATGTGAAAAAATGAAATATTAAAGATCTCTGAATTTTTCAGAATTTGTCAGCACAACAATGTTTCATATGGCAGGTAGAAATGTGTTCCAAAGCTCTGTACTAATCATCAGGATGCATTTTTATTTGTATCATTATAGATACTTGTCAGTGTATAAACCAGCTTGCTGGAGAGAAAGAGAGACCTGCTGTGTTTTGGATCATTGCTTTCACAGTTCTGGGTACACTCAGTGTTGTGGTTAAATGATACGTCTAGATAGGTTCATTGGCCAATGTTCTACAATCGATCATGCTACATCGGCTAACTGAGTCCAATAAGAAAAAAGGTAGAGGTAGGATTGCAATCACCACACAGAAAACTGGTGTCCCTTCCTTAACGACCTTGTGAGATTCAAAGCAAAAACTTGTGCTGAAGGTATCTGCATTTTTCTAGGAGTGATAAATGTGAACCAACACATTTTAACTTTGTTGGAACACTGCAGGCTCCTGAGAAGAATGGCAATGAGGGAGCCAACAGATAATTAGCTTTAATATTACTTCTTGGAAGCTGGTTTGTTTTGCTCCCCCTTCTCCATGGTTGTATGTCCCTGTTGACCAGGGCAATGCCAAAATATCATTACACAAGGTTTCAGAAAAAGAGGCTCCAGCTCAAATATAATTTTTATTTTATCTAGAGACATCTGGACTTCATCTTAACAGTGTGGAATTCTTCCTTACCAGCATGACAGCAGTGCTGCACTATCGTACTTAAAAGCAGTATGAGTTATCAGTCTCTCAAGGAAATAGGATACAACTTAACCTCCTTTACCATGTTATGTTTGTACTTCAAATTCAGGAAGCATTTGAAATGTTGCACTGTAAATGTGATTACATTAGTTAAAGTGGTCTGATCGATAAATACATTGAGATTGTCAGTAGCGAAAATCTGTTCTCACAATGACCCATTGAGCATTGAGTTTTTTTTTTTTTTGGTTCATTATGTTTTGTTTTTATTTATTATTATTGTTATTTTTACATGCAGTAGCATAGCTGGGAATTCTGGGCCCTGTAAAAGAATATTTCCCTGGGCCCCCTTTTTAAATTCATTCATCCTATTGGCATTTTAATGGACTCTCTGTAGGTGTGGGCCTTCTGAGCAGCTGCTGTGCATGACTGAATGGTTTCAAACAGATAATCCTAAGGCTTAAAAATCTAAATTTAAATCACTGCCAATTAAAATTTAGGCAATTCTATATCAGTACAATTTCCCATCTACACTGAATGTTAATATGAACATCAGGGAAAATTAAATTTCATGAGAAGTATTTTTTGCATCTTAAATCTCTAAATATTCCCAAAATAGTACAATGCTTAAAGATTGAACAAACCTCTTGCAAGGCATGATTTCTGAATAATTGACCTCTTGTTACATTTTCTATTTAACCATGAATCACTGTCAGCTTTAATTAACAGCTTGCTTAAAATTTTTCTCAACCGAAGATAACAATATAGATTTCTATCTTTAAAAAACTGGATTGGGATAAAAGTGGGCTATTCCAGATCCAGTATAGTCCACAGCAATAACCCTGCCCACTTTTAGATGGAAGCTAGCTTTTTCTTACCTTTCAAGGCCAGTTTGACAAAGAAATAGAGTGTAAAGAAATGGCAGGAGTAGGGCCTGTAGAAATCCCTATCTTCTTTTGTCACTAGTAGTTCTTTCTCAAAACTCTACAAGGGCAAAAGAATCTCTTTTCAAGCCTTTTGTTGAGAAAGCGTCCAACTGCAATATATTAATCGGCTCAATTAATCATCTAATTTCCACAAATCAAGCTCCTAAGCATGTTGATTGAATTTAAAATAATGTGCACTGACACTTTATCACTGACTGTCCCATGTGGCAGTAAGGACAGACAATGCACTAAGTAAAAACTTGATACGAAAAATTGGATACTTGCTTGGGATCAAAACTCCTTAATGCTTTGTTTTTGAGCTGGCCAATAGAATGGAAAGTTTATTGAGCTCATTTAACTCATCAGGGTAAGAATGGGATTTTCAGCAATCAATTTTTTTGAACAGTTGTTTTATTAGAGTTTGTTAAAATGGAGGTTTGGGTGAAGAATTCTCAGACAACCCCTCAACCTATCACATTGACCTTCTGGTCTCATACAGGTACATAAACGCCACATAACTCTTGCTTAGCATTTCCTGCTTAGCATCCCTCATTCTCCCCTTCACCTTCATCCTCCCCTTCTCTTTCTTCAGGAAAGGCAAGCTAATCTACACTGTTCTCACAATTTCTTTCAGTTACCTTAAAAAACGGGGTTGGGGGGGTTCAGCAATTGTGTTACATCATGAGGGAAAATAGCTACATGGTTAACACAGCTGATGTATTTTATCCCAAAAAAAGTTAATGCTGCACTGTTTTTTTCTTACCAAAGAGATTTTTTTCTAACCTCCATTTAAAAATCTTATAGAGGATTGCAGATTTAACGTGGATGCGTCTTTTAAGTTTTTATGGAGACAGAACTATAAATATAAATGCAAAAAACAAACAAATCAATCAATCAATCAATCAATCAATCAATCAATCAATCAATCAATCAATCAATCACCTGTGATACATGAAACCTGTGAATTACAGATCTTTGATGTCCAGATGCGTTCCCCTCCTGTATCAGACGATGACTGTCAGTTGCTTGTGACTTGGATATGCATGCCAGTGCATGTTAATTAACATAAGGACATGCTACACTAATCCTGTCAAGGACTGCTGACCTCAAGGCCATGAGCGACCACAGAGAGACAGAGAAATAAAAAATGCTAAGTATGCTCTCTTGTTAAGGCACCATTACCCAAGTAATCAAAAATAAGCAAATATGCCCTTGCTAAGTGTTGGGTTTGGCTGCATGCCTGTGTGTCTAAATATGTCACAATCAATCATTTTTATCTTATCAATAAAATAGATTTAGGCAATTTAGTTTTAGGTAGTTATCAATGGGGTTGTATCCATATAAGGTACTGCATATAGTTATTATCAATTGTAGAGCTATCGGTCATGGTAGTGTATTTTTAAATAGTTACATTGTATCATTTTGTTTTTAAAACGTAATCTGGAATAAATATTTCCCATCTCAAAAATAGTTGAAGCCTATACTTTGAATTTAGCGGGCTGTCTAATATCCATCAACCTTTTTTTTCAAAATCACATATAATTTAAAGATCATTTTAAAGCATGTTTTATCTTGATTTCAAGATCCGATTTGCGGGCACAACTGTAACAGCGGGCATGCTCTGGTTTAGCACTGGCACGTAGTGATCAACATCGGCAAATTGGTTTGAATCTTAAAATAATCCATGAAATAGTTGTGATGATTAGTTGAAACATTATATTTTTTCATGATAGAAAAAAAATACCAGGGAACAATACTATTCACTATGGCTATTATTGTGAGTTTATTCCAAATATCATAATTGTGGCAGCCCTAATATTCCATTCACCTGCAGGTGTGAGGCCCTGCGTGCAGTGTCATTACTTTAACTTCATACTTCATATACCTTGGAACTGCATGAAAAATGAAATGAAGTGAAAATGAATCAACAGTCAGGAGGCATACAAATAAAATAATCTACATGGTTGTATGAGTATTCTACAAAATATGTGATTTGAGTCTTGTACTACTGAGATATTTAGAAGTTGTATTTATGTTCTGTTATCACTGAAACCCTATTTTTGTTGGTTTTGTGTATTTTTAAAATGTGTAGGCTACATTTCTAGAATACAGTGAGGTCCAGACAGGAGTAAAGGTTCAGCAAAAAAAAACAAAAAAAAAAAAATCCTGGAACCCACAGGGTTGAGCTGGAGAGGGTCATTATCACTACATTAACATACAATAGAGGGCCATGCTTCAGCTGTGACTGTGTGCCATTTCACAGGGTAGGATCTGTCAACTCATGTAGATGACCTGGCTGGATACTGCACGCGGTCAACACAGCGGTACTGCCTGCCATCTGTGACAATATTCCAGCCTAGCAGAGTCTGAACGTGTGGGGGCTTTTCCCTCTGTGCATTTATCAGTAAAATTCAGAGGCACAGGCCTGGGAACAACTGCAAAAATGTTTCAGTCAAAGCAGCTGTCTTTGCTGTCTGCTGTGAACCAAAGCTGTTTTCGCCAAATACATGCAGACAATGCGGAGGACTTTACTTATCCTGGTGTTTTTCAGCTATACTTATCACCCTATGGTATGGAAATAGGGTTACACAATGGTAGCAATGCTACATCTGAAAATTGACATTTCACTGAAAGTAGTTTGATCTAGAATTGCATTTTCTGAATTCCTCCTCAAACAATTTCCCATGCACTATGACATACTCTTTAATATCCTTTTACACTTTAAGGATAGGATGTACCTGCTATGTTTTTAATAGTAACTGAGCAAAAGAGGGGCACAAATTTTCCAAATAGCGCTGTCAACCCCTACTTCACCTCTGTTTGTGTTTCTTGAAGATTTCATAGAATAAAGAAGCAAGTTTAGCTGGCCTTTTAAAGTGGGAAACCCATCTGACAAACGTATTGACACTTCAAAAATAGGATTCATAATTCATGATATATTTTCATTGTAATCATTGAACATGCAATTTATTTTATCAATACATTGAATGAATATGGTCATTTGATTTGAGACCAATATGAAGAAGTGCTTATTGGACCTAGTCTGACCTTCTCTTAATTTTCAGCATGAGCCAATTTAATTTCAATCAAACACATGTTTTAGCCTTTTTTGGTGGAGCATGGATATTCAAATGTGCCAGGGTGAATCTGTAGCCAGCACAATAGCTAATTAGATCTCACTGTAATTCACAGTATCCTGTTCCTTTTCAATTATGATCATTAGAGTATTGCAGATATCCTGCAGATCTGTTACCTTACTTCCTGCTCATTCAGTAGAATACATAATGCTCCTGCATGGGATTGAGCTGTGGGTAGTCCTGGAGGGTTTAGTGTCTGACTCTTCCTTTATGTACCGCCAGGTTATCTGAGGTACTCCTCAGTTCATTTTAGAAGAAGCTCCCCCTCAAGGCTGCTACTTTGTCCAAGCCTATTGGGCTTTTCACTGAACCATCTCTTACAGGGCTTTAGACAGACCTCTATTAATGAATCTATTTTGTCCAGCAGATTTATTTCATGAGTGTTCCTAGGTCAAAAACAAAATGCAGAAAGAGTTCATTGCTGGGTAATGGGTCCCGATGATTATGTATAGAACATCCTGTTTCAAAGCACCTTTCCGATAAAAATGAATGAATGAACGAACAAATGAATGGATGGGTGGTATCAAACATCATTATTTCCACAATATTATCAAGATATTTTTCAAAGATGTCTCTGGTTTAGTATTTGTACATCATCACTTTTTGAGTTTTCCCTTAGGAAAGTAGTTGGAATTGAAAAATGTCAAACTGAAGGATATTTCATCATAATCATCACATGTCATTTATTTTTATTTGGTATTGTTATACCTGATGTATGCTTGGGTCCTAATGGAACTATACATGAGAAGACAAAAGTCTCCCATATATTGTATGAATTGTTAGGACCATTTTTGGCAGATAATTATTCAGATTTGCAGGGCAAGCATATTTAATCTTTTACTTAAATACTATATTCCCTAATAATTTTAAAGTAAAAGACTTTATAATTACTTAATAATTACTCTAATACTATGATACAATTGTATTATTTGAAAATGTTAAAAATCTCAAAGTCCTCCTCAGCTTTTTCTCTCCTTTCTTTTTGTGAGAATTTTGTGAAATATAGGTCTGAAGTGACAGGCTTAAGACTGGTGTCTCTGTGGAATCTGATGCTTCACAGGCATCGGTCCAGAAGGATGGTTGTACTCTTTATATGAGGCATGATATACCACATCAATATTTTCAGTTCTCATGTACAGAACCTCTAACTTCAATACACCTCGCTGTCATATCTGTTTTGCGTCACAAGGGGGCAGTACTGGTATGGCACCTTTGCCCAAAGTGTTGATGTCAGCTGATGGAGCACTTGAGCCTCCTCTCAGCAGGACTTTCTGTTCTGATCTGGCCCCATGTTATTTTTGGCGCGTCTTTGAGATGGTCCCACCATGCTCCACTTCATCCTGGCTGTCTGTATGTCAATCCTGCCCGTCCTTCTGCTGCAGAACCTAAATTCTGAGTGGAATTGAGGGCTTTGGTCAAGAAGACTAAAAGACATCTGCCTTTCAGGAGCCTGAGCCAAAAACAACATGGGGCTTGAACCAAAGAGGAAGTGTTTCTGAAGAATGAATCATGTGGGATGAGCCAAGTTGACCATCAAACACAACTGCTGGTCTTCTGCCTTCCCACAGCTGAGGTTCAACCGCAACTTGCCCCTGCTGATGGCTTGTGGATTATTGAGAGTCCAGGGATGTTGCAGTGCTGGGTGGGTTGGCTCTGTCACTTGTGCACAGTCTTGAAAAATCAACCAACATGGATATCCTGTGGGCTTTGACAAATGCCAGTGACATTACAGGCAGAGGATCCACAAGAGTACTTAACATGTTTATGTGCCTACAACCTGTGGACACCTTACAATTTTCTTTGATAAGTCAATGATAATCAAGACTTGCCTTTTACATCAAAATATGGCCTATGAAATGGCAGAATCTTAGTGATAGGGATTTGACTTTAATTGATTTAAAAATGGCCTTATGTTTTAAGGTAAAAAATTCATTCTGATAACGTCTATTCACTCTTGTATATATATATATATATATATATATATATATATATATATATATATATATATATATACACAGGTACGCGAGAGTGAAATCTGGTTTCACTCATCATTTCTGATTTCCTGTCTAGGTCACACATAAACAATGATGAACTGCCACTCTTTCCCAGGGGCGAATTTGTCAACCCCACGCTTACTTGGGTAGTTCCCAGATAGATACCAGACATGCAGCAGCAGTAATGCTGACATGAACATGCAGTTCCTTACCTGTATTTCCTCATTCTAATGCTAGTTTTGAATACTGACAGTTTTTCTTGTGTAGTCTTGAGTCTTTTTGCTTTCCCAGAATGACAAAAATCAAGTCCTTATTCAAGGCTGAACATAATTCTGACACTGGAAACAACAGTTTTTTAGATGTATTTTGTAGGTATGGCTTAACATTTGTGGGGCAACTGAAATTTGTTGAACACTGGATTTTGGGCTTGGAGACTGCTGATCCTCCATTACGCCATCAATAACAAAGGGAGACAAATTGAAACAATGGATGAATAGCACATTTCAATTACAATCAGTATTATTGAAATGCTGTTTAAATGCTTGCATCTGTCAAGAAATTTAACTTTTTACATTTGTTGTAACTTTTATTTATTTATGAAATGTGTGATCCAAATGATGTGAGCTGAATCTTTCTGTTTTTAC
Source organism: Albula glossodonta (assembly GCA_019788955.1). Lineage (NCBI taxonomy): Eukaryota > Metazoa > Chordata > Actinopteri > Albuliformes > Albulidae > Albula > Albula glossodonta. Next base: position 3,288,534 of record JAFBMS010000032.1, read on the forward strand.
AAATTTGACAAATCAGAATGATCTTCCATCAGTATTAGAAGGGTGTAATCCATGCTGATTAATGCAGTGCAGTTAGGCTGTACAACCCATAATAATAATTGGTTGCTGTATTAGGCAATCACTATTCATCCCTCAAGCTTGATTATGCATCATTATTTGTCATTACCCCTTGTGTCAGATTGCCAGTGGTAAGTGTGCTTCTCAAAAAATAACAGACATGTTGTGCTATCAGTGTAGGCTAATAAATATGATATAAGAGCAAGGGCTGCATACCGTATAAACAGGCTCTTACCTCTGTCATATCTAAAGGCTGTACTTATGGCTGTTTCTTGTTCAACTGTTTCTGGCAAATTAGTGATATAATGGTACATCTATTCATTTAATTAGTTATATAACTGTGTTTGTTCTGTATATGAAGTGGAAGACAGTGGCCTCATAGGACTAGCGATCAATCAATCAATCAAGAAACAATTTTTAGAAGTTTTTTTTTTTTTTTTTTTTTAAATGTTTGTCACACTTCCACAGTTCCTAATGTGACTGGGAAGACTGATTTCAGATGTGGAGTGCTATAAATACTCCACCAGTTGCACTGTCTTTAATATGGCAGGTGGCTCAGAATCACTGAGTCACTTCTCCAGAGAGAGAGAGAGAGAGAGAGAGAGAGAGAGAGAGAGAGAGAGAGAGAGAGAGAGAGAGAGAGAGAGAGAGAGAGAGAGAGAGAGAGAGAGAGAGAGAGAGAGAGAGAGAGAGAGAGAGAGAGAAAGAGAGAGAGAGAGAGAGAGAGAAAGAGAGAGAGAGAAAGAGAGGTATTTGGACTGGTTCCATTCCTGATGGTTTATGTATGTTTAAAAGTTCTTTGTCAAGTCAGGCAGCTGAAAGTAAAGGCTTAGAGTAAGACTCAGCCAGAGAGAGGATAGGACATGCAGTGTTCAGTTCTCCTGGCTAGCAATTATCCATTTCCACTACATTGCCAAAACACTTCACAAAAATATGTTCCCTGGCTGCCCCATGAACACTATCATGAGAATATTTGGCAAATCTTGAAATCATATTATAAATGACTGAGAGACAAAGCAGATTCTTCTTCTATGTTTGAAACTATGTGTTAGCAGGGAAGATGGGAAATAAAGGAGACATGCCCACAGACAAGAGAAAGCCATGCTTTTGTTGGATAACAACAAATTATGTGTGCTTCTATTGAGGAATATGCATTAAGTCACATGGTGACAGTAGCGATAGTTATAATAGGCTAGATCTGAATTAGAATGTATTCATTGAACACTGGGTAACATATGCAAACAAGTCCTTCTTGGATTTGCAAACAGAACTGTCTGGAAAAAAGAATAAAATCTACAAGAGGGCACAGGTGTGGCTTTGAAAAGACAAGTAGGCTACATTACTAAGGTATTCATGTCTTGAAGCCAATTTACATTTAAATTCTGTCTCATAAAATAATAAGGGGAGATATGCAGATCACAGCAAGTCTTTTTGATTTAGGGGAAACAAATGGGGATTTCTGATATTGGTTTTAGTGGGAGCTGCAGGGTCTGAACCCTCTTCTTAAAAAAAATAATAAAAACCTTTATATTTCAGGATTCTGTGGTGCAAATATGATTTACTGATCCTGAATCAAGCAAAAGGAAAAAGTAAGGCCTAAAATAATGAGAACTGATGCATTATGTCAATTTAATTTTTTAAAATGTATTTCCCAAACCATATTATATTCTATGCTATGAAACATACCATCATGTACACATTTTTTACAGGTTCTGTATGGAGATAACTTCAAAATGCTGTGGTATAATAGAATAATACTGCTGAAGGCTACTCATAAACATGAATGTTTCATATGTTGAATGCATGTTTTATGCCTTTTAATGTTTACTTTATGGGGATGATACATTTTAACAGAGGAAATTATAAAAAGGCAATCCACTGTATTATAACTATCAATAGCATAAGATAATATGCAATGCTTTTTCCTAGGCTGTCTTTTCAAAAACAGGCCTGGAAAACACAATCATTGTGGGATATTATTAATATAGAATTCTTAAAATTGCATTAAAATGGCCTATATGGCAGAAGATAGAAAGAAAAAGATACAAAGAGAATTGCTGCAATATTATTTGAAAGTAAAAATGCTTAACCTTGTGGTCAATTTTTAATTACACATGCACTGGTTTGCACACACCATCTCCCTGAACAGAAAATGATGCATGGCCAAGATATGTAATACGGTATTTTGCAGTTCCTCACAGTTACGGCCTTAATAGATAAACCACTCCTGCCAGGGATATTGGAACCATGTCATTCAAGTATTCAAAATAAGTTTAGAGTCAGCAAACCTAACAAAATTATCAACATGTTTTAAGGTGTAACTAAAATGGAAAACATCCGAGTGCATATACAAGTTTGTTTGAGGTGAATTCAATAAAGTATATATGAGGACTTACAATCTTATTCAGCTTTGCCTGTCAAAATTCCTTAAAAGAGATCAGAAAAATTGGTTAGTCTAATGCAGAAACCTTATGCCTCTGCCCCAGGTAACTTAACTTTTTACACACTGCAGATGCACAGAAAAGCTTGATGTTACTGGAGGATGACAAAATCAGCTTATATTCAATTTACACATCCAACAACATCTGGCCAATCAGGAGTGGACACTAGATAGTGATTAATGAAATGTAACCTGTTTGACCCCGATCTTTTCCCAGTGAGGCTGAGCCAAATCCAGATATCCAGTTGCTAATGGCGTGCGTGAGACTTGCACAATCCCAGAGCCGATGTCTGATTTCCAAAACTAACGTTTCACTGCATGAGGCCCTGTCTGCACATACTCGATAATCAAAGGTAATGACAAATGTTAACCAGTCACTGTCTCTTAGCAAACATTGATTCTTATAAAGTTGATTTTGGAGCCCCTCTTAGTTTTGCCATCAAAGACCAACATTTCCTGCACTTATTTACATGTCATCACTGTGAGAGTAATATGTATGGATGCATTGCCACATTACTATCATCAAAATGCAGCATCTGGTGATTTATAAACTGAAGCTGGTGGAAAATGAAAAAAAAAAAAAAAAAAAAAAAAAAAAAAAACTATTTTAACCCAGCTCATGTAAACGTGACTTTGATTGTAGTTTTCCAAGATGATTTACAATTCTAAAAAAAAAAAATTGGTTGGCTTAAAATTGGTAGAAATGAAATAATGATCATACCGCTCTGCTCTGGTTGCTTGCACTGGCACTAAAGCAGAACATGGAGTACAGATCACTGCTTTCCCAGAAAGCAATGTGCATTCTCCCCCTTTCTGAGTCAGGTGTCATCAATCCTAACCCGATTTCATTACAATACCGACTTAACTTTTCATCGGCTATCATTTATATACACACTTTCATTTTTATTACTAAGATTAATGCTGGGCACATCATATAGCTTTTTGTTCTCTCCTGTAGACCAGCAGATTTTTACTTATGCATCCATCCATCTGATGTGTAAACAACACACTTTACTGGTACAACCCATTGTCTTTGGTTTTACATCTTTGGATTATATCTCACTATGTCTACCATGTTAAAGTTCTGTAGATAATTCATGGGAGTGAGATAACTCAACAGTGGGTTGTTATAGATTCTACCACAGTACAAAACAAGAGATAAAGTATTTCTTTCCAGAACATAACCATCTATTTCTATATGTCTGGTCTATATGCCTCCATAGAAAATGAACACAACAATGCTCTTTAAATGGCCATGATCAAGATCCTGTATAAACCAAACCAAAAATCAAAATGTGTCCAAATGAGATATATCACTTGCACCAGTATTGGGAGAACAGTTAACCATTTAAATCGTGGCCCTTTTTGATGATGAAGCCAAACTGTTATATGTTACACTGTTATACTGAAAGTCAGTGTTTGACATCTCTTATACAGGCATATGTCAAGAGGAATTATGGTACAACATTTCTGATACTGACCATAGAAATTAAATAACAAAAATGCAAATTTTCAACAACAGGAAGTTAAATGTGAAAAAGTAAAAAATAAGCCAAAATGAGTGGCTGGTTCTTCTTTAATGAGCTTATTTTTCTGGTTCTGAGTGCCATTGTCATTATTGATCCATGCACTGTTTGTATGGGTTCCAGATTGACTTTATCTCTTATTTGAGGTTCTCAGTGTCTTTAGCACTGGCACTTCAGCAGTGCAGAGAGAGCCTCAGTACAATTCAGAGGCAGCTCCTCAGCCATCTCTGCCAAACTGCAGGGGACTGATGACTCACTTCCTCTGTCCAAAATGAAACCACTAAGGTATAAAACAAGATATGATTGTTAATATACAGGCTTCTGTAATAAACTGTAAATCACCACAATAATGGGAAAGAAAATTTCCACAAGAAAGAGATAAAATGCTGAAATGTTTTAGAGATATTCTGTAATGTGTCCTTTGACTATGACTTGGATGGTTTCATCTCAATATAAAAATAAGTTATGATGCAGAGCAATGCAATAGGGAAGGGAATACATTTTTGAAACTGACAGAGAGTTGGATTAAATACACTGATCCTGCCATTCTGGCCCACCTTTCCATCATTTCCATCATTATATATGAATAACAAATATCTCTGGATGGTACATGTCTCTCCAATGTCCTCTTCCAGATGTTGTATTTTTGATGATTACAGCATTTTTAATCTATGCATTTACTCTACTAGTGTCTGTATTCCCATCTTGCTGTTCTTTCTTTCTAGGTTAACAGTATGTAAAATAGTCCAGTTTGCTTGAAAAAGTTTCAGAGGTATTGGACTTTGCGTGATGGAAAATGTGTATGGCTCTGTACATATGAAGATGTGTAGGCAAATGAACATAACAGTCATGAATTTTTATACTTGTGTATGGTTCAGAATTAATATGAACTGTAGCAGAATCAATTTGTTGCCCAACAGGCATATAGATGTCAATTGGAAAAGCCTGGTAATAAGCAAACACAGCATTGACTCAATGCCTGGAATTTCAATGGTATGGTAATATCTATGTGCTATATCCCGCATTGGTTTTAGATTTTATAGTGAGCAGCAGCAGATGTTTGCAATGTTTGTAATACAATCATTATTGATTCACATTCTGATCATGAGACCAAAACAATTTCTATCACAAACAAACATGACTTTGTCATATTTCAAAAAACTACCAGAATTTCAGCTCAGTAACCCAAGACTCACCCTTTCTCTGGCTCACTCTTGTTCTTGTCTTCTTCAGATCATGTCTATACTGGGAAGATCATGTATAATTCAACACTGTGAAGACTTGCAGTAGAACTGCACACAGTTTGATACATCCAAACACAAGGAGAATCAAATTATTCATCAAATCAATTTTCATACAAAAAAGCCCCATAAATTGATCAGTGAATGAATTTGTTTTGAGGTTCCTTTGTAGGCAATGTTTCACTTAGATAACATGAATTGTTGAAATAGTTATGCCCAGTACTGTGAATTAATTCAATGCCAGCAATGATTTTGATCATTTATAGCCATGGTACAAACAGTGCAGAGGAAAAAGGAAAAGTTACTATATTGATTGAAATGGCCACTGTTTCCATGCCAAGTTAAGAGTTGTTTACCCATAAAAGCTTCTTTCTTAAATAAGAATTTGTGATTGTGTGATTCATTTTTTTGTGTTGTAATCAACTATTAAAATTGAATATAGTCTGTATGTTTGATGTAAACATGACATACATGCATAAATAAAGCATTGCCTGCATCCTTCTCCAGAGTTTATTGGAAACATATGATCAGAGTCAATGTTATATATTAATATACTCTTCTGGGCTAAAATCTATTCAAGTGCACTACACAGTAAAATGGCTTCTTACTAGTGCTATGATTTCAGCTTGATTATATTATATTATATTATATTATATTATATTATATTATATTATATTATATTATATTATATTATATTATATTATATTATATTATATTATATTATATTATATTATATTGTATTATATTATATTATATTATATTATCGTATTTACATACAAATGCTTATAATATGAGTACGTTATTAGTAATAAACTCCAAGTATCCATGGCATCCATGTTCCCATTCATTTGCACCAGTGGACTGTCCATTTATGATCTGAGCATACATGGTGGTCAGCAGAGGGTGGTCAATACAGGTCCAGCTGACTTTTTGGCATTACTAACAATATTCAGTTGCAAATGCTATCAGTGCAAACGTGATAACATTTTTATTAATGCTCACTCAACTTGAAATTGAAAAGTCATAATTATAATGCTACTTCCAGATTAATACTGTGTTTGGCTGATCAGTTAGTCAGAGGTTCTAGGTTGAATCTTAATTGGGATGGGCTTGATTGGTGCTTTGGTAGGAGACCTCCGGGGGGACAAAGCCTCCTTACAATGATAAAGACTATTTTTAGATGCCACCTCAGATGAGACACAGTCCTAAATTATTGTCCAAATTTAAAATCCAATGACCAAAAAAAAAAAAAAAAAAAAAAAAAACAGATGACTGGAAATGTCATCAATCTGCATCCATCTCTGTGGGTATCTAATACCTTTCTTGAGAAATTGTCAGATTAAGTCCCTCCCACTATTCCCCAACTGAATACAAGGGCAGAAAAAAAAGTTTTTGTAAAAATGCAGGTTTTATAAATTGCCTAACATTCAAATACACCTCCAGCAATTTACTATTTATTATTCCAGGAACCTATTCAGTGAAAATCCAATTATGCATTTAGCTTCTCCAGGGTTCATTTTCAATACATATTTTTTTACCCTTGAGGTAAATATTTTGTCTGATAACTGGATAATAAATAACTATAACTTTTCAGAATGGGACCCTAATCACCCTTTAAGAATTTATTTTTTCAGAATTTACATCCTGATTTTTAAGATGTTTCATGTACATGGATTTTATGAAACATGCTAATAAGTCTTATTCATAAGTCAGGGTTATTCCCAAACCTAACAGCAGTTAGGCCTTTATTGCTTCAAATCAGAGTAACAGAACTCTTTCCTTTTTCTGTGCTTTTGCTTGTTTGTTTTGCTTTCAAATGGTTTAAAATTGCCAAATCAAAAGCATTGTGTAACTAGTAGGGAAAAAAAAAATGCTTGTAAAAGTGAGGGACAAGCCATTTTACAGCTGGATTGAAGGTGTGCTTGGATAATAACTGAAAGCACAGAGGCACTCAAACTGAAGCACAGAGCTAGGAGACTCAGGGTGCTGCTGGAACTGGATAATCAGAAGTATGAGATTAAAATGCAGTCTCTGACTTGGCTGAGCAGAGAATCCTAGCGTGACCATGCAGAGAATGAGTTCCGTCTCCATTAGCCACAATAAGTCTGGGAAGCAAATGATTGATTATCCTTGGATCTCATTATATCCCATTTTAGAATTTTTGTGGAGATATTTAGATCTATAATGACAGAGACAGTTATACCCACAATAAGAAATATTTGCCAGGACAATTATTTCATCTTAACCCCTTTCTGACCCCTCTCAAAATTTGTAACAAATGTGGGATGAGATTCAATTTTGCTGCATAAAATCAGCATTTAATTATTGAAATGCTTCAGCACAATAATGAAACATTTAACTATGATAGTGATGAAAAAGGATCACAATCCAACATCCTCAGTATCCATAGAGGAAAAATCTTTGTTTTCTTAATCCTCATTGTCCTTGTTCTATGCAACTTATAAATGGAAGAGGGTGCAGACAACGGTTCATGCAAGGTGCAAACAAGGTCAAAAGATAAGTGATTGATGGTTGCTTGCATTCATTTTGTGATTAACAGTTTTTAATTTTCTTCAAACAGGATAAATTACATATAGTTAAAGGACAATACATTCCCCCATCAAGCAACCTACCCCCCTCCCCTCCACCCCACCCTCCCTTTTCCATCCCCAGGGCCAAATGTTTAAACATCAAGTGTACACATAAAAGGAGTAAAAAGAGAGAGAAAAAAATGCACACACACACACACACACACACACACACACACACACACACACACACACACACACAGTTTAGTTTTACCGCTTACACAATTAAATCAGAAACTGAGGCATCCGCCCCTTTCCATGAGTTCCAAACAACAATGGAACACTGATTTATTCTAGCTGCACACAATTCTAATAGGACAACATCTAAGAATGTTTGTATCCACTGATCAGGTTAAGTCAACTCAGATCAGGTCAAGTCATGAGGTGGAAGTCATCGCTGGACTAGAATTTTCTTTGCCGAGGTGACCTCGCTGAACAAAAATTCTTCTTTGTGAGGTTGAAAGTTGAATCATTGTGTCATCATTAAGCAAAAATATGCGTGGCTCGACTGGTAGCGCAAATTCAATAATCTTTGACAGGGTAGAGGTGACTTGGTTCCAAAAAAACAAAAACTTCGGAACATGACCAGAGGGAGTGCATACAGGTGCCCTTGGGGACAAAATATACTGTACGGATCTGGAGAAATATCCATTTTAAATCTCCTACGTTGAGGTAGATATACAAGGTGGCACAGTTTATAGTGAATTAACTGATGATCCGGGTTCTTAGAAGCTAAAAAAAACATTGTTCCAAACCATTCTCCAAGAAATTTCCCCATTTACCCCCATTTTCTCAATGGATGTATTAGTAAGGTTGCCTCCCAGGGCACACCACATGCATTCATGGCAGAACATAATCTATATGTTAGATATTGCTAGAAAGAAAGAAGGGCCAGGTAAATTAAAAGGTTGTTTCAATTCCTGGAATGCAAGCAAGCCCTCTGGGCCAAAAAAGTCCCCAAAAACATGGATCCCACTTTTTAACCATGTGCTATCAAAAAATGATTGGTTGCCAGTTAAAAAGGTAAAGTTGCTCCAAATCGCAGAGTGATAATGCCATTTGTCTTTTACACCCATATAAAATTCTGCTGCCCTCAAAATGGCCACCGAGCTAGTTATAATGGGGCCAAATTTAATCATTCATTTTTTCATGGAGAAGCCTGAGAACAGGATATCCTGCAATTTATATGTTTTGGCTAATGTTTCCTCAGTAAAGTACCATAAGTTAAACCATGTCCTAATCGGGGACAACTGGAAGTCCCATTGATAGAGCAGAAAATTTGGTACATTACAATGTAGTAAATTTCATTTTAGGGTTTTTTTCTTCCTAATAAATCTCTTGATGAGAGAATGTCATTTGTCCCAATATGAATTTGGTGGAGATAAGGGAAACATTAAGCGAAGGAAACCAACTCTGGGAAGAATATTCATTTTAATGGCGGAAATTCTTGCTCATAAGGAAATTGACAATGAAGATTCGATTCAATTTTCTGTAGAAAAGAGAAATTATTTTCTTGAATGACTGATTGCATCGCTAAACAAATATTAACTCCTAAATAGGTGGATGATCTTTGGACCAAATTCCTGGAAATATGGACAAGATGAGCTGCAGAGTTTAGGGGACAGAGAATAGACTTGGACCAATAAACCCTCTATCCTGACCTTAAACATCAAAGACTTTGAGAGTACAAGGGAGAGTAGACAAAATTGGTCATATAAAGTAACACATCTTCCGCGTATAGAGATTTAGCATTTTTAGTGGTTCCTATTGTTATGGGCAATGAAAAAAGCTTCCGTCTAAATGCCTGGGAAAGGGGTTCTAGGGAAAAAGAAACAATAAAGGAGACAGCAGACAGCCCTGTCTTGTCTCTCTATGAAGAGAAAAAGGTAATGACTTAATGCCATTGGCTAACACCATGGCTGATGATTTTGCATAAAGAGCACAAATCATATTAATAAATGGGCCCCCGAGTCCAAGATGTTTTAAGACAAGTCATAAATAGCTCCACTCTAGGTGGTCAAATGCCTTTACAGTGTCTAATGATAACACCACTGCTGATGATGTATGATTCCTACACTCTTGTATAATATGTAAAAGAAGTCTAATGTTGATTCTGATCTTGTCTTTATGAAACCCATCTGGTCAGGGTGCACCAAATTGTGAATGACATCTTCAAGGGGTGCTCCCAAAACCCTTGCATATAACTTTATATCTGCATTCAACAATGAGCTGGGGGGGAGGAGAATATCTAGTCAATTCTAGAAAGGGACCTATGCCTAGCTGAGAAAAATGTAAAGTCTCTACATCTATAAAGTCTCTTGTCTCTCCATCAGATATAAGTACATCAAGAAACAACAGAGGGGTACAAACAATGGAACATAGACATTTCTATGAAAAAACCTGTTCTGGAACTGTATACAACTGTGGGGGCCTATCTCTCAAAACCCCACCATGAAACCATGTCAAAAGGGGAGGCCAGTCCACTGCCTCCCATCTCTGCCATGTCCCTCCCTTAACAGAACACATAGCACTAGACTGCAAAGGTCTACAGTCACCACGCACCTACATGCCCAGTTTAGTCAGGTCTACCAAATCAAAACAAACAAAACAAAAGAATCAGTGACAGAAATAGTAACCCCTCACAACATACTACCGTAAAAGTGTTATCTTCAAGAAGATACTGGAAAGAAACAACCGTAAATACAAACCATACTACCTTAAAAATTTTGTCTTGAGGGATTCTGCCTTAAATGTGATAATTCCTTAAAAAAAAATAAAAAAAAAAAACAAAATACCACATATTGGGGATATGGACAGGAAACTCAGAAACAAACAAACAAAAAAAAAAAACACAAAATATTTTAACAATAGTTTTAGTGGGAGAGACATGAAAAAACACCTGCTTTTTCCACAAGGTGTTAGTCAATGAAATGGAAATCAACCAACTGCTTAAGTAAACATGTCCAGCAAAATAAGCTACAGATACCATTCAGCCTAACCCACGGTACTTTCTGTAGCAGCGGAGGGAAGTTATGCTTTACAAATTCTTCTGCTTCCCATGAGGATTTGAAGGAAAGTTTGTCATTGTTTTGCTGTACTTGCAAAATAGCTGGATAATGCAGGAAAGACTGTATGCAAGCACACCTCCAGGCTCCCCTCACCCCAGTAAAAGATACACGAAGCAGGGAGTTTTCAGGACTGTAGTCGGCGTAGAAGCGGTGAGTACTCCCATTGTCGTCAAAGATGAGGCTTCCTTCCTTGCTTTCTTGCAGAATCAGATGTCAATTGATGTAATGCAACACAATGGGGACTCTGGGTTTGTTGTTGCTACCTGTGGCATGGCTGTAGACTTGGTGAGTGCTCTCTATTTTGGGAATTCAGTGAGAAAGGCCCAGGAACCATTTTGCAAGGGAAGACTGTAGTAAACCGATGGCGTCGCTACGTTCCTTCCCCTCCGGTAAGCCAAATAACCACATATGGTTTCTATGGGGTCTGTCTTCTAGGTCACGTAACTCAGACTCTTTTTAAGGCGGGAGGAGAGAAGGTTGATCGTTCTTTTCTGGTCTCGCAACTCTCGCTTGACAAAGTCCATCCCCATTGTGAGTTTCTGTATGGCAGAGCTCTGGTTGTTCAGCTCAGTCTTCAAGTTCTTCATTATGGTTAATTGTTCTTGTAAGTTGTTTATAATTTCAGTCACTGCACAGCTAACTGCTGAGATAATCAGTGTAGCGGTCTCCTTTTGGTGCTGTTCTAGTAACTGCGCAATGGCATCTGCCATTTTGTTCAGGTCAGAGGATAATTGCACTTTGAGTTTCTTTTTCATCGGAGATGATAAAGGTGGCACAATTGACCCGTTTTGAACCTCTGAGTTCTGGCTACAAATAGTGTGTGCTAAAATAAAACTAAATAATTGAAAACATTCATGCAGAACTCTAGCTGTGTGCTACCATTCCAGCCTACAGGTCACGTGATCTCTGATGGTTGCTTGCATTCTGAGTTTGTCGAGCAATGTAGGTCATGCTAATTGTTAGACATGCTAAGATGTTTAGACAACTGATTTACAGTATGGTGCAAAGTAAAATGACAAGTAACAGAAAGCTTGAATTCACAGATTTTAATAGTACCTCACTGTAAAATACATGGACATCTGCCAAATACAGTGACTTTGAGCATCCTATGGAGATTTTGTGAAGCCCTTATGTCCAGTTTTGTGGGACCAGATGGTTTTGCAGTCTGTTTTTCTAAAAAAAGAACCACAATGGGTTTTTATCACTGCACCCTTATATAACCATACACCGTTTTGCAGTGCCTCTTCAAATAATGAATGAGTTCTGCTTAAAACAAAATGTGTGAGGCACAGGCAAAAATTATGATATGGTGCAATCTTTGTCCTTTGGATATATGTGTTTCTGCCAGTTTTATTTTGGCAGATTGAGTCTGATGCTTAAAAGCTTGTTATTCAAGCTAATTTGCCGGCAGTGTCGGCAGTGCCATTTCTGTCGAAGAATGCCCATATACCCTGTGAGAATAGGATGGTACATGCATACAAACTTGCCTTAAAATTTTATTGGGTATATATGTCAATGTACTCTAGGCTCAAACTGCATCAGTCAATTGATCAATCAAAGAAATGTGTTTGTGTTCCAAAAGACGTGCTTTACTGTGGCATATGGAAATGATTGTCCAAAATGCCAAACTCATTGAGGGTGCTTGCTCATTCTGATCAGCTGATTTCACTGATCCAGGGTGCAGGTTCCCTGCATGTCTCAGTACAGATCAGTCCAGATGGTGAAGCCTTGACTACACAGCGTGCAGATGCCAGTCCCAGATGGAGTGAGCTATCTTGATTGGGCAAGCTTCATATGTATGGTCTTTGGTTCTCCACCAAGGATGGACACTAGATGAATGGCAGTCTTTGTCTTTGGCAATACACAAAGAATACAATACAGCCCGGGATAAAGGATAATATGATAAAAAAAAAAAAAACCTTTTTAACATTGCAATTGTATAAAGCTCACCAAGAGTTATTTTTAAAGAATTAACCTTTTAAAAGAAGTAATACATTTATAATAATGGAGTGAAAGAGTCACAGAGAACAACACTAAAGAGCACTCACTTTTCCAATACACTAATCCATGAGTCAGTCGCTAGTTATTATACAAGCTACCTTTGGATAAGAAGTGCATCTCTGGCAAGAGACTGGAGGGTGCTTCTGCCGTAATGATCTGCCTAAAAATAATGGGCAGCCTGAGATCTATACCATCTGTGGTATCAAGTGTGTGTGTGTGTGTGTGTGTGTTTGTGTGTGTGTGTGTGTGTGTGTGTGTGTGTGCATGTGTGTGTGTGTGTGTGTGTGTGTGTGCACAGTGTGTCTTGGGCACATTGGGGGAACAAATATAAAAGGAGAATCTATAGTGTGGATGTAATCATAACAATAATACAACTAAAATAAATATGTTACTATTATGATTGAATGGTGTGTACCACCAAGAAGAACCATCACTAACAAATAAGAGGAAAAAAATATATATATATTTGTAGTGGTTAAATGTAAAGGTCACTAGTTTTATGCCATAACTGAACATGTTTCAAATGAAAAATCTTCCCCAATTGGATTTTTAACAACATTTTTCTGGTAGACATTCCCAAAATGTCAAGAGGAGTCACTCTTGTGCAGTGTGAGAGAGGAATAATCCTACTGACTGCAGAAGCTCCCAGGGCCATACTACAGAAAGGAAACATATGAGTGGATGCTCTCATCCAGAGCAACCTACACAGCTTACATTTATTTAAAATACAATCCATTTACACAGCTGGATATTTCCTGCAGCAATTTAGTTTAACAGTACAATGACAGTTGCCCATCTGGGAAGTAAGCATACAACCTCATCCCATTAACCATTATACAGCTGAAGTCCCAAGACTGTTACATTACAATGCCACCTTAGCACGGGCACAGCCCAGCCTCAATCCTGGAGACACTTCTGATGCCGCTAATGTAAATGAGAATAAAGGTGTGTCTTATTGCCTCATTGATACACTGTTTTCCAAAATGTACTGAGGGCTCATCTTTGGCCCATACTGCAGTATGTCTGCTGAAAGAGTTGTCCTTCACAATGGTAATGGCATATTGACACAACACAATTAGTTTCCAGTGGTTTTAGGAAGTTGCACAGCCAAGCACGTTTTTTATCATCTGTGATGAAGAGAGAGTATTCTCAACTTCTGTCTTTCTTATGGAGGATGCTCATTCTACGCATTAAGGAGGTTCTCTTCATCATCCAGAATGTCTTGCATTGATTTTCACTGAAGAAATCCAGGTGAAGTGCCCTGTTCAAGGTTACAATGGCAATGCTCTGTTTCAGCATTCACTATATTATTCTGACAGTCAATTTCACCCATCATAAAATGTGTTCAGTTTTCAGGTAATTCATGCCTGTTGTAATTATTGAAAATAAGTTAAAATTAAGAAAGAATGTAAAGAACTTACATAACCTTTATTCAATACACACATATTGGTTAAGTCAACTGATATCCCAGCAGTTATTTTGCTACTTTAGTATCAGGTCTGAAAAGTATACTTCATATGAACTCTTCATGTTACATTACAAAACAATTCATATACTTTATTTTGAGGTCATGATTTTTAAAACAAGAACGCAGCCAAGTGAGGAACGCAATTATAACTCTCCCCATTTTTTTTTTTTTTCAAATCCACACTTATAACAATTGAATCATGAGCTGTGTACGGCAAAATAGAAAGAAAAAAAATGCACACATATAATTGCAGCCATAATAAGAAGAGAGATGCACAAGCGCACCTCATAACATGTGAAGAAAGCTGGTGAGCTTTTTAACCTTGTGAAACTGCTAATTCATTTTAAGTGCATATATTTAAATACATTCAGCTGGTCTACAGACAGATGCATCTACCATTATGGAACATAATGATTTCAGAGGCTGTAAAAATAGTGACACAGTACATGGCGTTCCTTATGCCCATCCATACTGGAGTCAAACTCCTGTGCACTAACAAACTCTTAACAAACAAAATAAATGTTTTTTTTCTTTGCTTCTCTGAATGAGGGATCGCATTGATGGACTCATTCAGAGGGCTGGGAAGTAATAACATTTTTCAACATTATAAACTGACAACTGAAACAACAGAAAGACCCAGCTGCAAAAATAAAATGAAGTAGGTATATAATGGGTGCCTATGCTCACCTAGGGTCCAATGAAATCCAGTGTGAAGAGGTTAGTTTGTATATTTTTGTTTTCACCTCCCAGGAAACACATACTAATTATTCCCCATTTCTGCATTTCTTCTGTACTTGATAAAACATGACTCTAGCTGCTGTTTTAACACAATGCAAACCTATATAGCTGGACACCACAGATTTTTGTATGCATGCCATAATTAATTTCAGCTGGTTCTTTAAACCCCATTATAAATGATTTATTTTCTTAGTTATTGTTTATGTATGTGACCTACATTCTCATTATGAAGCATACTATTATATTGTTTTTCTTGCATAAAGCTAAGAGCATTTATTTGAACTTTGGTCTTTAACACTATTTACATAGATGCCCAAACCAAGCAAAGTACCCCCATCCATCTCAGTGATAAAGACCTGCTTTGAACATATTTTTGGAAAAAAAAAAAAAAAAAACTGATAAGATTTCAAATTAAGTTTTCATAGAATCTCTTTATGCTGGGTCCCCATCACTGATGCAGGAAAGGAAATTACAACCATGATAATTTGGCCCTTTGTATCCTTTAAGGAGAATTTAAATAAAATATAAAATAAAGCTTACTGGAAATAATGCAGTCTCCAGTGTCAACCTGTGAAATTTTGGAAAAATAGTGCAGAATACCTTTAAGGTCACCCTTTAAAATAACTCTTCTTTGACGGCCAAGTTGATAAATAGTGAGGATTAATCTTCATATTTCAGAAAACTACTTACTCAGATTTGCATGTTGTGCATTTCAGTGCTCAGTGTGATATTAAAGAGTAAAGGAGGGAGTGAACCAGTATAATGGCTGTCATGTATATGCAAAGTTTCACTGGTGATTAGTGAGAATGGCATTAAGGGATTAAAGAGTTTGTTTTATGCTACATACTTGAGCTCTTTCAGAAATCTTAAATTTTCGTAATATGAAATTCACTTTGAGAGTTTTATGTGGTCTCAGTTTCAGTGCCAGTGAGGAATTTTAAATGTCTTTTTCATGTCCTGCATATTTATAGTCGGAGGTCGGTCAGGTTATGTCGTCACAGATTATATAAGGAAACAGTAGTAGTGTGACATACTGGTTACAAGTTGTAAACTTTAAGTAGATATATGAAGGTCTAAATCTCAGGTTTGTAGTACAATTGAATGAGACAACAGACCTGAATTACCTCAGCTGGGGAAACATAATCTACAGTGTGTAAACTGGCCTTGACCTCTGCTGAATAAATAAATTAATGCAAAAAAAAAAAAAAAAAAAATCTTTTCTCTGCTCTCATTAATGAGTACCATTATGTCAGCACTGTTTACTAAGTTGGTTTACATGGCCTGTCAGCTCAGTCTGTTGCAACAGCAGCTTAGAGATTTACAGATGTGCTGATAGTCAATCAAAAGAGCAGCTCTCTGAGCAGGTATGCTACAGTGTTTCCATTGATATTCTGGATTCCTTTTTAATCAATTTGTATTCGCTATCATAAATATCTGTCCTATGTATACAACATAAATGTTTCAGTTGAAATGAAGACTCCACATGTTTCAACTGAGCGTCAATTTAAAATGCTAATATAATATGATTCTGTCATTTAAAATCAATTCTCTAAAATACAAGGTTCTAAAGCAACGAGTGATTTACCTCGTTTTGAAAGGAGTCAAATGGTGCCTGAATTACAGGTGTTTCAGTTACAGAAACTGAAAAAAAAGAATTAATTCTTCTCTACTGCGTTAATTCATGTGTGAACTATTTTGTGGATTTTTACCATCAGTCAATTTCCATTTACTGTATGCCCACCTGTTGAGCTGATAGAACTGAGGAATAATTTGTAGAAATGTAGAAACTTTGATGCTGAGCTGACAGTACTCTCCCCCCTACCCCTGCCAGCCTCTGGCATTGGCTGCTTGTGCTGCCAGATGGAAAATATGCACAGTGGGGACTGGGGCACAGGAGTTCAGAGGTGAGGGATGGGATTGCAGAGCTCAGGGGAGGGTGTGGAGAAGGAGGAGATCCCTGCACAGTGAAGCCTGTCTCAGATTTCACGGATCACCTCCATGGGTTGGCATTTAACAACCCTCCCCACGAATCCCTGTTGTCTTGAGCCTGTGACCTCATGCTTCCCCCGTGATCCCTGTCGGTCACGTATTTCCCCCTCAGTGTGTCTTTGTGTTGCTGCTCATTCCCCATGCACAGATGAGTGATGTAATAAAGCATACCAAATATTTGACTCGCATTTGTTTTATACTAATTTACCTTCATAATAAATTATTGGTGAAAAGTACAGTAGATTAAATATCTGAGATACAAATATCTGGGATGGGAGAAACTCTTAAATTTAACTGATTTTTTTCAAGTGAAGATAAGCAAATGTAATATTGAAAATCTAATTCTTTCTATTTATTTTAATCATCTTAAAAAATGGTTAAAATGGTTTAAATTAACCAATAATCAAATAATTTGTGATCTGGAGCTCAGAATCTTAATTATTGTTCTGTTTGTTCTATGGTACAGTATGTGGAGAATGTTTATGTTTCACAGCTTTACATGGTGTCTGGGTACCATGGTAGGAAATATTTAGCAGCATCGTTACTGACCGCCCCCATTGAAACCCAAGACCAATTCAGGGGAAGCTGCAGTTACCAGTGGAGTGTTTTTAATAATCAGAGAAAGAGAGAGAAAAAAACAAAACATGTCTGCCCTGGGAAACAGAGCTAGTTCTTAGAAGCTAGTAAATGTACCTCAGTATTCTTGGCATCCCATGCAATTTTTGAGAAAACCAGCCCAATGCAATGATAGCTTTCCTAGGACTACAGCATTTTATGGTGTTCTTCTTATTCTTATTCTTATTCTTTTATTCTTATTCTTATTCTTATTCTTTTATTCTTATTCTTATTCTTATTCTTATTCTTATTCTTTTATTCTTATTCTTATTCTTATTCTTATTCTTATTCTTATTCTTATTCTTATTCTTTTATTCTTATTCTTATTCTTATTCTTATTCTTATTCTTATTCTTTTATTCTTATTCTTATTCTTATTCTTATTCTTATTCTTATTCTTTTATTCTTATTCTTATTCTTATTCTTATTCTTATTCTTATTCTTATTCTTTTATTCTTATTCTTATTCTTATTCTTATTCTTATTCTTATTCTTATTCTTATTCTTATTCTTATTCTTTTATTCTTATTCTTATTCTTATTCTTATTCTTATTCTTATTCTTATTCTTATTCTTATTCTTATTCTTATTCTTATTCTTATTGGTAGTAGTAGAAGTAGTAGTACTTACCATGTCAGCTTCAAGATCCTCTTCTCAGTGACCTTCAATACATAGCTTCTTTAAATGTGAATATTTTCTATTATTTAAATGTTTTTAAAATATTATTTTAATATTTTCTAAAGTATTTAATAGTTTCGGAATATAATTATGGCAGAATCTTTACAAAAAAAGTATTTTGAAATATGAAACTATATGCATGATAGTGAACACATATTATTAGCCTCCAGGTTCATCCAGTGCCCAGTGCTTTGGTTGGTCTGGTAAATCCCAGAGTAGCAAAAGCCCATTTTTTCTATAAAGTCAGCTGATAGTGAGTGGCACACCTGGTCAGACATACTGGAGGCAGATCAAAACTTTAAAATAATAATAAAAATGTAAAATAGTAATAATAATAATAAAAAAAACAATAAAGAAAAATCATCTAATGCCTCCTGCGTCAGGCACATGCAGGCTGCAGGCTCTCTGGTGTCACTGCGGACATTTCTGGCTGTGACTCAGAGATTTACTTGACGGACAGAGGGGAAATAGTTTATTTAATCTCTGTGGCAGGCGAGAGCTGAGGGTGTGCTGCCAGTAATTTTTCACTCTGCACCCCTCCAAAGAGCCTCGTGTGGCAACCTTTCAGTAGCCTCTGATATTTAATATGGAGGAGATCTTTGAGGTCAGACAGGGCCGGTGCTTTCTCCAGCGAGGGATTGTTATGTGAAAATTATGCTGCTTTACAGTGCATTGCCTCAAAACCATAGAGAAACCGTTATCAAATTCTCATAGATACAACTTCCAGTCGAAAAGAAGTGTTCTAGTTATAATAACAAAACATTCATGTAACATCACTTCCCAATGCCACTGTTGCAATGCCAGTTTAAACCTGTACATTCTCTCATAAAGACAAAAAGATGTTTGTTGATGTTTGCGGAAACATCAATATCATAATATTTTAAATTCTTGACCAGCCAGATGTTGTAAATTATGTGCATACTGCCTAGGAGCTAAATGCTATTTACTTTTAGGTATCTGAGTGTCTCCCATGGCCAAAATGACAAATAATGAGGTTTTCTCAGTGCAGCCACCTTAGTTACTTTTAACCAGTTTAAGAGTACCTGAAAGGAACTTTTAAACCTAAAAAAAAATCCATGAATATATTTATTGTTAGGTGTGAAAGTAGGGCAAAATTTCCAAGTACTATATCTTGCCCTGAGACATTTTATGCATATAGATTAATTCCCAAATGAAGAGCTATGTGTATGTATTTCTGATATATCCTTAGTAATTCAATGAGAAAGGTTCTGTAAAAAAAAAAAAAAATCAGATTGAAAAGCCTTTTAGGGCTGTGTTTACCATGATGACATCTTAAAACTTCAGTAATCTGAATTTAGCAATTTTGCTTTGCCCATGATTTTCAAAACCATCAAATCTACTTATGTATTATGCTCAAAAGAGAGAATAGCGTTATTTTGAGAGAGATCCCCAATAGTTTGGCCTTTCTTTTCATTCCCAAACAGTGAGTCGAAGCCTAGGGGGGAAGTCCGAATTTTATTTTAAGAAGTCAAGGATTGGATTTAGATTCAGTGGCTAGTCTTCTTAGAGCCATGGTCATTACCATATCCAATGGCATGTTAGGAAATCATGCATTCCTTTACCACATTAGAGACCACTCTCAAAGAGTTTTTTTTTTTTTTGCAATTCCAAGAGCAGTGCAGAACCCACCTATGCAACCCAACCAACGCAATTAGCGCCTTGTATAGTTTGATTCAATTGCATATACCCTTAAAAAGACTAAGGGCCGAATTCAGACCTGTGCTTTAGTGGATTACTCACCATTGCAGGAATGGGAGAATTAACTGAGAAAGCATTACGCACAGGTCTGAATTCGGCCCTAAGTGTGTATGATTGTTATGAAGTTATTATTTTTTTCTCTCACAGCCATTGGCATTTTTAAAAGAAATAACCTTATAACAATGCTGAATTTTGTATGATGGATTCAGACCATTCAAGGAAGGAGGCAAGTTCATTCATTTCATTGATTGTAAAAGCAGGTAAAAGTTTCAGAGACCTTACTTTTTTTTGAAAAAAAAAAAACAAAAAAAAAAAAACAAACAAAATTTATGGCGATAGAAGATCACTGATGGCTTCATTTAAATGAAGCAAAATTCTTGTTCCTTGGCACCGATTTATATTCTGCTCATGTTAGTGCTTCTGTCAAATCACTTTTGCCATGGGCTCAGTGACCAAAGCAGATAGCAGGGAGAAAAGACAGTAGACCTAGCTCATAACCTTTCCCAAGGGAAAGTAAACAGACCTGGGCCCGATAATGTTGATGGTCATCTAGAGGAGTCATAAAACGAGTGCAGTCCCTTTCATGAAATCTACACCCATAAGATAATACAGAGACCATGTGCCCTAGGTTAAGGCCGCTAAATCAGATCAACCTCTTTTGACTTCAGCTGAATATTGAATCATTATGAGTCATTGAATATGTAAATACAACAAATGAAGCAGGATTTGTTCTTCCATAGTAGGCCATAAGGTGAATACAGTGATTTGTTTGCATGACTTATGTTGTGAATTTATTTATTTATTTATTTATTTATTTATTTATTTATTTATTTATTTATTTATTTATTTTTTATTTGCTTATTTATTTGTTTGTTTTTTGTTTGTTTGTTTGTTTGTTTTGTGATAATATCTGTAATTCTTACTGCCTCCCTGCAGTGTTGCAGTATCTCCTCATTGCTGTTTCTGTTTGTTAATGGCTTAAGTGTTGCTTTCAATTGGATAGTAAATTTAGTAAACAGTCTGATTTGTATTACATATTTTACTACAACAGAACAGAGGTTTAGTTTATGGGAGAGGGGGTTGGAATAATGTGGGGTTCCCATAGGTGCTCTGTGCCCAGGGGCCCCTAATTTGTGGATCCAGCCCTGATTAGATTCCCATTTTATGAGGTAACATTATTGTGAGAGCATTTCCCAAACAATCTTAGAATATTTTGTTGCTCCTAAAATACACTTCAAAATAATTTTCAAACAGAACAGGATTTTGCATGCTATATGCCCCACATATCAGCCTTATGGGGAAGTGCAGATAAGCTTCAGGCTATATTATTACATTCATACAGTCTTTAGGGAAAGAAAAAAAACTATTTCTTACAGATAACTTTTTTTCCAGGGTCTTATTAACTCTGTTTATTTTCCTTGATAGTTCATTGGAAGGACAAATATTATCTTCCAGCTGGATGTTACACAATTTCTGCTCTAAATATTTTTGTTCAGTTTGACTTTTTCCACTCTGATTGTTATTAGAACTGTATGCAATACGAATACCAGGTTGAGGCCTGGGATATACACATTTGTCTTATCTCACAAGAGGCCATGAGAGACCACTTATCCAGGAGTGAGAGAAAGAAGCCCAATATTCAAATATCTCTTGTGGAACAGCTTCTAAGCCTTTTAGGTGATAAGAAACAGCACATCGCAGGGCTGTGGAATTTACAGACATTTCAGTGGGACATAGCAATTTTGAACTAAAATGGGCTAACACATATTTTGTAATTCAGAACAGCGAGCCTTATAGCAAGTTTACTGGTTACAACTGCAAACAACTCCTCTCTTGAAAAAGGGATCGTTTTAATCTGGCTTGAAGGATTTGGCCCTTATCTCAAAAATGGTACACGGTTATGAAGACAGTGCAGGGAATAATATCCAGACATGGAAGACAGGTGAGAGTGCAGTGAGGGCACCAGATAACTGACACTGCTGTTAGTGGAGATATCTAGCTGTTTGGTTAAATGCATTAAAAAAAATAAATAAATAAATAAATAAAATAACAGTACGGATGTCATAACACTGCCTCTCAACTGGCATGCAACAAGTTTAATATATGGCTGATGACTATTGTTCTCATTACATTTTATACTTTAGGCTGTCTGCATGCTATTTTGTAGAAATTGACGTATATTCATTAATCAATTAATAGCTAGCTGTATTTCACTGACATTGTAATGATTTCAGAGCGAATAGAACTTTACAACCTGCAATTCAAGGGAATTATCTTGGTAAGGGTACAACAGGAATGCTCCACCTGCTCAACCGTTGGATTACAAGACTGTTTACCTATCTATTACACTTCTCTGTTTTATATTTGTCTGTAGGCAAAAGCGATGCAAGTTTAGTGATGGTGACTCAGACAATAGCAGTAGTATAACTACTGTTCAATACAATATCCTATGCCAAGGTCATTCCGGTCTTACATGCCCCACCATTTGCCTCAGCCAGTAGTCCAGAAATAGTGTTTTTGACAGATTAATTTAGGTTCTTGTTCACAGTATGTCACTCAACAATGGCAAAGGGCAGATGCTGGGGGACATCTGAATTGCAGCAGACATTTAATGAGACATTGCACGAATGGGGATGACACTCTGGAACATTGGTCTGTACCGCAAAGTTCCTGAGAAAGAAGAATCTGACCACACCATACAGCTCTACACCCAGGCATCTTTGGAGACTATTAGATTAACCTCTGCACCAAGGCAGAGGCTTCACAAATAATATGTTTTAGGGAATACGAGGAAAAATACAGAGGAACTATTCTGCAAGGTAGAAAAATCCTGAGGGACAGGTTGTTCTTGTCAGTCAAGATGGTTCTTGTATATCATTAAAAGTCTTTGATTAACATGTTAATGGATTTGATTTCAGGTAAAATTGTTCTCTCAAGTGATAAATGAGAGTTAATGTTGACTTAGAGTCTTTTGCATGCTCAGTCAAGCTTTTTCAACTCACCAACATGGGTCAGTTCCCAGTGACTGGCACTTCTACACTTTAATAAAACCATATTCATTTAAACAATATGGGCTGCACATCTTCATTGGCTTTGGAAGCAAATATTTAGATCTGATGTTTCTCTCTCATGATAACACTGCCCAAATTCAGCCATCAGTGTGTGTGTTTGATTCTTTACAACACTGACAACAACACACTGACTGGGTGCTATAGCCAGGACAGTGTAGGCTTGAGTCTTGAATCTCAGGCCATAGCCAAATGTGGGCAGTGTTGGGACACATTTGATCTTTTCTTGCTAGGGTCTGGGATTGTATACACTTTTTGGATTACTGCTGCATAGGTGCAATCCCTGCAATTTGCCAGACATCCTCAAGCTAACAACAATCATCAGAATAAGCTAACACCTTTTCCTTTAGTTGTATTCCCATTGTAGCACTGTATGACCTGCATCACATTAAAAACCAACTGGCATTTGAGTAAGTGCACAGGTGGGGTGCCAACTGTGGGTGGCATTCCAGTAAGGTGAAAGGCATAATAATCACTGGATGGATGGGAAAAGTACTGTTAGAGAAATTATAGTTGCAAGGGGTTATGTATATAAAATGTATAAAGACATTGAATGCGAAGTTGAAATGTAATTTCTGTGTAATAGACAGGTGGTGTGGAAATTTCCAGTAGTCCTAAAGAAAGAGAAACATGAGTGTGTGTGTGTGAGTGTGTGTAAGATAAGAGGTAACAACTCTCTAGGTTGTTAAGCATTCCCATGAGAATAAGATGTCCTTCGGAGTAGAAAGAAGAACTGTTTGTAATCGTAGAAGATTGTATTGGGTAGTAACTGAAATTGGGTGGATTGCCATCGTCTGGTGAGGAAAAATAACTCTTTGCAAGAACAGAAGACTCATTAAAAAGAAGCAGCTAAAAGACACTGAAGTAACTGTTAACCAATAAAATGTTAGAGGTGGGATCTCCACACCTACCATGAAGAATATGTATTCATGAAAACAGTATAAAAGATGAGTGATTTTTTTATGTACTTGGAATCAGATCTCAGAGGAGGCTGATTCCCAAATGCGCATTTGTATTAAACTTTTGTATTAAAACTTTGTTAATTTAAAGCTCGTTTGCATGTTCATTCCTCTCTAATATTCACCTCAACAGGTCATAAGGAAATTTACCTGACAGTACAGAAAAAATGTGCAAAAATATGACAGTAGTTTTAAGTTAGGCCCAAAAGTGAACTGGGATAAATATATCCATTACTTACAAAACACATTTGGAAAAGGTTATTGTAATTTTTCATAGCATTAATGTAATGTGAAATATTTTGTACAAGGAGACCCCTAGGGTGCAGCTAAACGCACTCAAGCTGAAAAGAGGAAATGGGAGAAGTCATGTCGCTCATTCTGGCTGCATTGTGTGCTCCACACCCGAGGGAAACAGTGCTATTAACTGCTTGCGCTCAGGGAGTGACGAGAAAGGCAGGCTCCAGCCATGCACGTAAGATGAAATTCGGTCCAAAGAGAATAGAATCCTAGCTGCTTTAACATGACAGACCAACCAAGGCTGCGGGGCAGTCTCCCTGCTATAAAGGCAGGTTGCTGCAGGCTAAAGGATGAAAAACAACTCAAAGGGGTGGGAAACGCATGCTTTATCAATCAGAACAGCTTAATAGTGTGAAATTATTTTTGCATGTGTGTGTGCGATTGTGTGTGAAGGAACGTGTGTCTGAATGAGTAGAATCCAAACACAAAAATGTACCGTTAATGTTATGATCCAAAGTATTTTTACATCCTCAAATAAATAGCTTCTTCGAAGTAAGTAAAACAATACAAGTTCAAGAACACTTTATTGTGAACTTAAATGTTTGGAGTGCTTTCACTGAAGGTTTTAAGATCTAATTAACAGATTCCATCTGTGGCCAGTCACAAATCAGCAGGCTGGGTAACCATGCTCAGATATAATGCATTTTGCTGGTGTCATTTTTGCTGTTTGTGTCTTTCTGTCCACTCATGTCTGTAACTGTAGCAGTGGGTCTGTGGAAGTGACTGACACTGGAAAGCACATGTAAGCATGTCAATTTAAATAGCTACCAAACATATGTTCAAAGGTGAACCCACACAATTTGGCAGCCCCTATTTTTAAAATAATTCATTACCTGTATGTGTTTACAAATCAGGCCGATGTATATAAATTTCCCGTATATAGTGTTTAACTATTCAACAGTAAAGCTAATCAACCATGAATGAGTCTGTCAGAAGCTTGGCTTGATGCATTGGTTTGGCCTTGGGATAAAGCAGAACCAGGTTGTATGCAAAGTAATTGCGGGGTTGATGGTGGCTTACCGTGGGTGTAGCTTACAACTCAAGGCTTACGTCCATCTGTCAAAGCATCACTGTCATAAGGCACAGTCTGCCAGACAGCTCTGAGGCCTAGTGTTTACAGAGAGGATTTAACAAAATAGACAGGATGATGCCACATCCTGCAATAGTCCATGACAGCTTCACAACTCTTAAAATGCCTTATAGGAATAATTTTATTGTAACACTGCAGTTTCTACACAGCCGAAAATAAATGCAATTATAAGCCACAAAGCAGTACAGTTAGGCCATTCGGCAATTCCCTGAAGATAATCACAAGACTGATAATTTGGTTGTTTAAATACAGAATATATCAAATACTGACGAGATCATATTGATTTACTGAGGGTAATGATAACAGAGGATCACAAATTAACCCTTTGACATGTAGCATCCCTTCAGTGTGCCCATTGAAAAAGCATTACAGTGAAGAATTGATGAAGACTGGCTTAAATGATCCCTCAAATGGTAACCAAGGGTGGCCAGGTACCTTCATATGTATTAAAGCTCTGCCTTACTCATGTGCAAACACACACACACACACACATACACACACACACACACACACACACACACACACACACACACACACAAACACGTTTGACATATTCGCCAAGTAGATGTATTTTAAGTATATGGAGTCAGCTATTTGCAAAGAATGGAAGATGTAGTATCTTTATTTCCTTATGGTCACTTGCAGCACAGTGTTATGTACTTTGCTGATGGATGTTTTGGGTGATGTAAACTGTGACAGACAGTGTGCAGGCTGCTCCCCTCCCAATGTCCCCCGATCTTAACTGTGGCTGGCAGCCTGCATATAGCCCCCCCCCCTTCCTCCTCCTCCTCCTCCTCCTCCTCCTAAATATTTATGCCAACACCTGTGCTGGGAATGAACTCTACGGTGGCCACCTTGTCAGTTATTATTCCAAGGTTGATAATTAATACTATCCAGACAGTCCACCACCACAGTTGTGGCATGCATCATTGAAGAAGAAATGAAGAAGCCAAAGCTTGCAAAGGAGTAAAGAAAGGTGATGGGAGTCTAGCTGCATGGAGTGTCATGTAACTTACTGGTGGCTTCTTTAACAAAAGCACATTTGTTGGATTTAAACCATAGCAAAAGTTATGCACACAAAACACTTAGCAAACTTAAAATATAGCAAACTGGCTGTGGTAAATATGCATTGAGGCCAACAGCAGTTACATTTTGGGGAAAAAAACACCTTTGCTAATACCTGTCTTCATTGCTGTTTTTTTTTTTTTTTTTTTTTTTTTTCCATACAGTAACCATGAGAGATTTCCCCACTTGTCAGATTTCACCAGTTTTCTTCCTTGTGGCTTCTCAGAAAAATACTTGCTACCATCGTTTGGAAAAAAAATGGAGGCAGGCTGAAAAGCTCTGAGAAGGTAACAGCTAGAGAGTAACCAGTATTCTATCAGAATTTCAGCACCTCAAGTCCACTGACAAGTAAAAGTGGGACACTTTAAATAAAAGAAATATGGAAAATAAAAGAGAAATGTAACACAACCAGAGAAAAAGGAAATATTAGCTCACGTTTACAGTTTAATATACCATGGAGATGAAAAAAAGAATCCAAACCATGGCTCAGTTTGATTTTGGCTAACCTGATAAGCGTTTACCCAATTCCTGAAATTTTGTCATTTATTAGTTGAATAAACACTCTTTTTATATGATCTGACACATTCTGTTTGTTTGAAGTATGTTTTATCTACTGAACATCTGTTGTTGGTCAGAACTTATTAGAGGCATCTTCTGTTTTGTAGCCACTGATGACGGCGGATTGCTGATTAGCTTGCGAAGGCTGCTAGCATTTGATTTGTCTGAAGTCTCCTCATTGATGCTGCTATCTGGGCAATGCAGACACACCACTGAAAACTGGAATCACCTCTATCAAAGACCCCAGGAGAATGTGTCAATTAGTGAAGTTTTCATAGGGGACTGTGTACATTTAAGATTCTTCTTCAATCTCAAATCAGAAATCAATGTCAAAAAAAAAAAAAAAAGTGGCAGGTAAACTGTTAAACCATAATCATACATAGTGTGTAAGGTTAGTGCCCAAACCTTGCCCACACTTTACATTAGTGACTTAAACTTTTCTCCCCTCCAGATTTTCATAAATCAAAGAACAATAATAACCCATCCAGTACTCAATCTGCTTATGCAATATTTTTTCCCCTACTGTTGCCCAAAACAAATATAAGTCAAATACACTCTGCCTGCATGGATTACTAGGGTGTTTGACTATTTATTTGTTAATCCCAAAATCATGACCTGTATGATCAAAACTGACCAACTTCAACAGCTTCAGTCAAAGTTAAATTTCCATTTTATTTTGGTAAGATAAAAATTATACAAAAGGAGAATGATAATAACATATTGTAATGTTATACATGAGAGTTTTTGTGTTTCTTTATTAGAGATATACATCCAGTTTACAATTTATTCCTCATGCCTGCATAATTATTTTGCAATAGCATATCATACTGTCATACTGTAACTAGTGTCAATGTACACATTGTTACATAGCACTCACACATGTTTAACCCATTATGCAATCAAATAACAGAGCACTTGTGCAAAATGAAATACGTATGTATATGAAGTGCTTTTTGTATGCAGGAAACTCCCAGAGCCCCATGTTAGAACTTTTTAGTTTGAGTCAGATGTGATGGAAAACCAAGGCTACTGTCAGTGCAGGTACCTGAATATGTATATGTTTCTCTATTGCTGAAACCAATTTTCGCTCTGTGTGAAATTTCCATATGTTTATATGCCAGGAGAACCAGGGCCTTCTGCAGTTCTGAAGTGGTGCTGTTAGTGGAATTTCTTTACAAAGAAATGAGAAAAACAAAGTCAAATGCAGACTCTACACTGCACGTAATTTATATTTATATAATTCTACATTCAGGGAACAAATGTATACCCCTCAGCATTGAACAGCTAAAATGACTCAAACCAATTATGTCTGTTTCTGTAAATTTGCAAAGCAGATATGCATGTAAATACATGAAATCCTTATAGCATAATCTCTTCTAATCATTGTTGAATTATAATTCAATATTTTCAGTTTCACTTCCCATATTACAGACAAATGTACATTGCATAGTTTTATTACCCTTTGTGCTGTCTTGAATCTTCAAGAATGTGATACACAAATTGATCTGTATTTGGTTGTATCAGAGTTGTAGACAAGTATGAACTGAATACTGACATGCACCTTGTCATAGAGGGCAAACTGTGCTGACCACTGAGGCAGTCTCACTCAGAAATGACCTGATCAAAAATGACCAATAGCTTTGAAACTGGGAAGGAGTTCCAACCAGCACAGAATGGGGAAAGTGTTTCTGAGCACCCATGGGGCTCTCTCTCTTCTCTCTGCCCTGCCTCCCTGTTTCATCTGCCTCCAATCCCAGAACAGGGCCCTCAGAACCTCCACAGTGGCAGGCCTCACCCTTGCAGTGGGCTTTACAGTCTATCATAACTAAGCGTGGTTGCTATAGGCTATGAGACATTCATGTAAAGGGATGAAGTATTTATTGACTTACATACCTGGACTACATGATTCCAAAGCAGACTGGAATGGAAACTAGTTTGTGAGAAAGCAAAACCAGCAGCCTATTAAAAAGGGAAATCTTTTCTATCATCAAAATGCAGGCCAAAGACGCTGGCCAGTAATGCTGAAACCTCAGCATTCATCCACATGAACTGAAAAATGTATGTATACACACAGTGTATGTATAATAATTATTCTGCCTATGTCTTATTAAATGCAATTAATGGTATGGGCTTTTTAATTCTATTATAACTTTGATAAATTGCAATACAACTTAAGGTCTCATAAGTTCAGCGCTACCAATTAGAACAAATTAAAATTAAATAAATCATCCAAGATTATTAGTAATTGTTTATTTTTAATTAGCTGGTGCCATCCAGCCCCCTTTCTGTGGTACTATAGATATCCCTAAATGGTGTAATCGCGTGTAATAGCTGACGACACTACCTCCAAACAGCTTATATGTATATGTTGTTTGAAACAGAATGGGCTCTATTCTATCAAAACTCATTAGTTAACCTTAGTTAAAAGCTGATTATCTCAGTCATAAATGCACTACTTCTTTCAGCTTATACAGCGATGGAATGGACAGTTAAAAATACATTAAGAAGCACTGCTTAAATGATATGGACTTGAAGATAAATAATTAAAATGGACTATATGTCTGTTTACTTATTTATTCTTATGTATCAATTTGATGTGACTAGTTAAAATCAAAGCACTATTTTACCATGAAGTTAAAGAAAATTTATGTTTTTTTTTTTTTTTTCTGAATCTGAAAAACGTGACCTCTGTCATGTGTCTAGGTAATACTTTGTACATTTGAAATTCTTACATGGTCAATGGAGTGTGAAGCTTTAAATTAGGAATATTCAAGACAAACAAATAACATAACATTGCATGACTTTTACGTCATAATAATTGTGATTTGTGCAAACAGAATGCATTTAAGACATTCAAACAAATGTCTGATTTACTTAAGCACAGGGTTCATGTGAGCAATGATGATATGATTGTGGGAAATACAGGTAATGAAACAGCTGTAGGGGTGTAGCAGGAGTGAATGGCTATACCTTCACCTGTCAGTGCCACGTTTGGGGATTTCCCTGTCTGATAAACAGGAAACATGTTGTCAGCATGCAGCAAAATATCGTAGAACTACTGTGGAAATAAAATATACATAGATGAAATACTAATCATAATTGTCCTGTTTTCTGTTTCCCCTGCTTGTTCAAGTTCTCTGATACTATCAGTTATATTCAAGCAATTCTAATCAATGCCTGTTTGGTATTGCATTTATATGTTCAAACATTACAGTTATTTTGAGTAAAAACATGTGAAGAAGCGTGTATTGACAACTCCAAATGTAAGAATATCCAGCTTCAATGAAGGGATATCATATATTTTAATTCATAGTTAAAACTTACTTAATATTGTGACCTAATGCCAGAGCAAAGATATCCATAATTACAATTCATACATTTTAATTGAAATGTCAATATTTGATACCTGGAGTTAGGCCACATGTAAAGAGCATACATTAAAAGCATTAATATTAAAATATATCAATAAAAAATCTAGGTTTGAATGCACTTTTGAAAAGAGCTGATAGAAAGCTCTGTTAAAATTTGGTCTTTGTATGCAGGTATGAAAAAAAAAAAAAATTAAAAAAGCCTTCCCAGTTCATTGCAGATTCAAAGGGAAAGCACAGTCTGAAAAACTGATTTGTTTTAGTTAGCACTACTACACAGTTGCAAAATAGTAAATTTAGCACTATCATGGATTAATGAACTATGTAATGGGCCATCAAATCAGCTACTGAGATAAATTCATTCATTTGGTGTTTAAAATGACTGAACAATGCTAAATAACTGCATGTTAATTTGTCATTTGTACCCTTAAACAGATTACAGTAAAACTGCCATTATTTGCCATTTAATTTTCAGTTTGAATAGAAAAGTATGAAATGGTTGTTGTATTGTAGGAATGGCATTCATACGTGTGTGATTCCAGGTTTCTCCTATTTAATTCAACATTTCTCAAGGGCCACCCATTTCAGCAAGCATTACTTCACAATTTTTTTTTTTCAAAATTATAATGAATTATTTAATAATCACAATTTAATACTTATAATTAAATTAACAACCATACAATATATTATCAGACCTGTGGACTAGGGAATGGCCTCCATGCATCAATTTTCCTTGACTGTATTCATTATCACTTTATATGTCCAACATATATTGTGTAAGGTATGCAGGTTTTGTTCCATGTAGTACAGCGATATACAATCTTTTCCATTTTGCTGAAATTACTGACCATTTCCAGAAAGTGTCATTGATTTTTTTCTTTTTTATTTTTCATTACTGCTGGAAAGTAACATAGGAAATTTTGGCTGAACATGAAAAGTTTGTAAATCATTTCCACTCAGTGTATGACTGTTCTGTTTGTTAGTGTTCATGTTATATTTTTACTTGAGGGGATACATCTTTTCGATTTGGCACTTGAAAAACAATCACAAGGAATTCTCATCTTTATTTATATAGAACAAAATTTACAAAGCCATTCAAACAGTCTTTTTTGTATTTTTGTCTCTTTTTTAACTCAACTTCAAAAATTGAGAATAATCAAAATACACTTTTACTGCACTTATTTTTTCCATATTTACAAATATATACAATAAGAAGTCTGTTTTGTTGTTATATTGAACTGGTATTAAAAATCTCTGCAGTTTTTTATTTTTTTTTTGACATTCTTTCTATGTTTTCTGGTCTTTGTCCCACATGAAACAGGCCAGCAGAGCTGTAAATGGACAGGGTCAGGTCTGGGTCCTGGGACAGCACAGCTGTGATTGGCCAGGGTCAGGTGGAGTGTCCCTGGCAGCTCAGCTGTGATTGGACGAGGAAGGGATTGGGGGCTGGGAGAGGGAGTGAGGGGGTTCAGATGGAGGTCCCGTGGGCTGGCTCAATGGCTTCTGGAATGGGTCCTCCGGGCACTGGTTGGTATGGCATTGGCATGGGCGTCTTGACGGGACTCTGGCGGAAGAGTCCCCCGTTGGGAGATCTGTGTTTGCACTGAATGGAGGGGATGGTGGAGCTGCTGAGGGGGAGGGGGAGGGTCCTGCCAGGGCCCTGTGCCAGCGGCCTGCCTGCCCCATGAGCCTGTTCCGCTAGGAAGGTGCTCACAGAGAGCCCTGTGCCCTGGTAATCCCGCACAGGCTCCAGGGGCTGGCTGGGCTGCATGCTGCCGATGTCCAGCGCAGAGATCTCGATAGATGGGCCGGGGATCTGCTTGTGCGCCATGTCCTCGTCCATAAGACTGTTCATACGCCGGTGTACCTGTTCCAGATTCACCTCCTTGTCCTGGAGGATGAGAAAGAAGGAGGGAGGGAGGGAGGGAGGAAGGGACAAAGAGGCTGAGACTGGCTGTTCCAGGTCCTTCTCAATCTTCAGGCAATTCATTAAAGTATTTCAATTTTTTAAGTAAGTCATTTATAAACATTACAAAAACCGCTCCACTAAAGGGTTTTTATGTATTTTTTACACTAGTGACTTTTCTGGTGGGAAATGGACACAACAGCCTTTGAGCTGGAGCTTCAAAATGTATGATGAGCTTCATATTAAAAGTAACAAACCAACAGTACTTTAAAATACACAATAATGAAGCAATAGGCACAAGAGTACACTTCTGAGTTTTATATTTTTTTGTTCAGTCTGCCTTGGTTTATCAAATACTGAGGATCACACATAACTGAGAATTTGCTCTTCGGAAGCCTGCTCTTATTCAGTTGGACTTGGAATTTTTATGGCAACTGTACCCACACATACACCACTGTTGTGATTTATATGAAAACACCACTATTTTATTGAGAATTTCCAAATGCATTAAAGAGATGAGTTGTTGCAGACTATGGCAATGGTGCATTCATGGACATGATCAAAATAAGACATCACTTACAGCACAAGCTTTCAAAATGTATTTCTTGGATACAAACACATTCTTTTACATGTTTTTGTATGTCTGAGTAACTTTTAACCTTGAAATGTGATTCTTAGTCCAGAATAAACTGCATCTGCCTTTAATGTCTGAATGGAATTTTGGAGAATTTTGCAGTATTATTGTGAAGTACTTTGGGAACAGGTCTGAAACAAACAAAAAAATCATCCTGGTTTAACAAGGCACTTTACATTAAAGGCTTCATTAAATATTCAGATCTATAATCTAATGTTTCAGATATACTTTGTAAAACCCTTTGTAAGGGTATTTATCAAGCAAATAAATATATAAATAAAGTGAGCATACAGCAAATAGGCATATAGTGATAATTTATGTGATTAACATCAATCAATAACACTAGTAAATTAAAGCATTTAAATGAATCAGAAAGATGTGTAATAAAGTACACTGACAATTTGGTTGTTTATCAGTTGAGACATTACTGATTACCAAAATGTAAAAACTAAATCATGCATGACACAACTCAACATGAACATTCATATTGGATATGCAAGTGAATCATAGACACATATAAAGAAATTCAAATATTTAAATACAGTTTGGGGTCTTTCTGCAAACCTCTGCACATCAAAGAAACAGATAGATATTAATATGAACTGGAGTGATGTGAGCTTATTTATTTATTGAAGTAATTATCTCTTAATCAAGCCACATGCACGTATGAAGAAACCCACCTTCTCTGGTTTGTTTTGAGGTCATAGTTCTACTTACAGAACTGGCAAAGTAATGACCTGGCAGATCCAATTTAAAGAAAAGTGCAGACTGGCTCAATGGCCATTTAAGTTAAATGACAAATGCAATCCCTTGCTCCTGGTGTTTATGCAGGCAATTTATATGCAGTATACAAAATGCAGAATTGAAACTTATTCACAAAAAATACATTTTTCCAAACTGTGATAAACAACGAAATATAGAGAGGAAAATAAATAAAACAGAAAATATGCGGGTTTTAATAGGCGGCATTTAACCCTATCTTATTTTTGTAAGTAAGCAGGAAACAAGTGGAACTGGTGTAGGCCCTGCAGTACGTGTTCGGAATTCTGCCTACAATGAGCACAGTACACCCTCAGAGGGGAATGGGGTGAGAGAGAGAGCCATATATCTTTTCTTTATCACTTTTTTCTGAAGATTTGCTCTTGTCTTTCGATTAACAGACATGCAAGCCTCAACCAGACATGAAAATAGAAATAAAAATTCAAATACTGTCATGTCTGGAATCCTTTACCATTTCAATGAATCAAATCATGCTTAAAAAAGAAACTTGTTATAGGGCTATTTGCCATGAAATATTTACTTTAGACAGAGTACGTTTAATTGTGAGAAAATGATATGCTATACTAGTGAGATTACTATAGCTTTCCAACTGATACAAAATAAGGATATGTTTTTGTATTCATATGAAAGTATTATAATTCTTGTGGAGTTTTAAGAAAAGTAGTAAAATAAATCCACAAAAGAATGTGTTTTCCAAAGATATTTTAAAGCATTAACGGCATCAAAAAAAAAAAAAAAAATCAAACCTATTGCAAGCCTAATCATAATAATTACAAGAGCCTGTATGATGAGTTGTCGGCAGATGAAAAAAGCACAAGTGGGTATATGTTAATACCCTCACAGAAATTAGCATTAGAGAAAGGTAATTACTGAGGTAATTCATAGTCCCATGTTGAACAGACTGGAGCAGCTACTGCTGTGACCCCCAGACCACAATGCCTACAGAGCCTCTGGATCCTTCAGCCAGGGTCACTGCAATGAGGGACAAGGAGGCCCACTGCTCTCCTTTTCATGCATATCATATATAAAAAAAAAGAACGAAGAAGGACTGAAGAGTGAGATGATTGGTGGAGGTTTGTATGGCCCCGCCCTCCCCAATCCCACTCAGTGCAGACAGGACACTTTTGAGTGGGAAAAAAATGACATATCTCAGGAGGTCTATCCTGACCTGTGTCAATAGCCTCTGCTTCAGCCCAGTCTCTCTCTCTCTCTGTCCAAATGTCCTTCCTCCCTTCCGATGAAGAAGTTGTAATATCATTATATGTCAAAGGACCAGATACCCTTGCCAGTCTGTAATCCTTAGTAACCTGCACAAGACCATAAAAAATGATGAATAATAAAAAAAGAAAATATCTGTACACCGTGTCCACATTGACATATAATTGCAGTAAGACACACAGTGAATTACTAGGGATTATGGACTGGTTTTGACATTTTTTTGTGGTTCTTATTGCTGCGATAGCTCAACAGACAAGACCCATGCATCCATTTTGCGCACACTTTAATTTATGGATCCGCACCTTTTTTTTTTTTCTCAGGCCCACAAGAAGAGGAAAAAAATATCATCTTGTAGGGCGTGAGATGTAAAAGCATGTAGACGTCATGGAAACTTCGACAGATGTTGTAAAAACTTAAAAAAAAAAAAAAACTGTAAAAGCTTTCAAAAATAAAAAAGCAAGGATCTTTCCAAGGCTGATAAAGGACGTTCTTAAAAAGTTGAAATACAAAATAAAATAAACCAGACAATAAATGTCATTCAGAAATTGTTTCAGATTTTTTTTTTTTTAAATCACCATTGAGTACTTATAGTTGTGTGTACTGTAGATCTGCTAAATGGGGGTTTGCATCTGGGGCCGGACCCTTAAAGTAGAGTGTGGCAGTGTTCTCCACCCGCACTGTCCTTCCGGCCCTGCATTCGGTCACCTCTTTCGGCTGCTCTTGTCGGCAGCGGTTGCTGTTCCACCACATCTCCAGCGCAGCCACCAGGCAGGCTAGCAGGAGGCCCGCAGCCAGGATGCAGAAGACACCAGCAAAGCTGTGCAGCTTCAGAGCCCGGCCCTCTGGCTGGGTGCTGGTCTGGCTGTCCAGGTGACAGCGTCCGGTCCGTGGCCACCACTTCTGTTTCAACACATCCAGGTCCCCTTTCTCCTGAAGCTCCAGGATCCTGCAGGGATCATGGGGAAATGGATTTAATCTCTGTATGTAAACCCAAGGTGACAGCACTGCCAATACGTATTTTCAAACATACAAGCAACAGTTTTTTTTTTTTTTTTTTGCTGAATTTCCAACCATGCTGCACCTCAAAGAAAAAAGAAAAAAATATCAAATGCCAAACAGTGTTGCAACATAAAACTACATATTGTTTAAAAAGGACAGAGTAACTGCTTAATCTAGATAAAGAACCATCCAGGTAAAAGGGCATCTTCAAACAAATGGCCCTCCGGCAAAATAATATAGTTATCTCCTATGCTGGGATGAAAAAAGGCTCATCATGTGATTTGTAAAGTTATGGATGGGCAAGAATGGGAGAAAAGGGAGATGATGGTGAGATGAAACGGAACGAGGAAGATGAATCTATCCCGCCAGAGAAAATGGCATGCTGGCTCACAGCATTATTACCCTCTCCCCCAAACCACCACCCCCCCCCCATACACACATCCCCATCCCTCCTGCTGTCTCAAAGCAAATTACAACTCTGCTGCTGTGCTCCACCGGGCATGCTGGGATATTTACTCCACTCATCATAGACACTATGCTTGAGGGACATACTGCTCTGTAACCTACAGGCTGCCATTACTTATGCCCTTTCTATGTTGCAAGTGGTCTATCCTCTGTACTACCACAGGTGCCAAAACTCCTGCTAGGCATGTAGTAAATATTGTTTTAATATTTTTGTAGCCTGAAATGGATGGATATGGATGGTATTTACTATGCTCCCTTTATGAAGTTAATGTACATTTTTTAATATATTTTTTTAATTTTGATTGGATGGTCACAGCCATTTGTGTTCCAGGAGCACACCTTTAGAATGGAATTATGCATAAGCATAAAGGGCTAAATAAAGTCAATTCAGGCTGGTCATATTTAAATAAAAAATATGCAGAACAATTAAAGAATGGTGTCTGGACATCATACAAATAACATCGGAATCAAACAGATTTGTAAAAACTTATTTTTTGAAATACCCAGTAAAAACAAAACTTGTTGAGTCTGAATAATGGAAGAAGATTATGAAAAACCACACGTACTCCTGGGCACATCCAAAATGCCCTGGCAGCCCTCAGGGTCAAAACAAATGGAATGAAGATCCTGTGAATAGCATTCATTTACGATACACCTCTGTGTCTACCACACTCCTACTGATGGGAGATGCATCTGCATGAAAGTGAAATTCCACCAGCATGGTCAGAAAGCTCAGGCCAGTGCACCCAGCCAAATCACCCCTTCCCAGGTGCATCTACCCAGCCCCCATGCCCATGTCTTGGTAGTAGCAACTGGTAGTCCTGGATCACCAGAGAGTATCATGAATAAACTCTGGTATTATGAAAAGAACAGACAAATAAACCAGGCAATATATAGTTGGGCACACATACATACTGGTACACAAACACCCCTCACACACTTTAACACCTATATGTACAATCCAACATACATAAGGCTACAAATTATATCAGTATTACCTAACATTTCATATCCTGTATTTAATGTATATAAGCCATATGCATGTATTGAAATGTCATTTTCATGTTACACTACAGAGCACTAGTAGAAGATTTAACTGGAAAAAAAAAGTATCTAGGATAATAATCTAGCATAAAATCCTTTCATTATGTGTTTAATTCAGAAAATAGGCTATATAGAATAACAAACATAATAGAGCTTCAATGTAGCTTATGTCTTTTACAAAGAAATTGTGAGGTGACCATAAACTAGAACATGAAAGTTGTGGTTGAGCTACATACTGAAAGAAATGAGAAACTAGCCCACTCAGAAAAAAAACAGGTGACTCCACACTGATTTAAACCTTTCTCAAATCACAGTGAGTATAAGCATATACATCGTAGCTTACATTCAAGCCAAATAAGGCATAGCTTTCCAAAGAAGGGGAAAAGAAGAGAAGAAAAAGATTTGACCAATACACTCAGGGAGCTAAGATATGGAAGGCAACTGTTGTATCAGTCAAAAAAAAGTAATTCAGTCCAGTAAAGCAGTTCAACCAAGAAGCAAAAATACTCATCCATAAGTTCAAAATGCCTCTGGATCCCAGCATGGACCTGCTAATGGAGAGCGGCTGTTCTCCAAGTCCCCGACAACGGGTTTTGCATCGTTAGGTGAAAGAAAGTGATTCCCGTTCCCCCCAAACTCCACGCTCAGAATACAGAGGTAAAGCAGGGCATATTTCACCACCATCATGCTCAGCCTCTACTTAATGCTGTTAAATTCTTTTTGTTTGCTGTTTAAACTTGCACTATAATCCAGATATATGTAAATGTACAATTCATGTTTCTCCCGAGTGAGGCAGAGAATTTTGAATTTGTCTTGAAAATTAAGCAACTTCACTGTAATTGGCCTTGACTCCCTGAGCCGTGGCTGCTGTAAGGCCAAGGTGCGGTGTGCCCTCTCATCAGCAATAGATTTGAACAAGTACCGTTGCCCCAAAAGCTTAGGAATTAGTCACTTCACAAACCCCACTGAACCCTGACCTTCTGCATTTTCTGGAATTTTTTAAGATACAGGTTTGATTGGCATCTTTGGTTCTCCAATTCTTCCACATTGTCTTTGAGAAATGCATTGTTCTTTTTCTGTTGTTTAACACGAGTTAATGTGTCTTGTGTGTTGTCCTCATTACAGCTTAATTGTTGTTCGACCTCAGCAACTTGAAAGTGAGCATTTACTATTCTCTAAGTTGCATTGTATGGAGGCCGTTTTTGCATCAACATGGGCCAGGAGGTCGGATTTACTCTGTTGAACTGCATCCCACAGTGATTAAAGGGAAACGCTGGTGTTCTCCTGCATTTTCTGGCAGAAAATAAACGTTTAATATAAAATTTCTCCAATTTTTCCAGCAAGACATAATAGATTACAGTTAAACTTCTTAAAACTGCCTCTCTCGCTCTGAAGATGTATTGTGTCTATTTTTTCATTTATTTACTTTTGTTCCATAGTACCTTAATTAAATCTGAGTGTGAAATGCCTCATCACAGAGAAAGAGAGGGAGAGGGAGAGCGAGAGAGAGAGAGAGAGAGAGAGAGAGAGAGAGAGAGAGAGTGTGTATATAAATAACTAAATAAAAAAATGCATAAACTTTTTGGGCAAAACATTTCAACATTATAAAGCTCACTGAAATTGACCAAGTGCATTACAATTCAGGTCCACAAAAGTAAACATTTCTATGTTGATAAATAAGACAGCAGTGATGTCTCGCCTCACTTGGACCACAGAAGAGCAATAGATTTTTTTCCTTTGCATTTTCACCTTAATAAAATGGCAAGATCAATTTTCCACAGTTAGACAGGTTGTCATGGTAACACTGAAACTGCTAACATGCTATGCTAGAACTGGCTGATTGTCACAGGGCTTAATTTGCCTGATTTTGGATGTGTGAAAGTCTCTAACTCTAATGATAGTGTTGCTGCTTTGCTAGCCAGAGTACAGTTAAGGGTAAATAGCTCTAAAATGAAATCAATGTTCCAACAAGTGTGAATGAAAATGAAGTTGGATATGCGGTCCCTCTTGTTAGCTTGATAACTGTTTTATTAATGCCAAGCTACAACAGCAACTGGTTGTAGTGGTGCGTGAAATAAACAAAAATTAGGTTCTCATTTGCAGATGAAATAACAATAAATAAGAATATAGCATGGTCAATAAGTAAGTTGAATCTGAGTAAAAATGCATAACTTTGCACTTTCCCCTCCAAATGCAAAAATACACTTTTCTCAGTACCCATTGCTTTTCAGTTCATTACTCTATGAAAATAATTAAAATAATTGCCAAACCCCTTATCATTAAAAGCAGAACAGACATTGAATTGAATTATGAGGTCAAAGATCCATTGCTGTTTTAGTACAGCCATATATGCAGTGTGAGTTATGCCTTCATTCTGTTGTTGGTTGCTCTTAATCATTGACACCGATTGCAGTCAAGACTGTTTGGACAGTACCCCCTCAACATCATCACATTTATATTATTATTTCTAGTGATTAAGAAGTCTTGTAAATTGCTCATTGTAGGAGTTTGCACTTCCAATTTTCTGTATTTTGATGATTCGTGGACTACTCAGGTAAAAACAAAATCACAGCCTCAGCTGGACACCAAACTGTTTGATTGCCAATTAAAAAAACAATTTCTAAACTCGTGTCCATGACATCTCATTAATGTCATGTCTGGAGCTGTGTGGTCTAATTATTATCCAGCATCCTGGTATCAAGCATTACCCAGACATGAAAAGCAATGATGCAAGCATGAAAGAGGTAAAGGTCAGTGTCTGAAAGCCGCAAAACCTGTTTATGGGCTTCGGCATTTATAAGATAGATGAACCATTGGAAAAACATGACAGCTAATTGCATCCTAAAACTCTTGTCACAAGTCAACCAGCATAAAATATCATGTCTGATTTGTATTTTTATATTGAATAAAATGGTAATTCACAATAAAAAAAAATACATATTTTTTTCCTTACTTATATGATACTTATAAATATATATTTTAACATATATAATAAGTGAAGATGGCTCACTTTTGAGAGAAGAGGTCTCGGTATGGGCTTCCGTGCTGCAGAGCTATGCCGTAACCCTTGCTGCTCATGCTGTTTCCGGTCACAGCAAACGTGCAGTCATCGTCCGTCAAGGCCGCATACTCTACCACTGCCCTGTCCCACAGGAATGCGTAGGGCCCTTTTTTTGCCTGCACATGGGGAAAACGCCCAGCCATTACACATCCCAGACATCGCCAAAGGGCTCAGACAGTCTATTATAGACTATTAATTAAGGTCTTAAGTTTTACTACGGTATTACATCACAATAATTTCACAGTTTTTGACGGAGATCACATTCAAATCATTTATATGATGCAAATACCATTGATATGCTTCAAAATCATTAAAATAGAAGATAAAAATGCATGCCTAGCATTTGCTGTGGATAATTTATGGAAACACGGTCTGATTATTAAAAATATTCTGTGAACCAATAAAGAGGGTTAATTCAGCTTAAGTATGCCTTTACATTATGTCACCTCTCATGTGCATTTATTTACTCAAAAATCTGACTATGAAAAAATCTTTCAGAGCAACAACTCCAGAGCCTGGACTATGCTTTGCATATTTGCATTGGTTTAAAAATATCAATATATATTTACAACAACAACAATAATAATAACAATAATAATAATTGATATTTTTCCCACTCTACTGATAACAGCTGACATATAGCTCCTAAATCAAAAGTGTAATTATGATATAAATTATTGCAATATACTGCAAACCATGGTTGGTAGGTTACAAAGGCAAATGCTAGCCATATATTTGTGTGAACACACTTTCATGGGAAGATTTCAATCTTTTATACCAAGACTACTTAACCTGGGTGCAAGCATGAAATTTTAATGGTTTACTTAAATTTAGCGTAGACGCACTTGGTTGACCTGCAATCCCTTCTGTCAAAACATGACCAGTGATATTGTGTTTTTTGGTCATTATTGGAAGGTTAGCCATTCCAGTTAGCATTCTTTTTAGACTGCAGGTAACATCCAGTTATCTTACCTTCTAGATGCCCAGCTCAGGTTGGCTTTTTACCACTGGCAAGTGGTGTACTGAAATATGTTGTAATGTAATGTTTTTTTTGAGCTTGTATATAAGAGTTTTTGAAAAATAAATGCCGCGGTATGATTTAAAAAAAAAAAAAAAATACTGGATCTTTGTCCTGTGAGAATGTTCTCAGGTGTTGTATCCATATTCTTAAAAAAATGCAGCTATTGTGATGCACACTCCCAGTGCAGACTGGAAATTTTCAGTTGTCGAGCTCACTGGTTCAGTCCTTTATGCTAGTGGAAAGTCCTGTGTTTGGTAAATGTG
The DNA here is from genome assembly GCA_019788955.1 of Albula glossodonta. Taxonomy (NCBI): domain Eukaryota; kingdom Metazoa; phylum Chordata; class Actinopteri; order Albuliformes; family Albulidae; genus Albula; species Albula glossodonta. The sequence goes on from JAFBMS010000032.1 coordinate 3,330,455, forward strand.
TCATAATTGACATGCAAGCATAGTCTAGCTGAATGTATACAAATAACACGGTGTGAAGACCAAGCTATGTCAAGTTTTCTTTGTGTTGTTTTGTGACATATTTACACCAGCTACTTAGCATGTGATAAGGAGTCCATGGTAAGTTGGCTGTGCAAGCTAAAGAGGTGTGAAATGGCTATCATAAGTGGCTTAGTCAATGTAACGATTTGGTTTTTATTTTTATACAAAGGAGTGATTTCATTTTAACTGGCAAGTCTGAATTCTCTGTTTCATGACCAGTTATGTTGTATATTATTAAATGTTCTGAAAATGTATTTTTTTTTTATTTCCTGGGTCTGATATTTAGTGTTAGCTAGAGTGGTTATTATATTTTGGGTATTACTCTGCAATATTAATTTTTTGCAAAAGACACCATAGGTTCTTGCATTGGATGTTTATTGTATTTTGTAACAGAAAACTATACAATCAATGTGGCATAAAGAATATGAAAATATGATACATTCACATTGTTTATTGTGATTCCAGTCCTTTATGATGAGGGAAGAACAAGAGCTATATGACTTTTATATTAAGCTTTGATTTGACAACCTGAATATCTGATTGCATTACCAGCTAATAAAACACTCACTCATGAATCCCATGATCCTGTGTGATTCCTGAAAGAGTAGTGTCAGTCAAATTGCAAGAGGTTCACTGTCATCGCCCCCTTCTGCAAAGTGTTTACCCTGAATTCCTTACATGCTAGATTGTTTCAAGGGATTGTATTTTGAACAAATGAAGTAAATGTAACATCACTCTGGATGAGACAGTTTTTCATTTTTGTATCAGAAGTATGCACTGCCACATCATGCAGGTCATGCATGATTTGTGCTTTCCTACCTTGCGGATGCCCTCCGAGGGGCTGGACACAGAGTAATCCTGACCGTCGTTCTTGCTGATTGTCTTCCAGAGCTCTGCAAAGGTGCTGTCCTGTTCCAGGGGGTTTGTGCCTTTAGCTTTGAAGTAGTCATACACAGCAGAGTCTCTGACTGTCCCATAGGCTAGGTCTATCTGCTTGGACAGGTCCTGGAAGGTCCTGGGAAACCAGTCAGAAGAAAACAGAATTAGATGATCAGATGACACCAGATGGGTCTGTGTTTGCTCCACCTGGGCCTGGGACATGGTGAAGCTGGATATTGGGAGGGGATCAATAGCCTTCACAACCGTACACACCATAACACTGGTCTCAAACTACTCAGGCATATTGGCAGAGAAAGCAATGTAAATGAATAAGGCAATTAAACAATTTATACATGGATGAAAACCCCCCTGAATATTTGTGACTGCCTTGGAACACAGGAGAAATTTATATGCAGTTTAATGCAATTAAACTTTTAAATGACAAGATACATCGTCAATGCAATTATTTACTGGCACGAGTGTATACATGTGCAGAGTCTGCATTGACAAGGCATATGAACATTTCATAAGTCAGTATCAGATCAGATCCTCATTTCAGTCACTTGCTGTTTTTGGGTTCTTTTTGCTCTTCTGGGTGCTAACACAGAGTTAAAAAGTTTGATTAATCCATCAACTGGTTTTGCTGTCAGAGCTATGTGGCATTTCTCATGTAGATGAGGCATTTCACAAATAAAAGAAGCAGAAACCATATTAAAATATTAATAAAATATTATTATTATTTTTTTTTTTTTCAGTTTACTTGTCAGTTTATCTGCCTCATTCATTAAGAGAAACACTTAAAAGCACAATCGTAACTCTCAGAAGAGGCTTCAGCACTGGTGGTGATGCACGTTTGCAATGACAGTCACCTTGAACATTTATGACTTGATGAGAGTATAGCAGCTTCCCACCGGAACACAAATACATGTTTTTCAGCTTTGTGACTGTCTATGTGATTAAAATTATAAAATGATAATAAAAGACAGTGCTACCACTGAGCAGAAAACTTATTTTTCCAATGCATTTAAAAATAACATATTTAGTTTTCCATTTTCCTTATTTTAATTAGTACAATCCAACCTCCTTCAACTGTGTCACAGTGAGGCTTCCAGCATACTGCCAAAATGCATCTGACTACACCCTAAAAGCCCTTAAGCTGCACACCATAGACCATGTACTGAGACAGGGCCAAAATGTTGAGTGCAGATCAAAGTGGTGAATGTGTAGTCACTGAAGGAAAAAAAAACCAAACCTTTGTGTATATCTATTCCACCAAACCATTTTGTATTGAAAGAAAAAAAACATACAAAAAATAAATGATTTAGTATTCTGGGTAAGCTTTTTGCCCATTGTGAATTAAAAATACAAATACATTTGGTTTGTGTGACTGTGCCACTTTGAAATAAAGTTGTTCAGTTGCAACTTGGTGCCCTACTTCTGCATATCATCAAATGAGGATTCCCTTAGCAGCACTATCCAGTCAAACGATGCTTATGCAATATTAAATGAACACATCAGAGTGTCACGGCAGCCAATGTTTTCAGAATTCCTTACTATCACTAACAATTCACCATTCACCTTTTTGTAAGGTAGTCTTAACATATTCTCAATACTGTGTGCAACAAGTGGCAAGTAAAACATGCGTACAGTATGAATAAATTATAAATGGTATGGGAAAAATGGGAAAATATAAGCGTTTTCTTTGTACACACATCAAGCAAAAAATGCCAATAGCTTTTACAAGACAGTTTTTCAAAGCGACCTTAGTTAATAACTACATCAGACATAGCAGAACAAAAACCTTAGGAACTCAGCTGAATCAAAACACATACTAATTATCTAACACAAAGTACATTCATTTGAAAGTAAACAATCACATCCTTGTTCTTGATTAATGTTCTGCTTTACTCGTTGCGATTGTTAATCTACAGCTTTGTTGAAAGTCTGTCAAATACCTCCTGGGTACTCATTAGACCACAAACATCAAATTCAAGCATCCAGCATCAAGTAGATAGCATGCTCTTAGCTTGCATGCACTGCATGGACTATTTCCATTTAGATTCAGTAACAGATTATTCATATCTCAGTTACTCATGCTTTTATAATTATACAATAGTGATTTAATTTGACAATGTGGAAACAACAGACTAACAAGATACCAAAGACAGATAATAACAATATTTATAATTTCTTTGATGATTATCACATGTATGCACTAGGTCTTTGCTCCCATTGCCAATCGAAATGTAGACAAAGGACACATATTAGACAAGCATGTCAAAACTTGGACACTCACTTAAATGACAATCAAGGTCATTTAAGATAAGAGAAAAGCTCAAATTGTCACGTTTCAGTTGAACCAGTTAAATGAAATATGCAACTCCACTCATATTGGGTTACCCCCTTCATACTTGGGCAGTCAATCTAATTTAAATTTTTTCCTGTTAATTGTGGTACTTTGCAACCTCATTCATATCATGTATTTAAAAGCCCACTAAAGCCAGATTTACTTCCTGATTTCACTAGAAGAAATGTTCATAAAAGGGAAGCTGTGTGTGGTGATACAGGGTGGGGTATTACTGCCATGATGGGGATTAATTATGATCTCGACACTCCATGACACACTGTGATAAGATGCTCTGTGGGGTGACCCATGGTGCATGTCTTGTAATTTCACTCTTTAACAATTTTGCACAGAAAAACCTTTAGTACATCAACCCCTATTCAAGCAAAATCAGTTCCTGTTGCACAGTTTACATATGAGGCCTAACATAGTGACATCCAGACACTAGGGAGAGAAAGGAACATATTGCTTATATATATTTTACATGTTTCGGAAGAGAACATAATGTCTTTGGCCAGGCTGATTTATACCTGGGGGCATTATCCACGTCAAGGTCTATCGAGGCATTGAGATACAGATCTCAATCTGGACCAGTACCCTACTATTATAAATACTGAAGCCCTCATAGGCCCTGCTAGGCTTGGCATTTACCTGGTCCACCACCAGGTACCATAGTCCAGAGTGTATCCAGCACTGCATCAACCCTGAACTTGAATACTTTATGGGCCTTTAATGATACTATATTATCAAAAAAGGCTTGTCTTCCTGACGTATTATGCTATTTACTAATAATTTTCAGCGATGCCCCCTTCTACAACTCAACCTGAAGAAACTATGAACAGATGTTGACATTAAGTCTTTTAATAGTAACCTTTTGAATGTGAACTAAATACTGTCCACTGTGCTTATGTTTGGCTCACTAGGGCAGCTGGTGACAGCAATGCATCAAGTCTTCTTTTCTATCAAATGAGTTATTCTTAGCACTGGCACAGAATCGAAGATGAACAAAGCTCTTTTCATCTCTATTGTTTTTTTTAAATAGTTTTAATCATTTTATTTCCATTTTTATCAAAACGCCTACATGACAAACATGCTGATCAAGTTTAGATAATACACCAGTTGAGGTCTGTCCAGCACTCTTCTGAAGATAACATTCAGCAGATTTGAATATAATCTTTGAATCCTTACCAATAAATATGCTGACCCACTCAGTGGTGAGTACATTTCATTCACAACTAAGCCAAGTTTGACAAGAATGATACAGCCCCATTTTTAAAATATGGTTTCGATTGTGTGTACGTTTGTTGGGGAAGGACATACTTGTAATGATGTCAAGCCTCATGGTATGTTGACTTTTATTTTTCAGCCATTCCATTTATGTTAAATCTCATCTCCGCTAAAACTGAGCTGTGTCTTATCTAGCCATGTAAGTTTTTGCAAAATATTTTTCTTGCTTGCAGGCAGCAAAAACAAAGACAAAGACCTGTATACTTGGCCAGCCCTTCAAAGGGCACAAGAAAGTAGCAATCAGCTACCAAGTAAGACTCAAATGCTATTTATTGTTTTTTTTTTTTATTATTTCTATTACATGGTGTCATTTCATTACCAGTCAACCAAACCTGGTGAACCCATTAGACCATGCGGCCCACAACAACCAGGGCTATCCACACCTGCATGATTATTATGATTATTATAAACCTAAAAGTGAGATTTTTTATAATGTGAAACTGCATTTTAGAAGCTTTGACTAAAGCTAGTGGGCAAAGCATATGCCTCCATTTTCCAAGCATCCCTAATGGCTTCTCTTTAACACGTATTCAAATTTGCATTCTGCGTCAGTTACGATGGAGGGATCTTAATTGTGTTGCTTTAAATTACTTAAAAATTCAGTGAATCGAAATGCATATCTTAAGATAATAAAATCGAGCCTATTAATCAATTTAATTAACACCGTATCTTCAGCGGCTATTTAAAACAACTCTGCAGATATTTCATGGTCTCTATCACCAAGCCTTGACAGCAGGATTTATGGTGCAGTCACTCATGCTCAAGCCCCATTGAATTGGGTAAAATGGATTAATTTCACTCGTGCATCCAGCTGACACACAGAGAACTCGGTTGATTACGTTTGTCTTCTTAAATTTCCCTTGTACCCTGATAAAATTTCAAATGAGTAGCAGTGAGACCCACTTCTTATAACAGTAGTAATAGTGACAGATACTGAGTTTGATTAGGGGAACTGAATTTTACACAGAATATGGATGTTCATCAGGAAACTCTCACCAGAGGAGCAAACTCTGGTCTTCTCTGTCCGTTTGAGCACATTTGTACTTGTAACACAGTGAATCTTGACTCAAGACAATTTAGGTATCACCGTCAAATACTAATCCAAACAAATACAAATACAAATAAAAAACAAATACTTATTTATTAAAGGCCAGTGTCCATGTCTACTATGTAGATATTATGCACATAAATACACAACAGCTATGGCCTGGAATCAATCTCTATTCAACTTCACTTTTTAATTAAGTGCAATTGCAAGATTCTTATACTTTCAAACTCAGATTGCTGAACTAATTTGGGCCATTTCTGACCTTGCCGAACATTTGTATGTGCAGTCAGTCATTTTCAGTGTGACAAAGACAGTGATAAACTGTGATTGAATCCATGCAACTGAATTCAAAACTGATTCATGTTTTGTAACCAATCAGGTAAAGTAAGCTGTCAAAACGCTCATCATCTCCTAGGTTACTCAAAAGTGAGTAGTCTGTTATCATTTGCGAGATACTGTACATATTTGAAATCCTAACAGCTACCTATCAAAATTCCCTTGAAATGATTTCACATGTCAGGAAGGAAAATTGCAATTCTGAAGTGGAAATTACAGCGATATGGCACCTATTTAAAGAGATAAAGGATGATAATCCAATCACAAGTGGTTTCAGAGATCCAGAGAGAGCAGGAAGTCAAATCTGCAGAGGCTTTGTCAGTGGTAAAGGCAACACCTTCAGAAACATAAGATTCAGTAAATGCCCTTTTAGAAAAGTGCAAACAAATGCTCACTTTCAATTAAGTATTGCTTCAGGCTGAATTAATGCTAAAGTCTGCCTTCAGCTGCATGGTCTTGATAATTACCACCGAAAATATGTTCTGCTTCAGTCTACAGTGTTCGGAATCACCCTCTGTTATGGAAGAAAAGATTTGAATGCGTAAGGTTGGAAGTTATGCCATCAGAAAAGTTATGAATTATTGAACATCGGTCACCAGTCACACTACAACATGATTTTTTTTTCAAGCATGACAGAATTGTTAATGATGGTAACATATAATGCATTCAGTGTATATCCTCATTCAATATTGTAATGTTTTCTATGTATATTCTCATGTCAAAATGTACAGACCATATATATATATAAACATATGGTCTATATGAGATGCCTCATTAGACCTAATGGTAGGTTAAAGACCTAAATGTATAAGTGCAGAACAGCAAAGATGTTACTCCATAATGACAGCTGCAAAATGATGATGCTGAGAAAGCAATGTGTGTTCTAAAACATACTCTGTTTCAAGGCTCAGTAGTTCTGATAAATCTCCTCTTATTTCATTGTGTTCATGAAGATAACATTTTATTTTAAAAGGCACAGTCCCTGTTTATACTCCTTGCTCAAAAACATTAAAGGGACTAATGCATTTACACTACATTAGAAAAGCCATGCAATAGAAACTGTGAACTTCTGTAGTGTGTATTTGAAATTGAAAATGAAAGTTTAAATGCTGGGTTAATGAAATGGCACACTTTGGTATAGTATTCCCCTGACTGGCCAGAAAGCAGTGCAGTTTTGTAGCTTGGGTTGTGGGGGCTCCCATTAGGCTTTGCAGCTGCCCTTTCCCTTGTCCCAGGTGGACTGGGCAAAAGTGATACGATCAAGCTTCACTGAGTTTATGAGCATTGAAGCATGAATTTAAACAAACAAACAAACAAACAAACAAACAAACAAACAAACACACACAGTCCTCACTGTCACACTCAAACATGGGGTGAGAGTAAACCACAGAGACCAGCATCGCTGCTACTGAGTCATCAATGAAAGCAGCTCAGTGAACACACTCATGGGCAGCTCATATAACCAGGCATGACATACCACTGGGCTGCAGGCCTTACCGTAACTGACTAATTTCATAGGACAATTTATTATCTACACAACGGGTTTTGAGGAGTAAACTGTGTAATAATTACATAATACCTGTTCAGGTATTATGTAATTATTACACTGTTATTACAGTTATACTGTCACTACAGTCTAATATATGTCCAGCTTGTAAGTTGGAGATGGGCTGCTTTTCTAATAACGCTGTTGGGTTTGAAAAAAAAAAAAATTACCCAACAATTTAAGATAGATAAGAGTGTAAAAAACGTAGTATGGCTTCTTTCTTATTTATTTTTTAATTAACATTGGCAGTATGTAATATATATTCACACACATACGCCTACAATTAAAAAAAAATTCTATTATATGGAGTTGTTCAGCTGTACTGTAAAAAAAAAAAAAAAAAAAACTTGAATTACATTGCAGCTAAGTCAAACTAAGATCAGAATCCAATTTCCTTGGAACTGAATTAGTGTTTATAAAACACAGTTTGTCATGTTCACTAATTACCAAAGCTAATGCATAAAAAATGTAAAGTGAGATATGAGCATTAAAAAAAATATATATCTTGAACATAATCTTATACAACAGCATAAACACAATTCCAGTCTATTGTTTCTCTGTATTTTATGAGAATATGATGCCAATGTGCAGTTGGCAGAGCTTGCCTTACAGTGACAGCATGAAAGGAATGGTTCCTTCAGACGCGATTCTTTGCTGTTCAGATCAGCTCTGTTCTATGTGAGATTTTGGCAGCTGTGACAGGAATCTGGAGCTGCGTCAACGAGCCCAGTCCTTTTATGTTGTGCACACATCTATCAGTACATATTATGGGTATACTACTCCATAGGCCGTGATGTTAGACCAGTTTCCTTGGCAGTCATGTTGAGGTCCCAAATTAAAATAGAACTTGTCAGTCTTAAACAGAGCTTCATGATTTCATAGCATCACTGCAATGGCCTCCCCTTTGACACCTGAGCAATGGCAAGGACGGAGTGCTCCTGCTGGCACGGCAGAGAGAAAAATCTATTTCTGAGATTTAGCGAGGCCTTTTGTCTTCGGGGGGGTAGGGGATTGCAAACAAGGTTTAATTTATAACACCAAGAAAGCACAACAACTCCCTTATCTTATAAGGGTAACTGTGGTGTGAAGAGAAAGAAAAACACCTCATTCAAGCGGCATGATTAAAACAACAGAAACATATCTGCTAGTAATAACATGATTGGATGGTACACTAATTGAGCATCAGGAGTATCTGTATCAGACGTGGGAGTGCATGTACTGTGGATTGGATGTTAATTCAAAAGAATATTTTAGACCATAGACAGCTCCCAATGCTAACTGTAGGCTCACCTCTTCGAACAGCGTATGTGAACCCTTAACCTTTACGTAATTTGAAATTGAGACCGACGTGGGTGGAATTAGCACTTGCCAGGGAACTCACACAGTGATTGGTCAGGATAATTAGCTTTCGGTTGTCAAAGGTAAAAGGCAAATTGTCTTAGTAAATGTCAATTACATTGCAGTAGAAATGGTGTTTTCACATTATTTAAGACAAGGTTTGTAGAAACGTTTGGATAAGACACAGAGCTAGGACATATAGACATTACGCAACATTCTGTTCATCTATCAAGTATGTATAGCATATTGTTTATTAATGATATATCAAAATAAAAAGATGAAAAATTGTGTTATAAAGTTTAACAGTTCAAACAAAGTTTTATTTGTACTTTGAATTTCACATGGCTTCTGCTCTTCACAAGGAATACCAAGCAAGCACTTGAATGAATCGAAAAACAGAATATATTGAATGTTTAATATTTCTCTCATTCACACAGTGTTCTGCGTCTTCTGCTGTTCTGGCAGCCCTTCTCCCTCCTACTTCCCTGTGCTATTTGCTCAACATTACCATAATCAAATGCATGCAGACATTACTCTGGCAAAACTTCTGGTAACAGGCACATTAAAAATGTATGAAATGATGGACAATATTTGCAGACATTCAGAGCAGAGAGGAAATGGCAAACTTCCATCTAGGTTGGTGTACAGTGATTGAATATAGATACAGTTTCACATTTGTTCCCACACATGTGTTCATGTTTCTTCTACAAAAAAGTTGTCTTGCGCACAGATGTGTCAACAAAACCACACTAATGCACGCACACACTCACTCATCCGAGCCCACAAGCACAAGAGTCAGTTGGTCTGTGGGAGCTCTTAACTTTAGGGAAAACAGGGAAGCAATAGTCATCTCTGCCTTTTTCATTTAAGAGGGCAGTTTTCTTCTAATGTTGCTTTTAGAGGATAACAGTGATAAATACGTTTAGGCACTTTATGCACACAGTAACCTCCAATAGGATTAAGTAAAAATATGAATGCTCAGCGCTAGATCAGTAATAAAAGAATACACTCTCTAGGCAAAAGCACTCTTTTAAAAATAGCACTGAGATGGCCCTGTTGTTGAGGTGTTTTCTTTTTTGCAGGACTCAAACTGTCTTAGTGAAACTGTGGCTCAGTGAGCATGATTCCACTTCATCTGGCTCTCACATTCAGAGACTTTACTGCACATTTCTGCTCAGGTGGGGACAGAACAAAAGAAGGAGCTTTAAGAGATGCTGTTTACCATGTTTTACATCTAATTTCATTCTTGGTTCAGTCACATAAGTAATTTAAAGTAGTCTAAATCTTTAAAAAGGTTTTAACTGGTTTATTATGTACAGCAAAAAGTTTTGAATATAAATCATATGAAGTTATTTTAAAGCTATGCAATACTTTAGTCACACCACACTTAGAGTAGTATGTGCTGTTCTGGGAACTATACTGTAAGAAAGATTCAGGCTCCTAAAGAAGTACAAATAAATTGCTGGTATGAAACAATTTTTGAGGTTCTGAGAAAGCAAGGAAACATAGATAGAAATCTGTTAGTTCCAAAGTTCCAAACTGCTATAGGAAGTATAATTTTACCCTGAGTGCTTGAGTCATTCTAGGAATGTATTGCAAGGTCATGTAGTATAGGCAGAGGTCTTTGGAGCGTTGCTAGTCAAGGACAGACACAAAAACGATACTCAGTGGACTGCAGATGAAATGATGAACTGGGTTAATTGCCTTTGTTTAATCATTGCATGACTGTAGGAGGCAGCACAAATGATATATATATATAGACATGAAAAAATGTCAAAATGATTACTTTGCGATCTGACTTTCCTTTAAAACTTGCTGGGGAATTACTTGCAAGTTACATTATTTAGAAAATGCTCTAGGTCATTGGATTCAGTATGGTTCAATTGAAAAAGCAAAACAAGGCAGGTTTCATACATTGAGTGAAATGGGTGAGTCAGGGACAGGTAGAACGCCTACACTGATGTGATTTGAGAGAAGAAGTATAGAGGAACTTAGTGAATTTGTTAACGAAACCACATTTGTAAGCACTGCACATACGTTTCTTCCTCCATTGTGGTAGTGGTAGTCCTCCATTGACAAGTGAAAAGATAAAATACCTTAAAAGCCTTTGAAGATCACTGTAACCTTCCTTTCAAAACAGTAAAGCCAGTATGTAATTAAACTAAAACTGTTAACACCTGTGAATATTAAGCTTGCCACATCCATTTTTTTGATGGAAATTTTTTTTAACAAATTGTGTTCATAAACCTGCCTTTTCATGGTAGTGTCCTCAATGCATTCAGGACATTACAGATCTATTTCAAAGCACATTCTTCCATTATACCTAGTACCCAGACAAACAGGCAGACAGATAGACAGATGGACTGCATTCACCAGTTCAACCAAAGTTGCAGCTGCATAAAAGGACCCTGGATTTATAGCTATGATTAAACCAGAATTCCAAGTCTTCATGTTTTTGATGTTTCATCATTGAACGTATTAATTTCAGTCATTGTTTGAATCCACACACCTTGTTTCCAAGTCCTAAATTTGCTGTTGATTGAAAAGAAACCACAAAACTGCACAGACACTACAGCCCTTCAGGAATTTTTCCACTCCTGCATAAAGAAAAAAAACAATAGGATGACACATGCTGTTTTGAATGAGTGCCACTGAGACCTACCTTATGGTATTGTCCATACGGGAGACGGTGAGGTAGGCTGCCAGGTTCGCTGTGTATGAGGAGCACACAATCAGCGTGAAGAGCCACCAGCTGCCCATGACGATCCGCAGGGCCATGGAGCTCACGATGGAGTCCCCTCCTGTAATGTAACAAAATCACTCTAGCACCCTTATCTTAGCATTTAAACCAGTGGTGAAATTAATCACAAAAGCATGCAGACACTGCAGCCTTCCAGGGCTTTGGTTGGGAAACCCCTTTTTGAAACTGTTTTTTGGGGTGGTTGTGAGGTAGATGCAGCTATGTGATGAAAGTCATCTCTTTTTTTAAAGGTTACTCCCCTAAGTATCCATGCACACTGCCTTGGCACCTGCTCTGAAATACCACAGATAAAAATGTCATGATGGGTTTAACTAATGTTTCTAACTGTGGGAGTTTGGGATAGAAACTGTCAGGCGCTGTTATGATCATCAGTGTGTCTAAATCAGTTGAAGAGACTGTGCGCTGCTATGCTGTGCTAAATGAATTTCACAGCAGAAATCTGGAGTCTATCCATTTAGGGTCAGATTCTGAATGAGCAGGGGGTCAGTAATGAAGTGGGAGAACTACCTAATGGAGAGAAGGAGGGTTCAAAATCCTCACAGTTCATATGAAACAATACGCAAATGTGGATAGCTTCTATAAAACATAGTAATATATGTGTGTGTGTGTGTGTGTGTGTGTGTGTGTGTTTGTATGTGTATGTGTACACAAAACATTGTATTATAGCATTTATATAAGCTAGGGAAAAGTCAGCACAAGGTCAAAGACACAACCTCAGTTGACATACAGTTTAACCTATTGTTCTTTTTTCTTAAAGACTGGATAAAAGCAAGGATCTGTCTCACTCAGTCATACACACACACACACACACACACACTCACAGCCACACACACGCACACATACACACACACACACACACACACACACACACACATATACAAAGATAATGTTACAAATATGAAAAAAGGAGTGTTTTTTGTCTCGTGTGAAACCTAGTAAACATGAGCCCCAGCAATAAAGAGATAAGGGCCAGTGGCTCAGCAGATCATAATCACTGGTTTTTAGCCTTAAAGGGGCTGCAGGCAGAGTGCCAGGCTTTTAGACATGCAGCTGGGGACTTGACAGTAGCTGCTGAAGTAGTCATTTATCCAGTTTTGCTATTCTTGGATACCTACCAGCAGATTCCATCTTCTTATTCAAAGGCACCTCTGCTACAGACTAATGCACTAATGGGCTTTAAAGTTAATCAAAGTTAATCAGCATCTAATACAATTGCTTTGGCAAAAGGTATGTGATATTGTAAAGATTCACCTGTCTCAGTATGTATATAGAGATTTCATTTGAAATGAGTACTCTCCTATATGATCACTGAAATAAGAAAACAAAAAAATGAGTATGCATTTTAATCATTAATTTTCTGTAATGTTCAAGTTAATTGAAAAAAAAAAAGAAACATGGAGAACATCTTAGCCAGAAAGCCCTCCAATTCACAAGGAATCAAAATTTTTGGGTTATCTGGTTTGTCCATAGTCAAGTATGGACATAGTTCAAATTTTGATGCTTGATGTTAAACCTGATAATAGATTGGTGATTTTTGATGTGGACTTGCTGTTTGTTCATTTATGGTTGAAAAGGCACTTTTCAACAGATGATAAGGTATCTACTCTAACTATATAAGAGTAACTATGGATAACAGAAGGAATGTATTTGTTTATGGATAATTATTTTACATACATTTTACATATGCAGGTAGTATTGCATATTGCCAGATTCTAGGAGGCTTCACCTACAAGTTCCAAATTAAATCAATCATAGCAAAGCACATTTATGTATGTTTTGAGATAATATTATTTGTATCATTAATTGTCTTTGTATTTCATGTACACCCCTCAGTTGATAATAGAGCAGAAAGCAGGCACCATACATTCTTGTGTTACAAAGCTTTTAAAGGCCTGAAGCAATGCTAAGTCTGGTGATGGCTCATTGTATATAAACTCATGAATTATGAGTGTACTGTCCAAATGTTGCTCAGTTTTAATGCTATATAAAAATTAGTTTCTAGTATTCACATTTTTTTTTCCTTTTTCTCCATGCGGATTTAAAAAAATATATATCGGAACTACACAGATTAAAACCACATTATACAAATGACAAGCTGTAATTTAGAGCCGTAAAAAAGGATTGGCATAGTAAAATGCAACAGATAAATAGTACTACATTTTTCCCCTTTTTTTATTTATGTCAGTATATGCAGAACATCATGGTGCAAATAAATGGAATAAATAAATAAACAAATAAATACATTTTGTAGCAGTCTGACAGTTGCTGGAATTTAAGTATAAAGTGTAAAAATAGAGGAAAGAAACATTTATATATTATTGAAAGAACAGACAGTAGTTCAGTAGAGCTGAATCCAGGGCAAGAGTCATTCCACCAAAACTGCACTAAAATGCATTTAAAGGAAACCAAAGGCATTCATATGGGGAGTTTATTAACACAAAATCAAGTCTTGCAGATGTCATAAACAGTAATAATGTATTAAAATGCTGAAACTCATTTTATGTATTATTAGGATGGATTTATATTTTTAAACCAAAAATTTAATTTGTTGTTAAAGATTATTGGGTAACAATTTACATTAACTGCACCCTCATAAAACATTTATAATGCAGTCACAACACATTCATAAGCATAAATTTAAAATTTACATGAAAAAAATACATGACAGTCCCATAAAGCATGCATAATGCTTTCCTTAAACATTACTTGACAGCTTCAAAATGTATTAATAATGAACCGTCACACTGTATTCATAAGCATTACTTTAGAAATTAAAAGCGCATTTTTAATACTTTATCATACATGATGTATAGCATGCTATTAGATAGGTATGTAATAAACTATAGAACTTCAACATAAATTATACATAAATCATTCATGTGTGATTAATAAGACCCAATAACAAACACATTGTGTATGCTTCATATCATCTTCTTAACTCATTCATAGCACCCATTTAAACACCCATATAACTCTGATTTAAGGTTGACGAGTTCACATCAGAGGTACTGCCTTTTCAGCTATGTGCTTAATTTACCTTGTCCCAATGTAGTGTCTTCATTTGTCACACCTGTGTTTACTTCTTAAAATTTCCCTTTTCATCATCCACAGAGCAATGTGTCTGTCTGAAAGCCAATGCATGATTTGTTTGTAATTCTAGTCTTAGGTTACTTCTCATTCTGTTAGCAGACCTCACCTACATTAATAAGGACAAAAAGCCACAGTAATACTGCGATCTTTATCATTAACTTTTATTTTTTTAATGTATAAAAAAGTGCACGATTGGTCATTGCTGGTTGCGAGGGTTTTCGGGAAGGACAAAATGATTTCAAGGTGATCCGATTGGCCTGCAAAAGGTTATTACTCTGCACACAAAAGGTCAATATCGCTCCAGGGACGTTGCAAAAGGAAAGAAAAAAACATTCCAGGATGAGGAGCTCAGAATCAGCAAAACAGAAGGAAGCAGCACATGTTCACTTTAACTTGATTTTGTCTTGAGCTGTAATCGTTTTATCACAGTCGCCTGCTTGGAAATGCTAGTTAAGATATACATTTACAAAGGAAGATAGTTTATGTAATCCTAGCTATCTATGATTGGCTGGATAACAGTGGTTTGCTGTATCGATATTGATGTTTCCTACATGGGTTATCACTGTCTACTGTCTAATTTATGATGATCTGCATTAACTTTGGTAAAAGTAAGTAAACCAGTTAGCAGGTTAGGTGTTTACTCTTCTGTTGCTTGAGTTACTTTGTATAAATGTGGTTAATCATATGATTGCTAGCTACATTTGCTTTGAAGGTGCTTTGAAGGCAACTTTAATAGCTCACAGTTACTTAGTTCACTCATTTTAATCCCTTAAGAACTGCATTTTATCAATAAATTATCAAAACCTTGTAACAATAATTAACAGCGATGTCAGTGACAAAAGACCATGGAAAAGCTATCTTTCAAAATGTGTATCTTTGGATTGAGACTCCATTGAGACTAGGTAAATTAAGCAGAAAGCTGAGAAGGCAGTTCCTCTTGATGGTCGAATAACTTCCTCAGACATGGTTAAATCAGAGTAAAACACGTGTGTTTATTCCCTCATCACATTTTAATCTGAACTGCTATTTCTGCAGAAATGCACATGAGCATAAGAGCTTATGGTTACAGTTTGGTAAAATGAATCACAGGTGATGATATGAAGCATACACATTTTTTGTCTTCGGTTCTATAGTATGTTACATACCCATCTTATAGCATGCTATACATCATGTATGATAAAGTATTAAAAATACAATTTTAATTTGTAATGTAATGCTTATGAATACAGTATGCCAGTTCATTATTAATACATTTTGAAGCTGTCATGTAATGTTTAAGTAAAGCATTATGCATGCTTTATGAGCCTGTCATGTAATTTTATGGACTGCTTATGAATGTATTGTGACTGCATCATGAATGCGTTATGGGGGTGCAGTTAATGTAAATCGTTACTGATGATTCTAATATGTACAAAATATGATGAAGCTGACGCTACTGTACACTGCAAGGCATGCTCAAGGTATCCTAGTATGCTTGGATGAATTTACTACTGTGCATGGAATACATATCCACAACAGAAAGCAGTCTGTTTTTTTTCTCTTTGTGATGTCACACTAACATGGAGATGACGCTCACCTTGCTGCATGAAGGCTCCATAGACGATCCAGATGGCGCTGTGCAGAGAGGTGGAGAGGGAGGAGGTCTGCTGCTGGTGTGGACTGGGGGGGTTCTGACCACGCACAGACTGCATCCGCTTCAGGACGAAGATCAGGACCCCAACCACAGGGATGGCGGCTGCGATGCAGGCCCACACCGCCAAGTCGAAGGGCGCGAACAGAGAGAAGATGTTGATCTTCTCCTCTGGCTTGTGCATAAGGATCCCCACAGAGTAATCCATGTAGCGTTTACTGAAGTCCACCACGTTCTCTCGCTCCGGGGTTATGGTGATGGCACATACAGCCAGGTCTGCCCTCTGGACAGGCGACAGAAACAGATGTGAATGAGGGAATAATGCTACTCCTTTAGAACATGGATTGGCAATTGCAGTCCAGAAGGACCAGTATATATGCAGGTTTCTCTTTCCATCCGTTAATTAGCATGCTACACCAGTTCCAGCTCACTTGCAGTTTAAATCAGTGGTTCTCACTCTAGGTCCTAAGGACTCCCATGTGTGTTGGTTTTTGTTCTAACCTCAAATGCACTGCTAGAATTTTAACAAGCTGTTATCTTATCTTAATTGGTGGCCTTTCATGTTTATCTTGATTATTTGCCATCTCAGGCCACATTATGTCAGACGTAGCTATGCATGCAGAATACATATTCCATGTTCACATTGAGCTTATTATGCTATATTACAAATACATTTGAAGAGGGAACAGTTTTCTTTTTTGTTCCAATTAAAGAATGCTGGAAAAGGCTTCTTCAACCGGTTGTGTAGCACATGTGTTTATGTTCTTTTTTTGAAATGTTTTAACACATTGCAGCTGTCATAATTATTTCCTTCATCTTTGAATTCCTCATTGTCTACTTAATGCAGTGACTGTGTGTCCACACTTTTACCAATTTGGAATCCACTGATTCCAGTCTTTAATATGATCAGTTGTAATATTTTATTTGTTTTATGTACTTTTTCCCAATATGAATCTCTTCAAAATGTGAACATTGGTCATTAATTTGTCATTGCATATTTCTCACATAATTGACCTTCATAGGGTTTCAACTCCCTCAACACATAAAAAGACAACTAAATAAGGAAATCTAAAAGCTTGTAAAAATTCCAGAATTTCAACTGTGGTTGGAATGAAAACCAGCATACAAAATGGTTCCCCTGGACCAAGGTTGAGAACTATATTAGAGAATAAATTTTTCATACCTAAACACAAGTCAATCAAGTCAGGTCTAGCCGTTACTCATGAGCTCATCGAGAATTTTGACTAAAATTCCAGATCATGTAATAGGGCTAATGAAATTACCAAGGAGATTGGCCTTTGGTTAGCTTTATCAACTGTAAGTCGCTTTGGATAAAAGCAACAGCTAAATGACTGTAATGTAATGTAATGTAGTCTACAGGCCTAGATACATATATAACCAATACTGGTTTAATGTAATAGTGCTCATTCGAGAAAAAAGAAAAGAAAAACTCTTGAGGAGTTTATGAGGATGGTTCATACTCATAAATGCTCATGACGTTGGCTTTGCTTCATTAACTTTTCTAGCATAGGTTTCCTACTATCTAATTGGCTCCAATTACTTTTTGACAGTTCACTGGGTTGACATGGGTTGGTTATTATTTCATACACCCATGAAGGAGGCTCAGTACCCATGCCCACGATACAGCAATTTATCTGAAGCTGGAACTGACTATAGTCAGTATACTATACTAAAATATAGTATACTTTAGTAGTAGGTTGGTCTACTACTAAAGTGCATCCCCAGAAACTGGACAGATATACCACATCTGAGTGAAAAGCAGGTCAGGATCAAACCTGGAAACCTGGTAAGAGAGGTTACAACTGAAATAGTGCATAGAGACTTGCCTTGCTGATAAGTTCTCCGATCATACCATTCCAGGAGCCATTCGGGAGCTGAGTGCCGTACTTGCTGTCTGGAGCCTGGTATATCTCATACTTGAACCCCAGGATTTTTGCCAGAGCATCGAGGACATCTATGGAAAAGCCCTTGTAGCGCTTGGGTTGTCCAAGAATGTTTTCTGCAACCATAACAAACGGCTCCTCCTGCGCAAAAAGATATATCTTATATCTTAGCCAACAGAAATAAACACAATTGTCTAATAACATCAAATCAGGCCCTGAGCAAGCAAGTAACCCCAAACCACTATGCTTTAACTCATCTGTCCAAAGCCCATTGTTCCAGTTCTCTTTTTCTTCACCCAGGTGTTGTCTGGCAACTTCAGTCATGCATATATGTACTTTTATGGAAGCAGAGTCTCCTTCCTTCTTGACCTTACATGTAAGCCACATTTGGTACAGTCTCTCTTTGACAGTTGGCTCACACACTTCGACACAGACTGTGGCAAGAGTTGCCTGTTGGTCCCTTGGTCCTAACCTCTGGTCCTTATAGACTTTTTAAACCATCTTTAATCAGCTCTTGGGTCGAAGTTGATGTGATGGCCTGCCCAAGATAGATTGCCAATTGTCTGGAAGTTTGTCTCAGAGTACCTTATTTACCAATGAGTGATTCTGAATTGCTTGGATGTGCCTTGGATGTGTGTGACCAATTAAAAGTGGGATTTTCAAAATAACATAAACAAAGGCGTTTATGGCTATTCATACAGAAGACACCCGCATGGTTAATTTATTTTCAAACTGTAATGTGGCTCATCTTTGGATGCAAGCACATGCAGCAAATGGTTTACACAGGTGCAAGGGATGATATGTATACACTCATGAAGCTGATTGGCAATTTAGCAACCCAATTTAAATGAAGCTTATATACGAGTGAGTTTTGCTCACAATGGCCAACAGTGACAACAAAGAAAAAAATGTGCAGAAGCAATTTCAAAAAGGCAAAAAGAAATGTAAATTGACTTCTCAGTTCTACCATTAAAAAGTTTTTTTGGAATAACATCAGAAATGTATTTAGAAAGTAAATCCCCAGTAAATAACTGAAGCTGACATTAAAAGACAAGTGAAGAAGAAATAATCACATCTTCAGAGGAATGTCATGGTCGGGCATTAAAGACACCATTCAAAGCCCATATGTACAGGAATATTGGTCTGTGGACACTTTACATAGTTTATTATCTGTCCTTACCACTGTCCTAGAGAATCACTGGCTATCTTCCCTTCCTGATCCAGTGACCCAAACAGACCATCCTCTGCTGTTAATGCGATGGGTGTGTGATCCC
The DNA here is from genome assembly GCA_019788955.1 of Albula glossodonta. NCBI lineage: Eukaryota > Metazoa > Chordata > Actinopteri > Albuliformes > Albulidae > Albula > Albula glossodonta. The sequence continues at coordinate 3,349,952 of JAFBMS010000032.1, forward strand.
CTATTCACTGAGTTTCATGTATTAATGCATTGTGTTGTGCATTGGAAATGTTTGCATATGTATTTCCTGCACATGAAGCTTTTTTAAAATTGAAAATAACAATGATAAAAAAAAAAAACAGATCATACCCACAGGTCCCCAATTTTTTTATCTATTTCATCATCAGAAGCAGCACATTTGAAAATTGAAATTGTTTATGCAGTGTTTAATGTGTAAAACAGCGTGCACAGCCTTATCATGTGATTTGAACCGCATGTCCATAGTTAAACATTTGATTCAAATGGGCACCCCGTTTAATGGATACTAACATAATCTTGTCATTGGAGGACATTTTGATTACAGGCACATTGCCCTTCGTGCAAGTAAACCAATCACTACAAATTTATCCTGGCAAGCCTGAGGCCAGGATTCAATCAAATTTTGTTCTTAACTTGGCACAGTTTGATAAACACTTTTATTTGTTTCAATGCAAACCTAATTTTGAAAGTTACACTTGGTAGCTGCTTAACATGCCAAGCTCTACTCTTGCCAAGCTGAGTCGGTGAAGAAAAACACACACACAAAAAAAAATAATAATTATGAGTCATACAATTAAGGACAAGTGTTAATTGCATCAGCCAAAACTGAACCAGGCTTTAGCAAATACAGCTCACTCAATAGTTAAAAGGTACCACTTTAGGCCATTGTATTTGTATGAAGTACCATAAGTCTAAGTTTGCCGCACAGCTCAAGACAAAGTTAATGTTGATGAAGTGCTTTGTGAGATCTTGTTGACCTGTAGCTGTAAGAATCTGATGAAGGTGGCACGTCATCAGTCTTGTTTTATGGCTTTAAATTATGATGCCCAACATTATGATGGTTTCAGTATGGAAAAAGTGTCAGGGCTAGAGTGAAAATGAAAGTCCTGCGGCCTGATGGTTCCTAATGAGATGATTAAACAGTATGGTTCAAAGTGAGAGGAACTTTAAGGGGATCGTACATTAAAGCGCAGAGAACTCTTCAAGTACAGGACACTTTTCTTACCCTGGGGCAGCGGCATTGTGGCCATTATCTCTCATTGACTGATGAGCTCTAAAGAATATAGAGAGCTGAACAATGCATACATCATAGTCCGCCTAATGTAGCATGAGTTTCAGTGACCAGCCTCTTGTTACTATACAAATATTCTGCTCTGGGCTACATAGGGGTACTATGGCTTTTTTTTCCCTTGAGGTTATCCAGTATGGAAAAATATTTTCTCTGACGTTACTTTTTCACTGCCCCAAAATTGTTTCAGTTTAAATTTGTTGTGAAGTTAATGTTGTTATTATGTCATAAATACGTTGTAATGTATGTTATTACATGGATATTATTTCAGTCTGTAAAATGTGTACTATGGACTATATAAATTCTGACTTCTTATGGTTTTTCAGCATCTCAGGTGATGCCCTTGTATTTGCCTTCATATCATTTTTTGCACAGTTACCTGGAGCCACAGTACAGATTGTGATGCAAGGACGACCCTTACCAGTAGAGTCACCACTCGGACTGTAACCCCCTGCATGCCATTTTCTATGCGGCTCTCCTTTAAGCTGCCATTCAGGCCTCGAATGGAGTCCCATGTGGCCAGCTGACAGGAGGACATAGCAATAGGAAAGAGGGAAAGGGAAAAATAGAGTTTTGAATTAATTTTTAACCTTCTTTCTTGAGACATCTTGTAGCTTTGGCTGTACAGTGTTTAGAGACAGGAGAAAGTGAAAGAGAAAGAGAGAGAGAGTTATTCAATCACAGATTTCGACCAGAGATCACAAAAGGGTATAATTTACCAAGATGTTGGCATGACAGACCTGTCTGCACCACATTACTGTATTTCCTTCAATGGATAGAAAAAAAGGTATTTAAACCCTTTAAAAGTATCAACAATAAATTATTAATTTGATGACTTCAAAGGGATTCTGACAATACTAATCTTTTGTGATATGAAACTCTTTCAAAAGACACATTTGATGTTCATTCCTTCCGTGAGGCTGGCCTCTGTAATGCAGAGATAAATGTGCTGGTCACCATGGTAACGTGGAGAAGGATGAATCCCTTGACTGTGAGTAGACTGTAATGTGCTCTTGTAAGAACTGGCACACCACTCCTAATTCAGCTCATAGTGAAGTTATTTCTTCTTTTAATCTCATTTTATCCCCAAATTTGTACTGGCATATTTGCATTTCCAGGTAGTGCAAAATGCCATGCATGTCCTCCAATATATATGTAGCAAGCCAGCTACATATTGATTTGTAATTCACATACGTACAAAATGAATGGATGAGGGCATTCATGCAAGGTGTATGTGTGTGTGTTGGGGGGTGGGGGGGGGGGGGGGGTGGGGGGGGGGGTGGTTAGTAAAGACTTCGGAGCACATGAGTGTGAAATCACACATAAATGTTTCTAAACCTAGAAATTGTGCCACATGTGAAGTTGCGAACAGGATCTAAGAGAAATACATTTGCTAATGGTTCTAGTTTAAAACAGGTAATCTGCCAGCAGTATTGCTGAACATAGTCACTGCTGGCATATGGTCAAGACTTTATTCTGATATTCTGTGCCGACCTTTTTAAAGACTTAATAATGGATTTTGTTTCCAGTATGTAATACCACAGAATCTTCACTTCAGCCATTCACACAAAGTCCTTTTAAACAGAATAACAATTATATAATTCTTGCATTTGCCTGCCATAATGGTTAAACTCATTTGATGTCATTTGACTGATGAAATCAATTTAACCAACTATTTTCCTGTTAGACAGACATAATGAATTTGAATAAAAAGGTTAACTAATCCATGATATGACTGTAATCTTCATGTGAATCAGCACTGCAACATCTGACTTAATTGGCAAGGATGATGAGGAACTGTTAAGATCACAACAGTTACAAATAAGACACATTTTTTCACAGTCAAAAAAAAATATTGTTTGGTTAAAAAAGAAAAATTAATCATTGTGTTGAAACAAAATCCCATGTGTCATATGCTTTTTCATGATTTTGTCACTGTCTTTTCTAATTGACTTTGGTATGGGTTAAAATGGCGTGCATTAGTTGAGCCTTTGAAGTCACCCTAAAATTCATGTTGGCGTGATAAGCAATGCCATTGGTCCGTGGTGATTGACAGAAAGAAAGTAATGGTAATAACGAAACAAAGTTTATTTTTATAGAAGTAACTACAGTAAACTCACAGCCGAGGTTCAAAAACAAGTATAGGTACCCGCATTTCTCAAAGAAAGACTGTAATATTCCAAGGAATAATATGCAAGTACTAAAACAGTTTCACTCATGATCTTAGCACAGAAATCCAATATGGTGTCGCATTGAGCATGGCCAAGCCCCGTCCCGATTCCAAATGGTTCCCAACATGGTTTCGTGAAATTCGGCAGAACAATTGCTCGGACAGTAAGGTGAGAACAAAAGACTTTGTGGATTCTGCTTTTTTCTGTGAAAAATGGTCAATGAGAAGCTAAGATTTTCTGGATCCTGCTGTGCATTCAGTACCACAAGGCACAGCTGTTCTTATCCAAACTATTACTTAAGTCATTAATACTACAAGACAGTGACATGTATCGTATGAGAGTGCTGTTGATTTCAAATACAACCTGAAACTTTCTCAAGCAATGCAATACACAGCAAAATATTCATCTGGCTTTGCATAATATGATGGCAAATACAGTGCATTGGTTCAAGCAATGTTCAATAGAGTGGAATGCTCAGGTCGCACTGACGATTCCCTGGGGCTAGCTAGAGACTTCATGGCTGCAAAAATCGTAATTAGCATGGGTGCTGTCATTGTGGATGGACTAACAACCCTTAGAGGTGTAGGTTTAACGACAGTGAATCACAAGAGACATGATTCAAATAAGAAATATAAAATGGAAAACAAAATAAAATAAAGCATAGGAAGACCAGCCTTGTTAGAGAACATAATGAGGACTCATTACAACATTATAATGTAAAGGCTGAAATCAAAAACACTTATCGACCTTTTTTTTTTTTTTGCACACAGGGAAGGCTGTACCTATGGTTGCTCCTGATTTTAGGCATTGGGGACTCTGTAGCCACCTTCATACGGATGGCGACCTTATTACTCTGCAGGACAGAGATAAGTATGGAGGTGAGAACAGGGGCACGTATCCTTGCTGTACAACACCAGCTGTTGCTGCAGCATACAAATAAAATACTGAGGACATATACAGGGGAATGAAATCAAGTGTATGGAAAACCTACAATTCCTGTGTACTACCAGGGTCAGAAAGAAAAATTACCCACGATGATCAACAAAGGAAACGACCTAGGCTTTCTGTGCAGAGATTGGCTACAGGTCATAAAGCCTGACTTACTCAGGGTTTGCACAGATGGGAGGATCGATTATAACTCTAAGATTGTTAGTTTTAAGCAGCATTAACAGTTCTGTTCTAAAACCAGATCACCCCATAGCCATACAAGGGGGTTATACATTTAATGTTATCAAGACTGCTCACCCCATAGGGAAAAAAAAAAAAAACACAGATGATGCAAATGTAAAAAAGAGTGGCTGGGGGAAGACTTACACAAAGTAGGATTTAAACCATGACATATCAACAGCTTGGATTAGATGGTACACGAAGAAAATAAATCACAATGAATACCCCCAGTGTATTACATCAGCATTCTCATTTGCCATTGCCGATTACATAAACATAGGCTACCTTTTCAGCATAACATGTAAAATTACTGCAGGGTACCACAAAGCAGTAGTTCATCAAGAGGATGTGTTAATCACAGCGGTGACTGAGGCTCAGGATCTTGCATAGCTTCAGGAGGTACTGAAGAGATTTAAGGCTGTAGACAGATGTGGGAGTGCACTTCCTAAGCAGGTGAGGAGACATATTTTGGCTACAGAGCGACTGTGAGAAGGTCACAAACTGTTGACTATGATTTTCTGACTGTGCCCACATACTGGGAGGATTTTCTTTGTTGTTGTTTGCTGTTGCTGTTGTTTGGGGTGTTGAATCATTTTTGTTTCTTTCTCGATCTCCCATTAGTTCTTGTTTTCCTTCATGCGCTGCTACAGAAAAATGATGGGTTTTTGGCTCTGAGCAGAAGGTTGCTTTTTCTGCAGGCTAGAGAGCTGCTTTTTTCACAAAGATTAATAGTCCACTATGATGGAGAGAAGGACATGGTTGTGCGAGTGATACCTCTCCATATGCAAGAGCAGCTGTGCCTCCCAGGAAAATGGAGGAGGCTTTGGACAGACCCATTGGTTATGTGTCACCACACTCTCACCTTCCCAAAAGCATTAATCACAGTCAGAGAGGGAAGTGTTAGCAGTTGTGCTTAATCAAGAAATTTGATCACAATGTATATGCGTGCCATTGCACAATTATCTCTGGTCATAAGCCCCAAGTGGAGTTCTCAGGGGAGAATAATGAAGAGCTACACACTCTGTCGGCAAAAGCAAGTGTCCAATGCAATGGTTGAAAGTGGAGATTTTTGTTCTGCTGGAGTGCACTGACTTAAAGCAGGGCAAACAGCCAAGGTCCTGCTTGAGCTGCCATGGCATGCTCATTTTCCAGAAGGGTGCTTTATTGTGGGGTAGAAGGGTAGCTGCACCACCTCTGGGAAGGATTGCTGAACTGCATAATTCTCTCCCAAGTAAATCCCATATGAAGACACCAGCCTGCAGGTGTGTCTTGTGGGGTTTGTTGGTTTGGTTAAGCAGAAATACCACTGTGACTGCATGCAGGTGAAAGGACAAGTAGGGATTATTAATGAAAAAACTTAATGCACAAGAATCAGAAGTTGATTTAAAGAAGTTAAAACTGAAGGTCACTTTCAGAAACTTTAAAACTAAAACTATAATGCACTGTTACTTTGGACCTACAGGGGTAACAGTGGGTGAAGTCAATGAAGCTGCATGAATCCTGGGTCAGTGCATGAGGTAGCCACGTCAGCTCAATAGATTCTTCACAGAGTTTTCTTTGTATTTACACATTTTCTGCATTGCTGCATGTGGACCAGTAGCCATTCCCTTATTCAGTGAAACACTAATTGGTATTGCTGGCTACATCATGTGTCTCCTAGGGCTACAGCAATCATTCACATCAGTAATGAAGGAAGAGATGGACGAAAGCATCAAACCAAAAGAGGAGTAAAATAGCTCAATGGGTTATTTTAAGACTCCTTGATTACATGATAGAAGAAATTCTGAACTTTGAAGGCTGATAGATTTATGAAATATTGAGAGCCGCTCTCCCGCCTTAAACTCAGCAGCTTTCTTTGTGGACTGTGTTACAATATGTCTCCATCATTGGAGCCTTTGACCAAAAGTGTCTATGTGTTTCCTCTGAATGCAAGAGGCTGTTTTTATTGAGAAAGTAAAACATCTCTCAGGAAAAATAAAAAAAATAATAAAACATGCTTCACATCTTTTACCAACATTAGTCTATTGAATGCTTATGCATAATGTATCTGCACAACTATACCATCCTGTGTTTACTTTAAAGCTGTTCACTGTGCATATTTAAAATTGCACTTTGTATTATTTACATGTTTGTGTTAATTTAATTATCTTTTACTTCAGGGTTTTTAACAGGCATATAAAACAAGACAGCAGGAGCATTTAATTTATGGTTGAATAACTCAGAGCTAATGCTGCTCTGTTTGGCAGGGGTGGGGGAACATAGGGATAAGTGCAGTTCATGTTTATCTGTGGGAAAAATTCAATATTTGTGTTTGTAAAACAGAGGATACATTGGGTGTATTTCTGATTCTACTACAATGGACTATGAATCGTAAAGTGTTAAAATAAAGATCAAAATTACAACTGCTTCCCTAAAACTGCATCATTGCCAGGAGCATTCTCTGGCTACATCTGACTGCATCATTAGACAAGGATAATTCTAACATACTAGGTTAAATGCCACAAAGGAAAGTACAAAAGGAATACATAAAGAAGAATACTCTTATTAAATATATCTCATAATGCAGAATTTTTGTTAAGCCTTCATTGTTGTTTGATCCTTGTTATGGTAATATCCACAGTCATTCATAACCGACTTAACATTATTTTCTCAGCAGACCCTCTATTTGATTCATTTACTACAGCTGTCATTATTTTTTAATAATTACTGATGCATGACACAAGGCATTCGCTGAGTAAAGTCTGCTCAACGGTGCTGATCCACCAGATAGCATTATGTCCACTTATTTTACCAGATGAGCTCTGGGTTTAATTGTTTGACATTATTTAAACCCTGGTGAGCCTCATGTCTTTAATGCATGTGAAAGTATTTGCAGTGATTGCTGTTCAAATTAGAGCAGGAAATTTCCACCTGGAATATTTTCATGAAGCATTTACATGTTAAAGACTTTTCAATCAAGATTAAATATCACTGTTTACATATTTAAAAAAAAAGTTTTGAACATAATCCATTTTCATAGCTAGTTGCAATTCAGGGTTGACACATTCTTCAAGGATACAATAACAGTGACCTGCACTGCTGTCAGACTTTTAACTGATGAATTACACAGTGAGTACCCACCTCATTCTACCTGGCACACAAATGCATACTTCCTGTACTTTAACACAGACCCTCCCTGCTTACAGCTTTACTCCCTACTTCCAGAACCCACAGATTGGAAGATTCTGTTTCCACTTTGTCAAAACTGTGTTTTTAATCCCTTAGGAAATATTGCACTGTATTGTGTCCTTAGCATTCTATTTACTAAGTAAAGATGATTGATTTATTGATCGGTTTCTGGAAACATCAGGAAAGATAACATTTAAAAAAAAAAAAAAAAATGGGCAAACATGACACATTGTACCTCAGTGGGTGCTGTGTCATGCTCTCACCTTCACCAGAATGTCATTCCTCTTAGTTCAGTACACTGTGCAGCACTGCTAGTTTATGGCAGCTTGGAGGTAAATGCTACTACTTGCTTCTCTCAACCCATTTGTTCATGAGCAGGTGTCCTTTCAGAGAAATGGTCTAGACGGTGGTGCCGGCCAAATTTTTCACCATGATTAACTACCTCATTGAGAGTTGAATGGATAGATACCTGGACAGAGTCACGGGGAAAAGGTAGATGAATGGAAGGATTGATTAATGTATATATAGTGAGGCAAAGACACAGTTTGATTGATAGGTTTGTTGTTAACAGGAGAAATGGTCCCTCAATAGACTATCCAATAGAATAATGTTATAAGGCACTGCACAACAAATAGGCCAGAATTCAAACTGCAGTGAAACTTTGGCTCATGATTAAATGCAAATATTTGTTTAAACTTTATTCAACAGTGCAGTGAGATCAGCAGTCACCAACCATCTGACTAAAATGTTTCCTTGCTTCAGCTGTCATTTTTTTCTTTCTCATTTTTTAACAGTACTCTCTTCAAGAGGTTTTTGAACAAATTTTCCAAAATTAACTGTTCAAAATTACATTCAGTGCCATTGTTTGATTGACTTTCTGACAGCTACCAAATGGAATATTTCAGAATTTTTTTGACAGTTCCTATTATTAACAATGCAATGAATGCTAGTTCACTCTTTTTTGTGAATGTGCAGAGCTCCTGAATACCTGCTTTCAAAGGACTTGCTGTATAAATAAAACATTGTAAGAGTAAGTTGATTTGTTTTCTAATGAAAAACTTGAGTGCAGGAGTCCAAGAAAAGGCAGTAAGCATTTCAGTGTGGCTGGAAAAGGTCCATTCATTACAAATTAATGTGGCTAACAAAACAAATTATAAACACTGGATTTCCTCAAGAAAACAACACGTGAACATATTTCAAATGAACTCAGTAGGAATTGGTAGATTACACTCAGATTTTAATTGCCTGGCTTATTTCCAACTTGTCAAAAATGGACTAAGGCACAAATGGTAGTAAAAATCAATAAAGAAGAAAGCAGTAGCATTATTTGCCGCCGTTGATTTCCATGTTTTATTTATTTCTAAGCAACATTCTATGTGGACAAGGGTGAATTATGTAGAACTATACACATTTGAACTCTGGAGTGAATCTCTCTAAGTATATCCATTCAGCATGCAGGGGTACAAAGTGCTGATTGATCTGTTGGTGACTGATCCGACTGGTGCTGGTCCGGATGACATTATAGGTCACCACACTGTTATATGCATAAGTGACCTCCTTAGTCTCTAGACTCACAACCTTTTACTTTTGTGCTATCTGATATTATGCACAAAACACACACACACACACACACGAGCACGCGCGCATGCACACACACACAAAACATTGTATTTTTTTCCATAATTCTACCTTGTGACTAAGATTCATCGTTTTCTTTAACTTTATTAGTGTCACCTCTGTATTTCTTGTACCATGAGTAAGGTTAAATTCTTGGGCCTTTTTATCCGATGAACACACTTTTTTTATACAGGGTGTAAGAGATGATGCTTTGTCCACAAAAGCTGAATAAAGTGTAAGGAGACACATGGGAAGACAGCGGGACATTGGGCAGAGATCACAGGCTGGCTAATTGCAGCTCATATGTAAGCTCTGACAGGATACAGTTACATTTGGACAGACAGTGCCCACATTGTGTTTACCTCTTTTCCTTTTATACTACATATTTTATTTCATTTGTCACATCAAACAAAAGTATTCCAAGCCACAAGCTGCAAGCGCAAAAACTAAATCAATGTTTTACCATGTAAGTATTTCATATGAAGCCATTCTTCAACTCTTTATATTGGTCTCCGGCTTTTGTGAAGCAGTATACATTGCAAGAAGAAAATTAAATCAAAGCTGCTGTCGACAAATCACTAACACGAGAAGGGACTACTGCTGCAAATTCACCAGTGATTCAAGGGTACATCACTGTGGTTTAATTTCTAAAGCTCTTTTGCTATGATCACAAGCTAACATCCATATCTAATCCATACATAAATTACTTATCACTTAAGTGCATTGTCTGTCGTAGTTTCTTACTCTCATTATGCAAAAATGCACTTCATTAGTGTGTAACTTGGGTCTGGCTTTAAGAAAAATAAAATGAACCATAGGGAAGATTTGCTCTGGACTGTTGGATGTTACATTTGTACAAGGCATATGGTGCAATATGTCTCTTATTTGGTATCTTTTTATATCAGTAACCATGTACATGGATTCACACTACATAGATTTGTGTTCTCATTGATATGCAGCATACATTGGGACTGTGCACAATATTTAAAGGTTTTTTTTTCCAGTCAAAAGTCTGTTTACAGGGAAAATTGTTTATAGGGAAATGCGGTAAAGATTTCTCTTCATGATAGGATTTCTACAAGCAACTCATCAAACTAGCAGCAACTGTCAAAAAAACTCAAGTTCCTGCCACAAGTAATTTCTGCTGAAACTCTGTCTATCTCCGATGTCTGTAGTGACCAATAAATTAGAGACATCCAATTTGTTTGTAGCAGTGTGCTGGAAAAGTAGCCGTCAATGTCAAAGCATAGCTGTGTAGACTGTTTATGGACTATGGAAGGTGAATTGTTAAAAGGAGACCAAGAGAAATAGTCAAAGAAGACACAACCTCTGCAGCAACAAACACAGAGTAATTGATTACTTTTTCCAACAATTCTAATGTAATTACAATAACATCATTGTTCATTACATCTTACCAACTTAATGTTAAATGCCTTTGCACCAGTAATCATACAAATTACTTTCTGCAGTGTTCATGTGATTCTTTTAGATTCACAGTTGTATTGCAGACAGACAGCAAAGTTGTACACCTTGGGTTCAGAGTACAGTGATATTCACTATAAAGCATATTTACTATATGCTTTCATCTCTGCTACTTTATTACCAAAATGATATGTCATATGCTTTAGAATGCATGACTAAAATATTGAAGAACAGATTCATGTTAATGATCAAAGTTGGAAGCTGATGTGGATGAAAAACATTAATTCAATAACAATCTAGCTATTTTAAATGGAGTTTGTTAAAACAAAAGTTTGGGTGAAGTATTTTCAGACAACCCCTCATTCAAATACCTCTGCCTGTCCAAATCCGGTTTTCTCCACAGGTATTAAATTGCCATGTACCTAATCTCCCAACACGCACACTGCTTCTGGCATCCCTCCTCCTCCTCATCTCCACCTGGATGTCTACTTCCTTTCTTCTATATTTCTCTTTCTCTTCTAGTGGTCTCAAGGGGGGTTCACCTCACCCAAAATTGTGAGGTATGACACTGCCCCCCTTTGACACCAAGTCCACTATTGAATGGCTGTACAGTTATACAACTTACCACATCATAATAAGCTCCTTATAAATGCACTCTATGTTGTCTGAAAATTCATTCTACCGAAAAGCTAACGTCAATGTGCAATCAAGGCTAATTGATATTGGGAACTAAATTGCTTGTTTCTGCCATTGACATTATTGTTAAAATGCAAGATACATTAGCTTTTAAGGCTCCTCATGGTTTCAGTTGGTGGCTAACATGAAATATGCTGTATATATTTACCAATAATGTTTTTTAACAACTTTCTTGACCAAACTTTATATTCAATGTGAGCAAGTTGAAGGTAAAATCACTGTCTCCAATGTTACACCCACTCTAATCCAGGTGTTTCTGACCCTGTCACAGACAAATGGGGATCCTTCATGTGTCTATTTTACAGGGACAGCCTGGCTGTAACCGTGCTGGGAACAGGGGCTTATCTGGGCTCAAAAGCCTCCAGTAAGCATCCCTTTCTTTTAAATACCTTGCTGCAGGAGCCTTATCTCTTTTAATAAACTAAAGAATCCCCCACCCAGTGGCTGTCTGTCACACCGGCATCCCACAAGCCCCCAGATTTATCATGCTGTCAGACAGAGCCAGATTAGCCTCCTGCTTCCCATCAGATATTTACTCGGCAGCAAGAGGCCTCTGCCACTCCTTACATGCTCTGCCTTGTCTAAGTGCCTGTTGCCTGGCACAGTGTCACCTCCTACACACCCAGTTGGACCAGAGGCCTCATCTGCTCTGAACAGGTCCCCCCCTCACACTGTGCTTGTCCCTAGGGCCAAAAGCTTTAAAAACACATTGCTGTTTTCTGTTTTAATGTTTTTTTTTTCCTGTTATCTCTGAGTGGACACTGTTTTTTTTGTAATGCTGGGAATACCAAGTACATTGAATTACCAGAGAATAATTCATAGAATAGATCATTTATTTTTATCTAATGGCTGACTGATAAATGAGGCTAATTATGGGACAGCTCGTTAACCCCTGCTTGGTTGTGACTGCTGTGTCACATTGTTTGGTACTGTACGGAAATCAACGCCTGTCGTTCTAGCATGCACGCTTTAACAGGGCCAACGACCCCATGGTGATTAATTATTCACACGCACATGCTGTAGAATTGTGCAGACATAGTGCTGTTTGCGAAACGCAGAGGCAACCCAGAGGAAAAATTATCTGCAAAGAAATTGATTCTTTCAGTTCTATTTTGTTTTGTTATGAACATTACTAATGGACTGAAAAAAAGTGAAATGATGGAAGGGTAATGAAAGAAGCAGTAAACCCTATGTACAGAGAAGAAAAGCCCAATGTGGTCTGCTGGAAAGGCAAAGGTGGGGAATTCAGTCCTTATTTATAATGTTATATACGCTTCGGGCTCTATTTTTGGCAGCGGCTGCAACGTCCTACAACCGATTTTAAACGCGCCATTACCGCAGCAACACCTGCAAAGTTATTTTCTGCAACACGCCAGCACCGCAACGGGAAAAATACGGAAGCACAAAGCCACTTGCGCCTTTGATGTAAGAGTTGTAGAGGTGCAGTGTCTGGGAGTGTCCTCTGAGAGCAAATGGGAGTACCATAAAAATTGTGGGGCTCAATGTCCGAATTGGCAGTGTTCGTCCAAAGGTCTGAAAAACAGGTCTATTCCGAGGCCAAAACTCAAAGGTAGCAAAAAAAAATGTAGTACATTGACTTGGCCAGCAGGGGTCACAACATGACTTTGGAGATATTACCGAAAGGCAGTAATGGTAAAACTTCCATAATGACACAAATAATTGGTTTTCCGACAATCTACTGGGAAAATGTGAGACCCGTGTTCTTTATATTCTTTTAATGCTCGGAACATGATGAATACAGACTATTAATCTTGGCTGAATTTAATATCTCTGTTTTGCTGTTGATTCCAATCATTTAGAATACATAACTGCAAGGTTAAGAAGGTGTTACTGCTAGAAAGGTTTCAAGCAGCAGAACTCTTTCCTTAATATGACTGACCCTACATTCATTCAGTTTCGCTCAGCATTCAGCAAAGTGAGAGCACAGAACATAGAACAACGTCACACCTGTCAAAAATCCGCGATCACAGATTGGGACCAGCAGCAGACATGTAACTCACTGGTGATACATTATTACATAAGGACAATAAATATAGCTGACTGTCAAATAATTATCATTATTATATTTAGCTAGCTAGGATAGGCCCCCATGACCACAACGGCAAGTTGTGACAAGCAAGTAGCTACCACTAGTTAGCCAGATAGGCTACCCTATATTTCATAGGTCATAACTAGGCTATTCAAACAATTAAATACATACGTAACTATCAGTGCATTCTCTCTTCTGTCAGCATTACTGTATGACTTTTATATTGTACAATTTAGGGTATCCTTGAAACGTAAAAATGAATGAGTCTGTCTTTTTATAAGGCAGAGATCCGACTGGATGATGTCCTTGGAGCTGAAGTTTGAAGGTGAGATGTCATGATAACAGCGTTGATAAGGAGCTGGAATGGACAGCTGCTGTTGCTGAGTGGAGCCTGCCTCGTCTCCATCTGTGTTTAATGTAGCTGAGTGAAATTTGTCATGCTAGCTAAAGTGGTTATTGTAGGCTATATTCATTTTCATGTGTCATGTTGTTTGACGTTACTTAATATAAAACAGTATTAAGTGATGTATCACTAAACATAAAAAGGAATAAAAACCATACGATGACATATATAAATCATATATTTAAATATTTGGACATGTGTACTCTGCCCCTTCGCATTCTGCTGGTGGCAACTGTGCCACAGGACCGGAGACAAGTTACTGTCAATTTTACCAGCTGTTATTTGCCATTTTTTTGCCAGGCTCAATAAACTGTTGAAACCCAGCAATCTTGTCTGTGCGGACATGAACCAGTACATCTGTTTCTTCTGGTGAGAAGCGCAAACTCCTCTGCCTTAGATAATTCATTTTTTTCTTGTGAGCGCTGGGCACACATGATTTTATTGAATGTAACGCTCACTATGATTGGCTAAAACATGCAACACCATGCCAAGTCCTCTAATTGATATTAACAAATTACTCCACCCATTGTGGATCACACCATGTTAAGGACCTCCTATTGCGGGTAGCGCCATGGACTGGACCTGCCCAATTTGACCTATCACCTTGGATTTGAGTCTCAGAAAATAGGTTTGCGGGATTGCCCCTCCCATCGAGTGTTGCGCGAATCAGGCAATAACTGATTCATGACATGTGACATATGAATTTGAAAATAGACCCCTTCATCTCTACTGAGAGCTATTGAGCAGAGAGAAATGATGAAAGTGAGGATAGATTGGTATAGAGACATGGCAGAGAGAAAATAGATAAAGACAGAAGGACGGAGACAGCGAGCGGTGACCTACCAACACTAGACAGAACTCTGGAAAATTCTTTGCTGACAGTCACATTTACACAGATGAGCTCATGAGGAAAGTGCTAAATGCCCAGACAGTGTGTCAGTCATAAGCATTGACTTCAGACAGGACAGAATGAAGTTTATTCTTTTCATTTCTTCAATGATATACAAGTTGGCAGAAGCAGTAGCAGGCAGAGTAATAATGAACAACAACTCAGTGTGCATTTGACTTGCCATTAGCTGTCCTTCCCACCCATTACTTTTAATATATGCACTTCATTTGAAGCAGCCCACATTGCCTTGTGTGTGGTGTAAAAGGCCATGGGCCCACAGATCTTAATGGCCATATTATGATAAATTGGGTTCATAATTCAAGTTAGGATGAATGGTGATTAAATCCTCATTACTTCTCAGCAGCCAGTGCACCACACAACTTTCCTGTAACTTCCATTATTCCATATTATGTCACACACACACACACACACACACACACAGAGTTGTGCATATACAATAAACCATAAACAAATGTATGATATTTGGTTGATCATACAGACCCGTTTAACATCCTTTCCAAATGTCTCACTGAAGCTGGTCCCCAGGATCTCAAATTGCACATGAGGATTGGCGCCGTCATCACGGAAATCCATCATCCCTGTCAGTCCAGTTATCCTGCCCTGTACAGGAGCCATTATGTGCTATTTATTATTGTATATATGTCACAACATATGTACTAAAAACCAATAGTAAACCACTATAGGCATTCACACAAATACCACTAGTCTCATGTTATAAGTTTCAAGGACATTTTGTGCTGGAATAACAAATAAATAAATACATAACAAGCCCATGTGGGCCTAGATAGTGGAGAAAGAAGGAAACAAAGAGTGCATGCATGCCTACCAGGAATCAACAACTTTACAGAAATAGGTGGTTGAAAATTTTAAATCAGAATCCCTTTGGAGTGCCGCACTGTCCACATCTGCCAAAGGCTGTCAAGGAGAAGCATCTCTTTTCCACTGTTTGTTTTACTTTACTACTTCAATTTTCATAAACTTGTACCATTGATTAATGTTGCACTGGAGGGATTATTTGGGAGGTACCCGTTGAAAGAGAAATGGAGAGTGCAATTTGCATTTCAAAAAGATGCTTTGCTGCGGATCAGACAGCTTGGAAAACATTTCATTAGAGGGTCCTCTCCTTTCAGAACAAGTCTGATGTAGAAGGTGCATCCTCCATATTTACGAGGGGGAAAATCTGCAATTCACAATCAGTAGTTACGTGGTGTGCAAATCAAATGTTGAAGTACTATCTAGCTACATATACATCTTCATTTTTTTCTCAAAAGAAGTATCTTTAAACTGGAGGATTATTACATGTTTTCTCTGTTTGAGCAATGAGGTAAAAACTCTAAATGAATCGTAGAAATTTACGAAGGCGCCTAAACTTAAAGGGCAAAACAACTCAAACAATTTTTATAAATCAAGAACTAAGATGGACTGTGTGTTCTGGTCTAGTGTTTTGTATTTGCTTACATTAATTCATTAAATAGATATGCCTATCACTGATAAATTCACTCACTGAATATTTTTTCATATGCTTCACAAAATTAGGCTATTAGAATATGATATGCCCACCAGCTTTGTAAAAAAATCAAGACTGAAATGATATTAAATGTGTAAGAATTTCCTATTTTTATTTATGTTAATTTAGCTTGCTTCATGCAAATACAGGTACAATGTCCATTATCCATAATGAGAATCCTTAATGCCCAGTAGTGATGTTATAAATTCTTTTCACCGCAAAGTACTCTACAGGCATCCATCGAACTGCACACAGTCAGCCACTGTTTGTATTCTCTCTGCAGTCCAGCTGAGCTGCCACAGCTATGAAACTGTGAAACTGCAGAGCTATGGAACTGTGAATCTGTACAGCTATGGAACTGTGCAACCGAGAAACCTGGCATGGGTGTAATCCAGATTGGGGAGTGCATCTCTGTAGTTTTGGCAAAAAAAAAAAAAAATAGGGTACTTTTTTGACATGCCAGTGTGATGCCAGTGCCCTTCAATTCATAGCCCAGCACCAAGGTACTTTTGTCTAGACATCATTTCCATTTTTTACGATCATATTTTTACCATGTGGTATCACGCTAAGAAGTCTAAAACTTGCTATCTGATAGAAAATCGAAAGAATGAATTTGGAGTGAAACTAGCCATGTTTAAATGGCCCAGAAAACTTAAACTCTCAACAGGCTGATGTCCCACCTTCTGGATGGTGTCCAGCATAGACCACCCTCCATTCCAGGGCTTGGTTGATTTCCTCATGCAGTTCAGACTGGCCATACTGTGCCACTTCCTGTCCTCCAACTTCCTGTAGAAGGCGTTGGCCAGCATAAGGACACTGTCATACAGGTAGAGATTGGATACCTGGAGGCAAAAACACATAGGGACGGCTTATCAAAAAATCAAAACTAGCTTGGAAGATTAAAAAATAACATTTTGACTGACTCAAAGGATAATTCTGAAAGCTGGAATGAACCCATACAGATGCTCACCATATGGTATACAACACTGGAAAAATTAACTGGCACATATTCGAAATATAAGACAACTAATACTGTCACTGAATAGTCAATACCATCCAGTAAAAATAAGGCTTTTCCTACAATGACTTACTTGGCAATGTCTACATTCTGTACTGATACATTCTGATGTGAAAAAGAAACATCATGTACATAAGAATTAGGAAAGAACATATTTATGATTTAGCGTATTGCATCAACTACAGCATAAATGGCAACGTATATGTACAATTTGGCCTGCATACATCTGATAAATAACATCTAAGCATAAAGAAAGATTCCCTCCCCCTCCTTTATTACACACTGACAGATACATTAGCGCATTTAAAAGACCGGGAAATCAATGCTGTTTAATTCACACCTGCCATAGAGTGACAAACATCCATGTGTGAATAGTGTGGAATAGGTGGAAGAGAAAGCTGTGTTCGTGTAATGGGGGGGGGGGGGGGGGGGGGGGGGGGGGGGGGGGGGGGGGGGGGGTGTGGACTGGCTCCATTTTCTGTTTGGCCTTCTTTTATTATGAGATCTGTAATCAGTGTGTTCATGCTCAACAGCTCATTAGTCAGATGCATTGATTGTAGCATCTTTGTGATCCTGGTGTCTGATCTGCTGCAGCATATACAGTCCAACAGTATGACTGCACACAAATGCAGCAGTGCATTTTTAACTTTAATGTTTGAAGAAAAACTTAAATAATTAAAAAGTTGGTGTCTCTTTATCTAATATTCTCTGACTTTTATCTTGTTTTTGACTACCAAGAGAGCAGATTTTTTTTTTCGGTTTTTAAAGGAAGGTATGTTTGTAACTATTTTCTTTGATTCCTTAATTCTAAAGTTCTGGCATTATCAAACATTTTTTATTTATTTATTTTATTATCATTTTTTTCCTACTGATAACCAATAATGGCAAAAATGATGCAAAGCTACAGCAGGGCATTGAGAGCACACATGTCTCTGAAGCTGGTTTTGCCACAGTTGTGTAATGGACTTCAGCACAACATTTCTGAAAGAAATAAATAGCACAATTTATCATGTCTCTACCTCCCAGCTCTTTCTGATGTCAAAGTCTAGCGGTATATCATTAGAATTAATGTGCTAGATTAGACAGGTAGATAGTTCTGCTTAGAATTACAGTACATGTGGGTTGTGATGTCTCACGAGCTGCTTCTCTCATTACTTCTTAGAGGATTACTGTGAGATGGAGGCATTACATGTCCACACATATGCTCAAGCATTTCTGGACAAATACAGTGGGCACCATGCTGAGACAGCGAGCTCAACTGCTGGAATAGTTTTGTTTTTTTAAATCCAGATGTTGGAGTGGTGCAGACTGGTTCAAGATAATATAATATCATTAATATATATGCAGATATTCTTATCCAGAGTGACTCACATGTCATGTTATTTAAAAATCAAATCTAAAGCTGCAGTGTACCAGTTTTGAATCAAACCTGTAATTTTTTTTCCTCTGTAGTTCCTGAGCTGTCATGCTAATATGCAATTCCTTTGGTGCCAAAAGTTTATATTTTCATTTCTTCGGGGTGTGTCACAAACGCATGGCACAATGTTATATTAACAAGTCGTCTTGGCAATCTACCACCACCTACCTGGTCTCACACAAACAAAATAGTGAGCCAGTTACTTTCTGAAGCAGTAATTCAAATTCCCCACTCACCTCACTGAGTCACATTAGTGTTGTCCCACAGTCCCTCTACAATGCCTGGATAGCAGTGTAATAAACAACAATGTCATAACCTAGTAGCAAGGTACACCCAGTTAATTTCAAACTGAGATATTAGTTACAGTGGCAGAAAGGTACAGTGGCATTGTGGCCTTTAATCATTCTAAATCCTCTGCTCTTAACACTTAACACATAACGACAATTAAAGATTTCAAAGACAAGGACATTTTAAAAAATCACCATATTTCATCCTCAGACCTTAGTATATAGGTAATCAATAACAAATCTCCTTCAACACACAGGTTTATAGTTGCTGAGATGTTGCTTCTAGCCCTTATACTTGAAATGAAACCTTCCCATCAGTATTGAAACTGAGACTTAATGTGCATCATTTAACAGTTCCATTTACTTGAACCTTATTTGGACCAATTCTGTCTACTGTCTGTTCAGATGGATGGTGATGCAGAATGCTTAATTAACTCATTACTGGCTGTGCTGAACCCGTTCAGAAAGCTGTCATGTTGACCTCTTTGTCGCTGTTCATGGGCCATAATGGATCACAGTCATTACACATTAAAGGCACACTGCATTGTGCACATAAAGAAGATATGATCTGCAGTTTAGACCGCTTCAAAGGTTTCAGTCGCCAGCTGTCATCAGCTCTTTGTGTTAATGATTGAGCAAATGAACTCAAGTTGTGTCACACATGTGCCGCTGGTGCTGTGTGCATTAGTTTTCTTAATAATTTCTGTGATTATTCAGACAAACCGCTCTTTGATCCATGCTAGTGCCTGCTCTGCTTGCCAACAGAATTTGCATCCTTCGGATAGGGGCGTAATGGATCATATTCTACAGTACATGTCAGAGCAACATAATCATTGCAGGCGATTATATTATCACACTTCATCCACTCACAGACCATTTCAAGGCAGGGTGAAATTATGAACAATAAGATTTGATATTTTTATCTCATGTGTAGGTTGTTGCACATGGTACATGTATTCTCCTGACCCATAAAATGCAACGATCTCATTACATATGTGCCTGATCAGCTCATCACTCCGAAGTGGTGAAACTTGTTTAGATTTAAATACTATTTTGAATTTGCCATGCTAGAGGAGAATGAAGAAAGACCAAACTGCAATGTGTTTGTCCTGTAGCTACCACGCTTTGATTCTGGAAATTTTCGGGGGCTTTAGAAATGTGCATTAAAAGTCTGTACGCTAAGACCTTGGACAACATGTTATTAAGATTTCCCCCAAATACATGATTCTAACATATCCTGTGCATATAAATGTAGTTTCTAGCCTCTGAAATGTTGGTAAATATTGTGGTCATATTCCACAGTTAAAATGGACTGATGTCCAGGACACATGGCACCATTACAGACCTCACAAAAGGCTTCCTAGAGTGCATTAAGCATCTACCTACTGTTTACAAGTCACCATGAAACAACCTGCATTTCCTCACTCTGCGTTTTTTTGTTTGTGTATGGTGTCTGATCTAATGTGTGTTGTCTCTCGGTTTCAGCCTTCTAAACTGTTCGCTTTGGCTCTCAGCCAGCAGGGTGAGCCAAAATGGAGATGACTGCTTCCTCTGAGGCAGTTTAGTAACCATTCTCATACATGCTCCGGTATCGTTGAGGCAGATATTACTTCCGCTGAGTGTCAACTTGGCTTTGGTTAGGGACTGTAATATCACCCTGAACAACACATACTACTGATACATATCTAATTTTCCCGTTTTAAATAGGGTGATAAGTGGGTTGCTAAAACAGCAACTCATTCGCATAATGCTGATGGGCCTGCTGTTGCTATGAGCCACTGCTATCCTTGCATGATTCATCAATATGTATCGTTTAACTCTTCTCATGCCAGAATAATTTATACTCACTTTAAAATATTGCAACTGTTTTACATTATATTCTTGAAGCACCTTCAAGAGTCTTTAGAGGAAGTATACTTTGTTTGAGTATCATGGACATTTTGTAAGAGAATTACCTTTTTTTGCCATCATGTATTTTAACCACCCCAGTATAAGTATTAAAACAAATTGTGTATTGTTTGAATTTTACACTAATTGTATATGTGCGTGTGCATGTGTGTACATGTATATGATCTCACAGTGATGTAACATAGTGAATTGCAACAACACACTCAGAAAGAATGTCAAGGAAGTTGAAAATGAAAGTATTAAAAAGTGCTTTTCTTTTGTGACACAGAGTGATATCCACGAGGGTTAGTTTCTCAGATATAAGGAGTAAAGTGTAACACACATTATCTTATTGAAGCTGAGGAAGAGCGCAGTGTATGCATGGCTGACATTTAAGAACTACACATTTTAGCCCCATGTCAGTGTGACAGACTGATATAGAAAATGTTGTTCAAAATCAAGCATCAGTCATGTGCTTCATGTGCCCTGACCTCTTACACATATGCTAAAAGTATGTGCAACGTAAAGAACACTCATTCAAGGGTATACAAATAAAAACACACATGCATGCACATATAGACACTCATATAGACATAAACACATCTGCGGGTGTCTATGTATGTGCGTGTATTGTAGCCTCAGTCAAAAGTTTATTTTTCTTCCGAGGTTAGCTGTAAATTGAAGGAAAATTAAGAAAACAGATGGAATATCAAAAAATATGTATTCTGTGCAAGTATCTGAGCCACTGCCTGCTCATTTTTCCATCTGTTTGCAACACAATTGCACAAGTTATTGTTGAGCTGTATGGTTGAAATAAACTGACAAAAAGAGTATTTCTCTGAAGGTCACTTCCCTCTTCTCTATACTCTGTTGTTCAAAACCATGCCACTTGCTGAGCAGCCTGGAAGTATCCATTCTTTTGTTATTGTCTAAAAAAAGTACAAGTTTTGAGATTTATAAATCCAAAACAACATTACATGGGTGATTTTCAATAATCATTTGCCAAATAAATAAGTATCATCATTCCTTACTTAAGAGAACATGCAAAAATCATCAAAATTAAGCAATAAGTCATCTTCATCAAATACACTCTACAATATATTGGAGGCATGCAAAATATTTATGGGTAGGAAATACTTGGTATATTACTGTCATACTTGTAGTTCACACTGGTGATGATGATGATGATAATGATGATGAGGAGGATGATCATGATGACAACAATGACAAAGAGGGGAGTGTCAAACAATGAAGATGGTGATGGTGGTAATGAAGATGATGGAGGCGATGAAGCATAGGACAGTACATGAGAATGACAGGCCTGCCATCTGGGTATCCCCCCAGTGTGACCAACCTCCAGCGACTGCAGATAGCCCTCCTGAGGGTCACAGAGCAGGGAGGAGATGCGGTGGTTGTTCCTCATGCAGCGTACGTTACTGTCCCTCCACAAGGGGAATATCTGCCGTATGACTGTCAACCTTCCCAGTGCGCTGTGTGCCAGCTCCATGATCTCAGCGTCGCTGATCTCCTATGGGGAGAAAAGGAGATGGATCAGCTGCGTTCTATGCATGCAGAGTGGGCTGGGGAGGCTCCTGGGAGGCACACTGCTCCCTGGTAACCCCCCCCCCCCCTTTTTTCCATGCTCGAACTGTGTCCAGCTGCACTGCAATCCTCCCCCACAGAGCCAGGAGGAGGCAGCCACATATATCCTCTCAGATTCATGATGGGACTACACTTCCTCGCTCTCCACTCTGCTGATGTGATGCCAGTTACACACTGGCTGTGCTGCTGAAGTCAGTGGATATTCTAATGGACCCATGGTTACCTGTGCAGCCAGTTGAGGTCCACAGAAAGCAATTTGTTTAATCTGCTCCCAGCTGTGGGATGCACATCTATACCATGAGAGGCCCTCTAGTCAGTGAACCACCTGCGGACCCAGCTGTTTATAATAGAAATGCTAAATGCATATTGTACATATTAAACCATCCTTGATGGGCTGGAAAACAATTTACACAAGCTAAGTCATTGAAGCAAGCTTTACTGAAATGTAGTTTTTATGTGACATCATATAAGTAGAGATAATATCTTCAGACTTCCAATCCCTTGAGGATGTTTGTCAGGTATAATAATGTTTTACCTGTGTTTCTATAGGTGTGGTTCTGTCTATGCATGTCTATATTAAAAAATGTGCAGACATTATTATGTATATATATATATATATATATTTTTTTTTTTTATTATTATTATTTTCATATGATTTATCATCAGTGAAGCACCTGTATAATGACTGTTTTGGATGCACACAAACGTTTTTAATTGTACATCGTAAATCAATTTAATTGTCTCATGTCCTTGTTCTGGTTCTGCTCTTCCATTATTTTCTATGAATTTTCAAAAAAAAACAGAGATCCCTGAGCTTAACTTTTTCACTTGAATATTCAAATCATTCCATTGGGAAATTAGTACCTCTAGTTGTCAGTGTGGTCACATGTTGCTGCATGACATTTAAAATCGGCAACCTTTTCACAGCATTGCTGTCCTAAATGTACTATATTGGCATTTAAAAAATTTCCTTAGCAACCATTTTTATTCAGTTCAACAAAGTTCTTTATTTTTGAATTTTGGCATTCAGGCACTTTCAATAATATTCTGTTGCTTTCGTGCAACGTCAGGTCAAATTTGTTTATACCTGTCAATGTATAAACAAACATTCAGCTGGGTTTGACCACTACTTATCATGGAACTTTTGAGCCCCTTGTGAGCTCTGGTGCAACTCCAGCAACTCGACATGAGTGTCTCCGCTGCACAGTGCTTCAAAGAGCTAGTCATACAATGTGTTTACTCAAATAATATTTGCTGGCTCTGCTACTCCATTTTTTAAGAAAACTGAGGTTTCTCAAGGAATACAACAATGAATAAAACTATGGTTCAGTGCTGTCACAGATATGTTTTTCTTTCCTCATAGCTCCATTGTGTTTACCTGTCATATTTGCGACACCATCTGTTGTGATACCCTCTTAGTTGCTCCAGGCCATTTTGCATTCCCTGACAACCCAACCATTTAGCTCTAAGAAAATCTATGCTCCTTAAGCAAAGTCAGTAAAATGAGACAAAACAACAACATCTTTTTTATTATCATTTTATAAATCAACTTGTTGTTGAGATATTGAATGGCCTAGCAGGGTGGCATCATTTGTTGGCTCTCTCATGGAGTTCTGCCAGAAATGTAATGTTCTGCAGAAACATGTTGATTCTGACCACTACAGAATGTGTACTTTCACATCAGGCACTGTGGAAGAGAAATCTTCCCTTTCAGCTCTTTGCGTCACTCTTATGGTGTGCTTTCATTTAGTTATGTTGATGTAATTTCTGACAGGTTTTTCTGGCTATAGCCTCGTTCAAACAGGTGTTTCTTATATTTCCAAAATACTTTTGCTGTACACTTTCTCAGACTTACTTCTTTTTATAACAGCCAAGAAGATCAGAGACTTTAATAAACACACCTTTTAAAATGATTTTCCAAGACTGTGCTGACATAAAGAACAAAGCTAATCTTCCTATACCTCCCCCCTCTTTCACTGTGAATAAAGGTTCAGTAGTTTTACCATGTCTTTCTCATCAGGGCAGCTGAATGTGTCCTAACTGTACTGTATGTGAGCAGTCTAGTGAGATTACAGCATTAGGGTGACATCAAACTTACACTGGGTAAATTATTCAGCTCAATTGTATTGTTTTACTGTATTATTGACAGTTGCTTATTTACCTTTAAATTATCAGTAACATAAAAAGCAGTAATTATTTCAGCTATGCTTCTTAAAATGAATTTTCCATAATTAGCATTTTTGTTCCAAACCAGGTTTGCCCATCAAATGTTCATTTGTTCAAATGTGTGACGGTGGTTTTTGCCAAAGTCTTCAAGCTCATTTTTTTGGCCCAATGATGACTTCACAGACTTGTCACTCAAAAACAACTGAAACGTGACTAAGAATATATATACTTGCCATTGTAACAGATTTGTGATAAGGCTTTTGCTACATTTCAAAATGTTCTCTCGACTGTAAACTGTCAATTGCTGCTGACTCTTTGAAAGTTACTTACTGGGTATTGGTTTGTCCTTGCACAATCAATGAACAAGAATATCAAAGAAGCATCATTGCTCTGTCTTTTGCACATTTCATTTTCCTTTTTTTTAGCTGGTGCCTCAGAAGTAGAGACAGAAAACTGTGCTTTACTGAAATTTTGATCAAAAACTGTGTTCTTATCTTAGCATCGTGACATTCAAATCTTCAGGAAGGCTACATTTCAGAGTCTCTTTTGAGTGACAAAACTATCGATTTTGAGGGCAAGAATTTCTATGATAAATGGGACCAATTTTTAATAGTTTCCAAGAAGACACAGCATGCTGGCCACAAGAGTGGATGTTATGTTTAGAGCATGCCTACACAGGCAAGACTTTTAGATATTCTTGTATATTTAACATTTACAAATCCAAGAATATGTGCATCTCACTTTCATCACACTGATCCTCTGACTTCTCTGGTATTCATTTTAAAAAAGTAGGGCAGTAATGTAGAAGTCATCATCTCTTACAAATGAACTAATACACTATTTATAGCTTTATTTAAAATGGGAAAAACCATAGTTAACATTTATTCTGCATCTGAGAATTCCACAACAGCATTAAGACAGAGGAGAATAATACTGTGAATGCCATGGCCTTGCACTGCAGTAGTCTGTATGCTTGTCACCTTGTAGCTTCCTGTCCTCAACAAGAACTTAATATAATACCATCCATGGAAAAGGAGAATGCATGTAGTACATTTTATATGATATACTAATGGATGAAGTATGAGAACATTTTCCAATTAAAAAAAGAAGTCACAAACATTTGTTACCAAAATTTTTTGCAGTAGACCATGGCTTTATGTCCAAAAAAGCCGCTATAGGGCAACAGTGGCAAGGAAAAGTGTCTATGAAGAAGCCTAGAAAGGAGCCAAATTGAGGGTGGGGGGGGGGGGGGGGGGTCCATCCTTTTTTGAATATAATCAAGTGTGATCTGCTAATTTCCTGGTGATGTATTTTGGCAGTTAACAAATAAACACCTGACTCTGGAGGGGTATCTGTACTTGTGTTGCAATCACAAATTATTTCAAATTAGTTAGGCGAAATGCTGGCATCCATCTTGGATGATGGTTATTGAGTTACAACGCATATGTGGAATTGATGATATGACTCTCCCACTCAATCAATATATGTGTATGGGAGCGTTTGCTGAACAGGACATGGGCATGTTATGAATTAATATAATAAAGTAAGATCAACCTCACATAATATCCAAAGAGGTTGATGGGTGAAATGATTTGTAGAAGAATACACTCTTGTGAACCAAAAAGCCTGGTTACTTAATATACACTTTCATTTTTTTTTCAGCCAGCATGGTAAGCAAGAGTAGTTTTTGTCATTTTCCCATTACTAAACTATTACAGTTTAAAGTGAGAAACTGTTAATCGGAATAAAGTCATTGAGCAAAGTTATTATTGTGGCTTTCATTTTGAACTGTTGAGGGAGTATTTTGGGTTACTGGTGGGTGAAGATACTGAGAAGACCAGGTAGTAGAGTTACTGACCCCTCACTCAGTGAAATTTAATAAAGAAATACACATGTGCAATTAATTTTTGTGTCTGCACCGTACTGGAAACTAATATGCAAAATGTCAGCATTTTCTCTACTTGAGAAAAAATTATAAGAGCTGACAAAACTAACACAACAGCACATGACGGATCCATGAAATAGGTTTCAAGCTAGCTAGATAAAAATATAACCAGTTCATACAGCCATCATATCCAGAACACAGGCATACCATGAAAATGATAATGTTTCTGCCGCAGCAAATGCCACCATTGCCCAATTATGGCTTCATGCAGGCGCATGCACAAACTGACCTCTCTCCCATGTGATTTTTAATATCTCAGCTGATTCTGTTTCATGGCACAAGCTGACAGCAGACCAGATTTTCTAAAGCCACTCTTATTGTAGAGTAAGATATCCCTCCCTGTCATGATATGTGCCAAAGTGTTCAGGGCGCTGATATACTCAGCACCCAGATGGTCAGATCCAGAGAGATCTCAGGACACTCTTGACTTACCATCTGGGAGTTGTACTTAACTGTAGCTATGACTGCAATGCCAAATACACATCGGTTGGCTTCTCAGTGGGCAGCTTGGAATGGTGTGATGTATTTAGCACATGCCTGCTTTTGGAGAAGGTTTATGTCTGACTCATCGCATTGAATTGTCACTTTCTCCTTAGAACTGCCTGAGTTGATGTAATTGGCAAATGGGAAAAAAAAAAAACAATGTGAAGACAGGTGGATTTTTCACTCTGAACTCTACTACTTTTGCCATAGTTAGTTAATGGTGCCTGGAAGAAAAGTGCCAGGCACCTAATGGTATGCAGCTAGCAGAGTAGGCCCCTCTTTGTAGCCCTGCCCTACAGAAAACACAGAGAACCCCCAGGAGAGACTGAGCCAGTCTTGTAATCTCTCCAGTTTTTCTTATACAGGTAACAACCCAAACCAGAGATTTAAAGGCCCATATATTCTGTGCTGGCTCAGGGGCGAGGCACTGCATTCAGCTCCTATGGAAAGACAGTTTTGTGTGAAATATGCATGAATTCTGACATGTCCAGGCCTCACTGAAGAATAGCACATATTTCTCATATAAAGATTTACAAACTACATCCTAGAAAGTTACTTTCTGTGAATGAAAGTTTCTCAGGCTTGTTTTAATATTTTTTTAAATATCAGGGGTGGATGGACAGCAGGCTATATCACACAATTTCATAAAATCCATATAATGTTGTGTTTACAGAAGGTGTCATTTTCCTCTAAAATCTGAACTACCCAATAGCCGCTGTAAGATGTGTATGTCTGAGCAATATTTATGTTATTATGTTATTTATGCTAATATTTATTACCCCTAGCACTGGATGGCATAATCAGTATTGCTCTTCAATTAAACAATATGTGAAATGATATTTTAACTTTATTTTATTTATTTAATTGTGTTTTATTATTTGCTTATTGTATTTTAAATATTTTCCACTGCACTTGCTTTGGGTTGCAAAATCAACCCTCATGCAAAGTGCTGTCTAAATAAAGTGTTGTTTTTGTATTGTTTTTGAATTAAATTACCTTGGTTGCAGATAAATTAATCTCTAATCCATCGCCAGCAATCAGGCATGTAAAAAAATACACCAACGATGTCTACCATTTTGCTGTTATGTTTTAATACTGAAAAATGCAGTATCAACTTATTTTTCATCATGTTTTGAATACACCCATTGTGTCATGCTGCCTGGCCACTTTCAAAGGGAGCTCTAAACACAATTAGCAGATGGAAACTGCAAGAGATCAGCTAAAATAAAACAGATAATGGCTAATTCTTATTTCTAGGTCACAGGATTACACATCCTGAGTGCAACAAAATCCAACTAAGCACAAAAGGGCAACGTCCTTTATGCCACTACTTTGTTCATGCCTTATTGCCCTGATGCACCCCCCCCCCTTTAATGTCTTGCTAGTTCCTAAGTGTCGCAGTGCTGACAATATGCTGAAACCTGTTCAGTATTAAGGAAGAGGGGACATTAACAAGCCATTACCTGTCCCAAAGACTTCTGCCATTAGAACTGATGACTTTAGGCCATTCTTTTGTAATTGGGTGAGAGGAATGTGTGTGTGTGTGTGTGTGTGTGTGTGTGTGTGTGTGTGTGTGAGTGGGTGGGTGGGTGGAGCAGAGCTATGCTATTACTCTGGTGAAGGAAACTATCAGGCTGAGGGGGAAATTCAGGCTATGATTAAAGATCTAATCGAGGCCTGACAAGGTTGATTTTATTTGAAGGCGGCAGCTAAAAATGTAAGATATAAGCTAAACCAAACCTGTGTATTTTTAGCTTGGGGGTAATCACAAAGAATGAAATACAACAGTATGGCTCAGACAAACAAATCACACTGTTTTGCAGTACCTCCCTTTTTTTGATCAGGTAATGTTTAATACATCTGCTTTAACGACAAAATCTACTCACATCCAAATGCCAAATTAGCCCCTTCATAAAGAAAGACAATGCACCTGAGTTATATTGCTCTTTCAATGTTCAGGAACAAGTGAGGTCAGTGTCATGGCTATTGGATTTGTTACAGGCTTCTGTTTTCTGCTCTTCTTTTCCTTACTTTTGGACCTTTTTGAGCTTTAACTAATTAATCATATAGTACCATATAGTAGTCTCCACCAATTTAATTCTACCAAAATGTCAGGAATCTTTCTGTATGTGAAACTGCTGAGATTCTTCTGAGCCATTGTTAATATATGCCTCTGCTATTTATTGAGTGTGTCATATAGGGATTGCAGTGAGCACGTACAAATTGCACATTCTAGTCTACATTTTTTTCCAGTGCCCTCTTTTATAATTTTCCATATATTATTGCTACTTCAAACTACAATGCTTCATCCTCATTTTCGGTGAATAGCATGTCTATAGTAACCTCAGATGCAGTGAATTGAAACTACAAAATGCAAATATAGTGCTTGAAAGACTGCCAGGGAAATTGATCTTCAGATGGCAAAATGCACTGCAAAGCAACTTCCATTTCAGTGTCCGCATCAGCAAGATATGCACTTCTGCTTTACATACTCTCGATACCCTGAATAAAAGATAGAGGCAGGGCTGTATTCCCCTTTCATCTGCAGTTCCTCATGTCATGCCATGTTCTTTTACACCTGAGTCATTAGCCTGAAGCCATTCCCCCCTTTCATTTCTCTGTGTGTTTGATGAAAGAAATATGATGTAAGCTGCTTCCATTAAGTGCAAGTACAAGTGTGTATCTGCAGGATTCTGACTTTACACAAGCATCAAATCATTAATCACCCTCGATCAATGTAAACAATTATATTTCCAGACTAGGGCACAATGTTTGGGTACATTAACCACTTGAACCGTAATATATGCATGCGTGTGCCATTTTTCATTTATGCAATTGATAATTTCTGTTAAAACAGGACATTTAATTTTCAACAATGCATCGAGATACTGATTTGTATAAATAAAACCATGTCAATTTCAAATTAGCATAGGTAAAGATGAAGGTATTTCATGGATTAGGGAGTCTTCAACTTACCTCATTTACAAACACCCAGTGGCTGTCCTTTGAGGCCAGGTTGGTTTCGATAGCCTGCAATGAGAGAGATAAAAGACAGAGTATTGAGACTATTTTTTATCATTTGATTATTGATATACAAAAACAGGCATTAAAAGTCTGGGTCCATTTAAAAAATAGTAATACAAACACACTTCACCATAATGCCCTGCTATATCAAGAGCAGAACATAGAAAAGAGTCCCTTCAGCTACCTTCAGGGCAGCACCTTAAGAACACTTCCAATTATAGTAAACCAAATTATCAAAAAAACTTCTATGCAGGCCCTAAATAAAAATATAAATTGGCAGAGTATCTAGTAGACATTTTTTTTTCTTGTCTTTGTTATATTTAGTTATTTTAAGCATTGTAAATCAAAGTTTGAAGTGTCATTATATGTTGTTTCTGTGATTTTGTATGTTGCTTTGGCAATATCACTGTTGTTGTCCTGCCAATAAATTGAAAATTGACAGAGGGAGAGAGAGAGAGAGAGAGAGAGAGATTGTGTCAAACTGTCTGTCCAGAACAGACATTTCATGTTTATCCAGTGCTTACATCCCCTGGACTGAAATATTCAAACCACTGGACACTATTTTTGAACATGAAAACCTTTGCCACAAATACTTATTTTAAGTAAGAGAAACATTATACTGTATAGGGCACCACTTCTACACACCATTTATACCACAGTAAGCTCATTACATTACAGACACTTAGCAGGCAGCTTATCCAGAGGATCTACACTGTTTATGTTTGTGCATTCATTGCACATCCATTATACAGCTGGATAATTTACTGAATACACCTTATAATGGGTACAATGCCAGCACCCTAGTTATGAATTGATCCAGCAACCACTACGTTACAGTATTAAGTATTAAGAACCAAGACCAGCTTCCAAAAGAGTGTGTTAAACTGCCACCCCTACCATTAGGTGTAGCATCTACACCACAGGGCACAACTGAGAGTTAGAGCATCTATATCACAGGGATCTACAGTGAGCTATCACATCTATATCACAGGGATCTACAGTGAGCTATCACATCTATATGACAGGGATCTACAGTGAGCTATCACATCTATATCACAGGGATCTACAGTGAGCTATCACATCTATATCACAGGGATCTACAGTGAGCTATCACATCTATGTCACAGGGATCTACAGTGAGCTATCACATCTATATCACAGGGATCTACAGTGAGCTATCACATCTATATCACAGGGATCTACAGTGAGCTATCACATCTATATCACAGGGATCTACAGTGAGCTATCACATCTATATCACAGGGATCTACAGTGAGCTATCACATCTATATCACATGGATCTACATTGAGCTATCACATCTACACCACAGGGCACAACTGAGAGTTAGAGCATCTATATCACAGGGATCTACAGTGAGCTATCACATCTATATCACAGGGATCTACAGTGAGCTATCACATCTATATCACAGGGCTCTACAGTGAGCTATCACATCTATATCACATGGATCTACATTGAGCTATCACATCTATATCACAGGGATCTACAGTGAGCTATCACATCACATATCACAGGGATCTACAGTGAGCTATCACATCTATATCACAGGGATCTACAGTGAGCTATCACATCTATATCACAGGGATCTACAGTGAGCTATCACTCTATATCACAGGGATCTACAGTGAGCTATCACATCTATATCACAGGGATCTACAGTGAGCTATCACATCTATATCACAGGGATCTACAGTGAGCTAGCACATCACATATCACAGGGATCTACAGTGAGCTAGCACATCACATATCACAGGGAACATTGGAGGGCTAATGCAGCTGTACTACAGGCTTCTACTCTGACCACTGAGAAACTTTCCTTGTCGCAAAGCCTTCGTATCTGAGGGGGACAAAATAGGCAGGTGATTCTGTTTGCATATGAGCTGTCAGATGCAATATCCATCTTTCCAGATCAACACAACTGTGGGGAACACATTATTGTTTTTATTTCTAAGCTTGTTTTCCTTTGCCGATTGGTGCCATTATTTTTCCAGTGATACCTTCCCTGTCTGGGGCCTTGGAGATTGATCACTCCAGAAAGCATTCTCATTTATATCAGCCTGCAGTGAAGCCAGAAAGTTGATCAAGAGTCTATCTTTGGGGGAGAAAGAAAGAAAAATTTGATTTTGTGTTTGAGACAGAGTGAGGTCATATGCAGTATGGTATACCTTGGACCACAGGAACTATTCTCAAACATCAAATAGCTCCTCCAATTTTGAGAGAAAATGCCATGATAAGAGATGGTGCCATATTCATCCATGTTATTAAACAAGTGAAAATTCGCAATTGCTGCGACCATGTACATCAATATATCTATGTGTGCATGTATAAACACATACAAAACCTCACAAACAATTGACCTCCATGGCAAATGTTGTGATGCAAAATACTGCGTACTTGTGTGAATGTGAAATTCGTTCTATACTGTATATTTGGCCACAGAAAGAAAGAAAGAAAAATAATACTTTCTGCTGAGTTCAATGATGCCTCCCACAAGAGTGTACAACAAACAGTTCATGATTTATGAAAGGGGGTGTGGCTAAAGTGTAGGAGGCAGGGCAAACGTCACCTATGAAAAGGTTACTCTGCATAGTTCCTTTTTCATAGGTGTAGGGGTGGGGTAAGTCATCACAAATGAAAGTGTCTGTGTGTGTATGTGTGTGTGTGTCCTTCTAATAAGTTTGTCCGTTAATCCGTTTAGAAGTTATATAAATAGGAAAAATTTTGTTATAGGCCACTTCCACTGCCACACCCCCTTGCCATTAGCCATTTGTCATGAACAGTTAATCAGCTGTCCTTTGGCTCATGACCAACCTTTACACAAAATCTTGTGCAAATCTGTGAATCTGTTTGGAAGTTATGTGCCTTTTTGCAATAGGCCACTCCCAGTGCCACGCCCACTTTTAGCCATTTGGCATGAACAGAAACACACACACACACACACACACACACACACACACACAGACACACACTTTACATCTTGACCACACACCTTGGACCAACCAGCAGAGCAATCTATAAAGCTGCTTGTCGCAGCTAAAAAAAGAAGCTGATTGTTCTTAACCAATCATATTTAATAAGGAATTTAATTGAAATTTGATCTTCACCTGTTGCATCTACATTTAATTTGTTACAATGTCATAATGAAGAAATATAATGCCAAAACTGTGCAAGGAATACAATAATGATATGACAATATGTATTCAACATTGCTGGAAATATCTGTACCTCCAGGAAATATTGGCCATTTTTCTCAGTTAAGCTTCATTATTTCTGTAATCAATTCACCTCAGTGTCACTCCAACAATTAATTATGCATAATCAATATAGCCACATGCCTGCCAGTGTTGCTGATTTGCAATAAGAAACTAATTAATATAAATTATTTACTGTGAAACATTTTCTTTAATTGTTCTGTTGCAATAAACTTCAAACAACCCATGTCTGTTAAATCACAAGTAAATCCATACTTGTTACTGTTGAATAAGTGGATCCACATGTTAGTGTTCCATTAGCAACTCAATCAAAACCAATTACCTAATAGGTCAACTTTAACAAAAACAGTATACACTCAGTGTGTCACTTGGACAAGGGTATGATGATTTTGACACAAGGACACACAAAGTCAGCTGAAGTGGATGGCCAGTCTGGACCCAGAAAGTAGAGTTACACTTTATAAACTTGGCTGTCTGCAATTTGATTGGTAAGTTTAAACCAGCCCTGGTTGGAGCTCTGAATAAAAATCTACACTTTTCATGAAAAAGTAAGTGAAAATTAGGTAACAAACCATATCAGTGGATTTATCTCATATCAGAGTTCAATCTAGTGTCCAGTGATTTACATAGTGGAGAAAAGTGCTTGCATAACCCAGAGCCCCTCTAACCTGCTCACACCAACAGTCAAATACCATACCACACTGTTTGATTTGCTGACAAATTGCATGGCCTGCTCTCTCCTACTCCTCCTGATCAAGGAGGATCATGATAAGGATGAAAATAATGCAGGAAATCTAAAATTTCCAACAATCAAGTAAACCTCAAGGGTCAAACATAAACAGGTAAAATGTTGAAAAACGGATGGCCAACCAACATTTTATAGACATTTTTGATGAACATATTGATCATCAGACCAAAATTGAAACACAAAACAGGTTGCCATATGCATTTTTTTATTGACCTGTCTAAAACCGAAGTATTATGACCATAAATTACACAAATTGACTTTAAATTGCTTAGCTTTAAAATTTAGATTTGTAATTTACAGCCCAGTTAGCACCATTACAGCTAGATGGAATCTTTTCACACAGAATCCACACAAAAATTCATATAATCTGCTAAACCATTTTGATTATGACGCTGATTATGATCATTATTATCGATCCAAGTTCAGCGACAAGCTTGCTTTTTGGCTCAGGTTACTTTGGTGCTAGAACAAGTGACCACCCATGCACAGTGGCAGGAACAGGATTTCAGTACAATGGACAGCAGACATATTTTGTCGACAAACAGCAACAAGATCAGCACCATGGACAGACACAAGAATAAACATTTCAATCAATGACATCTGCCCCATATGTGTTGTCAGCCCAGCTGTCAGGAGCAAGAGCATGCATGTCTGTGACAATGACACAAAAGGCAAACTGCTTGAAGAACACTGCCACTGCCAATCCCCAAATGCTCTGTGCTGACATGGTGAGATCACCATGGCCTCACCAGGGCAACCACAGCTCAAGGTAAAATTACACTTCATCTGAATGTGGTTAACTTGCTGAAGTAGAGCAAATTGAGATCAGAACTGAAATACAAAAATAAAAAAGATACAGATAGATAGATAGATAGATAGATAGATAGATAGATAGATAGATAGATAGATAGATAGATAGATAGATAGATAGATAGATAGATAGATAAAAACTGCTACCAAATAACAAGTCTTTACCGTTACAGTATTCCCTATTCCTTCTACTTTTCTCTTAGCCTCCTGCTGTTACATTATATAACAAGAACACAACTCTCCCTCCAGGGCAATCCCAGGTCTGTCCTCAGCCCTCACACTTGGACACCATTCTACAACATAACCAGAGTCTTCAAGATTCGCGTTCCCATGTACATTCATGTTTACGAATACAAAAATCATCATAGAGCTTTGACAATAAGAAATAAATTGAATACTCACTGGACCTAAAGACACTCAGCACACTAGAATGTTGGGCAGAAACAATAAATTTGACGTCTTAGGTGGTTCACATCGGTTAGTTAGTAAGACTGCTGCACATTGATAGGTAGATGAGATATTAGTACACCAAAAATGGCAACAGCT
The DNA here is from genome assembly GCA_019788955.1 of Albula glossodonta. Taxonomy (NCBI): domain Eukaryota; kingdom Metazoa; phylum Chordata; class Actinopteri; order Albuliformes; family Albulidae; genus Albula; species Albula glossodonta. The sequence continues at coordinate 3,385,316 of JAFBMS010000032.1, forward strand.
ATAATAAAAATATGATGTCTTATTATACACAGATATTTTACATGTACAGCCATTTGCATAGTTTTTTCCATTAATTTTGTATGGCATGATTTATTGATAAGATGAATGCATCTGTCACTCATAACAATCCATCTTTTGACAAACTCAGGGAGAAGGCACATTCGTTTGTCAAAGGACCATGAATGACTATGGAATAGCAACATTTCACCACGATGTTTAATAACATATGCACTTTAATATAGCTTTTTTTTTTGCAAAGTATGCCTTGAAAGATAGAATGAGGCCACTCAGAACTCTAAAGAGAGAGAGGGCAACACATTTTAGGAACAATTTGTTGTGTTATAATTATCTTACCAATAAAAACAGGACAGCAAGTTTTAATATCTCCCACAAAATCACACACTAAAGCATAGTTGGACATCATTTTTACTTGGCTGTATCTAAGTAATACATTCAATAATATCCTCTCCATGGTCAAGGTGATTGAATGGAGTTGGTTTCAACACACTGAACATATCTGTCTTTCATCCTGTTGACAAACTGGTGAACACTAGACAACAGCCCACAATGTAAGCAAAAAAAAAAGAAAAAACATTGCTTAGATTGAATATGGCTCCCGCACAGAGTATTATTATTACAGACCTTTTCAATTCTCTGCAGGACCTGGGGAAGGTAGACATCATGTTACTATGGTAACCCAGACTCTGCTATAAATGAGATAATAAATGCAAAGTCTCTCAGTGTCTTAGCTTAAGGTATTAGCAGTACCACTCCCATGTGAGGCACAGCAGCATACTTGACACCCTCTTCTGTCCATCCATTCAGGTGCACACACACACACACACACACACACACACACACACACACACACATACACGCACGCACGCACACTTACGCACACACACACACACACACACACACGCTCACACACTCACACACACACACACACACACACACTTACGCACACAGAGACATGCGCACACACTCACACATGCTTGTCAAAGGAAGCACAAAATAGAATATGCACACCTGTTGCGAGAGTATGTTATTATAAATGTGCTGTTTGTAGATAATATCTTATGTGAAATACATTGCAGGTAGGTAGATATGTAATAACTGGAAACAATCATAATACGTTGACAACTTTGTATTATGAACAGTAGCAGGGTTTCTAGGAATGTCTTAAATTTCACTAGGACAAACAATGGTTGTTCTCAAATGGTAACAAACACAATAACAGGAATGCACACTGTGTTAAGTGTAATTTTTGCACTCAACTACATTGGCACATTTTTATAAACCAACTGGATATGCTTTTTTTATTTAATAAATGCAGCCATACATTATTAATCAATTTCCTTGTGAAAGGATGGCCCTTACTACTATAAATAAGGTGCTTAGGGAAGAATGTGTGATGGGGGTAAAGTGTCTCTGCATTGGAAGAAGCTCCTCTGAGATATAAATACACTTCACCTCATTTACACATCTGAAGCTGATCCCACTCTTTCCCTCTGTCCTTACGGGGCCGAGAAGAAGAGTGTAGACACATCCCCTTTAGATGAATCTTTGCGAACACTTTCCACACCATACAAGGAACAGTACTCAAACTGAGTGCATTATCGGACCCACATAACTTCTCCTGATGTATATTATCGGTTTGAAGTGTGCATTTGTTATAGTCATATGGTGTTTTGAATACAGTGTGTCAGTACAGATCTATTATATATGTACAATGATAGTACACATGTGATGATGCAAGACCTATGGTCCTGTGTCAATCTTTAGGACATAAAAAATGCAGATACATTTTTGCTAAGATGTCAATAGCTCTTTTTGGATGCCCTCAGATCTTGAGGAGATACCAGCACCACACACAGGTTCTAACTGAAAGATGAGAAAAAACAATCAGATCAAATCACATACAGACACACACATGCACACACACATGCACGCACTTTCATTTTGAAAAGTTAGAATAGGGAAAGGATGAATGTTTTGCCTTGAGTGCCAGGGGTACACTTCAAAACATGACCAAAAGCCCTGCTGAATTGGAAGGTGTGAAATTATCGGGAGCTCAACTCTATTCCTATGATCCCCACACCTTTTACAACTCTGCTAGGGGAGCCATAATCATGTCACTCCATGACAGCCCTACTTCTTTAACATTATTGCCACATGTACGACTTTTGGTCATGTTTGCTGAGGAGTACTGCAGTATTGGTATTTGGTGAAGGCACCAGAGCTGGTGTTCGTACTGAAAGTCTGAACTCTTGCTGAAGTGACAGATAACAGGTCACTAGTGTTCACAGCACTATCATCACACTCAGTGGAGATCACCTGGCATTCATAATTACATTCATATATATATATATATATATATGTATATAATTATTCACATTTGTATGACATTGTAGTACTGGTTAGAAGGTATAAAACAGCAGTACTGCAGATAACAAATATATTTATAGCCATTAAGTCACCGTGAATAAAAAGAACATGCTCTTCACCCACTGATATCCTTCCTCTCTTAATTGTGTTTTGTGTCTCACATCAAGTTATACAATCTAAGAAACATGATCAAAAAGATAATGAAAAAAAGATAATGAGGAGATTGTAGAATTAATTAAAGCACATTCCAACACAGGATGTCCATTCAATTTCAGAATCATTACAGATGTTCATAGAATAGATACAAAGACATTCCATAACAACTGTTTTATTTGCCATTTGATTGTATTATTATTATTATTATTATTATTACTTTTTTAGGTTGAACATAATTATAACTAAGCAAGTTATTTCTTCATTTGCTGTATTGTTTTTTGTTTTTGTTTGTTTGCTTTTTTTTTTTTTTGCACCATTTTAATGGCCTCTGGCATGCCTGCTCATCATAGCAGCTTATCATTTGATATTCTTAGTAAACAGCTCTGCAGAACCAAAACAGTTTGATACCATGGGAATTTGCAGTGTTTGAACTCTAAATAAGAATATTTTTTACTGTTTCTTATATGCTAAACGTGACTTCATAAAAAATTCTTGCTTTATTTTATATAAACAGTGACTGGCTTTTGTGATGATTAGCAGGGAGTGAAGGCCTACTGATGTTATGCCGCTATGTTCGGTTGTTAGAATTTGTCAACATTGTGATCAAAGCACCTTGAGCGATTCTAGTACTTAGAGGAACATAGTACATACGTCTCAAAGAAGTGTCTACCTCTGCGTACCAGGGAACTTTTACTATTCCAGCACCATTTAATGGACGCCATGCTCAAATACATATTCCCTTTACCCAAACCGAAAGTGCATATACATTACTAATTACATGCATTTAAGATCTTGGTACCCTATCACTCTGTAACAACAAATTGGGTGCTTCCTTTGGTCGAAGTTGGGAGTAAACTTTAGGAAATACTACTTGTTAGGAACAGATGATAGCTTCATGTGCCCTTACTTTGTTTTGGTACAAACTGGTTTGGCATGCTACATAGACAAAAGAAAGGGGAAGATCATCAAAACCAAGATGGAGAGATGAGTGGAAAACAAATACAGTCCTCAGATATTGGAGATTTGAATATGGAGTGGTAATACCGCATACTCTTGTTTTTGTTTGGATGAGACAAAATGTTGGGGATAAAGTCAGTTTGTGGTTTTCATTGAGACCTTGAACATGTTATTGTCAACTGGCCTCTGTGAAGGCTTTGTTCACTGTTAAGATGCAATAACCATATTGAAGATACTGTTAGAATATTGATGCTTTGGCAGTACCATTTTTATGGACATGTTTTAGTTGTGGGGCATTTACAGCTCGCATATTTCCAGTTAACTGGAATCTGAAGGATTAGCACTGGTTTCTACTGGACCAGTCTCATCATGAGTGAAAGTATCAGGTGGAGACAAGGAGATTGGGTGAGTCACATAAGTCTTTTATTTTTGTATTTGGTACTGCCTCACCAAAATTGCCTGTGAATTATTTTGCTCCACATGTTGCACATTTGGAGCCAAATGTTTTGAAAAAAAAAATATTAACATGGCATCCATTTTTTTTTTTTGTCTATTATTAAAAAAAGACAACCTTGTCTCCTCCAAACAATTATGTTCCCTATGGTGGCTGAGATGGAGCAGGACTTTGTCAATTGCCTGTCCATCATCTTGGGCAGGCCTGCAATCTGTAGTCCCTGCACTGCATGCCTGTGAGCATGTGCAAGACTGCCAAAGTTAGGACAATGAGCTGGCGGTAATATCCTAAATAAAATAAATTAATGACGGCAGCAATGGTTGATGCCTCAGTGTTTTAAAGGTGTGTGTTTGTTCTATATATAGATCAAAGGAGTATCCGATCTCAGTTGTCCAGACATTCATGCTGTGGAGTGTTTGTTTGTAGTCTTTATATATATATATATATATATATATATATATATATATATATATTTTTTTTTTTTTTTTTTTCCATCACACACACACACACACACCCATATATATATATATATATATATATATATATATATATATGAATGGGTGTGTGTGTGTGTGAGATGGAAATTAGTGTTATTGCTGTTGAATAAGCACATTTTATTTAAATCACAGCTAAGATGCCTTAGGGAGTTCATTCCAATTAGCTAGCATTATTCCGTTTAGTGGGGACGGTAGTTTATGCTACTGTAGCTAAGTAAACACTGGCTTCAGAAAACGTGAGGTATTTTTTTTTTTTTTAGCTTTTTAGTTGACTACACTTTTCAAATGTCGTATCAATATCAGAAGCTATAATTTAAACCTTACAGCATTCTACCAGTCATCTTAACATTCATATTTTATTCAGGGACTGCCAAGGAGATCACTTTTATACTTTATTTTTTATATTATTTCAAAAATATTTTAGTCCTTAAAGTGAAATGACAAGCATGCATTCTGAGTTCATGGTAAGCTTTAAGGACCAAGCAGTAGTGTATTGCCAAGGTAATGATAAATGTTGTACAAACACAAGAGAAGGTAACTTTATGAAATGTTGCACTATGGATGCCAGTGATGTCCTGTCATTAGTTAAATGAGCTGCACTCTGGTTTTGCATCATAGCAAGTAAGCAAATACACAAGCGATCTCAAAACTGTGGCAGGTACATTCTCCATCCTAGCAAGCTTGTAAAACTATTCTCCTCAAGGACAGCTGGCAAGATCATTCTTTTCAAGAACACAAACTGCCTCTTGCGTTCTTGGTATTGATAAACAGCCAGTGTTTCTCTCATTGTGTTTATGAAGAACCTCAGAAGGTCAACTCAATTTCACAGTTAACACCATGTCAGCCACTAAAGGATGTTAAAATACCATGCAGTATGATCTCAGCCTTGGCCCAATTACAGGCTTCTTTGAGGAAATGTCATATTGGCACCAGCAACACCCACTGAGGGAATAAATATTTAAATGAATCAAGTCAGTGCTGTAGTTTTATGGTTTTCACATGTACAGCAATACTTTTTTATGTTTTGGATCACTGAAATGTTTCTCAGATCTTTCAAATAAATTGGTCAGAAAAGGAAGCATGAACTCTAAGGCATAAATTATGATTATCCCATTAATTGATTTTCTGAATTAATTACTCTTTCCAATCAGATATAACACAACCTCATCATTTAACTGTCTTGTCAATTCTGCACAAGTTGCCATCACTGTCTGACATCCTTAGGGTTCATGAAAGAGTCAGACCTCATAGAAGAAATTTCAGTGCTCTCAGATACATCAGCAGTGCTCTGCCATTAGCCTGATAATCCAGTACCCTACTGTTTTCATGCCATTACCAGTATCCCAGTAATACAGAGTTTTAACAATGCCTGTCATGAAATATTCAGGGTGAACCAAATTGTTTACCTGCTCCTATCCCCATTGGTAGGCCATGCTTTGGCCTACTTAGCATTTGACCTTTCAGCATCTACCTCTGCTCTGCTAGCTCCTTCATTAGAGAAGTTCAGCTGCCTTGCCTAGCTGAAATCAATATGGTTATATATCAAAATAGAACACAAATCTACAATCTTTCATTGATAAATACACTGACATTTTTTCCATACAGCTGTGCAGACACATTACTGTCCAATAAAAGACATCCACATTGCCTTGGATGTGTGTTTATAAATCTACAACTTACTGTTTTCAGGTGGCTGCTGGGACAGATAGAACTGTCTCCAGCCCACAGAGTCTTCTCTAAGACCATTTATAAGCCCAGATACCCCTCCATAATGACCTGGATTTCTGCAGCACAACGGGAGCTAAAACATGTCTCCTTCTGCTCTGTTATACAACAGATATGTGCCATATATAGAAAGACTGTGATCATTGTTTTTGGAAGAAGAAATTTATATTTATCACATGAGAGCTTCATCTAATTAGCAGGGAGAAATCATGACTGTATTTGCTACAGTGATTATCAAATTAGCAAGTCTGGGGGTGCAATTATAATGCTTTAACTTGGTTATCCTTTAGCAAGACCCATCATAGATTCTGATACATGATGAGGCAGGGTGCCATGTACAGGTCTCTTTCATCAAAGTTAAATGTTTTAAATGGTAAGAAGTGACAGCAGACTTCCGAGTGATCCTGACAACCATAACTGCAGATTATAGCAGAACTTTTAGTTTGCCATTAATGTATGAACTGACTGGGGGAAAACTGGATGCATCATGTTAAATGAAACTCTCCTGAAGTTGAAAATCAGCTGAATGTATAACTACTGTGTGCAACTTAAACGTGTTTGGAAAGTAATAAACCTTGCACTACTCCATGCACTTGTAATGACGATCAACAATCTAATAATCAAAATCCATAACATTAAAATTTTGAGTAGTACATTTAAATTGATTTACAAATATTTGGTAATAAATGTAGTCTTCTGTCACAAATGCTGATATGAAGGACACAAAAAAATATTTCAAGTGAAACATGGCGTGCCAAAATGCTTCAAAAGAAGGAAGTTTGACCACTTCAAATCCACCTCAACTTCAGCTCTCTGTACGATCACAGACTTTTAGTGCTCAGTTTGAAAGCTTTCAGCTACAGTTCTGCTGCTATGTTGTTCTACTGTACTTCAAACAGTATGTACTTCACCACCACACAGCATGTTTCAAACCCTCTCTCAGCGAACCAAATTCAGGCGCTTAGAGGTTGGGCTCAGCGCTTTGATAGTGATCTGTAGGCATCACTTCATGTTAAAACAATGAGCTCCTGAAGCAATACACCATCCTTATATTTATGGTTATTGGTGAAACTTTTTTTGAGAGGAAATTAACTGAAAGACAGAACTCTTCATTTAATGGTACCATCTATCCACAAAAAAATACAATTCTGAAAAATATGATTTATGAACTTATGTGAATGATATCCTCCTACTACCTCTTAGCTCATGTTGCATGCTGATCAAAATCGTGTTTCCCATGGGTATGATTACTTGTAAATATTTTACTGACATTAGACATTAAAATAGCTGTGAAATATTTCCAAAATTGTTTTGAGAAGATGATGGCGGACAGGTTGTTTTGAATTGGCTGTGATGCAGCAAAATTCCAGTATTTACTTATTGGTATGTACTATGCACTATTTTAAGCACAGTACAGGGAGAGCAAACAAGCATTCAATACATAAGAGCATACATAAGAAATATTAAAATAAAATAAGTAAAAATATGTAAGATTACCAAAATTGCAAATTTTTAATATAAGCCATAAGCAATCCTACCTGAAACCTACAGCTCATGCCATAAATGTAATATCTGGGATAGCTGAAAGTATTTTGTTGCAATAGATTGTACAAAACAAAGTCTTAACAAGGTGCTTAACAAGCCATCAATCAAAGACAACACATTTATTTTCAGCTGTAAAGGTAGAAACATTTTCCGCTATAAAACACGAATCATATATATCGAGCCATAAACCCAAATTAGCAAACTCAAGAAAAACAATGAGTTTTGTAACGCACACACGCACGCACGCACACACACACACGCTATGCTGGGAGTCACTGTAATCACAAAGAGAGGCAGGCAACAGCTGGGGCAGCAGCTTTCACTCAGGAGCATTACAATGAGGGGCAACAGCAGCCCACCAGGAAAGCCATGAACACTAATTAGTACAAAAGAGGGAATGTGCTAATACTCCAACACAATGCACACAGAGTTCAGAGACTACATAATAACACTTTACTGCAATTACACAGTGCTGAGGTGCTCTGGTACAGTCATACTTGATAGGGGTTTTGGAAAATTATGTAGCGGAAACAAGGCTGTTGTCTTTTAAAAGATATAACTTAAAATTCTTTTGTGACGTTATATAATGATATTTTTGTCTCTGAGTATGCATATTGAAAATGTTCTGATATAGCTTAATGAATCATTCACAATATGATACTTTAGAGGTCTTTGTGGAGGTGAAGGTAAGAGGGTAATTGTGTAATGTTAGATGAAATAGCAATTGCTTTCACATGCATAGTATGTACACATGCATACATCTAATTATTTACACCACATCAGCCATAACATTATGACCACTGACATGTGTAGTGAATAATACTGATTATCTTGTTATCATGGCACCCATCAGTGGGTGGGGTATATTAGGCAGCAAGTGAATATTTTGTCCTCAAAGTTGATGTGTTAGAAGTAGGAAAAATGGGCAAGTGTAAGGATCTGAACAACTTTGGCAAGGGCCAAATTGTGATGGCTGGACAACTGGGTCAGAGCATCTCCAAAACTGCAGCTCCTGTGGGGTGTTCCCGGTCTGCAGTGGTCAGTACCTATCAAAAGTGGTTCAAGGAAGGAAAAGCGGTGAACCAGCGACAGGGTCATGGACAGCCAAGGCTCATTGATGATGTGGGGAGTGAAGGCTGGCCTGTGTGGTCCGATCCAACAAACAAGCTACTGTAGCTCAAATTGCTGAAAAAGTTAATGCTAGTTCTGATACAAAGGTGTTAGGTAGGTGGTACTTTCACACGTACCACCTACCTAAGCATTGTTGCAGACCATGTACACCCTTTCATGGAAGCGGTATTCCCTGATGGTAGTGGCCTCTTTCAGCAGGATAGTGTGCCCTGCCACAAAGCAAAAATGGTTCAGGAATGGTTTGAGGAACACAACAACGAGTTCAAGGTGTTGACTTGGCCTCCAAATTCCCCGGATCTCAATCCAGTCGAGCATCTGTGGGATGTGCTGGACAAACAAGTCCGATTCATGGAGGCCCCACCTCGCAACTAACAGGACTTAAAGGATCTGCTGCCAACGTCTTGGTGCCAGATACCACAGCACACCTTCAGAGGTCTAGTGGAGTCCATGCCTCAAAGGGTCAGGGCTGTTTAGGTGGGAAAAGGGGGACCTACACAATATTAGGCAGGTGGTCATAATGTTATGGCTGATCATTCTATATTTCTATACCAAAATGATCAAATTCAGACCTACACTTTAAGTGACTAAGTCTCTCTCTCTGGCATTGAGTTATGCAGAAAATTCTGTAACCATGCCATTAGTTTGACCCAGGTGGGCCCTGCTGCAGTGGTCACAGAAAGGGGCCAAGTGCTTTCTGTCTCCCAGGTTTGGAGTAAATCTGTGTGGATTTCTTCCCACTCTAGCACATCAAAATGAAACTTAGTTATGATATGCAGATTTGTAAACATTTATCCAAACTTACCTATATAAGATTTTAATATTTTTAGCTGTGGCTTTTGTAACTGAAGCACGACATCTGGGTCCTATCACACACAGCCAGTGGAAGAGTCACTGCTGGCTTCATGACAACATCCCTATTCAGCTCCCCACCTCTGAAAGGCAGCATGATCCCACACTGACGGGGTGGAGCGAAACATATCCCACTCCTTTGAGGTTAACTTTCATCACAGTCAGAAGGATCTATGATTGACCATTTGATCAGGTCTGAGTCTAGAGATTTAGATGCCCATTGGAAAAAAATCACTTTCAATCAAAAACGTCTTAATTTTTTTCTTTGATCATGATAGTGCTGGAAAGTCTACTTGGCTAAGTCCCAACCTCCTGGCAGAGGCAACCATGTGTGCCCAAATTATCCCCATTCTTGGCATGGTTAATAATAGCATTGATTAGGCTCAGGACCATTGGCAGCCCCATAACACTGATTATCCACCACCATACTATATTTCATGATGTTCTTTTATTTGTATGCATGCCTCTTCTGATGCCAACATGTGCATGTGCATGGCCAAACAATTCAGTTTTGGTCTCAACCCACAATAGGACCAATTGGATTCCACCAAAGTGATGTGTTTGGCAAATCTGCATTTGTCTTCAGGGACTGATGATTCACAGTGTGGTGCACTGCACTGAGTCTAAATTACATTATTCCCAGTGTTCAGTCTATATGACTGACCAGGCAAACTTCCCCACAGTGCATGTGTGTCATTACACAAAAACCAGCACCATCTGTTTCACAGCTAGGCTACCCACTGAACCTAACGATGCACAGCGCAGATCAGCCTGAAGTGTAATGGAACATGTAACACAAAATCACCGTGTGGTATGAATCTGTTCAGTTATGACCTCATTAGTGATGGAAAAAATAATACATAAATGTATGGCATCAAAGTGTTGCTTGTGTGAGACAAAATGCTGTGTCATTCAATCGTCTGATATGCGTGGCTGCTGGCCAGTCAGATAACAAACCACAGCCTATTCTGCTCAGTTCTGGGTCATAAAGTCCACCCAGGTAAACTCCTTTTGTATGCGGTGGTGAAGACCAGAAAGTGTGGCCTCTCCTACACAGACTCTTTGTATATGTTACATTGCAGAAGCCTTCTCCTTGCAAACAAAGATAGCTTTTTAAGCTAATCAACCCTCTTACATCACTAGCTCTTGACAGGGATCTAAGTAAAAGATGATTCTGCTCCCCACAAATGAAAATGGATCTGAAATTCATAAATTCATGTCCCTTGTGTGTTTCTTCTTCTTCTTCCAATTCTAATCTCTTCTTTAAAAAAGTGGTGTAGCAATTTCAGTCCTTTGAGATCAAACCTATTTTTTGGCTCTTGTTATTGGCATGAAGTCTAATTTAATTTTGTTCTGTAGCTCCCATACTTTAAAGTGTAGAGAGAGGAGTGGCAGGGGAGATTTCACTGCTAAAGTAGTATTCAATTAACTGGCTGTCATAAAAGAAGGGCTGAGGGTTGGGGGAAAAGGGAGGGAGGAAGGGAAGGGTGTAAAAACAGCAGGACCCTCCAGGATCTCAAGAGCTCTCCCAGCACAGCAGATATTGCACCGGCCCCCTGCGGCACATAACCCCAGGCTTTTCATACCATGGAGATAAAAGTTTTGCATGCTCATTGCTCATTCTGGGGGGTAATACTCCTGTATAACATCTGACAGTCTGCAGGTCTGCATTTGAATGATCACTGTCATCAGTCTACACCGTGTCAGATAACAGCCTTTCCACCCGGGCTCAAGGGCCACGCAGTAAAGGTGACTGGGGAGGCAGGCCGTTCTGGCCATTTCATTCAAATTACATTCACCCAGCAATAGAGTGACAGTGAGAGCTCAGGGAATTAGATTTTCTCTGGGGCTCTCCTCTGAAAAAGTCCCAATGAGAAATGAATGTCTCAAAGGAAATGGCATACAGCACACACTTCCCAATAGAAAATAATACACAAAGAAAAGTGTATTTTTTAAATGAAATAAATCAAAAATTCCTAGAAAAAAATTAATGTCTGTATAAAAACATGATACCCTGAATTTAGTAGACAATTGTTTATCCTCTTGTTTCTTCAGAAGGAAATGTTGGTAAGATACTTTTTGATTCACTTTTTGCACAAGCTAAATATTACAATTAAAAGTTTGGTATTTTTGTAAGACCTGTATGCTAATTAGAATGCTGAAACACTGACATTTTGGCAAGAGCTAACACTGACATTTTGCCTTCTTTAAGTTGGTATAATTTTAATTATTGAAAGAATTATTAAAAGGAATACCCTTCAAAATATAAAACTTAAAGCTGCCATAGCCATGATTAACTCCTGCAAAGGGCCAGCATCTGTAACATCATGCTTTCTGTTCCTGCCATATGGCTGTGGCTATGCAGGTGTGGACTTGGTTTTTACTTAAGTAGAAGACCACCGAGTCTATGTTACAGCTAGAAGTGATGCCCCTTGGCTGGCAGGGGGCAGGCTTCCCCCTGGGCTAAACCAAACTCTCAACCCACTGCTTGGCAGACCCTATGCTGAGATGAGTGTTAAACTGAAGTTGTGACCCTTTATGGTCAAGTCCAGTGGTGGTTATTGCAAAGAGAAGGAAGTACAACAGCTGTCTATTTCTATCTGCCAGATTATTATTGCATCACTATTCAGGCTTTCATAATCTTCATTGAGTAGTCATATATGCACTATGATTCAGAGAGATGACAAAACAAGTAAAATACAAATACAGGGGGTTACGACGGTCTCAAGTTATGTCATTTTGTGGTTATGACGCACTCCCACAAATTACTTAAAAAACCTAGTTTCGACCTAAGCGGTTTAGTTCGTAAATACGACAACAGAAATAAAGGTAAGGAATTGTTCTCTTTTTTGTATTACTGTTTCATTTAATTACTGTATTTTATATGTCCTCCATGTGTTGTGTGTACAGTGTGAATGACTTAAGGTGTTAATGTAGGTATAATTTAGGTATAAAGTATGACTTACGTTGAAAATCGGCTCACGACACGTTGTAGGAACGGAACTCGTTTGTAAGTCGAGGACCCCCTGTATATATGCAAAACTGTATCATGCATTACATTCCCTCTATAGCATATACTAAAAGCATGACTTAACCCTATTAAGACACTGGAAGCAACCATTAATCCTTCCAAATCAACAGACAACCAAACATAATATAATACCAAACACTGCAAACAAAGAGGAATTAATATTATCATTAATTTCCATTTTATTAATTTAATGCATGTCTACAGAATTGCTTTAAATCTGAAATGCAAGGGTTGTATATGAGGAGTCTCTGCCCATGTAGTATTATATATTCATTAAATTATGTAAATTCTTACAGATTTTATGGAATGGGTTTGTAATGCATATTCATTTCCAGGGGCCCTGCTCATATGCCTAATTATATTGCATATATTGCTTAGCCCTGGTTAGTAAATGGAGGATTAGTATTATCATTCCAGTATTAAGAGCTAATGCACTGTATTAGCACCAGGGTAATTGGCAATAGATGAAAAAACACATTAATAGGGATTGGGATCCTCATTCTGCACTGCTGTCAGTGTTTTCATGTTCAAATGTGTTTACTCATTTTGATGTACAAAATACAAGAATGAAGTTGGAATAGTGATTATTTGCTGTATACGGATGGAAAAGAGATCTCACTTGAATTTATTGATAAAAAATACAAATAATGGCTAGACATAAGTATCTTTAAACGCCTACACAATAACTAGTTTATTTCTACTGCAGCTTCATTTGCAGTAGCAGTGCTTTGTCACAGAGATAAAATGAAAATAAATTATAAAGTAACTTCTGAGTAGAGTTTCAACACATTTAGAGTATATTTTTAAAATCAATTATAATCTGACAAATAACCTTGATGGACATTTAAAATGGTTAATACATTTTTATATATAATATTTAAAATAACTGATGATAATATTACTCTTTCAAGACTTCAACCATATTGTGACAGTAATGGAAAAAAAAAAAAAAAAAAAAACTATGTGATTCCATTAGTGGCTGCAATGATCATAGCAGTCACTGTTAGAATATGTTTACAAACTGTATTAACTCCCAGAACACAAGGATGGTATGACTACAGGCTGAAGTTCAGATTAAGGATACAGCAGGACTGAATTCATAAGTAGTGTAGTAGTCACCGGCCACCTTTAAAGATGCAGATTTAGTGATATAGATTTAGATACACACATAGATATGGAGATAAAATTCTCATTATATTTCTTATTGTAATAATCTTGTGAAAGTTAATAGTTACTAGTGGAAAAGATATTTAGAAAAAAGAAACCATAAAATTTAAACTACTTTCATATATTCTATATGACAACATCATAAGGCAATAATTTAGTATTATTACAATGTTATACATAACAGAAGAATTGCACTTCGGCTAAATGAAAACAAATGCATGTTACTCAAGTCTAAATTCAGCCAATTTCTCAATAAATTAAATTTTTAAAAGATCACTTTTGAGTGAATGCATGCCATATAATAGCTTATGTTGTATTATATTATATCATGACACAAGATGTCAAACCCTGCAAAATCTCACCAAAGTAATCAGCAACTGTCTCTGTCTACCTGTATGGCAGGTTGGCAGAGCTGGGCCCAGGTGCGAGGCTTCTTTTGAGAATGCATACTGACAGAGAGGTTTTACAGTTCATAGTTCATTGACAGTGAGGGACATACAAAGGATGTGCATCCACTTTCATGTCTGTTCATCTCGGACATGTGTATTGCGTCTTGCTGGAGCTCACAGAAGTTACATGTCACATTTCATCATTACAGGTCTATTCCTGAGGCCACCACCATGAAACACGGATTTGAGACATGGGCTGACGGGGTGTCTTTGGGGAGGGGGATGGAGATGAGGTTTCAGCTGCTAGATGCAGTACAGTACAGATGCAGTACAGATCTTTTGACCTAACAGCTACACAAGCCAATAAATCATTTGTTAATAAATCATGGAATCCAATCTGAAAGATGCAGGCGGTCCAGCAAATACTATCATAAAATGTTGAGGTAAAAGAAAATAATAAAATCCTGTATATCAAGTAAGGAGAAATCTTTCAAATATTAAGGCACATTGCATTTAGTTTTCCATTTTGTTTGTGATAATGCTGCCATGACAATGTTCTGTGGATTTCACAAATCGCGGTGAAGTGGGGACATTTTATACATACACAGTGGCACCTCGGCCCACAAACTTAATTCATTCATTGGCTCCGTTCGTGAACCGAAATGTTCGCGAACCGAAATTGACGTAAATCCAATTAATCCATTCTCCAGCCCCAGAAACACTTTTTTAAAACTTTATGTGTGGCAAAAATATGGAAAGGAATTAAAGATAACCTTAATTATAGAAAAAATACATTTATACTAAAATAAAACATAATAATTGTACAAGTTACCTTTGTGGTTGATAGTTTCTGGCACAGGTGGATGATGGAGGAGGAGGAGAGGAGGAGGAGGAAGTAACACTTTCCACTTTCTTGGGAGCCATAATGAGGACATATTTAATGGAAACAGCATTGGAATGGAATGGAAATAACGTGTATCAAAGGAGAACACAACCATGAAGGATGTAAACAACGCTGAGTACTAAACGACGCTATCCAAGACGCGCTACAGCGGGAAGCCTGCAGGTTTGTGTGTTTGTGCATTCATGCACCGAGGGCTTGTTTGCGGGCCGAGTGAAAATTTGTTTGGAAATTGTGTTCGTGGGCCGATTTGTTTGTGAGTAGGGGCGTTCACAGGCCGAGGTTCCACTGTATGTGTTTTCATCTGGCTGTTAGAAATGGCTCAATGGACAGGTAAAATATCCGATAATAGACTGTATGTAATTTTAATATAGAAAAACAAGAGCATTACCTTTCATATAAATTGTATATAACGCATGCAGCGTTTTATGAAGTATTGATTTAAACAAGGCCTTGCCATAGGCTGTTTTGTAAAGCTACGCTCAAATTTCATTCATTTGTAATGTATATAAGTATGGATTTAATATGGGAGCTTATGTAATGGAGAGAAATGAATTATAGTGTCTATTAATGTTATACATTTGATTAAAACAGTTATATTAAGCTGTCTCATGTCAGCATTGAGAGAATAATCTTTTTTATTATGAAAATGAAATGACATGCCATTACCTACAGTTTTTTTTTTTCCTTCCCTGTGTGTGGTCTTTGTATAAACAAGATGGTTAACCCTCAAGCAACCAAAATATGTCACACCAACTCAGATAGGAACCCATTTTCAAAATAATGAAAAAGAAGCCCCAATCAATTCAAAAACTGTTTTTTTTTTTCATCTCATTAAATAGTCATTAAATGCGTAAAAGACATTTCATTTTCATATAAATACCACTCTTTTTAGAGGGCAACTGGTTTCTGCATCACTGTAACCCCATCTTTATCCCATACTTGGCAGGCTTTGATGGCATGCATGGTCAGAAAGGGCATCTTCTTCTGAAACCTACAAGCTGCTCATCAACACAAATATCAGTGCTTGGAATGAAGAATAATGGTAGCTGAGAAACAGCCATCATCCAGATATTCTTGAAAGCAGAAAGCTTGTCCATCAGCTGCCCATCTTTCCTGCCTTGTTGCTCTTTTGTAAACCTTGTGCATTCCAAAAGGGCTTTAAATCTTTTTCTGGACATGGTTCTGCAGTCATTCTCCAACCAAAAGGGTAGACTGGGGCTCTTGAGTAATCTCGCAGTAATCAAGAGACCAATGACGGAACTCTGTGGCATCCACTGGTTTCCATTCATCATGCTGATTGGTGGAATGTTTCTTTTTCCATTCCCTGATTTTTCAGTTAGGTATTATCTTCTGTTAGTTTCAAGCATGTTATCAGTCATCTCTGTGTTCAGAAAGAAATGGAAAGATTCTTCATTTATCAAGTTAGAATAGGCAGCATCTATATGGCATATATGACCCCAAATTGTATATCATCTTATATTATCCGTCATGAATTGTATTACTTTTGTTTAATGCCACTTCCGGTATTCACCACAATGTGAGATCATGAAAAATAAACATTGCTATATGCTATCCTACCTATTTTGAATCAGACTTGCAATTGTTTCATATCCAGGATGACCAGGTAATGAATTAGGAGACTGAAAGTAGTGAGGTGAAAAATGTGTCTATGTTCACTTACTCTGTAATGGTAAAACCACCCAGAGAAAGAAGCAGAAAGGAGAGAATAGGGTTTTTAACTAGGTGAACTACACAATATTTTTCTTTCATAATCAGTAGTGAAACAAGGGGACACAGATGTAAAATTGTTCCTGATAAAATCCATTAAAAATGTTTCTATTGCATTTGGATGGTTAACATTGATGAACTGATTGGCCTGTTGTTGTCATTCATTATTATATTCCTAAATCTTGACACATTTGCAAGAACAATTCTGAATTTCTGCAGATATCTCCATTTTGGATGTCTGACTTCTGTGCTGTGCTTTATGGGCATTTTTACCTTTCAAACTTGTTTTTTGAAAATACATTTGTATTCTCTCAGCCAGTATTGCACTGTGTTCCATACTAAAGAGATTAATTCTCCAAGTAGCTTTTTTAAGTAAGATAACTTTTAACTGTGAATTCATATTCAGGAGGAGGAGGCTTTGGAGCAAATTGAAATGTCAATCTCCCATCTAATACTCCCATGTATTCACAAGGACAATGTAAATTTAAACTAAATGAATATATCAACATATAACTGCAATTTTGGTAATATGAAACAATATTCAGTGGCACTCTTTATTACATTTGTGAAATAATGGAAGCCTGTTACATTTTAATTTACATCCCTGGTTAAAATCCTACTGAGAATTGTGCCAAAATCTCTCATTTGAATCTTGCCAGGATGAAATATTGTTGTTGCTAGGTGCTCCCTGATTATTAATTTACCTGACCAGGCATACGGTGCAAAAATAACAGCAAGGCAGCATCTACCACAACATGTGATGTGTGTGATGCAGTGCAGGCCAGCAATACTCTTGGACCAGAGACAGTTTGTGTGTTTAACCTTGTTAAGGTACTAATGGAGCCTGACCATACCATCACAGAGCTATGATGCATGGCCCATACTGCAAATGGCCAGGAGCTAAACAGGGCAGTATGCAGTTGGCTGCAGTGTTACTCAGGGAGGGATAGTTTACACAAAACAGCTTTTCCTTATCTCAGTGGCCTTCCCATTTGACTAATTTTGCCATTTTTCAGCCATATATCATGTCCTGAAGTTTGAGAGAAGTATTGGACTGTGACCCACGTCTAAAAACTGTGAATATTGCATAAAAGTTTTTCCTTGTCGTAGTGCAGTCCTTAGCTTGATTAGGTGACTGCAGTCTGCCTGTGGAAAATGCTCAAGATGTGCACAGTACCAGTGCAATACTGTGCAACTCAGATTGTGACCTGCAGATAGAAAATGCATGGCAGCTGATAGAAGGTTTTATCCCTGTTTGTACTTTCTCTAATTTACGCAGGATTTTGAAGTGATGGAAGAATATACACATATGATTGGCAATTCCAAATTTGGAATTACGCATGCAATTCCTGGTGATACACATGAATAATAAATAGAAATACCTCCATACACATCCATTTTATGTTTCCTTATAGTCTTTGTTTATGTGTTTTCTCCATATTCTTGGCAGAATGGTGCGGGTGAAAACCTACAGCCCTCAGACCACAGAGCTGTGGAAGTATCAGGTTCCAATCAGTTCCCAGGAGCGGAGGCTAGGGCTCAAGCCTAATCTACATTTAATTACACATTACAGGCCTAGATCACAATCACTTCACTCATAGAGGGAGGGGCTTTTATCCACAAAATGTTTCACTCCTTAAAAAGTGGTGACAAGGGCAGGACTGACAGGGTTGCCCCTAGTGACTGAGTGAACCTGGCAGCAAAGAGAGAGGCGTCAGCAACACCTTGTCACAGCACCCCCTTCCCCTTTTCTGCAGCTTCCCGCAGCCTGGTACAGAACTATGGGAGATCTTGACCTTAAACTGCTGTTAGCATCTCAAAATTTCATTAATCTTTTTGTTTTTTTTTGTTTTTTAATTTTTCACCACAGATGAGCAATGAGTAATGGCTTTGTCTGATTATGGAAATAACTTTACCTGTTTCCAACTGTACTTAGTCCTTTAAATTGGGTTTGACAATTTTTGAAATCTGTAAAATGAGGGCCACACAAGGGGCATCTCTAAAATAAACTAACATACTGCATGAATTATGATATCCTGTGTGGCTGATAGCATGTGTGGCTAACAGGTGTAGCATGGTTATGGGTAAGGGTAAAGGTGCTTGGCCTTAGATGAGATGTTGGATAAATGGAGCTGGTTTTTGTCCTTCAGTAGCTATCGCAGGTTTGACTCCTGTGATTAGAGTAATGCAGAGCATGCTAACTGGCTCATGGATGAGTTGATCATAAAGTTCGTTCAATGCCATGACAGAATTTCCCTTGTCAAATTGAAGGCACAAACAGTGGGAAAAACTTGGAGGTAATAATGTGATCTTACAAAAACGGTGTACTTCTTACGAAAGACAACATCCATTATAATAATACGCAGTTGTTTATATTGAAAACATTTCCATTTAACTCATATAAAACCTTGAATCTTTGATTCGAAACATATTTTCCATTGTAAGGAGCACATCATCCACCTGTGTGATGGACTGCATCCGTTTGCATCGAAACATAGCGTACATCAGCTGAGGCGTAGAGGGAGGGATTCATCTATTCAATTTTACAAGGAGAAGATTAGTTAAGCAGAATTAAGAGAGCAATATTTGAATGCAATTCTGTGCATGCTCAGGGTGATTAGGGCGGCACTTTGGAGGCCTTGTGTTTAAAGATTGTAATGGGATCATTCCTAAGATCTGTAAGCTCTGAGAGAGATTTGCGGCATTGTAGTAAAACTTAGACAGTTTCTTGGTGTACAGCTTAGCCTGCTTTTCCTGAATTTACTCTTTAGTAATACAAGGGAGCACACCATTTTAAAGGTCTACCAACTTCAAGCATTTTGGCATAATCAACCATATATCATATTCTGTTATCTGAAAGTGGTGCTGCACAATGTTCCAAGTATAAAAAGAGATACCAGTGAAAGTGTGAATATTTTGGCTGTAAAAGTATAACCTCCTTCTTATATGATTGTCCCTTGTGCCATGCATTGCATTATTCCATAGATTACAGATGGGATATAACTTTCCTGTCAGTAAAGTTACTGAGCAAATGAGGAGCTGTTACTTTTCAAAATAGTCTTTGAACTTCCATGTAACAGCTCTTAGCTTGGCAGGGGTGGCCCTTTGACTATGGTGGGTGGGGTGGGGTGAGGAGAGACTAACCAATAAAGTATACATTTTCACTCAGCACTACAGTTCCATGTATTTGCCTGCTTTGATTTAATTTGCTCTGAAAGTAGGCTCGGTGCGAAGAAGTGCTGTAGACATTTCACCACTCCATTTGTTCTGTCCAGTTCGTTGTGGGGTATTTATGGCAGCCAAGAAACTGCTCGGATATAATTTAATTTCAAATGCATTGGCGTAGAGGCTGTAAGTAATGATGACTGCTGGTTTTATAGCAGAGCACAGCTATTCATTACACCTGCACAGCATTTTCATTTAATCCCCCTCATCATGATCAATAAATATCACCGTACTATAGCTTAAGGGGGGCGTAATGTCCTGTAATGTGGAGCCATATGATTAAAGAGGCATTTCTTGCCATGTCAGTAAGGGTGAAATCCAAAACTGGCAAAGAAACATACCTCTCAGTAATGGTGGATGTGAAATCTTCCCAATAGTATTTCATAGGCTTCTGGAGAAACAGACACCTGTATGCTTTCATTAACACACTTAGGGCCAAATTTACAAAATAATAGCAGAGAATCTGCTAGAATCGCAGTGTAAAAATATTCACTATATAGCGACACTTTTATGGTCGCAAACACAAAAATTTTATTGACTGATTTCCTAAGACTTGGTTGTGAGGGAACCTATAAGACAAATGAGACTTAAATGTGCTGATCAGCTACATTGTGCTGATCAGACATAACAGTAAATGAGGCAAAGCTTCTTAATGCCATATTACAGCATAAGAATTAAACACCAACCAAGTTTTGGACTGACATCATACTCAAAAGTAATGTATTAGGTGTAGGGCTGACAAAACGAACAGTGTAGGAAGAAAAAAAAAAAAATATGGAATGATGGTAGGCGGAATACAAAAAGGTGTCCTACAACATAATAAGAGCAAAATCACAGGTTGTGGTGGAAGAATATTAACTATTTGGAATAAGGTTGTTGCAGCGCAGCTAACAAATTCCACTTGTTCCACCTTCTCACTGTCTGTAGATTTAGCTATTCCTAAAAATGAAGCGGCTGTGATGTGAACCGTGGTAATTTGCATTTGTTTTGCATCAGTAATATTGTTATATGATGGAACAACACACCTGCAAGATCTGGCATCACCACAGCAGACAGAAAATTTGATCTTTGGGTGTGTGGCTCAAGCTCCTCCAGCTGTGTGATTATCCTGTGACTGTGTAATTTTTTGTTTTCTTTTCACAAGTTGGGAATTCTGGGAGTCACAGTTATTGGAATGTTTAGTAAACTGGACTGAATAATTAATTAGCCTCATTTGCAAAATCTCCACCCCAGGCATACACATGCATTAATAGGTTTCACTATGTATCAAGAGGAAAGTCGCAAAGTGACATAGTCACCACAAATCCTATTTTAATAGCGATTTTCACCCATTGCGACTGTTTAGTAATTTGCACATAAAAACCGAGATGTTTTTAGCGGGTGCTTTAACGCCTGAAAAGCAGTCACAATCCTTTACTAAATCTGGCCCTTAGTCTGACTTCAATGTGTTGATGTTTAAAGGAAAACCTCTCACATGAAGGAGGAGGATGAAGAAAAACATGATTAAAGCATATATTCCAAATCACTTACTTCTCCATTAAGATGATTAATGGGGTGAGCTTATGGCCCAGACAGAAGTGGGCACCTGAAAAATGATGCAATTACTGCTTTTTGAATAGGGAAGTGAAAGGCCTGTTTGAGATGGCCATTGTGAGGATTCTTCACTCTCTCCCTAGGCTGCTGAAATCCCACCATCTGAGCACTCAAAAACACTTGTGGAAAATCTAGACACCTGCTCTGGGATCATATATTTGGTTACAAAAAAAACAGGTTTTGTTCAGCTGAAAAAAAAAAATTCTATGGTGTAGTTTGGAAACAGAAAAAAAAATAGAAAAAAAAGATTGACTTGGGATAAGTATCTAATTCACATTGCTTCTTATGCAAACTCAAAGTGCATCTGCACAGTGCTGTTCTGTAAGTTACATATAATTAATTATTATTTTTTTTATTTTATTGTTTTCACTCTAAATGTGACTTTAAACAGGGTACAACTACTGAAACACATAATTCACTCTCAAATGCATGTGTTTTACAAATGGAAGTCTCAAAAACAGTCCCACAGGAGTTATTTCTGAGACTGCATATAATTAAACAATATCACTATGGTCTATATAAATCGAACAATGTGTCTGTTATCATGTATGAAATGAGTAGTGACAGGTTTAATGAGTCTCTCTCTCTCTCCCTTTCTCTCTCTCTCTCACACATACACACACACACACACACACACACATACATACACACACTTCCTCTTTTATGTTTTGTTTTGGGCATTCATTGCCCCTAATGATGCAACATGAAGTTGTTTCCCTTCTAGAGAGAGATATACACGTGACCTCGCCAGGCACAGATGAGGAGTTTTGAAACAAGAGGATGAACCCGAGTATGGTGTTTTGGCTTTAACTCAGGCAGAAGGTTTGCAGACAAGGCAGCAGTTTGATTAAAAGATGATTGTATGCATATTGAGTATAATTTCCAGTTTTGAGGATGTCCTTTTGATGGAGGGAATTAATGTATTAAAGATTTTTTGGCTGATTCAAGATTTTATTGCTGATTTTTTTTTTTTATTATATTCTCTATCAGAACCTATAGACCCCTACTACAGAGATGGTGTGAGATGTGAGATATTGGCAGCCTTATCTAGTCTCTGCTTTTTAGGTGCCATTTTTACTGCCATCTCTGTAGTTGTTTACACTCCAGAATGAAGAAACTCATTGTGATGCTCTTTGAACTACACACGTTTCAATTGTTTGGCTTAGGGTTTGGTCCATCACAAAGCATAAATTAACTGATCCAGTAATGGACTCACGTCGACTCTATGTCTGGTCCTCTTCCAGAGGTCTGAAGACAAGGCTGACGGAAAACTGCTTGGCTTATGGCTGCTGCCAGCTGCCTCGTTCATTTCATTTTGGCTCTTGTGCATATACTCAGTTACATACATGTATGTGAGACCTTACCATTTTTCATACTGTTCAGAAACGTGACATTCTTCCCACAGTAATAAACAGAATAGAAATGAGGAAAAACAAAGAAAGCTTCTCAACCACAGCACTACCCTTCCAAAAGCATATTTACCTGCTGTAAACATTTCAAACAATTGATATAATGAAATGGAGTATAAAGAATGCACTGTGCCTTGATATTTTTTTTTTCTATATATGGCAAGTGCCAACACACTGAAATAGGAGATTTGATGAGGTTAACCTATAAATTTGTTCAGATTTGGTGCCATGACAACATACATAATGTAACACACGGTTTAATGGAAATATTTATCTCAAATGGCATTGCTCCATTAAAACAAGTAAAACTTTAAGAATCATTTAAAGACATTTCATTTGACGGTATTTGTGTCTAAAACTAAGGATAATGTCTGTTAAAGCTGTCCTGAAACCCCAAGGCTATGGTGGATCATTCAAGAACATTTGCAGTTTGTGTCATACAATTTCTTCCACATATTCAGTTCATGCGCTCCCTACAGCAGAGTCATTATTATCTACCTCATTCACATACTGGGAGCCAGAGCAGGAAGCAGAGCATTTTAGCATTTAATTACATAAAAAAACAGCAGGCCTTGTCTATATCCAAACTGAACATGCATATACAATTATATCACAAGACTTTGCTTTTTATAGATGTGAAAAAGTTACATTAAAAATATTATGAATGACTGTATTATTCAAACTATGAGATACACACTATTCACATGGAACTATGATTATCAGTCATTGAAAGTCAAAATGAATAGTGTTTATTCATAAATGCAATAACAGCTGCCTAATTGAGCTGATCATATCTTGTAGAAAAGCATTATCTGTCCCAAAACATTGCTTATTAATTGTTATGAAGACAATTTGAAGCAGGATATTTCATTAGCAAATGTGAAAAGGCATACATTTCCCCAGTTAGATTGATCTATAGTCAGTGCAGTTTAATGAGTTCTGTCATTTTCTGTTGTATTTCTTGTAATAGTCCTCTACAGATCTCCATTGTGCATACACATTTTTTAAGTACTTTGTTGTGGAGGACATATTTAAAAATAGAATCTGTGCTAAATATATAGAGTAATATCTCCAATAAGACCACATAAACCCTTTTTCTCCAGTGCAGCTATCAGGAACGAGACAAAGATTAATATAATGATAGTAATATGTACAGTACAAGGGTCTAAGTAAATCAGCACATCACAGAATGGCATACTGCCATCTCTTAAATCTTTTGCTGGTACATAAACTTATTCTTTCAGATGGAAAACAAATATATCCTGTCAATATATTTCAAATATTGAAATATACTATAGGCTACTTATATATGTTCATTAGGTTACAAATATATATTTCCACATATATGCTTACATTGCTTCTACTAATCCACAGTGATCCATGACAAGTTATATTTTATTGATTTTATATTTATCATATAGTAAACACATTTGGGATGGCTGGTTTGTATAATTAGGTCACACTTAGATGGTGTGGATGAGTTACAGTACGCTGCCTGTCAGCCGAGGCAGGTTTGAAAGGCTGTGTGGGGGTACACCAGAAGGGGAGGGGCAGATGACATTGCTGGAACAGCCAGGATTGTGAGGTTCTATTAAATTATACCTTCCAAAACTATTTTCATCCCCAAGAGGTGGAAACTGTCAAAATACTCATGGCAGCAGCTGAGCATTTTTTTCCTGTTTTTGCTTTGTCTTGGCAGTGCTTCTGGGGGGCGGGGGTGGGGGGGGGTGAGGGAGGAGTGTTGAAACTGAAGCTTCATTTGGCTTGATTGCCAATGCTGGAGGGGTTCATGAATCGTGGGGCACTGGGAGTGTCCAGGGTAAATCAGCTGAGGAAGAACCATTGAGAGAGCAGGAAATGGGTGGTTGAAAAAGTCTAGTTTGAATACTTCATTTGTCTCTGCCCCTAATACCATAATTATGCTGTTTGGGTACTACCACACTGCTCTGAGTTTATATTTAAAAAGAAAAACCTACTATAGTGTATGTGTAGTGTGCGGATATATCAAATATAATATGATGTGATGTAATTTGTGAAGGTGATAGAGCCAGAGACCTAAGAGGTGCTTAAGTCCAGCCATGATGGAGAGTTCAAGCTATAGGCAAATTACTTGCCTAGACTGACCTAGTCACCTTCTTAGTCACCTGTTATTGTAATGATTGTGCCTTGTGTTGATAGGAACAAAAAAAGAATGTAATGAAAATAAATGTAAGAGCAAAATGACCAAACACAATAAAACACAGGCACATGAAATTATTTATATACAAGAAAATTTATACATGACAAGAAAAAAAAATCTCATGCGTAAGTTTTCCTGCTATATAAACTGTGGTGGCCACAGCCAGCCAGTTTACTGACTTCAACGTTTTGTGGGGCTTAACCCCCCCCCCAACCCCCCCACACATACGCGCACACAACAACACACACACACACACACACACACACACACACATTTTAATGAAGCGGACCCTTGGGGTGAAATAGAGCCTGGCTCTCCTGACAACTCAATACAGCCTACCTCACAGTCAGTAAGTACGTGGACACTAGTAAGCATGTGGATCACAGAGTGGGCCACATCCACTGGGTCAAGCTCATTATGTGGCACGATTGAATGTAATCACCCATAATGTTTATGACAGCACAGATGTGAGAAATATAAACCAGCTACTTGCTAGGCGATAAATCTAATAAAATGAACATCATCACCCAGAGTAAACAGATTGTCTGTCACAAACTTAAGGCAAGTGTCCTTATGAATGAGATCCCACATTCAATATTAAAGGTGGTTTAGGGATGGAGGAAGCAAGAGCAGGAGGTAAAGTAATATGAAATTATTTGTGAGCTTTGAGATGAATTGCTGATTGTGATGGACTTGCTTTAATCGAGGTAATATTTTGATTCCCCAATCCACCAGCTTCAGTACATGTGAACCAGAGACAGAGACAAATCAACAAAACCTCTGTGCAAACAATTGAAGGGCCAGGGTTTGGACTACATTGAGTTGAACTGAGGCAACTTGATTAATCTGCAATGGAAAATTCTCTTTGTGAATAAGCTGATTTATGAGATAAAACATTTCTAAATACACATCTTCATGACCTTAAGTATGGTGATATTTTTCACACACTCAGTTTGAATTATTCATTTTCTTGTCAAACTTGTGTAAGCAAAATGTCTTATTTTAAATTCAATTCAACTTCTGAAATAAAAGTTAAAATGGATCATATATCTGGACTATGATATGCTTTGTGAAGCTGATCTCCACATTTGTCAAAAGGGGACAACAATATAAGAATGTTTCAACTGTTGCTGGAAAACCCACTGCGGCAGGCCCTAGCTTTATCTTGAGTTATAATCTGTTACTGTACTTGGAGATACAGTAGCAGATTGCCTATCTCTATGGGCTTTCTCTCCTGGAGAAAAAAGGCTGTGAAATGGGAGGCTGAGATGTGTGAGGAAAACTCACAGGGATGTGCTGGGCTAATGGCTAAAGATAATCTCTCTGAATGCAATTCTGCTGTAAACATGGGATTAGACTGCCAATGCCAGGCAGAGAGAGAGAGAGAGAGAGAGAGAGAGAGAGAGAGAGAGAGAGAATGAGAGAATGAGAGAGAGACTGACTTCTGCAGTCTCTGAGTTTATTGTCCGAGAGGAGAGGTTCAGGAGGGACATTTGCACATACAAAATAAAATAATAAATAAGCTTCCATAGGATACCTACACAATGTGTGTTTACCAATGACCTTAGCTGTTATGTAATGAGAAACTGGCATTGAAGAAAAGAGGCGAAAAAAAGAAACAACATGTTTCAGTGTAAAGAATAAGCTCTTACTGCCCTGCAGTTTTAAAATAATAATCCGCCCCATGAAAGTCAGCACGATGGGCAAAGATATTCTTCCCCATGGTTTCAGCTCATTGGTGATTCCTGTACATCACCTGAGAGTGCACCCCACTTTGCACTAAAATTCCTCCCCGTTTGTTTCACTGCTGAGCATGCCTGCCTGGGAGACCCAGCTCTCTGATGGAGCTCCATCACTCATGACCAAGGTGAAATTGATTTCAGGGGCATTGTGACTTCGGTGTGCAGTCAGAGGTTGGTGTGCCTCAGGGGTCACCTTTGGGTCCAAGGCTGAAGGCTATGAAATCCCCTGTCATCAAAAGACCTGTCACCTACTAGGCAACCCCCTCCTCACCACTCTCACATCACTCCTCCATTCCCTCAGCCCCTCCCTCCATCTGCACTGCCACAGTGAAGATGTTCTCAGCACAGATTTATTTTCCCCAAAACCAGCTGGGTAGAGACTGCTGCAAGAGCTTATGTGGTGCACAAAAAGACTGCATGCTGAGGCTGTCCACGCTGCGTTAGGGAGACCTGAAGTGTGGAAAATGTGACTTATTGGGACTGCATTTCTGCATTAACAATCTTTCCAGTCACACAGGCTCTGCTTCACGCCTTCCTCTCAGCCACCACACATGTCCTGCACTTGAAATTATTACCCAATGTATTATGTTCATTCTCGCATTCATACTTTCTCTTCAACATACTTGATTTACATAGATTTGCTCTAATTCACAAGAGTGATCATATTTCTGAACAAGTTACCCTAATTAGATTCTCAAAATGATATTGGTAAAGCAAATATCATTTCATGATACATTTAAGCCAATGCAGAAATAATTTAACACAATCCAATTAGGTTGATGCACTGGTTTAAAATGTTTGAGTTTTGTTTCATTTATTTATTTTTTTAAGTTTAAATTGTGTTAGAAGTGGCTCCCATAATGAGCGTCCCCTTTATAAAATGCAGCCAATGTTTCTGTCACTGCAGTAATTAGGTTCATTCAACAGTGGAATTACATTTAATCCTTTTTGGAAAATATTAAAAGAAAAAAAACTCTAGCATCGTGCTTCATAAAAAAGGGTACAGACTATGATTATTCCATTTTCAAGGTAAACACACTAAGACAGATAATTAGAGCTAAGTGGAACTTTGCTGTGAAAAGAAGAAATTAGGAGGGTTCTTCACAGAAAAAAATTACACTCACAAATAATATAGTTGTAGAACTCACACATCAGTGAGTAAGCCAGTAAATGTTATAATCATGTTCCACTATGTGACACTGATGTGCTTTTTTATTTTTTTCCAGGCATCCTGTGTGCTTTTAATTTGTATTTGTTTGTTTTGTATATTTGTTTCAAACCACATTGTACTAATTTATTTATACCGCACAGCTAATGTAACATTACACATGAAAGGATGATGATTTAGAATTCATAATCCTTTCCATTTTATGAAATGATGTCTTTCAACAGGATGTTGGTAAGGCCAAGAGGTTGATATCTCAATCAGCATGATGGACATCAGCCATCTGTTTACATGTTCTTGCTTTTTTTTACTATTATTATTATTATTATTATAAAAATTGTTATTTGGAAACAAACTACAGTTCATTATTTTGGTCTTCTAGGCCAGATTGTATTGCTATGAAATATATGATATCATTATGCGCATCCTATTTTTACAAATAATAATAAGTACACTTCCATACACATAATTTAGAATAAGATCAGGGGTGCATTCAAGATATAAACAATGCCGCTACATTTAGCTACATTCATTAAACTATAAACTGCGATCAATGCATCTAGGAATTTGTTTTTCTCTTTATCCTGAACATAGTCCAGGTCCTCATGTGCCAGGAACATACAAACACAATCATTTATCCAAACTTTAAAGTCCTCACATGGGGCCAGCTTGTATACCAGCTTCTGTCCTGAGACAACCTGCAACTTGCTCTCATGTAATCAGGACGTGCTTTTGACACAGAATGGCAGGGATGAAGGCGGAGAGTTCCGGAAAGTACTGTGAAATAAGGAAAACAAATAATATCTGCAGAGTCCTGACCATAAATGAGCTCGCATTTGGATTCAGTTCAGCACAAACAACACTTCCTGTTTTCAAAAAAAAAAAAGAAAAAAAAAACGGACAAAAAGC
Organism: Albula glossodonta; assembly: GCA_019788955.1. NCBI lineage: Eukaryota > Metazoa > Chordata > Actinopteri > Albuliformes > Albulidae > Albula > Albula glossodonta. Next base: position 3,414,459 of record JAFBMS010000032.1, read on the forward strand.
ATAAGTCTTAACTGATTCTGACTTCCTGAAGTGAGCTCTCACATACTGTCCAAATTTCCATTTCTTTTTCAAAAAGGTTGTCTGCTCCAAACAGGCTTTCTCCCCTCACCTAGTCTAAACATCAATGAGTTGAACACATAATTCTGAAATGTTACTTGCAGTTCAAGAAACAGGAAGTGCTTTTGCTGAGGCTATAATTCATAGAAGTTTAACTATATAAAGCAATGAACCAGATTGAAATGTATTTGTATTTTTGTGTTAGTTAAGACTTTTTAAAGTGTATTTGCTTTTGGTGTTTTGGTACCTGGTCAATATATGCTTACAGAACTAATATGTTGCCTATGCATGTTTTGTATTAGCATGGTATTTTGGCTTTGTCAGACGTATCAGCAATGTTCCATATTTCACTCAGATTTTAAGCTGACAAAATCAAAATAATGCACCGTACAGTTGTGCATGCATGAAAGCACTTTGAACTTGGGCAAAATGTAGCCCCAAACCACCTGTTGGAAAGATGATGCAATATTTTTCTGAGAGGGCTATCAAAGATGACGGTAGTAAATATGATATGGGCTAAGGTTATGGCATTTCAAAGGTAATCGGTGGGAGGGGAATCAGCATACATACTGGCCCTCCAGGCAACGAAGTGCCCAGCCCTGGACCAGAGGCCTATCATGCGTAGTAGACAGCGGACACACTTCGCCCACCTGATGCATTGTTGAATTGGTGATAATGCAGTGATGTCCTGAGGAACCCTGTCCTATCTGACATCCTGGTAGTGCACAGCCAATTATGTCCTGCCACTGTCGACTTCCTGTGATACCCAGGCAAGTTCAAACATGCAATCTCACACCTGATAGGCAGAAGTGTTTGCCAGGGGTTTTGATTTTATATTCAAAAATAGCTAAAATTGGTTGCACAAACATGTTGTATGGACTCTGAGTGACTTCTGATACATATGTGCCCAAGCAAACCAGACACACTCACACAGCAAAATGCCCAGTGTTAATTTAACACTCACAGTACACATATGAGTCCAGTTGTTCTCAAATGTCAACTGTTAATGTCAAACTAAACCCAGTCATTTTGCTGTGCACCAGCTCTTTATGGCAGGAGACACATGCCATAGCACTTGACTAGCATTTTTGAGAGAGGAAATCAAGAGCTAGTGAAAATGTGTTTTGTATCAGACCACACTGATATGACTGAAGCACAAAAGGAGCACCCAAAAATACTCATTGTATGCATCAGCTTTAAAAGCAAGTGAAGTGTTGCTGGGTTGTAAATGACAATGAAAGCACTTAAACTCTAAATAGAAAGAAGGAGGTTGATTCAGTTCTTATTGGGTACAGCACATTCAGCTGTTCAAAACAAAAATGATGACTGTGGTATTCAGCGATGTGTGGTGGCAGGGTGCGAGCTCCTGGTGCAGAGCTGGGCTTTATTTTAGATCCACACTTGAAGCGGGGCTGAAATCTGAGGGGGAGTATACAGTAATGGTTATGAAACAATTATTTCCAGGCCAGGGATCTGGTCAGTCAGCCACCCTACTAGCAGTGCTGACATCCTAGTTAAAACATAGAGTATTGGTTCAGATCACTTCATTAAACAACATAGAACAGAATGTAATTGTAATTAATATGGAAAAGGACGCATGGTACAGAAATGAATACCAGTTATGGTCTTATTTGAACTGCAATTTTGAGCATTCAGCTTTGGTGTCACAAAATTCTTCAGCTTGACTCTGACAAGAAGGCAAGTACATGTTTTTTCTTGTGCATGGCCATAGAAAATACAGTGCAATGCAATGTTTCTGCAGTGAAATGAGGCATTGATGGGTGTTCCATAGCACAGGACAAATGGGTGCTGATTCACTCCTCTACAGTAATGATCTCTTTTCTGACATTGCAGAGCGGCTGGGAGGAATGCATTAGTATTCACAAACCATAACAGTGCTCATAATAATGTCTTCTGTCCAGCTGGCGGAAAAATAAGAAAAAAAAATGAGCAACATTGAGGCGGAGAGACAGAGGCGGACCTGGAGAAGAGATTTATTGCAAGGGATGGTGGGAGAATAGATACATTCTATTTGTATTTACAATTCTTAATGAATTCCTCCCTTCAGTTTCAGATCCCTCATGGAGAAAATAATTACCATGGTGACAGTTGTTGTTTAAGTAAATTTTGATTCAAGGTTTCAACCATGAACTGCTGCATAACATCACATTGATTCACAAATGTGGGTAAGCTAAGCTGGAACCATGAAGTCTCAGGATGTTGTAGGTGGTTCACACATTGAATGTAAATGTGGAATAACAGCTAGGTTCCTCATATCCATTTACCAAAATGAAGGTAATTTTTGAAGAATTATTCAAGTTTAAAAATATTAAACTGATTGGAAAAAAAGTCAGACAAGATTGTACTGTACTAAAATTAGTAACATTGATCTTCATGGTTCTCTTGCCTTTCACATGACATGGACTAATGCTGAAGTCCTACTGAAACTCTTCACTGCTAAATCTATGCCAGCTTCTCTTAAACGAGTATGGTTACTAACTGCTGTGAATTCAGTTTTATCAATAAATATAAGCCACTGATTTTTGTAAGCAGCAGACTTCTGGTATCACTCTAAAGTCACTGACTTTGTCCCATTGTCATGCCATGTTTTATTTTTTCAAAGGTATGCAGTCTTATACAAAATTTCATGCCTGTTTGCTGTGGCAAGAAAATACAAAAATGTATCAAAGGTGCAAAGGTACAATTGAGGATGTACATACAGAGTGGCCATTTACCTGATGTAAGTGTCAAGTCTGAACATAGCCAAGGAAAAATAGTAATCAAACTAACATGAACATTGCCTAATATGTACATTATATGATGAACACATACAGAACAGCTTAATGATGATCCTTAAAAATAACACCTTGAATATTCCTGTGCTGCCAAAAAATGATCAAGAAGAGCAAAGTTGCATTATCATACATTTAACTACTTGAACAATTCAATCTAGGATGTCGGATCCAGATATCATTCAATTAATCTACAACATTAATGGAAAGCATTTGAATGGCGTTTTGGGAAAATCCCATTTAATTGCCTTTTTTGGTAAAATTTCTGAAAATGTCATCTAGACACTATGTCCCAGCTCAAAATGTGCCTTAATCCCAAATGTGGCTTCATCCTCACTGCTACATTCACTTTTTTATATAATTGCTTCCCTGCCATCAAAAAGTGTACAAGTTAATAACCTTATAAGCTCTCTAAAGACCAAACATTTAATTGTGCTATTTTTTAAAATTCAGTTAAGGTAACCATGGCATTGAAAATGTTTTTTCTGAATATGAAAATGGTAGAACTGTGTAGGTATTTATAGAATGCAAAGATCATAACAAGAGTCAAGGCACAGCAAAACTTCAATAATTGAGGGCTGTTTTTAATTGAGGGCTATAACTGAGACATTCCACAGGCTTCATATCAATGTATAACGAGTGATGACGTGTGTCAGATGAAGTGGTATATAAAGCAGAATATTTAAAAATGCAGTTCTTCTGTGCTTATGTCAAAAAAAAAAAAAAAAAAACAGCTACGTCCAGTGCAATTGAAAGTAAATCAGAAAACGTGTTTTGACAATAGGTGAAAAAATTGTCTGACCAACACTGACTGTCAATGCATTTTAGACTATAATAGAACAAAAAATGGGTATCCTTACAATATTTGATAGCACATTGTAGGCAGGTACAATGGAAAAGACAGAAAGGAAAAGATTAACATTAAGAGATCTAATGACAATACCCAAAGGTGATGTTCTGTAAATGTCTTCTGAGGTCAGTCAGTGGGAGAGATGGGCCTTTTTTCTGAACATTTCAACTTGAAATAGAAAGAACACTTCCAATCCTGCACCATACCTCAAAGGCATTGGCTTCCAGTGGGTGAATAAGTTATGCAGTAAGTGTATTAAAATGGTCCTTTGAACATTAGATAATTGCTGCACAATATGCGTAATGTTGAAAGGAGAACTTGGTCCTGTATTAATCATAGTTTCTGTCTGAACCAGAAATGAAGAGGAGAAAAAAATTATTTTTTTTATTTTTTTTTTTTAAGGACAGCAATTCCCCTATGACCTGCCCATTTCTTAGAAATGGAGTATGGAAAGTTAGACATAAGGCTAATTAAGAAATCTTTTTAAAGGATCTGAGGAGAATGATGCATATGGATTACACAGTTGCAATTAAGGACACGGGCCTTAATGTTTCTGGTAAGGAACACTTCTGCCAATGATATCAATAGCGACTCAATATGAAGTCATGTGGGAAAAAATGTCAGCAGGCAGTATTATTTCTTCATACCTCCTTCATTGACAAGTCATTAAGAGCAACCTTGGCCCTAAGTCAGTCATACTGTGTTTAAATATACCACACTTTTAAACAGCAACACTGTGCGACCCATTGATCACATGTATTCAGAAGTATTCACAAAATCTTCAACCTACAGCTGTACATTAGTGATATAGTTAAGTTCAGAAAGATATTATCTCACTTTCAATTTTCTACATTGTGAGAATGTCTAAAGACAGTACTTTCGTACACTAGGCCAGCTAGCCAAACAAACTAAAGTTATATCACCTCTTTAAAATGTCAACAGTTGCATAAAGTTTCGACCATTTGCCTCTTCGCTCAAGTAAATTCAGCATTGCTGGTGGAATATAGAGACATTCAGCAGCTAGCAAACATCAATTTATTTGTTTCAGGGAGTTTAATGTTAAGGTTAAACATTTTCTTGAAGCTTTGTAGCACAGAAAAAATAATTAATTCAGGAAAAGCAGAATAACCACAGCTATAATGTGAACATTCTGTGTGATCATTTATATCTCTTTTGCATATTTGAGAATAAATACAAATGTTCTTCTCTTTGTACTTACACTTCCTGTGAAGGCAGTATTATGAAACAAAATTTACATCCAATAAAAAAGGCTGATGTAACTAATTGATGTTAGTTTCTTCTGCGTGTCTCTTAAGATTTCCATCTCCTTGGGTGTCCAGAATACCCCTCTATCTCATTGTCTGAAAGCCCCTCGTACCCAGCCTTTGAGAAGAGCTTGAATTAGCTGTCCTAATGTACCGCTAGAGACACGACCATAGGGAAAACGATAGCTGTAATTGCTTAACTATAACTACATACAAATGCATTATAACTGTGTGAACACTGTGTGAATATACCCTAATACATACTAAAATGTCTGTCATGTCTTCTCAATAGCCATGTGATTAAGCCAATGAAGGGCCAACAAAGAAAACAGAACCTTAAAAGCACCACCAGTTGCATGTTGTCTGTGTTTTTGGTGGATGATGAAGTCTGTTATGTCCTTGGTTTGTGCACTGGTGTCTAACAAACCAGGAATGCAGTAAGGCTCACAAACTTAACTGACTGAGTAGCCAGTTGTTGTCTCACCAGTACAGATCCTTGGTCAATGGATGACAGTTAATGGCACAGGTGGGACACATGCCCCACAGTCTCTTAGTGACAAGGACAAGCGTCTTTACTGATTGAGCCTATTTGATGCCCCAATCCAGCTTTATGAAGCTGTGGTTAAAATTCACAGAAGTAGTACCTTAACATTGGCTTATTAAAAAAGAAAATACTGAAAATTCTTGCAAATTTATGGCACATCGGGCACAACAATCAATCCCATAGTTTTAGTTCACAGAAAGTGTCAATCAAACATCCTCTATAGTGAATATAAGGGTGTCTTTCACCTTTCACTGTTACACTTTCATTGATGCTGGAATAATGAATGTCCTCCTACATGTTCCTCAAAATAATATCATAACCTCCTATCTGTCCAATCATTTCTTCTTAGGATTTAGAACAATATACTGATTTACTTGTGCAACCTTGGGTTTTACACAGAACAATGGTGTGAATCTGTTCCTGTTGCAACCTGTTATATAATCAATTAAAATGTTAGTTACACTGTAATCAAGTAAAGACATAATTATACTTTTTCTTGAAGTAGCGCTTTTATCTATTTATTTATTTGTTTATTTATTGTTGGATTATAGTTCTGATTTCAATGCCTGCGCTTAACCTGAATGTTTCACCTCAAGCAGCCTTCGCCTGACAGTTAACAACATACCTTGGCTTCTGGCAAGACTGTGCCACTACCTCAGTCTAGAAAGCCTACCATAAATGACATGGTACTTGAAACCCCCAACCTCAAAGCCAAGTTCTGCCGTTTTTGTGCTGTAGACCTTTGTTGCCAGCCTGGCAGGCAGCACAATCTGGTGTATCTGACAAAGCTGAGCTGCTCCTGATCTGCAGCCTCTAGGCAGCACAGGGTATATTCATGTTTCTCATTCACATCTACACTTCTGTAATTCTCTTTGATGTCATTGGCTTACTCTCCCACTTCACAATGATTACATGAAAAAATGAAGAAAACGAAATGTTATGAAGCATCCTTTACTACTGATCAATTTATTCTCATAATATATATTGCTAAATGCATCAGACATGGAAGCTACCTTGGTGAGAAAGAACACAAGATATGTATGGTGCTCAGGACACAACTGCAGCATGTTTGAAAATAGGATTATGTGTATAAGGTTATTATACATCCATACATAATGTATCTGTGATTGTGAGCGTGTGTGTATTTGTGTGTAGGAGAAAGAGAGGTAAAGAGGGGAACAGAAAGAGAGTGAGATAGAGAGAGAGAGAGGTATGAGAGAGCACAGAGAAAGAGGGAGAACTAGTGCAAGATGAGAGGCCTGACAGTGATGGATGGCCACTAAGCAGCCTCGATTTTCACAGAACATTGTAAGGAAAATGGAATGGGGGAGATACATAATGTGGTAAAGGGAGGAGGTCAGGGAAAGAGGCTCTGGGCCAAACAGGTATGATAAGAGAGGACAGCTAACTAGATAAACTCCAAAGCACAGCCATTCATTTTACACTGTCTGAGGGTATGCATAGCCACGGCTGTTTTCTCTCTGAAACCACAAAACGGTCAAACAGGCACCTCAACGACCACTCTCTGGTCCTCAGGGTGCTCTTCGCAAATCATGCTTAGGGTTTGTTATCAATGCAATGATTTCACAACACTACATGATCCAACCATGACAACACAAGAGACCAATGGCGATAAGTTATGGGATCTATAGCTTCAGCAGTGAGACAGTAGGTTAACAGCCAAGAGGAAGTACACAGAAAAGGCAGGCCATAACAACACCTGCAATGCTGTTTCCACAATAATACGACCTTATTGTGTATAAGGTAATACTACTATAGTCTTACCAAAGCTGACTAAAGCCAACTGAAGGAAATCAGGGAATCAGACTGTTAGCATTTTCTTTTGTCTTCTCCATACAATCATGTTAAAACCACCAAATGTACGTTTTTGGAAACCCAGTCAGAGATTAGGTAAAACCTGCCATAAAGGTTTAAATAGGTACATACATATTTCCTCCATCCCCTTATGCATGAGGATACTTTGGAGCAGAGAGTAAAATAAAATCCCTCAGACCTGAATTTATTACATTCATTGAACTTGGAGAAAAGGACATTTAAAATATTCTTGGGAGCGTTGGGTACTTTAATGTGCAAACCTTGGTGGTTTTAAATAAAAACCTCAGGTAATGGAGCATCTTATAAACTGCAGACAAAGACATGGATAATTCAGATGGAACCAGGTAAAAGTCAAGGTCTGCAGTCTAGCAGTGATTCATTAAAAATTTGCATAAAAGTTTGATAATTGCAATAGTAATGACAAAAATAAATGTGCTCACATATGCAAGACAAACACCTGATATGGGAAAATTAATAAACAACCAAATTATTTTGTACAACTTTTATGGTTGACTATTGTTGTTTGGTTGAATAATTTTTCAGTGACTTGGCTTGCAGAAAATGCATACTATTTATCATCAATTCTTGAAATGAAAGAAGTAATGGAGGAGTAATTTGTGAAACAGTTATATGATGGTAAGTCTTTACTATTGAGTATATTTGTAAAATTAAAAGGGCAAAGGTACATAGACTTCCCAAAGGCTTTTTTGTCATATGGAATGCCAATGATATGAGTCCACTCATTCTTTATGACCATTTATTTAAAAACACTATCACTCGAAATTAAATAGGTAAGTCTGGTTCTGTTTTCATTTTTGTACATTAAATGCAATTTGCCCATACAAGAATACATTATATTTTCTTAATTGCAAATCGCTCTGAATGGGATTTAACACAACCTGATTACATCAGGACCTGACAGTGGATGTTTATAACGCTTTACAACATCATAATAAAGTCCTGACAATATTAAGAAAGCTTTGGTGAATAACTGTTTTTGAGAACACTGGGTTGGAGATTGCAGAACGAATGTCAATTAAATTGCAAACAAATAACAAACTAACCTTTTTCCATTTGACATTTTCAGAACATTGTTATTCAATATTTTTACTGACAACAATGAAACTGATAATGAAAGAGTTCCATACTGAATGAATGTTTTTTTTTTACCTTTCCCTCTATTAGACTTACAGTTTTGTAAGGGTTCCGTGAATAGCTTTGCTACATGTATTTGCACTTCATTTTCCAAGCTAGTTTCCTAACAAAGTAGCACAATAAGCATTTTATGTATTAATAAACATGTATCCCACATAACATTTTTGGAATCTATCCAATGCTCATTGAGAGAGGATATTGGTCTCTCAACCATGATAAGGTGTATTGTACTATCAAGATTAAAAATTAAGGGCTAATTACCAGACTTCCTAATGGAGAGGCGATAGCTTAACGGAATTAAAAATCAAATGAAATTTGAAGTACTTGGTTATTGGGTCTAGTTTGTAGATTACATCAAATGAGAGAGGGGCAGCATTTTACTTGTTCATGGGTGGGGGAAGAGAGGGGAATAGAACTGCCTCTGCTTTGACAATATAATAAAATGTTGGTTTCTGTAGAATTTTCCTAGTTTTACTTTAGTTTGATTTAAGTTTTGGGTATTTTGATACTTCTTAGATTATTGTTCTGGTCCCCCTGTGGTACATGTTTTCCTTTGTTTCCTGTGGTGGGTGCATTGTGGAATATGTTTGGAAAAGAGCAGCTTTAGTTCCATATTCTCTTTCATTCCTTTTCTTTTGGGTCTTGATTAATGTCCACACCTCAATAATTTAGTGTTTGTTAAGGTAGTGAACCGACATCTGTAGATTGAAAAATGAATACTTTGTTTTTCGTCCTTACCTTTAATTCAGTAAGCTTATATTATCCCCCCCCCCCCCCCCCCCCCCATGTCTTAGCCAAAAAAATTAAACACAAACTAACATTAAACACAAATTGCCATTCACCCGTGAGTCAGACTGAAGCAGGAGTATTGGTTGGGCTGAGGCTTCCTGCCTGCAGCCTGAGGCCCACTTTCAGAAAGTGAGTTTCAGCTGTAGGGACACGTGAGCTGCTTTTTCACATGTGAGATCTGCAAAGATGAGGGATTCATATCAGGTAAGTGTCCTGCTAGCAGTTGTTACAGCACACCTCTCCAGTGGGGGGGATCATCAGGGAGGCCATACAGCCCAGATCTCTGAGGGGCACCTGACAAGCTCTGGTGAAGCATCCACCCTTGTGGCACTATGGTTGCCATGGTTATACTGTGGTCTGCCATCCATGTCTTTCTTTAAAAGCTGTAACGTTACCCTGGTGCAGACCTGGGTCAAATACAGATGCTTATTACAAATGTTTTACTTGAAATATGTTGTTTGTTTTGTGAATTTGAATTATTTGCTAAGTTGGCCAAGCAAATTACTTTCTGAAGTATTTTGAAGTGAATTTCAAGTATTTACAAACATTAACTCCAAAAAGCAAATACTTTTATTTGAAGTAGTTCAAATAATTCAAATAACTGTTCAAATAGTATTTTAAAGAAATAAAATATTTTGTACATTTTCGTTATGTTGTTATGTTCTATACTTGTGCCTGCTTCCACTCTGCCACTGGTGGAGGTGACTGTGTGGTCACCATGAATGAAAGCCTGCCTGGGTTATGCAAAGCATTCAGGATGGAATGGTGCTGGCTGAGAATGGTTATTCCAAAAAAAAAAAAAAACTCTTGTTCATATCTGATGGAATAATTTCAGGTAACTCTGACTTTCAACACTTAATGAATATTTTCAAACAGAAATGTACATGAAGTAGAATGTTGAATTAAATAATTGATTATGGTGTTCAGAGAGCTTAAATCAAACATTTTATTTGAGTGAATCAATTTCATTGATTTAAGTGCACTGAACATGATTGCTTTCAGTGGGTTGAATTACTTGTGTATTCACAAAACAAGTTGTTTCTGTAGTTCTAAAAAGATTATGTCATGTTTAAAAAACTTATCCCAATTGTGTGGAACCACTGTCCACAATTTCCTTATATTAATTGCATATTAACATATATTTTAGGAATCTTGTATCACACATCAGTTTCAATTGCTTTGAAGTAAATAAAATAATCTGAAACATGATATAGATGATATTCATCAAAATACGGTAATCCTGGTGACGTGTTAGCAAGCAAAACATTTCCTGGACATTGGGTTAACAGTTTCAGGTTAACACTCAATTGTGACAACAATACAGTGGGGACATTTCAATTTCCTAAATAGTGTAAATAATTTTTATGTATTTTATTTTATTATTTATTTATTTTTGTAATTATTGCAAAAAAAAAACAAAAAAAAAACCTGTATATAGATATCTCATGCGCAACTTCAGCCATCAGCTTAAACATTTTCTTCTCAAATAACATACACAAATCTCCAGCAAGTAGCATTTAAGGGATGAATAAAAGTGGATAAATTTATATGTTTGGAATTAATCTAGTGTTCTATGAATGTTCTTTGACACAAAATATGTCATTTAGGTCCTCTTGCAGTAATAGCATTCAGATAAAAACAATCAATGTTCCAAGCATCCATTAAGATTGTAATGGTGCTTAATGGAGCCTCTATAATTGAACATTTTCTCTCTGTCCTTAAAATAATACTCTGAAAAGATTTGATGTGTTGTTCCAGTATTCCTGACCTCACTCACTCCTACTCTGTGGCCCTGGTGGAAACATAGCATGAGGCCAAGGACCACAGGACACCCATTAATGGCTAGCCTCACTAGTCAGACTCAGAACTTTAACAGCTCTATGGGTCCCTCCAGGCTCACCCAGGGATGTGAGGTAAATCCACCTGTAATCCCAGGCAGTGCTTTGTTAATAATGCAGGAGTCAATTACTGCTTCTGACCGATCATGATCTCATGCTGGTGAGATTCCAATTGGGAAAGTAATTCAAGCCCAATTAACAAGCGCCCTACAACATAACGCAGTCTGAAACAATCTGATAGGCAAGCCCATATTACAAACTTTAACTTCCCTGTCCAGGAACTCAAGACAGGGAGTGGGAGTCAGGGGGTTGATAACAATTCCAGCTCCTTATGCAAGATGGCGAATGCAAGCAGCATAACAGACACATGCTGCATTTTCTGGCTGGCTGACAGTCGATCACCTGTGTGGAACATCATTAGTGCTTATTTAAGATACAAAATGTCTGATAGAGCATCTACAAAAATTATGGACAGGCTTTGGTTTCTGAGAGTGGGCATGGTTTGCTGAGACAGCTACCTGCTCTCAACAGACACTTTATTTCCACTCAGAGTCCAGGCTAAGCAATATACATATATGCATATGTATCACTGCTGTTCCCTAGGATATTTAATTACAACGCTGAATGAGTATACATATTTTATATTTCATCTCTATAGCAGTGCCTCCTGTAGAACTATGTCTTTTTCATTACTCTGGGGCCATTTATTTTCTGCTTGGTACAGACCAAAGACTGCCCCTTACTGGTTCGCCACCAAAACTGCCAACAGCAGCATTCCCATGTTGTCTACTGTGAAACTAATAACCAAACCCAACCACATTTATGCTTATCTTGAGCTGTTTTGTACAGCATAGTATGACAACTGTTCTGTACTGTCCTTCTGCTGGCTGGAACAATGTTGGGCCTTGTTATCTTCCACTGTACCAACTAATAACAGCACAAGGTCCACAGCTGAATTGGTTCTATATGCAACCCAGTCGGGATTTTCGGGATACAACTCCATTCCATTATATGGCAAATGATTTACATTTAATTCCCTTTCAAATCTCAGTCCAGGAGCCAAGCGGAATTAAGCCTGGATTAGCATATTTGCTCTTTTTTTTTTAATTTGGGTAAAAATAGCATGATATAAAGTCCCTAATCCTTTTGATACCTAGGATATATACTCTGACATTTCATTTGGACATTTCTGTGTGGAGGAAATCTTGCTTCAGTAAGCAGGAGGGAGATGATTTTAATCCTGGTTTTACCAATATTTGTGCATGTGCTAATTATTGGACACTGAGATTGTACAATGTTTAGTGGTGCTGTTAGTCGGCCATCTAACTTATAGAAAAATGTGGAAAAAAACTGAACTAGAAATGTGACATATTGCATTACAATAATGACAGTTGCAATGTGGTTTACTGCAGTTTGTGGACAATTTTTTGTCTGTATTTTTTGATATATTACTTCTCACTCTGACCTTTGCTTTCAATAAATATGCACAGCAGTTGTTTTTTTTTTCAACTAGGTGGCAGTTATGTTTTATTCCTAAAAAGAAGGTGTATTAGGTTTTTGGAGGAGGCTGAGCAATCTTTAGTGCATGTCCGTGTGATGAAAGAATGAGTTTCCCTGACACAACAAATGGATGGAGCTACCCCCATCAAGACAGTGTTGAAACGATAATTGATTGACTTTTGCTGTGGAGGGAAAACTTTTTGACTGGTTTAAAAACTGTTCAGCTGCTGGCAGATCATTGTAGTTCCATTTATTATGAGGATCATGAAGCAACCTTCTGCCGTCATGGCCGTAATTTGCTAATAATTTTTCATTAATATCACATGCAAGATTCTATTAGTAGATACAGAGATTCTATAGTAAAGCACTGTGAGCAAGAAATCTTTTATCTCCTTTAGTACCATATTATCATTTCT